>OX941084.1:67970000-69170000 GCA_954870635.1 Arctium minus | reverse complement strand
AAACGATGAGCGGTATCTAGCAATACATCATCGTCACCCAAATGATGAGAATTGGTGATACAACAAATTATCGATTTGTAGTCAATTTTAGTTTACACATTTAATTTCTTTGTCCTTGATGTCTAGATTGAACACGAGACATTAAATGTGTCATTCTCGTTATGTCCAATCTATAGTTTCTTAATTCCCTAATATACTAATAAAAACAGAAATTGATATCTCATATCTTTTATCTGAGCATGCATGCATTTTCTTAGAATATATTTATCAAGGGCCCAGAGACATCACTCCCGTCATAAAAGATGGACAAATCCTATCCCGATACATGTTAGTTCTACCATGTGATTTATAACATACCCAACAATAATTCTGTCACCCAGTTACGGAATGATTAGAACAAATGTCAAAATATATTACTCACACATAGCAAACTCCATATTTCTCAAGTCAAAGAATTACATGTACATTGACCACATGAGAAACACTTATGACACTCACATGACATCCAATGAAGTGTTCTCATAGCGAGTCACGTCCGATACACAAAATCTCTATTTTATACCCATATGTAGATTCAATATCTCTATATGAATCCCTACATATGCTAGTCATTATCATATTACTTCAACCTTAAAACACAACATAATATTTTACTAGGGACATTTAAAATACATTATTCTAAGGTTATTTATTATGAATAATTAAAAACACAGAATATAACATAGACATAATAAATTGGGCAATGTCTTTTATTTATTTATTAATTTCATGAAACAAAACTCAAAATTACAATCATCTTATGATTAGCTTTTGGGCATTCACTAACAAATAATTCCCTATTGTAACTTGGAATAGGCGTTGTGTATTTATTGGCAATAAGGTGTAGGCTCTAGAGTCAAGCATCGGTCAATGAGCAGTAAAATGTAATTTCGTAGTGAACAAATCTAAACTTGGATTTTGGATAACCCAAGGTACAAACCTAGTGGGGTTGAACTTGGGACTCTACAAACAGTAGACATGTAGTAGTTGAGCTAGATAGATCATAATGACTATAGTCCGTGAGTGAAGCTTATATAACATTAATGGTGGCTTACTTTTTTGTTCCGTCACATTCATTGCAAATCGGCCCTTCCCCGTCATCATAAGATGTGTTGAGCTCTTCCAAGGGTGAAATTGGCTTAAATGGTATAATTATGTTAGATTAATGTTGTGTTTTCCACATAAAATGTTTTTACCTTTATTCAATAACTGTTCGAACTCACTAGGCTTTTCGCCTAACATTTTTTTCTTAAAATGACATGTATATCAGGTTGTCTTAGCGGTGGGGCTCCGAAGTCGTGAGCAGAGTGTTGGTCGCCGATAGAGGCACCTATTTGTGATTAATCACTTTTGCACATATTGGCGTATACTCTCTTGACATGAATCTTTTGGAAGAGGATAGTGACACATGTTCTTAATCTAACTTAGCTCAGTTTAGAATAGTAGGTTGTTAATTATCTTATTCATTTATTGGGTTGTAAACGCTATACAATTTCTCCATCTTGGGTAATTTTATTTATTGAGGTAATATTCTCATGTCAAAAATATGCAGGTTTAAGTTTACAGCAATTTTTTGGTGTTATATATGGTATAGGCAATAAATAGGGAACAGGTGGAGATACCATAATAGTGGGTGCATCCTAGTTACACACTTAAGGCATGGAAGTCTATCTATGCTTTCATGTTTGATCCAATCAATATTAGAGACAGGTGGGCTACGTTCGAGTATACGATAACACATATTGCACCAAAGCATCACATTCAAGTTGGTAGACCAAAAAAGAAATGAAGGAAAATAGCTAAAGAATTTAGTGAGCCAATTATCAAGGGTTCAAAGTTTCTATGCCGTGGAAAGACTATTACTTGTGGCAAATGTATGAAGAAAGACCAAGAAGGGTCAAGAAGACATGTTTGCATAAAGTTTCTAATTCGGAAAGTCGTTGGGTTTTGTTTAAAAAAAGTTTGATGCATCCAGTTTTCACATTATGTTCATATAGTTGATGTTAACTTTTTGTTATTTTGGTAGCTGTGGTGTTATATACACTTCAACAAGGTGATATTTGGTACCTATGGTGTTGATGTACACTTTTGTGATTTTGGTAACTATGATAAAAGAGTACATTTCAACAGGGTGATATTTTGGTAATTATACTATATCTTTTAGCAATGAGTGGATGGATGTTTTGTTTATGTACATTCACTTGTTACTTTATGATTTAATAGATTAAATGTACATTCAATTGTTACTCCAATAGGGTGATGTTTTTTTGTGTAGGGACAAACTTCAATTATTTCATAATCTATCACCATTCAATTGTTACCATTTAATTTCCTTAAACCCCAAAGCATTGTCATTAAACAACATTTCTCGAAGCATCTCATTACATAAATCCTTGACCTTTACACATATTAGGTCAAGTAAGAAGGAAATATGTTACAAAGAACAACCAACTAATGAACAACATTATTGTCCACCTATAAGCTACCTTATTCTTTTCCTTCAAGCTTGGTTCAAGACTGTTCTTCGACTTCAGTAAACCAAGAATCACATCCACAGGTCGAGGGCACATTGTTGTGTTAATCCAAGTGAAAAATACACAGTTGTCCCTATAGTGATGGTTGATGGAGGGAAGCATATTTAGGGCAAACTGAAACCATTTAGTAAATGTAGAAATACATCACACTAAACTTACAGTATTTAGACAACAGAAGAATCTTCGTCCTGGATTACTATTGGTCCATGAGATTCTCACAATCTCACGAGATCCACAATAGCATACCACTGTTGTTGAGTTGTTGAAGACCTTGAGAGAAGGGAAATCGTTCTTCCATAGGAAGAGAGAGAGAGGGAGAGAGAGAGAGAGAGAGAGAGAGAGAGAGAGAGAAAGAAAGAGGGAGGGGGGTTTTAGCCGGTTAAAAGAGATAAGGAGGGATTAAAGCAAAATGACCAATAACCTCGTGTGCAAGGCACATGAGGGGGTTTAACAAGAGGGAATTTGATGGGTTAGTCTAAGGGATCCAAATCAAGCGTTTTTTCATAGCATGAGGGTTTTTTTGCAATAAAATTTTTGTAGCGACCCAAACCAAAAAAGAACAACAAACCACAGGGACCAAAATTGCAATTTACTTAAAAAAATATATCCATAAATATAACAAATAAATATTTTAAATTGAAAATTATTAACAAATAAATGCACAAATTTAGATAAGGTTTTATCTTGAGATTTATCGTAGGGGCTGTTTACCAAATTTTTGATTAAGTCCTGTATGGATAAATTTGTCTGTGTGGATAAATTTGTCTGTCCGAGTAAAAACGTGGTGTTGTTTATTTTTTTACCTGAATCAACCGACTAAATAAAAGAAATGACTAATCTACCCCTCAAACAAAAATGGGTTGTTGTTTACCTTTTCTTGAACATGTTCGAACCAAAAAAACCAATATAATCACATAATCAAATCAAATCAAAATCAACACAAATACAAACACATAACCGAATCAAATCAAAATCAAAATGAATACAAATACAGAATCAAAATCAAATCAAAATCAATTGGAAAATGGTATGCTTATCGTGAAACTCAATTTCTTATCATCATCTCTGATGATGTAATATTATCTCTTTAATACAAAAAAAATTGTAACACCCGGAAATTCATAAGGTAAGTAATTAGTCCTCCTACTCCGTTAATTGTAATTATTTGAGAATATGAGCTCTTTATATGTGCATGATCATTATTATAATGTTATGATGTTATATGGATTGTATAATCTTTTTAATTGTCTAAACCTCGCGCTCATTGTCGAGTTTGGCAAAGTTTTCGGGCCTTTTGGTGTGTGGCACGACTGTGACACGCGATTGTGACATGGTCACTGTCGCGATGTCACTATCGCGGGGTTTGTACCGCGAGTGGTAGGAGGGGTGCGACTGTGACACGCGATTGTGACATGGTCACTGTTGCGGTGTCACTATCGCGGGATATGTACCGTAGGTATCTTGGGGCTCGCGATTGTGACATGCGATAGTGACATTGTCACTGTCGCCGGGTACTATCGCCGACAGGCTATTTGGCTTAAATGAGTCATTTGGTCGATTTTGAGTTCATTTCTCTCGTTCTTTCTTTTCTCTTTGGCGATTTTTGAGACCTCAAACCAGTTTCTTTCACCCCCAAACCCTAACCCTTACTAATACCAATCAATTTGGTAGTTGGGGTTGTTGATCTTGCATTTATTATCTTCCAAGGAGCTTTTCTAGGGTTTCTTCAAGTTCAACCTCTTCTCTTCAAGTCTCATCTTCTCAAGCTAGGGTTTCCCTATTTTCTAGGTTTTGGTCAAAAACCTGGATAGTGAGTTTACTAAACCTTTGTCAAAACTAGATACACATCATAATCCATTACTTGTTATTATTGTATCATTTCTCAAAATGTTCATCTCTATGTGTTCAAATATTTGATGGCGTTCTTATGAATAATATGTTGGGAGATTTCTTATGAGTATCATGACATGATTTACTCTAGTTGTCAAATATTTGGGACTTACTTCATGTATACATGTTATGGGTATTTTGACATGATCGGGGTATATGTGACTTAGTAGATGATAAATTCTACTTGGAATGCCTTCTTGGTGATATCGTATCTAAATATTGGTTATGTTGGACTTATATGGTTAGGATGGTAACATTGTACCCATGGTTGGTATCCAAATGTGTTGGGTTGAAATATACCTCAAGACCTCCTATATGCATTTTGTTGGACGAACCAAGTCAGTAGACACTAGGAGGATGTAGTCTTGGGCGCCACCGTGATGGTATATGCCTAGACCTCCGCCATTCGAGGAATTTCCTTAGTTGTAGTCCTCGGATGTGTCGGGCCTTTCGGGTGTCTCTTGGTAGATGACATCAAGGTATATCGACTCTTTGGGTGGAACTTGATTGGTGCTATGGGTCTCTCCTATCGACTCCACATTTGTTGAACCTTGGTTAACTGCTGATAAGAATTGTAACTATTCATGCATGCTTATTATTGTTCAACTCACTAGGCTTTTTGGCCTAACACTTGTTTGGTGTCGATGTGTATCTCAGGTTCTAGCGGCGCCGGTCCTAAGCTGACATAGTTGCTTGGGTGAGAGCTTGGGGAAATCTTGCAATTGGACATACTTTTGGTAGAAGAACTTTTGGGTTTATAGATAACAACCCTTTTGTAATCTCTTTTCTAGTATAGAAATTAGATTAGTCGGTTGTTATTTATTTTCCGTTAAATTACGACTGTAATTAAATAGGTTTGTATATTTCCCCATTTTTGGGAGGCTCTTGCTATGGCAATTTCATATACCTCATGTCCGTTTTTCGGATTTTTGTTATCCTTATTTTTAGGGTCTTACAAGTTGGTATCAGAGCTTTAGTTTAAGTGAACTAGATATTGTTTTAGCATATCTAGACTTAAGCTTTAGACTTTATAGTTTCACTGTCCACTTGGGGTAGAAATCCTAGGTGGGGAGAGTGTTAGGAATTTCGGAATTACTTTAATTGAATGTTGTGATGATGGTGACAAGAATTCTTGTGTGTGGTTCGTTCATAATCACTTATCTACTGCTATTATGAATGCATTGTTACGTGAGCATACATGATTTACTATTGTTATGATAATTGATGAAGGTAGTAGTACGTACAAAGAGTTCAACTCGCATAGTCTTTTCTCAATCCCTTTTCTCGTATATGTATGGCAGATTGAAATGGTAAACACTCAGAGTAGGTTACCAAATACGCCAGAGGGCCACTTGGAAGTGGAATCTACAGCTGATCGACCTCCTTTAGGCGTAACTACCGAGGGACCTCCCATAACCACAATCTTGGGAGGAGGAGCTGAACAGATTCCGCGTCGGAACCTTACTGCTAACAATGTCATCATGGAGGAAGTAACTATGGAGACCCGGATTAGGGACAGCATGATGTTGGCCATGAACTCAGCCATGGCCCAACAACAAGAGTTCTTCATGAAGCTTCTGGAAGACCGAGACGCCAGTCACTGACAACCGGAGACGATGGCAGAAAACATCGTTATGGGGTCGGGTGGACCGTTTGTTGTGTCTGTTGAAGACCCGGCGGATAACGGGAACAAGGTGAAGGCCAAGGGGTGCACCTACAAGGCGTTTCTGGGGTGCCACCCGAAAGAGTTTGCAGGTTCCGACAACCCAGTCGCTTGCATGTATTGGCTTAAAGAGGTAGAGATGGATTTCGAGTCCAGTGAATGTGACATCTCTCAACGGGTCAAGTTTTCTTCTCAACTACTTCGGGGAGAGGCTTTGATTTGGTGGAATCTCACTCGATCCGCCCTCACTCCTGAAGTTCTGGCTAAGCTGACTTGGCCGGTGTTCAAAGAGAAAATCATGGATAAGTACTGTAGTGAGCGCTCGTTGGACAAACTGGAACGGGAGTTCAGGGATTTGAAGAAGGGTACTCTATCCACTGCCGACTACTCCAAGCTCTTTTTGGAGAAATTGAATCTGGTGGGACATCTGGTCCCGATGAGAAGGCAAAGATTAAAGCTTATCAACAAAGGTTACCGGCCGAGATGAGAACGGCGGTGAGAAATGCTAGAGGGTCGACATTACAAGAGGTCATTGAAGAGTCCTTTCTTATTGAGGACGACTTGCTTGCGGAGAAGGAAGAGAAGAAGCAGTTTGGGGAGAAACGAAAGTGGGAAGGGCCATCTGGGCCAGTTCGTCAATCAAGGCCATTTGTAAGCGGGAGAGCGGGTGAGCATCGTCGGGAGGATCAGTGGTGCCACAAGTGCAAGTCCAAGAACTCGATCCCATGTGTTACAAGAACCTACTCAGGTCCGGTAGGGTGTGCTAAGTGTGGCAAGAAGGGTCACAAAACACGTGAGTGTCCCGTCTGGGGGCCGGTGTGCTTTGAGTGCCGAGAGTCGGGGCACATGAGGAAGGATTGCCCGAAGTTAGTGGGAGGCAATGGTGGAAATTCCGTGGGTTCGACGGCTAGAGTCGAGCAACCGCCAAGGGCGCCAAGTCGAACTTTCCGGATGACCACCGAGGAGGCAAAGGAGACCGCTGATGTTATTTCGGGTACGTTCCTAGTAAACTCTTTGCCCGATCGTGTTTTGTTTGATTCGGGTGCTACATGTTCCTTTGTATCGGACGTTTTCTATAAACAGTTTGTCACTCCTATTAGTGTTCTTCCCGATGCGCTAGTGGTAGAAATAGCTAATGGAGATCAAGTGATCATCCGAGACCGCTTTTGCGATTGCACTCTAGGGATTGATGGGAATTCTTTTGGAGTAGAATTACTACCTATGGCTATAGGAGGGTTCGATGTAGTTATAGGGATGGATTGGTTGGCAAGGCATAAGGATGACATCTTTTGCTCTAAAAAGATGATCCAAGTGCCTCTACCGGAAAATGGTATGGTCACCATCTACGAGGAGAAAGGGAAGAGGAGTAATCCTATCATATCTTCTCTTAAGGCCCTCAAATTTCTAGCGAAGGTTTACCCTTCGTACCTGGCGTATGTGGTGGACGCAAAGAAAGAGAAGAAGTAAGTAGAAGACGTGAAGGTCGTGCAAGATTATTCGAATGTCTTTCCGGAAGACTTACCCGGGTTACCACCGGAACGGCAAGTGGAGTTCCAAATCGACCTCACTCCGGGAGCGGCTCCGATAGCTCGTGCTCCCTATCGATTGACCCCGACGGAAATGAAGGAAATGATGACGCAACTGCAAGAGTTGTTGGAGAAGGGTTTCATTCGACCGAGTTCGTCACCTTGGGGAGCACCGGTGTTGTTCGTGAAGAAGAAGGATGGATCCATGCGGATGTTTATCGACTACCGAGAGTTAAACAAAGTCACGGTGAAGAAAAAGTATCCTTTACCTCGCATCGACGATCTTTTTGATCAACTACAAGGCGCGAGATGCTTCTCCAAGATTGATCTTCAATCTGGTTACCATCAAGTGAGAGTGAAGAAAGAAGATATTCCGAAGACGGCTTTCCGAACGCGATACGGTCATTATGAGTTTTTGTTGATGCCTTTCGGCTTAACCAATGCTCCGTCCGTATTCATGGACTTGATGAACCGTGTGTGTCGCCCATTCTTGGATAAATCCGTGATCGTCTTCATCGACGATATTCTAATATATTCAAAGGACGATTCCGAGCATGCGAAACATTTGCGGGAAGTGTTAGAAGTCCTAAGAAAGGAGAAGTTGTTTGCAAAGTTCTCGAAGTGAGAATTCTGGCTCCAAGAGGTGCAATTCTTGGGGCATGTGGTGTCTAAAGGCGGAGTTAAAGTGGACCCAGCAAAGATCGAGGAGATGATGAGTTGGGAGACTTCAACTAGTCCGACGGAGATTCGAAGTTTCTTGGGTTTGGCGGGTTACTACCGGCGTTTCATTCAAGACTTTTCCAAGATAGCTACACCACCCACCTCCTTCACAAGAAAGAACGTCAAGTTCCTTTGTACCGATGCACAAGAGCACGCCTTTCAAATGCTCAAAAGGAAGTTGTGCGAAGCTCTGATCTTATCCTTACCCGAAGGGTCGGAAGACTTTGTGGTGTATAGTGACGCTTCCAAGATGGGGCTGGGATGCATACTTATTCAAAGGGGAAAGGTAATAGCCTATGCTTCGCGGCAACTAAAGGATCATGAAAAGAATTATCTGACTCATGACTTGGAATTGGCGGCGGTAGTTTTTGCGTTAAAGTTGTGGCGACATTACTTGTATGGGACAAAGTGCACTCTCTTCACCGATCACAAGAGCCTCAAATACATCTTCGATCAAAAGGTACTCAACATGCGGCAAAGAAGATGGCTTGAGCTGTTGAAGGATTACGATTGTGACCTACTCTATCATCCTGGTAAGGCCAATGTGGTGACGGATACATTGAGTCGAAGGAGTTATGTTAGTGGTGTCAAGATGTCCCTTACAAGGATCGATGTAGTATCGAGTTTGTTGGAAAACATAAAGACGAGTCAAGTGGAAGCACTTAAAGAGAAGAACCTCAAGTCCAAAGTCATGATAAAGCAAAGGGAACAATTAACGGAAGACGACCATGGACTCAAGCTCTTTCAAGGAAGAATCTGGGTGCCAAAGGTCGGGGGAAACCGTGACTTACTTCTTGAAGAAGAGCACAAGTCGAAGTATTCTATACACCCCGGTAGCACCAAAATGTATCGGGACTTGAAATTGAATTATTGGTGGCCGGTGATGAAATTGGACGTGGCCAATTATGTGGAGAAGTGTGTCACGTGCCTTCAAGTCAAGGCGGAGCACCAAAGACCGTACGGGAGTTTACTACCGTTGTCCATTCCCGAGTGGAAATAGGACAACATCACTATGAATTTTTTGAAGAAGCTACCGAAAACCTTGCGAGGCCATGATACTATTTGGGTAATTGTCGATCAGCTAACCAAGAGTGCGCATTTCCTTGAAATGCGGGAGACTTTGCCAATGGAGAAGTTGGCCAAGCTTTATATTGATGAAGTGGTGTCAAGGCACGGAGTTCCGCAATCTATTGTTTCGGATCGTGATAGTCGTTTCACATCGAACTTTTGGGCAGGCTTACAGAAAGAGTTGGGTACTAGACTGAATTTGAGCACAGCGTATCATCCTCAAACGGATGGTCAAAGCGAGAGGACGATCCAGACACTAGAGGATATGTTGAGGTCGTGTGTAATAGATTTTGGGGGAAGTTGGGACTCACATCTACCTTTGGTAGAGTTCGCGTATAATAACAGTTATCATTCTAGCATTGGGATGGCACCGTTCGAGGCATTGTATGGACGGAAGTGTAGGACCCCGGTTTGTTGGCTAGAAGCAGGCGAGAATCAATTTGCCGGACCAGAAATCGTTCAAGAGATGGCGGATAAAGTGAAGGAGATCCGAGAAAGATTGAAGGCGGCTCAAGACCAACAGAAGAGCTATGCGGACAAGAAGAGAAGACCGGTTGAGTTTCTAGTGGGCGACCGCGTCATGTTGAAGGTATCTCCATGGAAGGGGATTATCCGTTTTGGGAAGCGCAGGAAGCTTAGTCCTCGTTTCCTCAGACCTTTCGTCATTTTGGAGAAAGTTGGTTTATAAGCCTACCGGTTGGATTTGCCACCGGAAATGGATGGAATACATCCTACGTTCCACGTATGTTACCTTCGGAAGTGTCTAGCCGAGGAGGAAAGCGTGATTCGTTTGACAAAAATCTGGGTGGATAATGGGAATCATTGCGTGGAAGAACCGGAGGCGATCTTAGAGTCGAAGGTGAAGAAGTTGTGGCATAAATACGTAGTCATGGTTAGAGTCCAATGGAAGCACCATCGGGGTGCTAACATTACTTGGGAGTCCGAAGATGATATGAAGAAGCGATACCCTCACTTTTTTAATTTAGGATGAGATTTCGGGAACGAAATCCCAATTAGGTGGGGATGATTGTAACACCCGGAAATTCATAAGGTAAGTAATTAGTCCTCCTACTCCGTTAATTGTAATTATTTGAGAATATGAACCCTTTATATGCGCATGATCATTATTATAATGTTATGATGTTATATGGATTGTATAATCTTTTTAATTGTCTAAACCTCGCGCTTGTTGTCGAGTTTGGCTAAGTTTTCGGGCCTTTTGGTGTATAGCGCGACTGTGACACGCGATTGTGACATGGTCACTGTCGCGATGTCACTATCACGGGGTTTGTACCGCGAGTGGTAAGAGGGGCGCGACTGTGACACGTGATTGTGACATGGTCACTGTCGCGGTGTCACTGTCGCGGGATATGTACCGTAGGTCTCTTGGGGCTCGCGATTGTGACATGCGACAGTGACATTGTCACTGTCGCCGGGCACTGTCGCCGACGGGCTATTTGGCTTAAATGAGTCATTTGGCCGATTTTGAGTTCATTTCTCTCATTCTTTCTTTTCTCTTTGGCGATTTTTGAGACCTCAAACCAGTTTCTTTCACCCCCAAACCCTAACCCTCATTAATACCAATCAATTTGGTAGTTGGGGTTGTTGATCTTGCATTTATTATCTTCCAAGGAGCTTTTCTAGGGTTTCTTCAAATTCAACCTCTCCTCTTCAAGTCTCATCTTCTCAAGCTAGGGTTTCCCTATTTTCTAGGTTTTGGTCAAAAACCTAGATAGTGAGTTTACTAAACCTTTGTCAAAACTAGATACACATCATAATCCATTACTTGTTATTATTGTATCATTTCTCAAAATGTTCATCTCTATGTGTTCAAATATTTGATGGTGTTCTTATGAATAATATGTTGGGAGATTTCTTATGAGTATCATGCCATGATTTACTCTAGTTGTCAAATATTTGGGACTTACTTCATGTATACACGTTATGGGTATTTTGACATGATTGGGGTATATGTGACTTAGTAGATGATAAATTCTACTTGGAATGCCTTCTTGGTGATATCGTATCTAAATATTGGTTATGTTGGACTTATGTGGTTAGGATGGTAACATTGTACCCATGGTTGGTATCCAAATGTGTTGGGTTGAAATATACCTCAAGACCTTCTATATGCATTATGTTGGACGAACCAAGTCAGTAGACACTAGGAGGATGTAGTCTTGGGCGCCACTGTGATGGTATGTGCCTAGACCTCCGACATTCGAGGAATTTCCTTGGTTGTAGTCCTCGGATGTGTCGGGCCTTTCGGGTGTCTCTTGGTAGATGACATCAAGGTATATCGACTCTTTGGGTGGAACTTGATTGGTGCTATGGGTCTCCCCTATCGACTCCACATTTGTTGAACCTTGGTTAACTGCTGATAAGAATTGTAACTATTCATGCATGCTTATTATTGTTCAACTCACTAGGCTTTTTGGCCTAACACTTGTTTGGTGTCGATGTGTATCTCAGGTTCTAGCGGCGCCGGTCCTAAGCTGGCATAGTTGCTTGGGTGAGAGTTTGGGGAAATCTTGCAATTGGACATACTTTTGGTAGAAGAACTTTTGGGTTTATAGATAACAACCCTTTTGTAATCTCTTTTCTAGTATAGAAATTAGATTAGTCGGTTGTTATTTATTGTCCGTTAAATTACGACTGTAATTAAACAGGTTTGTATATTTCCCCATTTTTGGGAGGCTCTTGCTATGGCAATTTCATATACCTCATGTCCGTTTTTCGGATTTTTGTTATCCCTATTTTTAGGGTGTTACAAAAAAAATGAAAGACCACTGCAGTAAAACATCAACTATCGAAGACCAAGTTGATGTGACAAGTGTGCATAATTGTAACCATCAGGAAGTCCAGTGATGAACAGAAACATAAAAAATGCAATAAGAATACATCCTATAGTAAGCGCACAAATTGATAAAGGGGATGGATGCCATTGATTCAGCCTTACAGATTTAAAAAAATGGATGCTCACAATCACCATTCTCAACTCCTCCCCTTTGAAGGGGATCTCACATCTTCAAACACTTATGACTCTCGTCGGAGACAGATGCAGTGTCGTCGGAGAAGAAGAGTGTCGCCAGAGAAGAAGGGTCTCGTCGGTGAAGAAGAGTATCGGTGGTGAAGGCTCAAATCATTGAATGATAATTGCAAGGATAGGAGAAGTTAACCACAAGGTTGTTGCGTGGTGGTAAGAGCCTGGGGACTTCATAGCGGTTGCCCGGGTTCGAGCCCCACTCGCAGCATTGTGGCCACGGGATGAATGCATGCGGGCCATAGGCCTGTTTTCCAGGAGATTAGTCCGAGCCCAAAGTGGTCTGGGATACTCCTTTACCAAAAAAAAGGATAGGAGAAGTGGGAGATGTGATGGAGGCTAGGGTTATCATATGCATTCTTTTATTTGAAGGGTAGAATGGTCAAATTTTGGGCTTAATGGGGACAACATACCCCTTACCTACTTAGCGAATAAGTCATTTTTGTTTGCGCAAATAAGTCATTAAGCCACAAGTAAACACCCTCAAACGTTTTTGCGAATAAGCTATTTTGTCAATAAGCTCATTAAGTCCCAAGTAAACACCCCCGTAGTCAAAATAAGAGCATATCTTAAATATTTAATGGCTTTTATATATCAACCGTACAAATCCTCTTTTGTTCAACTTATTTATAATCTAACACTGTATGAACAAGTCATTGTATACCTAACTCCCAACTTTAATATAAGATTTAAATTTTTTTTGAATGTATATGGTTCGAAGAATGTAATTTTGGATTGTTGTCCTAGAATTCTTGACTGCGGATATAGGGAGATTGAGAGGGGATTACATGTGGTCGAGTTTATCAAGTTGTGTCGGATTCATACGATTCTAACTCATTTCCAATCCTATCATTTTCAATTTGTAGATCTTATAAATCGATAAATCCTCATGTTAACTTGGGTTAAATTTAGGTCAGTTTTTATGCATCCACACCAATTGATTTTTTATTAACACGATAATTAATACTCATACGAATTCATAAATGCTGTTTCTTTTTTTGCAAAACAATGCATCATGAAGGCACTAATTTTAAGCAAATAAAACTTAATCATTATCCTACTTTACATGCATGCTTTTATACAATCAAATTACTTAGAACTTTAAAATTATCTCTTTTCAACCCTAATCAACTACTTTCCTTTGATTTGTAGGTCAATTCTTGTCGTAAATAATAATATGACTTAGAATTATAGATTTACATTTTTTTCAACACATTTTTCAACATGTTATTTTAGATCATTTTACATTATTATTTATTTTTTATCAAACATAGTTTTCCGGTTAACATCTAATTTACCACATAATTAGTTTACCAAACATTACCTAAGGGGTTGTTTACTAAACATTTACAATATTTTATCGGGTAGGCAAAAGATCGTGTGAGTAGTTGAGGTTAACGTGAGAAGCGTGAGAAGGTGATAACCACTTCTCACTTTAACCTAAACTTGTCACCGGAACCCAACTCTTATCGGATAACTAAACATTTACCGTCTATCATCGGGTAACTAAATATTTACTTCCCGTGTAAGCAGAGATAGTATTTAACATCATTTTAATGGTGGTATTTTGTTGATCAAGAATCTTACTCATAAATTTGGATAATGATTCTTACAGTGTGAGCACTTACTGACCTATTCTAGATGATGTTTACCAACAATCTAACCCAAGAAGATAAATGTGGGTGATAACTTTTACCCAACAAACAACCATTTAGAAAGGAATCGTTTACATGGATCTTTATAAATTTTATATGATATATATATAGAGAGAGGAAGGATCATGCGAGAAGTTAAACATTTTGCGAGAATGCGAGAAGTGTTTAATCATATATGATTACATGACCTGTAGGTGTGTTTAATCATATATGATTAAACGTCTATGTATTTCCAATATAACATGTGTTTAATCATATATGATTAATCTTGTGTATCATATGTGATTAAACACTTCTCGCCTTCTCGCAAAATGTTTAGCTTTTCATTTGAATTTGCCCCTATATATATATATATATATATATATATGGGAACGATCAAATGGAAACCATTATAATTTTGAAAACCGTGGAAACTCTCGATTTCATTGGTTAAGTTAATGAAATTGTTTCATGAAATTGTTTAATTCGATGAATTGTTTCATATAATTATTTTATTAATGAAATTGTTGCATATATTTGTGTTTTTCATATAAAAATGAAAAAGTTTCATCAGACTACGAAAATACATGAAAAAATTTCATCAAAATGAGAAAAATAGATGAAACTACATAAAAAACACAAATATATGACACAATTTCATTAACAAAAGAATTATATGAAATAACTTGATCATATTAAACAACTTTATGAACCAATTTCATTAATTTAACCAATGAAATTGATGGTTTCCAAAGTTTCCAATCTAATATGGTTTCCAATTGAAACCACCTCTCTCTCTCTCTCTCTCTCTCTCTCTCTCTCTCTATATATATATATATATATATATATATATATATATATATATATATATCATAGATGGAGGTTCAAGGGAAAACCTCAAAAAAACGGAAAACTGAGGAACACCCTGGTAGTCTTTAATCTGGACGATATGCACTTGTGCATACAAGTAATTTAGAACATGCACACGTGCATATGCACAAGTGCATAATATGCACTTGTGCATAAAAACCAAAAAACAAATTAATTACTTGTATGCACAAGTGCATACCGTCCAGATTAAAGGCTACCAGAGTGTTCCTCAGTTTTCCGTTTTTTTGAGGTTTTCCCCTGAACCTGACCCATATATCATATATGTAATCTTGATCATTTAGAAATCCAATTTAAAGATTTTAAGTTTGAGTTTCATAAGAATGTGATAAATTTTTATATGATAAAATTAAGTTTTAGGATGATTTTACAAGAAATATAAAGATGGGGCACCCAGAAATTATCCAAAGGGCAAAGAAAAGGCACTACACTACACACACCATGAGTTGGCCTTTTCCATCATTAGAGTCTTCTTTAATCTTTGTTGTCTTTGATGGGTCGACAAAATGTGCCTCGTGTTTTCACGGTGTTCCCCCCAAATCCCTGCCGGCACAATGCTCGCACGGAGTAATAATACCCTTTGAACCAATCTTCAAGCAACAAAAAATTTTACTTTAATTTCTCAAACATAATTACAATATTGATTTATCTATGGATTTTTAAGTTAAATATTGAAAGTAATTTAACATGATATGTCTGTTAAACTCTTATTTCAGCTAAACTTTGACCATTTTTTCTCGTTGTATGTTGGAACCTCTCATTCTCGATCTCCTCAAGGGTCAGCTTTGTTATAGAGTAATCTAATAGGGTTTCACATATGCTCATATGATAACAAAGTCAAGGTCTACCACTTTGGTGCGATATGTGTGCCCGTCTAGCATTCATTGGAGGGGTGTGTTAGAGTCCCAAATTGGCTATACTTTTGCCAATTCTCCTTAATATATATTGGAACATCCATCCTTTACTCAAGAAACCCACTATTCTCACAATGTAGATGCACTACAATAACATAGATATAGGATCCCACCAATTTTTAAGCGTCCTTATAGATTGGTTTATAAAACTTAATTTACCAAAAAGTAAGTGTCCTATTTAAAGGCGTTCTAATAAGTTTATAAAAAAATTTGGATGTATTAACAAGTTTTAGTTTTAGGACACTTTTAATACAAAGTTTCACATTAGCTAATTTGTATGACACTTTTTAAAAAGTGTCCTATAAACCCATTTTTTTATAGGTTATTTGTTTCTATAAGACAATTTTTTAAATAGTGTTGTATAAAATAGAAAATATGAAGCTTTTTTTGTAACAAGTTATAAAAACTTGTTACGACGCCCAAAAACGTCGTATAAACTTATTACAATCATTTTAGATATGATGCTTTATTCTTTAGTCATATAAATTAAGTCCTATAAAACGGTTTATTAGAACCCTTATAAATTGTTGATATCTTGTAAACCTAATTTTATTGTAGTGATGAATAAGTAATAAAATGTTGACACTCAGTGGGTGTTTGGGATTGCTTATTTAAAACAACTTATGCTTATTTGTAAAAGTGCTTATTAACTTATGTTTATTTGTAAAGTGTTTATTAACTTATAGAAAGAAAGGGCAAATATATAATTTGATTAAATAAGTTAATAAGAAATTTCAAATAAGTCAGAATGGTTTAACTTATCAAAAACTTTTTATTACCAGTAGATAATTAGTTGATGGGACATGAGTGATTGAGTGAGTGCTTCATCCGTTTCACAAGAGTATTCCAATCGTTAATTAGTCAAACACTAAAATATGTCCAAAGTTGATTGTTAAAGACCAAAATTATTGGATTTCCTGAATAGTCAATGAAACTGTGGGATCCACATTAGTTGTGGAATATGACATTTCGAATCATAAAAATGTTCACTACCGTCGTTGTAACCCCGAGTACTTCAATAACTTAAAACAATGGTGTAGATTATTGATGTTCAAATTTTAAGGTTTATAAAAGAAAAAAAGAAACTTATAGATCTTACTTTTTAATCGAATGAAATAGGTTTGAGAAAATATACAAAACCTCTTTACATTATTTTTCAAAATAGTCATTGAGAAAAGAAAGTACGTAGGTTTCAAAATATATAGAGAATAAATGATCTGAGTTTATATAGTCAATGTAAGACTTCAACAGAGTTGTCACACTCGATTGATTATTGAACTTAATGAAAAATAATGAAAAGGCAAGCATGTGTGGATTACAATGACCATTTAGCGTATGTAAATGACCATTTAGTGTATTACTAAATTAACAACTTTAATGATGTATTGTTGCAAGATTAGATATGTTCTACAGATTGAAAATGATCATTTAGCGTATGTAAACCAATATTGATTAGAAGTTTTGGGATGAGGGTACTCTCGATCTGTAGCGAAGGAAAACAACATAAAGAGCATTGTACAGAGAATACGTACGCGACATGGTCATTATGCATCATTGTTACATTCTCCCTTGGATCGACTTAATTGGCACGACATGTCTACAAGGCAATAAGCATGCAATGAGGTTATGGGAATGACCATTTGAATCAAATCAAGTTATCAAGGTAGACTGAGGTTGTGGATACATGCTCTACTAACAACCACAATGATATCAAAGGATTATTGACCTAGCGATACCTAAGTTATCGATATATAGTCCATCCTAGCTCTCAGGAGGTGAAGGCTTCAAATCTCACCAAATTAAAGATTTGGAATGTGCATGAGTATTTTTCATATATGAATATTGTATACTTCAAAAAAGCAACGACAATGATTATATGATCATAGTCGGAGCTCCATACCATCTTAATTATCACTTATATATGTTGAGTTTACCGTTTTCATTCTCGCATATTTTTAGCTTGTTTGAATAAGTCCACTGTGCTTGAAAGCCAGTAGTTTTAGTCCACGTTGTTGAGTTTTTTTAGGCCTATTTTTCTTCCTTATCTGTTATTGTACATCCTATTTAAAGGCTTTGCTCTTCATTCAATAAAGCAAGCAACATAAATTACTTGCATTCGTTCTATTATTTCCTACATCTGGTATCAGAGCGCCAAGTTCTTTAGCACTGGGAATTACTCAGCAATTTTGTTTTCAAGCAAGGATGGATGCCAGCTCCAGTCTCAATGTTTCCCAACCACGGATTCCTGTGTTCAAAGGAGACTCATACGAATTTTGGAGCATCAAAATGAAGACCTTGTTTCGGTCCCAAGATCTGTGGGAGTATGTGGAAACGGGTTATGATGAAAACAAGGAAGACATCAAAGAACATCAAAAGCGGGATGCCAAGGCTCTCTTTTTCATCCAACAAGCAGTAGATGAGCCAATTTTTTCAAGAATAGCCGCTGCTACTACCGCTAAGCAAGCTTGGAATACGCTCAAAACAGAACTCCAATGCTCCTCCAAGGTAATCACGGTCAAATTGCAGTCATTAAGACGTGACTTTGAAACTTCCTCCATGAAAGGCAATGAGTCGGTGCAAGAGTTTTTGGCAAGAGTGTCATCAGTTGTATCACAAATGAGATCTTACGGAGATAAGATAATGGACGAAACGGTGGTCGCAAAAGTCCTAAGAAGTTTGTCATCTAAGTTCGATCATGTAGTGGCAGCGATCGAAGAATCCAAGGACCTTTCGAGACTTTCTTTTGACGAGCTGATGGGATCTCTTCAGGCTCATGAGTCACGAATCAATCGGTCGGTCACTAAAGAGGAAGAGAAGGCCTTTCAAACCAAGGGGGAGGCTAAATCTCCAAATCAGTATGGTAGAGGAAGAGGTCAAGGAAGCTATCGAGGAAGAGGTCGTGGTAGAAATAGTACGCCAAAATGCTCGTTTTGCAACAAAATTGGCCACTCCGATAGATTTTGTTGGGCAAAACAAAAGGAGGCGAACTATGTTGAAGAAGAAGATGATGACTATCTATTTATGACAGCAAGCATGACAAAAGAGGCAAAGAACTACATCTAGTATATAGACAGCGGCTGCTCCCAACATATGACCGGAGATCGCTCGAAGTTCAAGGAATTGGATGAGACTGTCAAGTCACATGTGCGGCTTAGAGATGACAAACAATTGAAAATTGAAGGCAAAGGAACGGATGAGATCTTGGTAGGTAATCAAAAGAAACTTATTAAAGACGTCCATTTTGCTCCTTGTCTTGCACACAATTTGTTAAGTGTCGGTCAGCTGATTGAATCTGGTTATGCAGTAGTATTTGATGATTGTAAATGTATAGTGAAACAGAAAACTACTGGTAGAACACTTGCATGTGCTTATATGTCATCAAACAGAATGTTTGCTCTTGACTTTAATGAGAAAACAGAAACATCTATGATGAGCAAGGCTCTTGCAGAAAATGAACGTTGGCATCAACGATATGGGCATCTAAACATCAAAGGACATCAGTTGCTACGGCAGAAGCAGATGGTGAGTGATCTTCCAGCAATCAAGTCATTAGAGACGGTTTGCGAAGGATGCACGGCTGGAAAGCAAACGAGAAAATCGTTCCCGGTAGAAAAATCAAAAAGAGCAGAAGATGTTATCGAACTCATCCATGCTGACCTGTGCGGTCCAATGAGGACAGAATCATTAGCCGGTAGTAAGTATTTTCTTTTTTTTACTGACGATTTTAGCAGGATGAGCTGGGTATATTTCCTAAAACACAAATCAAAAAGTTTTGAGTACTTCCTGAAGTTTAAAGCTCTCGTGGAAAAGCAAAGCGGGAAAGCTATAAAAGTACTCCGTACTGATCGGGGAGGCGAGTTCACATCAAAAGAATTTGACGCTTTCTGCGATGAACATGGAATAAAAAGGCAGCTCACAGCTCCGTACACGCCTGAGCAGAATGGAGTGGCCGAGCAAAAGAACCGAACAGTAGTTGAGATGGCTCAATCCATGTTAAAACAAAAAGGAATGCCAGATTCATTTTGGGCGGAAGGAGTTGCAGTAGCAGTTCATATTCTCAACATATCTCTGACTAAGGTTGTGTGGGATCAAACTCCGTATGAAGCATGGAGCGGAAACAAGCCTTCGGTAAGCCACTTACGAATTTTTGGGTGCATATGTCATGTGTTGATCACTTCAGACCGACATAAATTGGATACGAAGTCACAAAAATGTATTTTTATTGGTTATTGCCCCAAATCTAAAGCTTACCGAGTTTACGAACCTGTGAGCGGGAAGATCATCATTAGTCGCGATGTTGTATTCGATGAGGAGGCCACTTAGGATTGGAAATCAGAAGACACCAGCAAAATTCCTCAAGTAAGTTTCGAGGAGGAAGAGGAAGAACAGAATGTTTTAGAAAAGGACGATCCGGAAAAAGATGACCCAGAAGAGTCAGAGATCTCAACCCCAGAAAAATCAGATTCTACTCCTTCATGTGTTAAGTCTCCTCCTAAAGAATCAACCCAACTTCGCAGAAGTGAACGAGGCAAAGTGCCTCGACGTCGGTTCGAGATAGAGGGGGAAGAAGACAATCTTTCATTAAGTTTATTTGCAGGTGACCCGATCACGGTAGAACAAGCCATGGAGAAAGAAGAATGGAGAACTGCAATGAGAGAAGAGTTGTCAGCAATCCAAAGAAATCAAACGTGGGAGTTGGTCGATCTTCCGGAACATAAAAATGTAATCAGTTTGAAGTGGATTTTTAAGACGAAATATTTGGCAGATGGAAGCATTCAAAAGCGTAAAGCAATGTTGGTGGTTCTAGGCTTCACACAACAACAAGGAATAGACTACAAAGAGACGTTTTCTCCGGTAGCAAGGTTTGAAACTGTTAGAATAATCCTTGTTGTTGCAGCTCAAGAGAAATGGAAAATACACCAGTTTGACGTCAAGTTCGCCTTCTTGAATGGCGAACTAAAAGAGGAGGTATATGTGAGTCAGCCCCGGGTTTTGAAAGCAGTACCGAGCCAAAGAAGGTGCTTCTTCTACGAAAGGCTCTCTACGGGCTTAAACAAGCACTGCGTGCTTGGTACAGTAAGATCGATGATTTTTTTCACAAGAATGGCTTTGAGAGAAGTCAGCATGAGCCAACTCTTTATATGAAAAGGCAAGGTACAAACAAGTTACTCATAGTGAGTCTTTATGTGGACGACATGATATATACAGGTTTATCCCTTCACCTTATACTTGAGTTTCAAACTTCCATGAAAAAGATGTTTGAAATGACAGATCTGGGAGAGCTTCAGTACTTCCTTGGGTTGGAGATATTCTCAAACTCGAGAAGGAATATTTATGTCCCAAAGGAAATACGTGGAAGACACTCTAAAAAGGTTTTATATGCAAGGATGCAAGGTTGCTTCAACACCGATGAACACCAATGAGAAGTTAATATCGGATGATGAAACAGGTTTGGCAGATGCAAGTGTCTACAGAAGTCTGATTGGAAGATTAATTTATCTTACTCACTCTCGTCCGGACATTGCATATACCGTTGGTGTTCTATCCCGGTTCATGCACCGTCCAACGAGGCATCATTTTGGAGCTTCAAAAAGAGTTCTTCACTACTTAGCAGGTACAAAAGCCCATGGAATCTGGTTTTGCAAAAGTGAAGACTTCAAGCTTAAAGGATTCACGGATAGCGATTGGGTCGGCTCTAAGGGTGATATGAGAAGTACTTCAGGCCACTGTTTTCTGCTAGGATCAGCCGCCATATCCTGGAGTTCAAAAAAACAGGCCACAGTGGCCCTTTCCTCGACAAAAGCCGAATACGTAGCAGCTACTGCAGCAAGTTGTCAAGCGGTCTGGCTTAGACGTATTCTTACCGACTTGGGGCATGAACAAAATGAAGCTACTAGTATTAAGTGTGACAATAAGTCAGCAGTCTTGTTAGCAAAGAATCCCGTTTACCATAGCCGAACCAAGCATATCGAGATCAAGCACCATTTCATAAGAGAGCTGATTGCAAAGGGTGAAATTCAACTCGAAGAATGTCGAAGTCATGAACAAGTTGCAGATATTTTAACAAATAGTCTGCCTCAAGCAAAACATGAAGAATTCAACATCGAACTCGGAGTCTTCAACGCTCGAATGAAGGGGGAGTGTTGAGTTTACCGTTTTCATTCTCGCATATTTTTAGCTTGTTTGAATAAGTCCACTGTGCTTTAAAGCCAGTAGTTTTAGTCCAAGTTGTTGAGTTTTCTTAGGCCTATTTTTCTTCCTTATCTGTTATTGTACAGCCTATTTAAAGGCTTTGCTCTTCATTCAATAAAGCAAGCAACATAAATTACTTGCATTCGTTCTATTATTTCCTACAATATATACTCCTATTACATATGTAATTAGATGGGCATTTTCTTTGTTTAGTTTTGATTATTATAACTTTACATGATTTACTTTAGGGAAAAGTTCAAAAAAACCCAACAAACTATTCTATTTTGAATGATTAAGTTCTTAAACTAATTTTTTGAATTAAAAAATCATTAAACTTTCTTATTTTGAATGATTAAGTCCCTGAACTATTTTTTTGAATAACAAAACCATTAAACTTTCTCATTTTGAATGGAGAAATCACTAAATTTTCACATTTTGAATGATTAAGTCCGTGAATATTTTTTTCAATAAATTAATATATCGAATTTCTAAAAATTAGTTATTTACATCATTTTAACAAAAAAAAACTATTTGTAACTTGTTATCTTTTGATTCTACCTCTTTTGACAGTAAAAAATAAATCAAAAAGAGGGAGATCGATGGCAGGGGCAACACCGTGTTAGGCGATATGAGAACGGACAACGTTCGGGCAACAGAGAGTGGCGAGGCAGAGCGATACGATTGTTTGTGAAGGGTTTTAATGGCGTAAAGTTTGAGAACGGTAAAACTGATTTAGATTTGTTTTTTACTTTAAAACATTCATAGTCAGTTTCAGATACCTTTTAAAAAAGGTAACCAATTTTTTAGAAGTTCAATTGTTTATTTGTTCAAAAAAAATTAGCTAGGGACTTAATCATTCAAAATTAGAAAGTTTAATGGTTTTTTTATTCAAAAAAAATAATTGAAGGACTTAATCAATCAAAATAAGAAATTTTAATGGTTTTTTCATTCAAAAAAATAGTTCAGGGACTTAATCATTCAAAATGGGATAGTTTATTGTGTTTTTTTGAACTTTTCCCTTTAACTTAACCTACATATTTATAAATAAAAATTCTCTTGTCCTTAATTATCATGACATTTCATTCATGTCCATCAATCACATTAATATACATTATCAGAGAGAAAATATGAATTTAAATTAAATTAAATTAAAATATATAACATATGACATGTCTTAATTTCATTGGTGAGGTATGAATAAGACGCTAAATTTTGAGTCTACATATTTTTATCCATATTTTAGATGATAAAACGTTACATCTCCCCATTCATGCATTTTAGTATGATTTATAATTGTATCATTGATTAATTACTAAGCTACATACTCATATAATTTATCTTATTGTTTTCTAAATCATGTCTTAATTAAATAACTAGAAGTGTACTCGCGCAATGCATCGAGATACATCACGATTTTAATGTTTCATTTTATTTTTTGTTTTTTTTTGTCGATTTACAGTACGATTTTGGATGATTTTAAGAAAGTGATAATGTTTTTTTTTATAAATTTGTTTAATTTAGGCTTAATAATATAACGTTTTTTATATAAAAAAATTAAGTATTTTGTCACAATTCAATAATTATCTTATATATTTTAATGACATCTAGAAAAAATAACCAATTACATATTTAATAATATAATTAAAACAAATTTATAGTAATATAATATATTAATTAATAGTGATATATGGAAAGGTCTGTATAAAAGGAAGACCCTGCACATACCAAATTGGTGGGTGTTAGAAGCCTGCAGTAGTAATATGTATCTTGTGCTTTGATATTTGTAAATTAAAAGATTTTTAAAATCTTGCATAAAATGATGGTACCTTGTGCCTAATAATTTGTATTTAAGAGTTTTTTATTCGTGTTTTATAATATAGTATAGATATTGATCGATGTAGACTAGAAATTAAAATTGTCCAAAATTATACATATACAGTTTTTCCCTAATGGTTATGGGAGAGGCTAATTGCACCTTTAACTTTGCTAAATGCACCTATATGATTAATTTTCTCCTCACACATCAACATCAAAATCTGTTTTTTACATTCTCAATGCATGAATTACATTCTCAATACATGAATTGACCTGATTTTGACATAATTAAGGGTGCCATTAGCACTCGCCATGGTTATATCTACCAGGTTTGAACTCATTGCGAACCAAAAAGAGAAAAAAAAAAGTTAAAAGTTAATGTCGTAAGAAGAAAGGAAAGGTGAGCAGTGTTCGAGTCATGAGAGGAGAGAGAAAAACAAAAAGGAAACCCTAAAAGATAACCACAAAATTCTAGCACAAACAAGAAAGTGATTTTTACTTGATTATTCAAGGATCAAAAGGGTTTCGGACAACCCCCTCCCATACCACCCCACCCCACCCCACCTCAGAGAGCAAAAACCTGACATTTCAAAGAGAGAAAGTGATCATTAAGAAACAAGGTTTTATACAGAAAGAGAATAGAGAAAGGAGAAAGGTGATGTGATTAAGGCCTTTCACTGTGATCAGAAGGTTTATTTAACACTTTTCTCATCTTATATATTCATATTCTCTCAAAGTTTTTCCTTCTACAAATTTATCTTCTTGGATATGTGGGATGGTGTAATAAATACATATATATGTAGTGAACTATTATGTGTTCTAAGAGAGAAGAACAAGAACCAGTAGAAGAAGAACAAGAACTACCAGGTGATCATCATCAAGATTTTCAAAACTTTCAAGAACACTCATCAATCCTTCAACAGATTCAACATCAAAACATGGGTATTAATGATTATTCATATACGTCATCATCTGAAATCTCTCCGATCTTGCACCCACAACAGCAGCCATGGATTCTACCTCAAGTATTCCACCATCACAACACTGGTTACACCTCCGACCATCTCCCCTTCCCAGGCGGAGACCATGGCACATATCTCTTCCCGCCACCACCACCTCCACCGTCATCACTGTCGTCCTATGGTGGTTTAGTTAATAGGAGGGTACCAGGTGGTGGTGGTGGCTTGCAGTTTGCATACGAAGGTAGTACGTCGTCATCAGACCATCATTTGAGGCTCATATCGGAGACACTGGGCCAGATGGTTCAACCAGGGTCCATGCCGTTTGGGCTCCAAGCTGAAATGGGTAAGATGACTGCTCAAGAGATCATGGATGCTAAAGCTTTAGCAGCTTCCAAAAGCCATAGCGAAGCAGAAAGAAGACGTCGAGAAAGAATCAACAATCATCTTGCCAAACTCCGTAGCTTACTCCCCAGCACCACCAAAGTAAGTTAAATTTATTAGCTAGTAGAACCATAAACAAGCTACCATATATATATATATATATATCAATCAATATTTTTAGTCTATGGTTTCAGTTCTCACCATGGATCATGTGTTAATTTTTCTGCATGAAAAATTAAGTTTCTTGTTTACACACAACAATGTCTTCGTTCAATTTGAATTCTTTAAGTTCATCTTTAGGAACACATATTTTCTTCCTCTTTTTTTCATATAATTATTGATTATTTCACATTCATAAGCACAAATAAATGGGATCATGCATATGTTTGAGTTCGTACATGTGAGGAATTCAAAGCAGTTAAAATTAATTGATGATCATTCAATGAATCATGCTTAATTGACTTATTATAATGGATCAATCATGTCCAACCATTGAAAACATTGTATATCACATCAAAGTTACATCGATAACCATCCAAAACATCTCATATCACATCAAACTTATATGGATAGCTGCGTGAGATAACAACTACGTTTGGTGAACTCGCAGATAACTGTTAGTTGTGACATTGATAAGGTTCTAATAGTTATTATGTTGTTATTGTTGTTGTACATTGATCTAGACGGACAAGGCATCGTTACTAGCTGAAGTGATACAACACGTGAAGGAGCTCAAGCGTCAAACGTCCATAATAGCCGAACAAAGTCCAGTCCCTACAGAGACGGACGAGTTGATCATAGACAACACGTCGGATGAAGATGGAAATCTAGTCATCAGAGCATCATTATGTTGCGAGGATCGAACAGATCTTTTGCCAGACCTCATCAAAACCCTAAAAGCACTTCGGCTAAGAACCCTAAAAGCCGAGATCACTACGCTTGGAGGCCGTGTGAAAAATGTCTTGTTCATCACGGGAGATCAAGACTCAAATAGCAACAATGATACGACCAATTACTCGGTAAGCATGATCCAAGAAGCATTCAAAGCAGTGATGGAGAAAACAAATGGAGAGCATGAATCCTCTTCTGGGAGTGTTAAGAGACAAAGAACAAACAACATTAATGTTCTTGATCATCGTAGAACATGATCATATCTCTCCATAAACGTATGAAACTTTAGGGCTTACACCTTTAAGAATTTCTGTTGTTTTTTTCCCCTTAGAGATCTTGGGTTTAAGTCTTTCGTTTGTACTTTTTGTGTGTTCTTTTTTTGTTCTTTTTTGGGGTCGTTTGTTTGATTAATGGGTATGCTTGATGTGTTGTTGAACCTTTTGTTACAGGAGAAAGGATGGCAAGTACTATCTGGGTTGTGTCCTTTGTATTTCCTTATCTAATGAATAAGAATAAATATATATAATTATATATAGAGAGAGGGAGAGACGGGAGGGGAAAGTTAAATTACAAACTCCATTTTTACTGTGAACTTAAGACTTATCTCCTCCCTCCATCTCTTCTAATCAAACAACTTAAATTAAATAAATATTTTAATTAAAATTATTAATTAAGGTGATTAGGGGTAAAAAATAAAGTTATTTTCAATTTTACACTTTTTATTATTTGTTTTAATTAAAAACTTTTACCTCCTTAATTTTAAATAAATTATCTTAAAAACTACTAATATTTTAATTAATCGTTGTTGTACGAAATAGAGAGAAATCTTTTTGGTGAGGAGAAAAACCTTGTACGAAAACCTAAAATGAAAGTGTCGATTTAATTTAATTTTTCTTTTCTTTTCTTGGAACGGCAAATGTTGATTTAATTTGGGGGTTTATCTTTTTTTTTAACAACAGTAAACCAATATTATACCCAAAAAACCAAACCACAAATACAAATTCCCAAACTACAAAGCAGAAAGCCAGAAACCAAGCCAAAGACAAGCCAAACAATACCGAACAGACAGCCCAATGAAACGACTAAAACAGAAAACCAAGTTTGTGTAACATAAACTCAACAAAAAATCGTCGAACGACTATCAAAAAACCCACAGCGGGACTGAATCTAGGCAATTGCTACCATCACGAACAACCCTGCGACAGCCAAAAAACCATCGCGAGCCACAACAGCCCTCCGACGAGCAAAACCTCTTCTTTACCCTCCTTTGACTTAGCCAAACGTCTCTACCCGTAAGGATCCGAAAACCACGCTGCCCAATCCCAAGCTGAATCTTTATCTCTGCGTGTCACCCATTCGAACGCTTTAAGTTGAAAATCAAAAAATAGGTCCGTTACAAAACCTTTAATTTTTTCAAAGATAATCTTGTTCCGATTTGCCCAAACTAGGTAAAGAAAGCACCAAACCACCACCGTCCACCTCCTCGAACCTTTGTCGTTGTTACTCGTTTGATTTCTCGCCTCAATAATTCCATTCAAAGAACTTACCAAGGTCAAATCTATGTTCCATCATCTTCCCATGAGCTTCCACAAATCCTTTACCTTTTCACAGTTAATGAGTGTGTGCTCAACAGTTTCTACTTCTTTTCCACATCTCGGACAAAGTATGGAGTCTAAATTGACTCCCATCTTATCCAAGACCGATCGTGTAAGTAGTCGACCAAGCTTAGCCCTCCAAACAAAAATGCAAACCTTCTTCGATACCGATTTTAACCACTAAGTTACAGTTGTGTTTCCTTCCACCGATGCCCGCTTTTCATCTATCACATCCCATACTTTTTTAACTGTGAACTCACCTTGAGAGTCTAGGCTCCATGACGCCCGATCCGCGTTGCCTCTTTTTGGTATATGGTCTATAATCACGTTTCGTAGTTCCTCCAATTCTCCAAGTTCCCTTCCCCTCGGTTCCCTTCTCCATCTCCATTTCTAAACCCACTCTTCGTCTCGATGTTCTCCTCTTTCCGATACCGCTTCCCCTTTATCCACTTCAAGATGAAACAACCACTTGAACCTCTCCTTTAATCTTTCATTTGATGTCCATCTATCCTCCCAAAATTTAGTGTTTGATCCATCCTCTACAATATTGCCAAAGGATTTCGAGAAATTAAGACCAACCTTATCGATATCCTTCCCCACCTTAATTATATTTGACCATATCGAGTTTCCCCCCGGTCCCCTTGGTGCTCCCTTCAATAGTCCCCCATCCCACCCATAGATACTCTTTATTACCCTAACCTATAACGCGTCAGACTCATTGTGAAATCTCCACCACCACTTCCCAAGTAACCTCCAATTAGCTTCTTTAAGGCCCCCAATATTCAACCCTCCCCTCTCAAACGAACCCAATATCTTTTCCCACTTTACCCACGCTCGACCTTTCCTCCCATTCTCTTCCTCACCCCCCCCCCCCCCCCCGCCCCCCCCCCCCCAAAAAAAAAGACCCTCACACTATCCAATTCCCTCAACACTCCTATCGGGGTACGAAACAATAAAAAAAATAGTGAAACATTAAAGAAAATAGCATTGTCCGCATATTGAAGATGTGATATCGTGATCTCTTCCTTCCCCAGTTTAACTACTTTGAACAAAATTTTTTCAATGGCTTCCTCCATCATGATATGTAGATTTTCAGCAACAACCAAGAAAAGGGAGGGGGCGAGAGGATCCCCTTGCCTTAAACGTCTCTCCATTGGAAACTCGTTCATAGGGGCTCCATTAACTAACACGGAAATCCTTGATGACTTTAAACATGTTTCTATCCAATTTCTCCACTTTGATCCGAACCCAATATTTCTAAGTCCATGTAAAAGGAAAGACCACTCCACCGTATCATACGTCTTCTCGAAATCAACTTTAAAAATCATTCCCCTCTTCTTTGATCTTCTCAAAATATCCACCGTCTCATTCGCTATAAGAATCCCATCGAGGATTGACCTACCTCTTATGAACACACTTTGCTCTTTCCTAATTAGCTTTCCCATCACCACATTCATTCTTTCCGCCAAAAAATTTTAGATCACCTTATAAAGAATCCCGATGAGACTAATAGGTCTAAAATCATTTAGACCAATTGGATTTGAGTTTTTTAGGATCAAGGTCAAGAACGAAGTGTTGCATCCTTCACTTATTTCTTCCTTTTCCCAAAACCAATTTATCACCGCCAAAAGTTCCGTTTTTATGAGCCCCCAAAATCTCTTAATAAATCCTATCATAAAGTCGTCCGGTCCCGATGATTTGTTGCACCCACATCCTTTTACTGCATCCCATACTTCCTCTTCCAACATCCTTCTCTCTAGAACTATGGCTTCCTCCACCGTAAGCTTCTTCATTCGGTCCAACTTCAACTTTGATGCACTACCTCTTTGATTAGCGTAATTCTTTTTGAAAAAATCGAACACGTACTCCTTAATCTTACTCGGCTCCTCCGTCCATACCGTATCTAGGATTAGTCCCCGAATTGAGTTTTTCCTTTCTCGATTTTTGTTAGCCATATGAAACAATTTAGAATTCTCGTCTCCATCTTTTGCCTAACTAATCTTGGCTTTTTGCTTAGCCATCTCCAAACGTTTTCTTCCAACCCAAGCCATTTTTTCCTAGCCTCTAACCATCGCTTTCTGTCTTCCTCTTCCAACGGATTTGACTCCCTTTTTTCTTCCCCTTTTTTCATCTCTTCTTTCGCGATCAACAAATCTCTATCAACCTCCCCCCAATTGTCTTTGTGCCAACCCCTCAACGCAGATTTTACATTCTTAAGTTTGTCCCTGAACCTACAATCCAGTCTAATTGACACTACCTCCTTTGCCCAAGCCTCTTTTACCACTTCTTCTAAACTATCATCTCTAAGCCACACATCAAAAAATTTGAAAGGTACCATGCCAAAGTCGACCCTCTTATCACTTAGCATAATCGGAAAGTGGTCCGGCCATTTTCTCTCCAAGGTTGTTGCCCCCAAGTTTTTCCATTGAGCCCCACACTCATTTGCGACCAAAAACCTATCTAATTTACTGAATTTTTTTCCATCGTCACATATTCTAGTGAATTTTTGTCCCCCCATTCTAACATCAATTAAAAAATTTCTACGAATAAAGTCATTGAATTCTTCCGTACCTTTGGTGCAAATAGGCGAATTCATTCTTTCATGCCTACCCCGCACTTCGTTGAAATCGTCGAAGATCACCCATTTTACCTCCTCCTTTACGCACAATTGCTCCAGCTTGGTCCATTCTTCCTTCCTGTCTTTCTGTTCTCGTGGTCCATACACATTCACACACCCTACTAGCCCCTCTATCTTTTCCCATTTTCCCACCACTGCCACAAAGTTATTGTCTTCAATTACGAACTCACAATATTGAAATGTAATTATATTCCAAATTAGCAACAGACCACCCGATCTCCCCAATGCCGCAATTTGTACAAAATCCCCATCATTTGTACCCCAAATATTAGCCACAAGACTGTTTGTAACTCTCCCCATTTTTGTTTCCTGGATACCAATCATATAAGGTTTTTTTTTTCTTACACATCTCCTTTAACCAAACTTTTTTAATATCTGATCCTAACCATCTCACATTAATCGATACTATTTTCATTGATAATAGCAGAATCCGAACTTACCGATAATTCCAATTACTTGATATTTTCTCCCTTGTCTCTTCCCGTACCAAGTCTATTATCCCAATCTACCCCAATTTCCTTTCCAAACTCCTCCAATTCTTCCATCGCATCCAAGCTTTTTATTTCAGTCGATACAGAAATTTGATTTAGACGTAGTCATCCTTCCTCTGTCGATATCAATCTCTCTAGCTTAGGTGCTTCTCCTTCCTTTTGTGATCGCTTCTGCATACCTTTGTTTTGATGATTACTCATTTCCCTTTGTTTAAGATAATGGAAACTAATTCTTCCCCTACCAAATACACAGCTCTCCGTTCTTCTATTGTTGAATTTTTCTCCATATTTGATTTGGAGCTTTCCACGATTTTCTCTGTTCGATCTACCATCGATGCCTTTCTCCACTGAGTTTCCAGATTGGGTTTCCTTATGTGAACTTATGCACTTTGTATTTTTGGTCAAATCACAATTCATAGATCCGTCGTAGCAAAGGCCTGAACCATCAAGCCCAAGTTCCATTTCATTTTGAGGCCCACTTCCCCTTTTTTGATCCAGCCCAACGTCATTCTTTCCTTTTTGAAGCCTAAGATCACCGAAATTTTCAGGCCCACCTGGCAAGTCCACTTCCAATTCCTCTCTTAGTCCACAAATTTTCTTTTTGCTTCCCTTAATTTCCAGCGTCGCTTCTTGGGGTTTTTTTTACATCGAGACTTAGATACTGATTTTGGGAATTCGGGAAAATGATTGTGTCCCTAACCCCCTCGGACCCTTCATCTCCCCTAACGCCTTTTGTTTCCTCCGACCCTTTTTCCCACCGTCGAACTCTCCTTCTTCTAATGATCCTCCGTCTCAAGATCATTCGGGTTCCTCTAACATTTTTCCGATCCGCTGGATTCTTCTTCATCCTGATCTTCTTCCTGGGCTATTTCTCGGTGCTCCTGTTTTTCCTTTCGATTACACTTTCCCCTACCCTGTAATCTTCTTCACTCCCTCCTTCCCCTTCCGACCATTCTGACGGTATGGTCGAATCATCTCCGTCCACCTCACTTTCTCCCACAAAATTTTCCTCCTCTTCTCATACTTAAACTTCCAGGAATCCTCCATCTTATTCTTCAACTTTGATTACGTAAAATAGATTTCCCACTTTAATAGTCTTAACTTCACTAATTTTTGTCATCAATCCCGAACTGATAAGAACTTTTCCCCACGTTAGATTCGAACAATCCTCGAATTGACAGTTTCTAACATTCAAATCCTTTCCCCAATTACTAGCAATTTCCATAAAAACCTTCTTCTTCTAAGCATGTAGAGGGACGCCTTCAATCCTAAGCCAGATAAGTGTATCGAATGGACGAAAACCTATCGACCAACTTCTCATATCTTTTATCCAGTGATGTATCCCATGTACCTTGTTTTTTAGCACATTCGACACCACTTCTTTTGATTCAAAGTTAATCATAATATTTCTTCCTCCCAAGATTTTGATCCCACACCGTTCCAGAATTTTTGATTTGAAGAGTGCTTGAATTGCGTCCACCGCATCTTTCTAAAAACTCCAATGTCGTTTGTCTGCTTCCCAGTTCCCCAATACCTTCCGGTTACCATCTTATTCTATTTTCCTTCATTTCTGCCTGATGAACCGCGCCTAACTACATCTGCAAACGAGGCAGCAAACTGCATCCTTTTTCCAATACACCTCCAGTTAGACTTTATTGCCTGCTTTAAAAAGCTACACCTCAAGTCCCAATTACACGGTATCCCCTATTGCCTGTTTTGCCAAGCTACACCTCAAGGATACGCGATCTTATTGTTTGTTCATTCTCTAGTGGAGTTTCAACCTCGAGGTTCTCATTCGGTGCCTACTCCCTATCATTGAAGATAGGAGCCTCAACTCCTTACTTGATAACTCATGATGTCTATGTGAGTCCGTGATCATTTACCAGATAAATCAAACAACAAAGATATAACGATTACCAACCTGTTTGGATTACAAACGCGGATTACAGAGGTTGATATGTTTACAGTTTAAGCTTTTTCTCTCCGATGTGTTCTTGATCGATGATAGATTATTAGATTGTGAGAGAGATATTCTAACTTAAAACAAAACATAATAAAACTAAAACTTAATATCTAGATATTAATTAAACTAATATAATATCTAAACTATAATATCTAAATAATATCTAGATATTATAACTTTGACGCACATTACAATTTGACCCTTAGACTTTGGTTGAGAGTAACTTTCAGCATTAACTTCAGATTGTGAACTTCAGTTTGGATGATCTTGAATCCAATGAGACTGTGTCTTAACAATCTCCCCCTTTGGATCAAGATCATCCAATCTGAAGATCCAATCTGAAGCTAAAGCCCGAAAAGTCGCTCTCAACATTAGTCTAAAAATCAGTTTGTAATAAATGTCAAAAGTTCGTTTTTAGTATTTTATTGTTATCCTAAATATCTAGATATTATAATTTAGATATTATTTAGGATATTTAAGTTATTATATTAGTTTATTTAGGATATTTTAGTTTAATTGTTTTTATAATGCAAGTTGATTAACAACTTGCATGTTAGAGTATTGAGGAAGCTAAGAGCTCATAATATTGGTCAGTACACAATACATCACACACATCGACCGAGATATAAACTCAGAAAGAGAAAAGAGAGAAAACAGAGAAAAGAGCTTATCAAGAACATCAACTTGTAATCATCGTTTATATATCGAAACAGGTTGGTAATCGTTATATCTTTGTTGTTTGATTTATCTGGTAAACGATCACGGACTCACAGTCTAACCCTCGTGTACAAGAATTAGAGCATCAAAACCACAAAACCCATGGTCCAGGAGTACAAGCCATAAAGGTTCATCTCCAAAAAAAAAACGGGACAACAACAATGCCAACACGACATATTTCCCAAAGTGAGAAATCAAAACTCCTTACTATCGAATGTGACCGACTTACATGCCTATGGATCCAATGTATTACAGTCTAAAATACATGACCCTAAATGAATGACACACACACTCAAAACATGTATTCTCCAAAATAAATTGCAATAAATGCAACTCACACCCAAAGCTCCACCTTAAGTTATTAAAACCGGACAAATGTCCCCAAGACCCGACAAAGACGAAAATCAATCCTTAAGCTCAACCAATCAAATGGCCATATGCTTAAATCCACAAAATGAAATAAAACGCAATCGACCAACATTTTTGCAAACACATGCTCCAAAATACATAAATAAACTCTAACACAATTTAGATCGAGACAAATCATTTTCCAAACAAGTTTATAATCCTAGTGACTCTTTTAAACGTTTCATATCTCAAGATCAAACATTTCCCATAACACACATTAAAAGTACAATTACTCCAAAGGATTTACACTCGTACGATAAATCGTTAAAATATCAATATCAAATATTTACTCATCAAAATACTTGAAATACATCTTTCCCCAAAAACCAAAAGGTTTACGATTTCCAAAATGTTCGCAAGGTTGGGAATGACCAAACTCCAATGACCCACACGTTGGTATTTTCAAAACATTCCACAACACAAAATACACATATTTCCAACAAACACTAAAAATGCATTTTTATCAAATGACCTCCATTTATGCTAATAAATCATCAAAACATTTTCATTATGATTCATTTATCAAATTTCCCAAAAATCCCAAAGATGGGCGTTTCACAAGGTTTATAAAATCAAATATCCTAGATAAGTATATTTCATAAAATATCCAAAGTTTGATAATTAGCAAGTAAAACACACAAACACTTTAAAATGGATATTTTGGCATGTATATAGTTTTCACAAATCAACTTGAAGTCACCTTGCTAGATTTAGGCTAAATCTAGATTTTACCCCAACTTGAGCTTCTTTGAAGAAACTTGAATCCACAAGCAAATCCTTCCAAAACCTAGATTCACAAATTTCCAACCATAAACATTCATATTCAACCATTTAGAATCGATCCCCAAACATTTTACATCAAAATCCCTAATTTGACCAAAACCCTAATTTTTTTTGACTTAAATTCTCCAAAATCATCAAATCCGAAAGTTGAAAAACCAATCACTAGGAAATCATCAATGGAGCATTTATAACTTATAAAGAAGTTTTAAATGTAGGGGATGAACTTACCATTTAGGTTTTGATGAAAACCTATAAAACCCTAGATGAAGCTTTAGGTGGAAGATGAAGATAGAGATGGTGAGTCCTTGAATGCTAGCTTCTTTCCTTCAACTAGATGAAGTTGTAAAAACTTAAGACTCAAGGATTTAGGCAATTAATGCCCTAGAATCTCAACAAATGGAGTATGATGTTCTTGGGAGGGTTTAGAGAGAGTTGGGAGTGAAATGGGAAGTGATAAATGAAGAAAAAGGCTGAAATCCGATTTTAACAGCTCCTGCCCCCTGTGTGCGACATTGCCAGGCGACTATGCCATAGCTACTGTCCCTTGTGTGCTACAATGCCAGGTGCGACTATGACATGACATAGTCGCCGGGCATTGTAGGCGGGCTCGTACCAAGCCCCGAAACTCGACTTTTTCAATGCCAAGACTCCCGATACTCTTAGGGACTTCAAATAATGTTTTCCCAACATAAATCGCACCATTTACAAGTTTCAAAAACGTTCGGATGACCGTTTACTTACCGAAAATTACGGGTGTTACAATATTTTACATGAAATTATGACAATTTTTTCCGGTCAAAAAGGAGTATATATTTATAGTTGATTATGTTATCTTGCTAATAGCAAATTAAAAGTTAACTTTTCATCTGTTTTCCTAAAATTAAAACACATATCAATTTTTAGCAATCGTATATAAATGTATCTTAAAGCATGTGTTTTTTAGCTATTTTTTAATGTCAAACACATTTTTTTCTGGAATTCAAGCCATCAATGAGATATCATATCACTACGAAAGAGAGAGAGAGTTCTAAACTTAAATCAAGATACGCAGACCCAAGTAATTGAGGCATGCATAGGTTTCCTCATGCCAGATGATGAATGGGTCTCAGTGGTAACGCAATAGAAAGCTTGACTCTAAGATTTAACCATCGAGTAAAGACAAAAGTTGGTCTTAATTGTACTTATAGTTTTTTTTTTCTATTGTATTGTTTTCAAATATGGTGATTTGTAAGAATGTAATGTATTGAGTTAGTTTTTATATATTTGGTTGATTTATGAAATATTTTATTTATACGTTATGTATAAAAAGATTTACTCAATAATAAATTGATCTATATAGTAGACAAAATTACTGATTAAATATTTTTTACATCTTTAAACAACATCATTTAAAATATATATACCAATAATTTAATAAACATATATTTATACCACATCTATTGTTTAAGTTCAGCGAACCATGAACATGTAATTACAAAGTTATTCAATGATTTCATACAGAAATCAAATACTATAATAAACAGGAATATTTTAGTAATCCAAATAACTTTTGATATCGATAAGAATCTATCTTTTACATATGAACAAACGCTTAAAATAAGTTTAATTTTTAATGCTTTAATATCATCAAATCTCTTTTATCTTTAAGTAATTACAGTACTTTATGAGTTAGCTTATCTCTATTTGTTTATATATCAGATAGGTTTTGTTAAATATTATTAATTTATCAACTATTTTTTAACTATATCAACTAGTTTATCGGTTAACAATTAATTTATTTTTTAATTTACAAAATATAGCCAAAAAGGTCCATAAACGAAATTAATAAAAACGTTAACAAGATTCAAAACATGTGATGATTTAATTTTAATTATTTGGATGTTGGGCAACCAATTAGTTAGTGATTTATGTATATAATGATAAGAGGCTGACGTTGAAATTGACGTCAGCATGACATTGTTGATGGTAGCTAGTTTGTGGAGGCCATTAAGCAAAGAGGGAATTGAAGTGGGCGAATCAAAAGGCTGACGATGCATATTTGGGGGTTCAGAGGTTGTGATGATGGTCTCACTTCTGTTATCAACATTGTATTTTTGACCATGATCTCATCTACTCTTCTGCCCCTCTTTAATTTTCTGTCTTATTATATCTCTCTTTCAACTACATATATATATATAGAGAGAGAAAGAGACACTTCTTAAAATACAAACCTCTCAAAGGTTATAACCAATGCAAACTATTTATGACCGGAGATCAAAGTTCTAAATAGCGTGAGGCGTGGCGTGGCGGCGAGGTGGCGAGGTGGCGAGGTCCAACCTCAAGTCTTAGAAGCCACGAAAAAGCCATGACGTTTTCATGACGTGACTTATGGCGTCATTTTTCTAATTCATATATATCATTATATATAAAAACATATGTTTTATTACTCAACGAGTCAATAGGAATAAACAAGTTAAATTATGGTATATATAAAAAAAACTTGCAAATAAGACATTAAAAACATAAAGAAAAAATCAAATATTGCATTACGAAATTGTGCATTAGGCCATGGCGTGCCACGAGCTTAACGTGATGTGAGACACAAGCCTTGGTACTATGGCACGCCATGGCGGGTGTTCGGCGAGTTTTTTAGAACATTACCGGAGATGCATTTGATTAAGAGTTGTAATTAAAACGGCGGTAAGATTGTAATTAATTTCTATGTAATTAATTAGGAACGATGGTAACTGTGTAACTAATCAAGTTTGAAAACCTACGAAATTAAAGGGAATTATGAGGAGGTGGCGCAATAATAGCCACCATTCCAACAAACCACCAAAAATAAGGAAGTCATTAAGAATTATCCACAAATAAGTAATTTATTTCAAAATATAAAATCAAAAAAAATAATGTTAATCGATTCACAAAATTGTTGTGAATGTAATTAAAATATGTGAAATTTATATATAATCAAAAACCATATGAAATTCATATAATAAAAACATATCAAAAAATTTCATATACTGTGGATATAATCAAAAATATGAAATTCATATATAATAAAAACAGATAATTTTTTTTATATATTTTGAATATAATCAAAATATAATAGATTAATTCATATATGAAAGTATTAGGTGCCGTTTGTTTTTTAAGAGGTCTAAAGTCTGCAATCTTAATTTAGTTATGATTAATAAGAGGTGATGTGTAAAAATGTCTGAATGATTCAGACTTAAGAGTCATTAAGAGATTTTTAAAAAAAAACAAACAACCCCTTAGAGTTGGCTACTCAAGGTATTATGAAAAAAAAATTCATGTATCCATAATATATGAAAATTTTGATATGTTTTCATTATATGAATGTCATATGTTTTTTTATCATATATGAATTTCACAAAAGAAAAGTAAATAATTTCATAATGTAACAAATTGATGGATTACGAAATTTAATAAAATTGAAAAAGGACAGCAATACCTTTTCTTAAAATAAGGAAAAAGAAAAACAAATTTAATAAATCTACATCTAGCTAGGATGGTTTGTAATGGTTGTAGCATTTGAGGGTTTTGCAAAAGATTACCCTCTCTCCCTTTCTCTCCCTCTACATATATGTACTAGGCGTGATCTCAGCCGTCCATAGATGGCCCTCTGCCCACGAGTCCTGTAAAGTGCAATCTTCGAGTTCATGAATCGATGGTGCAAACCACAAAGCGTGAAATGCAACCTAAACGAGTTTATAACGTTCGTTAGATTCGTTAGTTCAATCTTCTTCCTGAAACTAAGAAACGAGCTAATAGGAACGCTCCGATGATACCTCCAATTAGTTTATATGACATAATTGGAAAAAAAAACTGGATAAAAACCCCTGAAACTTATTGAAACGCTCCAATAATAACTTGCATCTAAGCTTTTGGAGATTAGAAGGAAGATCCTTGGAAAGCCTCGAGTCTAAACCACGCAACAACAAAACGCCTTCTCGTTTGATCTGTATTGACAAACGAAAACAACACAAATCAATTTGTTGTGTCAATGTACGGCTCGTAATTACTAATTGCAACAACGTTTGATTTATTTTGGACAAAATTTGAATCTTGTAATCATCCATAACTATTTGACTTAGTAAACAACCTTAAACAAAACCGAAGAGAAAAAGAACACATTTGTTGGAAATGTTCAAACCAGAACCATAAACATTTTGAAAACCGTCAGAACCCGGTACTAAATATATACCAATGCATTGTATATACACATTGACGAATACACTGACACACACACACACACACATATATATATATATTGATTTTATATATGCATCAATGAATATATATTGGTTCTCACGATTTTAAAAACTATTTATGATGCTCATTTGAATCTTTCCGCTTGTGAACATTAAGAATCTTGAGTTGAATAATATATTCAATGATTACCCTTTTGAGGTAACGGGCACGAACTTATTGAGGCGAAACACGAAGTGGGGTGTGTTTCTCTTCAACCGACCTCAACATCAAATGGTTAGATGGCAATGATGAGATGATTCTAACATCATCTGCTAGAGCTTCCTTGAAGTGATCCACGTCAAATATATCAGAAAAATTCACTGCAGAAACAAATCAAAGATTTAAAAAAGATCCTCAAGATGGCAACATTGTACGCGGAATTCATCGATCAAAATAAGATAACAATTTGGGAAGTGGGGTTGGGAAACACAAGAATCTTGAAAACCTATAAGATCAACAACAGGGTGTTGTGAAAATTGCAGCTTCAAAGGGAATAAAAAAGAATTTGTGTGGACGGAACACGAAGAATTCACATTAGACGACTCTGATTTTATCTACATTTCCGAGATACTTTGAATCTCGTCGTACCTGAACGAAGATCGCGTCGTCTTCTCTTCGATAGAGAAACAACTCTACAAAAGTAACGACATTTCAAATGTCTCCAAACGCCAACGAAAGCTCGTTATCGACGTAATCTTCGAAATCCTCGATCGGAACAGACAGTTGCCTCCATGGAAGGCTGTTTCGCTTGAGGATTCCAGATCCGGAACGTCTCTGAAACAGATCTGGTCGGAATTTCAGAAAATCCGAGAGGTAAACACTACCGGCGACGGGATGCTGGAATTGATCAGTGGTGTTCTGAAGAAAGATCTGATTGAAATCAATGGCTTGATAGATCATTTGAGTAGTACATAAACAATTGCAAAAACGGCCACTAAAGGGAAATTATATAATGTAAAATGTGATTTGGTTTGATATAATATATTGGGTACATTACCCCAGACCCATTAATTTCCATACCTGAACAAATTGGGAGAAATGGAAATATTATTCCTATTCCCATTCTCCCGCGTTCTCATTCCCATTCCCATTTCCATTTTCATTCTCATTAATGGGATTCGAACCCGTGCCCGGAAGGTAAGAAAAAACCGTGCAAACCAACTCTACCAAGACAAACTTGTGTTATTTTTGTGGTTTCAAGGAATATATGGTTGCATCCAACAAAATAGTTAAGTGGCACCTTTCACGACCCTAAAAAATTTTACACTGTGGCGGAGGAGCAAAGCAGTGGCTCGTGCCAACGTATGCACCATATTGGGTCCACTCCTGTAGTGACCAACTATAATTCAATCTTGAAAAAAAACATAAATAAAGAATATTTGAAAGCAAAAACTATAAGCAACACATAATATCTGCTATTTTAACCTCACCTGACAATGGTCATCTGTCAATAGCTGAGAAGAACGAATAATCTGATGCAGATCAGTATCCATCAACTCGTAAACAATATAGACATCATTGAACTTCTCCTTATCCGGTGGCCTTATGATATGTTTAATTTTCACAATCTGCAAATCATCGACAAAATCAGACACGTTGACTTCATTGACCCCAAAAAAGATTCAGCTGTGACCACACATAATCATGCACCAAAACATTTATGGCCCCAAAACACAATAATTCATGCCAAAATCTACATACATTTTCATGATCCACATGGCATAAAAGTTTGATTTCCCTCAAAGTTCTCTCAGCATCAATCCTGTTATCAAATGCATTCGCAATTTTCTTGATTGCAACTTCTTCCTTTGTTTCAGAACTTTTAGCACAATTGCAGTAATAAATGTTACGAAATCAATCAACCGTTAGCAATTGAGCAGGGGAAAACAATCTTTCAAGCCAAATAATAGAATTTTCACCAGCTGAAATCCCTATAATCTTGAACAATTTTCACCATCTATTCTGAGTATCAAACTTATCACAGATTCTTTTAATTGAACATCATAAGAGCTAAATTGAGAGAATCTCTCTTTCAAAAAGGGAAACCAAAACAGAAAAATTAAGCTAATATATTGTATATATAAACATGGATCGAAAACGAGAAGTTGATTTAACTTCAAAATTCACATAATCGATGAAGAAGATGAAATTGGGGAGGCAAGTGATTACCAAACGATGTCGTATGCACCTCGACCAACAGGTTGAATAGACCGATAAATGAGTGTTTACCCACTGTCGAAACCACATCTACGTCGATGATGCTTAAAGGACGGTCGTAGGTTTTTATTACACTACGAGAACATTGCTAATCGACTTGAAATAAAATTATAAAGAAAAAAAAATCAAAGACAAAAATCAGAAGTCAAAGATTTAGGGTTTAGAGAGAAAACAGTGATTCCAAGAATCAGTTACCTAAAAAATGAGACATGTCTAATGAGAAGTAGTAGCATCTATCGATAATATTTAGGGTAACAAAACAACGGATATAATAGCCCCTTAGTGATTACGAAAGCAAAGAAATGTGTTAAGATACAATATAATTATAATGTATACATTATAGACTGAAGAAACTAAGCATATACCAAATCAAATTCAATGACACATCTGGATCAGCAGCAAATGCCGTAGTTTGAAAGGTCAATAACTTCTTTACTACTTCTGAAGGATATTATTGTTTTCTTGTAACATAAGTTGGAGTTATCTGTATCTCAAACAACAACAGTATAACATACAACAGTTCTTGATATGGCTGACACCATCATGCAATTGCTTACCATTGTCAAAAAAAAAAAAATGTTCTTGAAGCTCTTCTATAAGTTCAAATCAGGTTAGTTTTTGGGCTAAAAAAATTATTTTAAATAGCCATCAACCTTGTTCTTTAAAACAACCAACATTTCATTTCTCAATTCGTAATATATTCATATATAATAACATAAATGCAATATACTACATCTATTCATAATATTATCTTCCAACAATAATCCACCTAAATCTAAACACGTTGAGGATCACATCATCACAAAATTAAACTTTCTAGATAAAAAATATAAACTGAAATTGAAAGAGATTAAGAAATGGGAAATTAGGGTTGGGGGATGATTTGATTTGATTTGTTCTGATACATACGTTGCTCTTTGAAGTAGGCGTGAACCGAGGCGATCCATGGATTATCCAGTTTCACGAATCCAAAATCCAACTGTGTATGCTGTTGTCCCTAGGGTTCTCATGGCGACGAAGATCGATGTGTCGGCAAATGAGAGAGATGAGACGTGGAAGAATTTTGGGGGAATGAGGAGGATGCGAATGAGGAAAGGGAAGGGAGACGTGCCCCTGCGTGGGGTAGCACGCGCCTCCAAAAGCCCTGCTTAGATCTTATAATATATAGATATAGGGATAAGTTTAAATGAAAACCATATTCTTAAGGACCAATCTTTGATTAAAATTAAGAAAAACTAATTAATTATTAAAACATAATAAGGTTAATTGAAAAGTGATTACGGTTAAAAATGGAAATTTAATTAAAAGTCTATTTATTTAACTTTTTATTTTTATTTTTTAATTAAAAAAATTTTATCTCCAAAGTTTTAAAATAAATTATCTTAAAAATTACTAATATTTTAGTCAAACAAATTACATTAAAAAACCCCGATAATTTTGTGCTTTTCAATATGACATTAATCTCGATATAGTTTTTTTTTCTTCGTTTTAACCGTTTTTTACGTGAAATGCTATATATGTATTATATCCGTTATGAATATTTATGCACGCTCATATGTGTACAACAACTCTTTAATATTCATCTATTCGTATAAGATTCATTATGAATAATACAACTTAGTATAATATTCATCATGAGAACTTATGTATTTTACGTGTATTCAACAAATCTTCAGTATTCATATTGTTGGTTCTATATGCCTATGACATAACATATAACGATATGACTAATAACAGATGAACCCAAAGTGTCACACACAATAAACAAATAGACTTTTTATTTATAATTGAATCATGATTCAATTATGTTCAACCTAAAATTATTGAATAAATTATTATTTATTTGAAATAATAATTTTTGACAAATATATATATATATATATATATATATATATTGTATTTATATATATTTAATACCACTACTAGAAAAAGGGCTATAACCGACGGCCGTTTCCGACGGGTTCCACAAAAGTCAACAAAAGTCAACATCACTTTAAATCCATCGAAAAATCCACCACAAATCCGCCACTGAAATTTTACGAAAAAAATCTTATATTCTCTTTAATATTTGTGACGGATATTTTATCCATCACAAATTCGTCACAAATATTTGTTTAATTGAAATTAAATTACTTAATTAAATAAATTAGTAACTAAAAAAACATATTAGAAAATAATTAAATTAATTTCATTAGTTTTCGACGGAAATTAATTTAATTTAAAATTAAATTAATTTCCGTCAGAAATTAATTCGATTTTTTAAATAAATATTATTTTTAAACCTTTCCTAAAAATAATGGTTAAGAAAAAGAAATTCTAAAAAATTGATTTAATTTCCGACGGAAATTAATTAAATATTTAATTAAATTAAATTCCGTCCGAAATTCGTCGGAAAATAATTTAAATTTTTTTCTTATTTTAAAGTCTTTCCTAAAAATCATGATTATTTTAAACATTTAGAAAAAATCGAATTAATTTCCGACGGAAATTAATTTAATTTTAAACTAAATTAAATTTCGTCGGAAATCCGTCGAAAATTAATTTGAATTTTTAATTTTTTTTTCTTATTTAAAAACCTTTTCTAAAAATCAAGATTATTTTAACAATTTAAAAAATTTGAGTTAATTTCCGACGGTTTTCCAAAATTAAATTAATTTCCGTCGGAAATTGGTTGGAAACTAATTTGAATTTTTAAAAATCTTTTTTTTAGAATTAAATTAATTTCCGTCAGAAATATATTTTAAATAATATTTTTTTAATTACTTTAATGAACTTTGTGACGGATTTGTAAAAAAAGTACGTTTTTGTGTATTTTTTTTCAAAACTTATCTCCGTCTATTCTTATTCATTTCCAATTGAGTTTTACTGGGTTTTATTGTGTCTTAGTGGTTCGTATTGGGCTATGGTGGTTTAGTTTTCTTACCGAACCGTCAGCACACCACACGCATATACATGGTACATAAATGTACACAAACACATAATAAGTCACATATGGTGTTAAGTCGGACCTTAATAAGTTATAAAGCATATTGGGATATAATGGTGATTTAGTGGTTCGTATTGTGATATAATGGTTCTTAGTTGTCTTTTCGACCCTAATAGACAACACATACATCTATGAGTGGATACGTGCACACAAACACATAATAAGTCCCCATTAATGTTATTGGACCTTATTAAGTCATAAAATGTCATATTGGGAAATAATGGTGGTTGAGTGGCTTATATCAGGGTATAATGGTTCTTAGTTGTCTAATTAACACGAATACACGACACATGCATTTGGGCATTAATAAGTCAACAACGACCACAACAGGCTTTGATGGGTTATATTGATCTTATATCGGTTCTGTTGGGCTTAAATCAGTTTAATTAGGCTTAAAGCAGTTCAGTTGGGTTTTAATAGAGTAATATTAGGCCTTAATAAGTCAACAATGCTCATAATGGGTTTTGATGGGCTTCTTTTGGGATTTGATGATTCTATTGGGTTTAAATCGGGTCAATTCGGTTTTTTTAGGTTATATTGGGCTTAGATCAATTAAACTGGAATTTAATCGGTTTTATTGGGCTTAAATCGGTTCAATTGGGTTTTACTAGGTTATATTGGGCCTTAATAAGTCAATAACAATCATAATAGGCTTTGATGGGTTCAATTGGGATTTGATGGGTTATATTGATCTTAAGCCAGTTCAATTGGGCTTTGTTGGGTCTGAAAGATGCCAAGGATGGATACTACTGCTGAATGTGTTAACACTGCTAGTTCAACATGGTTAATACTTCTAGAAGAACTAGGTTAATACTTCTGAGGTTAATACTTCTGTTGTTAATACTTCTGAGGTTAATACTTCTGTTGTTAATACTTCTGAGGTTAATACTTCTGATGTTAATACTTCTGAGGTTAATACTTCTGTTGTTAATACTTCTGAGGTTAATACTTCTGTTGTTAATACTTCTGAGGTTAATACTTCTGAGGTTAATGCTGCCAGTTGAAGTTAATGTTGCTCTTCAATATTAATACTGCTGAACTTAGTACTGCTCAGAGTATTAATGCTGCTTATGATTAGTACTGCTTATAAGATGGAGATCTGTATGGAAAGGATGACAGCTGGATAAACTGAAGATATTCATGGAAGCTTAGAGATAATGATGGAAGATATTCTAGAGATATTGTATTAATTGTAATTATCTTTTATCTTTAGTATATATATTGTATTGTTTAGAATAGTGAGATAACTTTTGTTTAAGATTATTATTCATTCTAAGTTTTTATTCTAGAGAGAATCAACCTCAAGGCATAGTTCCTAATTCTAGAGAAGTAGAATTCGTCTTGAAAGAGTCTGTTCTTCAAGATTGAGGTTGTGTGTGTAATTTTGTGATTTTAATCATTCAATACAAGTTTACAAGTTGTTAATCATATACTGTTTGTTTACTGTTACATTGAATATCAAAGTGTTTTTCCGCAACTTCTTTGATATTGTTTTTGAGTATTCATAATTCTTGTTGAGAATTCGATCCTGACAAGTGGTATCAGAGCTAGTATTCTCAGAAACATTCATTCAACATCAATCATCATGGCTAAAGAATCAGAATCGACAAGCACTGCCATTCCCACTGAGGTAACATCTAATCTTTGCTCTAAATCCTGTATTGAAACTGTTCAAAGGTACAGGGATCACAATCAGGGTATGTGTGATGATCTTAAAAGATTAGAGAGAGATATAAAAGACTATGTAAGAATCGTTGAGAGCTTTGAGGAACAGATTAAAGGTTTCCAAGCCAATGAACTTCAACATTCATATGATACAAATTACTGGAAGTGGGAGAAAACTGACTTAGAACTTCAACTGAAAAAGTCTAAAGAGGAGAATGAGAAGATAAAGAGTGAGTTTGAGAAAGCCAAGCTGGATATTGAGAAATTTTCCAATGCTTCTAAAGCAATGGACTCTTTGCTCCAAACTCAAATCCATGACAAAGTTAGAAGAGGAATAGGCTATAACACCACACCACCACCATACAACAACAATTACATTCCTCCTATATCAGACTTGCTAGAGACCAAGAATAGGAAGGAATTGTCTGATGAAGCCACTAAGGTAGATCCATTAGACAAAGTGGTGGTTGAAACAGACTCTGAAGAAGAGAACTCTAATGATAAGAGTAAGGAGAACACTGTATGTGGTGAGATTCCTCTAGAAAATCACATTATCACCAATGAGGGATGTGGAAAGACTTGGGTCAAATCTAAGGACATAGAGAAGACTGAGAGAAAGTCTGAGAAGGTCCATTATAAGCAAACCACAGTTGTGAATCCTATCCCTTGCAAACAGTGTGCTTGCAATAAATCTGAGCCCCAAAAACATGATAAACCAAGGGGAAATCAGAGAAATTGGAATAATCAGTGGGCAGAAAAACAAGGGGTTGATCTGAGTAAAATCAATAGACCAAAACCTTGTTTTATCTGTGGAAAGCTTAATCATGTTGCCAAATACTGTTATTTCAATCCTATCAACCAAAGAGTTAATTTTCAAAGACAAACTCAAAACTCCTTTGGTTATAGGAATCAAAGAAGGAATCAAATGGCTGAGAAAAGAGCACCTAAAAAGTATCATGCTCAGAACAAGTTTGCTAATACAAAGAAAAATGCTCCAAATAAGCCAAGGAGTAATTTAAAGACAAAGAAAGCAAACAACTTTGTTCAAGTTTGGGTTCCAATTGTAAAGAAACCTGTTAGTACTGTTATCCCAGATAGTACTGCTAACAGAAATAGTGCTGCTGCAACCAATACTACTGCTAACAAGGATAGTGCTTCTACTAGTATTAATGTTGCAAAGCCTATAATCTTGACAAAGTATTCCAGCCATGAGATTCCTAAACAACTCATCCAGACCAAACTGACAGATTATATAAATGAGAAAGGACAACCCAAGACCACTTTGGCTTGGGTTCCCTCAAAGACTAACTGATTTATCAAGTGTGCAGGGCAATCAAAAGCTCAAGAGGAAGAGCATTTGGAATGAAGATAATGGTTGCTCTTGGCACATAACAAGGAACATGGACTGCCTTCAAATTCTTTAAAAGATTTGATGGAGGACATGTTACTTCTGATCCAGCAGAAGGTAAGAAAAGTGAAAAAGGTATAGTTTCAAAAGATAAAGTAACTTTTGAAAATTTTATGGTATATGGTACTACTAACCTTGTGTCTGTAAGTGTTTCAGGTTGCTAATACTGAAAGGTAGTTAGTACTTCTAGTTCAGTGAATACTGTCAGACTGTGTTAATGCTGCTGGTATGTGTTACTACTGCCAGTCTGTGTTAATGCTGCTGATAAGTGTTACTACTGCTAATGTAAGTTTTCTATACCTAAAAATGATCTTCAATGATTTAATGTCAAACCTGGATATCAATCAAAAAGCTTTTATCTGTATCCAAGGTTTGTACAAGAAGTACTTAATAAGGAATTGACGGATTAACCTCATTTTAATGAGATATATGTACCTAAAACCCCTAAGGGCAAGGTCTTTTCAATCATGAAGAGATCTGCTAAGGACTCGGAAGGAGTTGGCACACCATTGTTCTCTACAATGATGGTGATGTCCCACAATCAAGAAGGTAAGGCATCATGGTCAAAGCCCTCATTAGACCAACCCACTGATGACCTATCCACACCTTCCACTACCAAGCATAAATCTTCAGATTTCTTTTGTCAAACCAACATTCCCCATTACCATATTATATAAGGAAAAGATACTGAAGGTTCCTTCCCTTCTTGTATCTTCAACCTCAAAACCTACAAGCCCTCTGATGGAGCATTTTTCATCAGATAATATCCAAAGGGAAACCATAGGGGTGTATCCCAACCTCAAGAAGGTGCTCAATAAGGAGATGCAAGAGCATATGGGTTGTAAGGCTCACACTACTGACTTTGCACAAAGTGCAGGACAGGACAGTGTGAACATATCTAAGACCTTCCCCATGGCAACTTTAGATGAGTAATTATCTAAAGGTCCCAGGTGCCAAGAAACCAAGGGAGTAGAAGGTGCTTCTTCTAGGCAGAAAATCTCTACTAAAAGATCCAAGGATCCTTCAAAGGTGGTAAACACACCTAAAGGAGATGAGGATAGTTTAACTACAAAGAATTGATGGATACACTTGGTACAATTAGTCTGAAAGTTCACAATCAAATTATGGAGATAAAAGAGATGAAAAGGTGATCACTTTTTATCACTAGCAGATAGATCATATCAAGAAGCTGGTACAGAAAAAGAAGAAAATTAAAGTTTGTATTGATATGAAATCTTATTTTGAGGGGGAGATAACTGAAGAAACTGAATCAAGAAGAACTAGTAATTGCAGAAAGTTTTGAAGTTATCATAAAGAGCCTATGCTGAAGAACTTAACTTCTCAGTTTTGAAAAGTTAAGTTAGGGGGAGATTGTTGGGTCTGAAAGATGCCAAGGATGGATACTACTGCTGAATGTGTTAACACTGCTAGTTCAACATGGTTAATACTTCTAGAAGAACTAGGTTAATACTTCTGAGGTTAATACTTCTGTTGTTAATACTTCTGAGGTTAATACTTCTGTTGTTAATACTTCTGAGGTTAATACTTCTGTTGTTAATACTTCTGAGGTTAATACTTCTGTTGTTAATACTTCTGAGGTTAATACTTCTGAGGTTAATGCTGCCAGTTGAAGTTAATGTTGCTCTTCAATATTAATACTGCTGAACTTAGTACTGCTCAGAGTATTAATGCTGCTTATGATTAGTACTGCTTATAAGATGGAGATCTGTATGGAAAGGATGACAGCTGGATAAACTGAAGATATTCATGGAAGCTTAGAGATAATGATGGAAGATATTCTGGAGATATTGTATTAATTGTAATTATCTTTTATCTTTAGTATATATATTGTATTGTTTAGAATAGTGAGATAACTTTTGTTTAAGATTATTATTCATTCTAAGTTTTTATTCTAGAGAGAATCAACCTCAAGGCATAGTTCCTAATTCTAGAGAAGTAGAATTCGTCTTGAAAGAGTCTGTTCTTCAAGATTGAGGTTGTGTGTGTAATTTTGTGATTTTAATCATTCAATATAAGTTTACAAGTTGTTAATCATATACTGTTTGTTTACTGTTACATTGAATATCAAAGTGTTTTTCCGCAACTTCTTTGATATTGTTTCTGAGTATTCATAATTCTTGTTGAGAATTCGATCCTGACAAGTAAATCGGTTCTATTGGGCTTAAACCGGTTCAACTGGGCTTAAATCGGTTCAATTGGGTTTTAATAGGTTATATTGGGTCATAATAAGTCAACAATGCTCATAATGGGCTTTGATAGGCTTTATTGGTATTTGATGGTTCTATTGGAGTTAAATCAGTTCAATTGGGGTTTACTAGGTTATATTGGGCTTAAATCGATTCAACTGGACTTAAATCGGTTTTATTGGGCTTAAATCGGTTCAATTGGATTTTACTAGGTTATATTGGGCCTTAATAAGTCAATAACAATCATAATGGGCTTTGATGGGTTCAATTGGGATTTGATGGGTTATATTGATCTTAAGCCGGTTTAATTGAGCTTAAATCGGTTCTATTGGGCGTAAACCGGTTCAACTAGGCTTAAATCGGTTCAATTGGGTTTTAATAGGTTATATTGGGCCTTAATAAGTCAACAATGCTCATAATAGGCTTTGATGGGCTCTATTGGGCTTTGATGGTTCTATTGGGCTTAAATCAATTCTATTGGGCTTTATAAGTTATATTGGGCCTTAATAAGACACCAACGCTCATAATGGACTTTGATGAGCTTTATTGGGCTTTGATGATTCTATTAGGCTTAATCGGTTCAATTGGGCAAAAAATCGTTGCAATTGGGTTTTAATAAGTTATATTGGGCCTTAATTAGTAATCAACGATCACAATGAGCTTTGATGGGCTCTATTAAATCTTCTACACACTTGTAATATTATGGGAGATGTTTACCGTATATCAATTTTTTTATATAAAAGTATAAAGTTTACAAAAAAAACTAAAATTTGAACAAATCTTTTACACACTTGTAATATTTATATATAAAAACTAATCGTAATTTTTATTTATAAAAGTATAATCTCAATAAAGAAATCAAGTAAACAAATTATAAAAAAAAAATACAACTATATATTTTAATGTAACTCCAAAATTTAATTTCCTACCTAAAAATATTATTCAGTCTCTCAAAATTTCATTTCCCTCCTTTTTTTGGTTTTCCCTCCCAATTTCCCATTCACTCCTAAATTTGAAGACAATTACGATTTCATTTCCCAGACTTCTCAAACCAATCTATACGTCTCCCTCTCTCTACACCTCAAACCCTCTAGCAAATCTTCCTCCAGTCTCCCGCTCATTACACCCACTACGTTTTCAATCCATCCCTTTGTCATCATCAACTTCGTACGCCATTTGATTCTTCGTGCACTTAATCCCAACTCCTTCCTCGGCGCAAAAATGGTTGCAATGTACGCTACCTCAGGTGATATCGACTCCGCCATTGTTTTATTTGATTGTATTCGTCAAAACGCATCAACCCTTTTGTTTAATTTGATTATCAGAGTGTGTACGCTTTACGGTCCTTTTTATGGGAATTCTTGATCACTTTGTTATCTTGAAATCATCGGTCATGAATCTTTTATGCATTTTATTGAAGATGTTTTGTAATCCCTGCAGGTTGTTGGAGCTCTAAGAGCCAGTGAAGGGGAGTACCCCGAGCGAATTGGGCAACCTGTTTGTCAGGTATTTTGTTGAAATACTCGTTCTTAGTTTTAGAATTTGGAGTATTCTTGTTTTATGTTTGGGGGTTTAAAGGATGTAAAATTTTGATTGTTCCGTTTTCAGAAAATTAGGATCCAACTATGCTTGTTTTTTTCAATACTTCCGAACTTGAAGTTGTGTAACTGTTAAAAATGGATTCTTTATCTACTCTTAATGGTGGAAAGGGAAGAATGTCATCATTCTAGTTCTTGTATGCTTTATCTTTTTGTTGTGGAGGTATTTAGATTTATGTTCACTGCTGCTAACAAGTTTGTCTTTTTTCCTTATTGAAAATCTGATAATATATGCATCTGATCGTTTGTTCTAGAAAAATTGAGATCAAAATTGGTTGCTCATAAATTTTTTCCGTTACTTCTGAATTTGGTACTTATGAGTCCAGGTTTATGCATACTTTTTGTTTGTAACATGGGTTTTCTCGATAGATTTGTATTTGAGAAACAAAGAATGTAGATTTGCTACTTCATTCCATTCAAGTTGCATGATATTTACACTTCTATTCTCAATTTGGTTTCTTCCATCATCTTTGAACTTGAAATTCTTACCTTGCTTAGTTCATGATCTTTATATTTCTTCTATTTGTAATAATCTTTTGCTATACGGAAATTGACATCCAACTTTGTTTTGTATGCATTCTTCGCTTGTCGGTAAACAACCTTTTTGGGAAATGTGTATTTGTTGAAATGAACTATCTTGCTATATCCTTCGTCATGGCTTATGTTATATAAATAGTATGAACTCCAACCTCCTATTGTAAATGGTAACTATGCGACTTACTATCCAGTACTATATGCGAACGGGAATGTGCAAATTTGGTGTATTTTGGTTTGATGATAACTACAAATACAAATGGGAGTTCAGTAAAATCGAGTACTTGTCCTTACTAATCTTTTATAGCATTTTAATTTTTAAAAGAATGTCGACTTTACCTGAGTACTCGTTGAATGATCTTTGATTTTAGTAGTTTTATGATATGTTTGCTACTACCTGGGAATTATGATCATCCATCCTAGAATTCCATTCTTAATTCTTAATTCGATTTTTTGCTTCTATTGGATTTGAAATGGGTTTCTGTTCGATTTCATCTCTGTTGGATTTGAAATGGGTTTTTGCTTCTGTTTCTGTTCGAGTACTTTCTGTGTTTTAACGACAACAACATGGTAAGAGGATTGTTTTGGTGTTATATGTAGATGATAAGATATTCCTATTTGTATTTAATGTAGATGATAAAAGGATTGTATTGGTGTTCTATGTGGATCATATCATTATTGCAACTTACAAATCCTTTATACAAAATGAAGTTTAGACCAAAGATCCAGGAAGTATCTTCTCAAAATTCTTATGGAAACACAGATGCTAGAATTGGTAGAATGGTAATAGGATGTTTATGTTCTTTCATGTTATCTAATAAGATTAATGTTGAATATGAATTACCTTTTTACTAAATTCATTAGTAACCACTGTCATATGGGTTGTTAGAAATTAGAAGTGAAATCAGACTTCAACACCACTTAAAAAACAAACGCCACCTTAAAGTTGTGCTTAATGACCTGAATTGTAGGATAATTTAAATGCTTGTTTATCGAAGTATTTAAATGTCAATATGTTCTTTTCTTGATAATATATTGTGTTTTGAATATTTTTCATCTAATTATTTATATATGTTCATCAATCTTCTAATCGGTGAATAGTTTCAATACTTGTGTAAGAGGGTCTCCAAAAAGATTTGTAACACCCGTAATTCTCAACAAGGGTTTTGATTATCTGGTTATATTTATTTATGGGGACTTGACCGTTAGGCTATGACTTTTGAGTATGAATCGTGGTGCTTTGCATGAGCTTTCGGACGCGAGAACGAAAGAATTTCGAAGCCTTGCACAGCCTGGGCGACAGTGCCCGACAACTGTGACAAGTGTCACTATCGCCACGACAAGGTCGCGGGGGGAGGAAGACCCTCGGTACAGGTTGGACGACAGTGCCCGACGATTGTGCCCGGGTCAATGTCGCAGGTGTCACAATCGCGGGTTTGGTACCGAGAGTGGGAGGAAGCAAGCGACTATGCCCCACGACTATGCCAAGGGCATAGTCGCCGTGTCAAGGTCGCTGGCGGGTCCAAGGTTTTGCTTTAAATCTCTTGTTTTCCCATTTCTCATTAATCACTTCACCAATTTCATATCCCTCTCCCAAGAACCGAACCCTTTGCTCCCTTTAGTGTTTTTGATCATTTGAGACACCAAGATCTGAGGTTTCAAGTGACCCTTTCTCTTATAGCAAGGTTTTTGGGTGCTAGAACTAAGGTAACTTCATCTTCTTCTTTTTAATCAAGTTTCTAGGGTTTTTACCAAACCCTTTTCGTCACTTGAAGATTTGAAAGCTTGTGGTTCGTTTTGGTGACCTATAAGTGTTTTGGTTGGTGGATTCAAGCTATTGGTTGAGGTAATCTCCTCCTTCTTCAAGTATGGAAAATTAGGGTTTTTGGTATAAGATGAAATGTTCATGTAAATATTTGGGGAACAGTTCTAAAGGGTTGATTATGATTATTTATGGTTGGAAATGTGTGGATCTAGGTTTTGGAAGGATGGTGCTTGTGGATTCAAGTTTCTTCAAGGAAGCTCTAAATGGGGTAAAATTTAGATTTAGCCTAAATCTAGCAAGGTGAGTTCAAGTTGATTTGTGAAAACGTTGTACATGCCAAAATGTTTATTTTAAAGTATTTATGTGTTTAACATGAAATTATCATTTGTAGAGTTACTTGATGAGTTTTGGTCATTTGAGAAGTTTAGTTTTATAAACCTTGTAAAACACCCATATTGGGGATTTTTGGGCATTTGGATAAAGGAGTCATAAATGGGTGTGTTTGGTAATTTATTGCATAAATAAGATTATTTGGTTAAAAGAAATTTTTAGTGTTTGTTTGGGTAAAAGGTTTAGTTTTGTGTTATGGGACGTTTTGAAAGGATAAAGAGTATAAATCTATGTGGAAAACCTTTTGTCCCGACTTAAACTGTGTTGGAGTCCATTCAAGTATTTTGGAGCGTGTGATTTCATGGTATGGGTCGAGTACGTTTATTATTTGAAAACGTTAATCATTGGTCAAAAAGAGGTTTTGAGTATTTTGACTCGATGTCGTTGTAAAGGAGTCTTGAGGACACTTGTCCGGTTTTATATGACTCAATGTAGAGCCCAATTATGACGTACGTACTAATGCGTTGTGTTGTGTATTGAGGTTGGTTACGGGCTCGAGTGCTTTGGCCATTCATGTGTAGTCCGGTAAGGTTAGACTGTGTTGCATTAATCCATAGGCACGTAAGTCAGTCTGTTTTGGGATGGTCAATTGGATGTTGTGGGGTTAAACTCCGGTACCCATGTTTTATGACCGGAAACTTTACAAGTGATCGCTAGGAGGGTTGAGTCTGTTAGTGCTACCGGGGAAGTAGGCGATAGGACCTCCGCCGCTTGAAATAATTCTTGGAAGGTAGAATTTAAGTGTGTCGGGCCTTTGGGGTGGAGTTCTACAGAATGTTCATCAAGGTCAACTGACTTGGGGTGACACTTGTTAAAGAAGTTGTAGGGACACGTGGCTGTGATGTCGGGAGGTGTCATGCGATTAACATTGCTTGGGTGGCATACTTTTGTGTTTCCTCCACTCTCAACGGATACGGGTCTCCCCCGTTGTCGGTTACCGGTAATTTAAATATAAGGATGTCTCATTTTATTGTCATTGGTTCTTTATGGTCGGCAATGAATGAGGGCCTTAATATTGGACCTCCCTCCTCGTATATTAAGGTTTGAATAAATTATGTCAACCCCTTGTTTTGGTAGTAAGATTCCTTTCGTTTATGGTCGTGTGAGTATCGGGCCTAGTGTCCATGATTTTCTGATGTAAGGCATACAAGGATTTTTAACGAGGTCTTATGGGTTGAGTGTCATGTTTTACTCTTGTGTAGGGTGTTTTGGAATACAATGTTTTACTTACGTTTCTTAAATCGGGAGTTAATCCCTATTCTTGTATCGAGTAAGTGGGGGTTGTATCATTTATAAAGAATGTTTGTAACAAGATGTTTGTTTTCGAAAATGCATGATATTGGTAAAGAGTTGTCCTCGGGTTTAAAGTAAGCTATCGGAAAGAACGTAATTTTAAATGGAGGTAATTCCTTTTAAAAGATTTGTTTATTCATATAAAACTCTTGAACTCACTAGGCGTTAGCCTAACCTTTTTATTTGTCAGCATGTGCAACAGGTTCGTTTGGGGATTGGTTCTAGTGACACCTTGGAGAGAGAGAGAGGTGCTAGATGTGTGCTCGAGGGTGAGTAGTTTGGTGAAGTCTTTCGCCTTGTCTTGGGAATAGCAACTTGTATTTGGGTTTTAGTAACACCCGACCTCTAACAAGTCTTTATAGAAGAATTTATTTACCTTCGTTGATGGTTTGACCTAGTTTAATATTTCAAGTATAATCTTGTTGTAAGTGATCTTATCTATTTTGAGGCATTATTGAAAATTTTAATGTAGTTGCTCTTTCTAGATTTGAGGGTGTTACAAGTTGGTATCAAAGCATTAGTTTGAGAGAATTAGGTGTTGATTTAGGATACCTAAACTCAAACTAGCGTTCTTTTAAGTGATTGCAAGTGAAATTGCACCATTAGGTACCTTAAGATAGGATATTTCGGAATGGATTGAGTCGTGAGAAACGTGAAACTTGTCGAGGATAGCAAGGATGATCATGTGTGGTACGTTCATAATGGCAGCTGGCCAGTGTTATGGTGAATCTACATGCTACATGGTCATGCTTGTACTACCTTGATATGACGGCCGTTGGGGTAGTGAAGAAGTTTCTAAGTGGGTAGCCATTAGGAGAGACTGATGATTTTAGCGTTCGTCACTTAGAGTGACAATAATTATGGTGGTTGCATTAAGTGGACCCTTTTGGGTCGGGATGATTGGTTGGATTAGAACCATAGACTTTTGGAATCAACATTATTCGAAGAGAAATTGTAAGGTTAACCAATTTAGTGTGATTATTGCCTTAAGATGTTTGAGCTTTCAGATGACGATAGTGTGGCTAGAAATTTGAGAAGCGTGGTTCTAAGACGTTGAGTGCCGACCAAATTCATGCACAAAATTTATTTCTGAAATAAATTGCATCAGTTACTTCTCATGTTCCCAAATCACAATGTGGGTTATATTACGAAATATTGGAAAAATCTTTAGCACACACAAGTATTTAAACTATGATTTTAAACATGCATAAAATTATTTTATTGCATATGGTTACAAACTTTGTTAAGATTTCCTTTATCCTCGTTGTTGTCCAACACCATTTTTGGATATTGTTATGTCCTTGTTTTGATGTTGTTTAGAGTCTTGGACAAGTAGCTGCAATTTATGACCTTGACATTGGATCTCCTCCACGTATGTTAAGGTTTTAAAAGAAGAATTGTTCTCATGTTCTTGAGTTAGAAATTTCTTGGAAATTTTAGTCTGTACGAGTCATGTTGAATTTATGGGCATTGTTTTACTACGTTTTGGGCACATGAGTGTGCTTTGAGTCGTGCCAGATTTAATTTTATTGCGTGTAAATTGCGAGATTATTAGGCTTCGCGTCTCATGTTAGTGTTGTTGAAAAAATGGTCGTTTTATCTTACGTTGTGATCTTAAGATTTTAATATTTTTGACTTATTGTCATCTTATGCTCTTTACGTTGAGTTTTATGGTGTTTTATCGTACGACATTTGCGTCGCGTAGATAAATTTTGGAACGTGTGTACATGCATTATTATGTGCGTTAATTTATGGGTTTTGTTAATAAATGTCACCCCATATGTTATTTTGGAGAAGTTTCATTATCACGTGATTTATCTTCGGGCTTTATGCAAGTGTCAATCGTTGTATACTATTTGTATTTGGATTAAATTATATTGTTGGTGTGAGTAAATGTATAAAAGATTTATGTTATTTCAGATAAAACTTTTGTTCTGAGCATATTTTAGTTATTGATTTTACTGTTAGAAATTTTCCGCAATGCACTAAAATGAGCATCAGTTTACATGTCGTGGTAGTTACTATTTCGGACAGGTGCGTTTTACCTGTGCGACCCAAGGTTAAACTTGATTTGATATTTGTGTACATCCCTATCGTTTTACTGAGTTTTGGGGAGTAAACTGACGCATATGGGATTTTTTGAAAATTTTATGCCACGACGTCTTGCGGTTAAAAAAGAAAGAATTTTAAGGTTAAAATTGGGAAGTTCTCTTTTGGAGTTGCACAAACATTTATTGCACGTGTTGGGGTGCAGAAAACTATTTTCATATATATGGTATAATTTGTGGCGTATCCTTGGTTAATGTCCTTATTAATGTAAGTTTTGATCAAACTGTTAGAGCATAAATATGTTGGATACAAGATCAAGAAGACTGAAGGTCAAAGTACAAGAAGTCAAAGTTGAGAAAGTCAAATCTCATTAAAGTCAAAGTCTTTTGTAATAAAAGTCAAAGTATTGTATTTGTATTTTACTTTCCTTGTTTTAGTTGTAGGTATAAATAGCTTTCTATTTCTGTTTTGTAAGTGTAATTCAGTTGTAAGATTGGAAGAAGTTGTCTAGAGAGAGAGAGAGAATACGTTTGAGAGAGATTTGTAGAGAGAGAAAGAGAGAGTTCTAGAGAGAGAAAGTTTGTAATTGAATTGAGAAGTGAAATCAAAACAGGTAATTGTTTGAATTTGTTTGTTTGATTAATTGTTAGTGATTAGAAACTAGAATCTGGAACACACAATTGGTATCAGAGCAGATCCAAAATCGAAATCATATCAAGAAATCAAGATACTGTTCATCGTCACTGTGTTCTTCAATGTTCAGATTCGTTTTTGAGTATTAGTGTGATTTTTGAGTTGTAATTGGTGTATTAGTGATCGATGAATGTAATAGATTGAGTTTGTATAGATAATTTCACGAAATGCACTGTAATTTTCATGAATTTTTGGATTTTATTGAGTTTTAGTTCATGTGTTTTTAAAAGCACTGTTACATAGATCAATCTTGTATTTTTGTTGTTTTTGTTTGTAATCTTTGCATTGTAATCGGTTTGAATCATGATCTAGAAGATTTCTGCAAAGTTTTGGATCAATTGAAGAAGATTTGAGTAGAATTTCGGTGAAAAAGTGAAGAACAAGCACGGATTTCGTTAGAACGCGCTAGATCTGAAGAACGCGCAAGTTCGTCGTTAGAACGCGCAAGCTGAAGGGAAGATTTTGGTCTCAAACGCGCAAGTAACGATTAGTGAGTTCTAGAAACACGCTGATCGAAGTCTGCGAGTTTAGAAAAAGGTGGAAATTTTTCTAAGGACCAGAACGCGCACGTAGTGATCTGCGAGTTCTACAAACGCGTTAATCGAAGGGTGCGAGTTTGAAGAGGAACAGTAATCTGCGAGTTCTTTCGACGTGCGAGTTTGAAATTTCAGGAAAAAGTTCTAAGTGTGGAAACGCGCAAGTATAGCTAGCGAGTTTGATCAAAACGCGCAAGCTTTGATGAGCGAGTTTTGGAAACGCGCACGCCTCTGTTAGCGAGTTTTATCATGAATAGTGATCTGCGTGTTTAGGCGTTAGCAAGTTTTAGAGGGAATATTCACTTGTGAGTTTCAGTGTCAAGCGAGTTTGGTCGATCTGCGAGTTTCAGCGAGTTTTTCAGAACACGCAAGCTTTTGCGTGCGAGTTTCACAAACGTGCAAGCTTAAGTCTGCGAGTTTCACCTTGAATAGGGCGTTGCGAGTTTAAGCCCCTGCGAGTTCAATAGTGACTTGCGAGTTTTGATACTTAGTCAAAAAAAATTTCATAATTTCTGATTTTTCTAAATTTCAAGTTTTTTCTTGTGATTTCATATTTTGGACTAACGATCAGTTCTAGTTTCTTATTGATATATTTTTTAAAACAGGTTTTTCAAGATGACTTCTAAAGATGCACTTTCCATTGGAACTGATGTCAAGCCTCCTGTACTGTTCAAAGGAGAGTATGAACAATGGAAAGACAGATTCCTTGATTTCGTGGACCGGCACACAAATGGAGAGAATATTCTTATGTCCATTACAGAAGGTCCAATGGCACCAATCATAGTTCAAGTACCTGCTGATGATGATTCATCTGATAGTGGACATGGTGATGAAGAAAGAGAACAAAAGACAAAACCAGTTCCAGTTGAATATGCTTAGTATTCTGAAGAGCAAAAGAGTCGTTTCAAAGCTGACAAGCAAGCAAGATCTCTTCTTCTTCAAAGTATCCCTAATGACATCTACGTCAAAATAGACAGCTACAAGGGAAATGCTAAGAAGATGTGGGATCAGTTGCAGAAAATGATGATGGGATCCAAAGTAGGGAATCAGATGAAAGTGGCTAACTGCATTAACAGTTATGAGGAATTCAAAGCCAAAGACAATGAGAGCTTAGAAGATACCTATGAACGGTTTGTCTTGCTGTTAAATGAATTGTCAAAGAACAAAGTCAAAAAGAAGCAGCTTGAGAACAATGTCAAATTTCTGAGTATCCTACAACCTGAATGGAAGAAGCATACACGTAGGATGAAGCAGATGAAGGATCTGAATGACATCCCGTTACATGAGGTTTATGAGACTCTGAGGCAAAATGAAGAAGAAGTGGAAGAGAAAAGGGCTGAGAAAAAGAAGGCAGAAAAAGTTCCCGATCCTATTGCATTGGTAGTCGGAGAGAAAAAGAAAGAAAATAAAGAGAAGAAGAAAAAGAAAAAAGTACTGACAAGTTCTGAGTCGGATTCTGAGACAGATGGTGATGATGGAGAAAGTCTGAAGCAAGCAATGCTGTTACTAATCCGTACCTTTCAAAAGAAATTCTACAAAAAACCGGGATCAAATTCTCAACGATATTCTTCATCAAGTTCTAAGAATCATGAGCACCGAGAGAGGGTGGAAGGAAAGAGGTATGAAGAAAATAGATATGTTGAGAAGAAACCCGATGAAAGGAAGAAGTTCGTGAATGACTACACTGTTGCCGAAAAGCCAACAAGTGATCCAGTCAAATGCTACAACTGTGGCAAGATTGGTCATTTTGCAAAAGATTGTAGAAAGCCAAAAGTTCGTAATTCTCAATACTATCAGAACAAACTGCTCTTGGCCAAACAGCAAGAAGCAGGAATAGCTTTAATGACTGAGGACGAATTTTGGCTGGATCATTCAGAAGGAGAAGAGGAAGAGAAGGAAGAAACAGCTCATCTTTGTCTCATGGGAAAAGAAGTCAAGTATAATGAATCTGATGACGAGACATCTGATAAGGTATTAAACTTAACTCAAAAAGATTTCATTACCAAAATGGAAGCCATGGTGGTTGAGCTTCAAGATTTACAAAATAAGTTGAAAAAGGAAAAAGCAAGAGTTGCTAAAGGGTGCGTTTGGTACGCAAAACAGGGTGGGACAGGACAGGACAGGACAGACTTGTCCCACGTTTGGCATGTCCTAATGTGGAACACACCAGAACTAGCTAGAACAAGGGTGGAACACGCGTGTTCCCTCCTCCCCCCTAGGACTAAATGGAACAAGTTTTTTTTTACCAAATTACCCCTAAAAATAAAACCTAATTATTCACGTCTCCATTCTCAGCCGCTTCCTCTGCATCTCATCAGCTCGATCGATTGAAGGTTTGATCTCCATCTCATCTGTTCGATCGAATCTCGTGTACGTCTTCTCATCCATTTGCTCATCGCTCAGCTTGCTTCTCATCGATCGATCGAAGGGTTCATCTCCATCTCATATGTTTATCAATCGATCGACTCCATTTGCTGTTAGATTTTAATCGATTTCGGTTTGATTTCTAATCGATTTCAGGTTCGATCGACTCCATTTGTTGTTCGATTTCAGGTTCTATCGACTCCCTTTGCTGTTCGATTTCAGGTTCGTTTTTTAATTTTTTTTTGTTGTTGTTAAACGATCTTGTTAATCGATGGATGCTGTTCGATTTCATTTTTTTTGCTGTTCGATTTTTGTTTTTTGCTGTTGTTAATCTTTGTTTTGGTCGGTTTTTTGTTGCTGTTAATCTGAGTTTCAAAGCTGCAAATGTATAGACACATTATGCATATATAAACGCTGCCCCATTGCCTTAATCTTTTAGTATCTCTGAATCCTGATATCCATGTATTACGCATCTGTGTCCCCATACTTGTATACTGGTGTTGATTATCCTATCAATTGCACCTCACTTATGCAGACATAAAACACACAAAGTGTTTGACATAAAGGGGGAGATTAGAATTATGATCACTTTCACATAAAGGTGATTGCTTTTTTCATGGAGGACCCTATAATCACTCAAAAACAGATTCCTTTCATTTCTTTGTTTTCTTTTGGTGGTTCATAAGAAATGTGAAAGGGTTTCTTTTTGTTCTTTTGGGTATTTGGCTTTTACCCTTTCCCTTCAAAATGAATATCTCAAGTGGGGTTTCTTTGTCTCTTGAGATGGAAGGCCAAAACCTATGTGGGTGTGCTCAAATTTGTGTCAAGATTGGATCTTTTATTAATTCTTTGATTCTTACATATGCAAATTTTGATTGACGTTTAAAACGTTTAGTTGCAAACTAATTGTAATAGACATGGATGATAACCATCTAATATGATTAAATATGATTGTTTGTTTTGTTTGTGTAGACATGGATGATAACCATCTAATTGTAGTTATTAAAGTGATGAAGGCTTACATCCACTTGCTCTTAGTTTTGGCGAATTTTGCGAAATGGTTAATTGAATATGAACAAAGACATACGGAAAGGAGAACTTTAAGACAAAGAACCTTCACTAGATTTCAAATTAGATCGATAGAAATCCAACGCATCACACGTCAAAGTGATATTATTTGTGTAAATGAGTTGCGTATGGATAGGAATGCATTTGCAATTCTATGTGAGTTGCTAAAAACTCGTGGTGGCTTGTTAGATGATGGTAATGTGACAATTGAAGATCAAGTTGCTACATTTGTAAACATACTAGCTCATCACACAAAAAATAGATGTCTTCAAGTTAGATTTTATAGGTCGGGGGAAACAATTAGTAGGTACGTCCATCGAGTATTAAGTGCTTTATTGCGGTTGCAAGATATGTTGTTTAACAAAGCAACTCCGGTAGAGGATGATTGTACCGACAGAAGATGGAAATGGTTTAAGGTACTTATTTTTAACTTCTCTAATTATATGTTGTATATAGTTAAACCATTTAGTTAAAACCAAGTTCTTTTGTTTATAGGGTTGTCTAGGAGCAATAGACGGAACATACATTGAAGTGACCGTACCTGAGTCGGATAAACCAAGATACCGAACAAGAAAGGGACATATTGCTATTAATGTATTAGGTGCATGCACTCGAGAGATGAAATTTGTCTATGTTTTATCCGGTTGGGAAGGTTCAGCTACCGATTCTAGGATACTACGAGATGCAGTTACAAGGAATAATGGTTTAAAGGTTCCATTGGGTAACTACTATTTGGCCGATGCAGGATATGTCAATGGCAACGGATTTTTGGCACCGTATAGAGGCACTAGATATCATTTACGAGAATGGGAACACGTTGGTCATACACCTACGAATAAGGAAGAATATTTTAACATGAAGCACTCACAAGCTAGGAATATCATAGAAAGGTGTTTTGGTATCTTGAAGAAACATTGGGCCATACTACGAAGCCCTTCTTTCTATCCGATAAAACTCCAAGGACGAATGGTCATAGCATGTGATTTGCTACATAATTTTATTAGGACGTACATGGCTCTTGATCCGGAGGAAAACACGATACTCACACTAGAAGATATGCCTATCGGGGAAGAGATGTCGGAATCCAATGATGATGTTGAATCTATTGATGTTGTTGAAACAAGTAATGAGTGGACTCAATGGAGAGATGACATAGCTCAAGAGATGTTTGACTCGTGGATGTCAAGTAGAGTGTAAAACGTTGTTGTTGTTATGTATTGTTTAATTTTAAAAACGTTGTTATTGTTATGTATTGTTTAATTTTAAAAATGTTGTTATTGTTATGTATTGTTTAATTTTAAAAACGTTGTTATCGTTATGTTGAATTTTAAAACGTTGTTTGGTATTTTAACTTTATATAAAACATTGTTTATTGTTATTGTAATTTTAGAATTTGAAAAATGGCGGATAGACGCAATTGGAGCATGGTAGAAGAGGATGCCTTGATTAGCATCCTACAAGAGATTGTTGCTGCCGATGGTAGGAGTGATAACGGTTGTTTTCGTACCGGCACGTACGAGCAGATTGTATCAAAGATGCGTGAAAAAATCCCGGGCCTTAACATTACATCAAAACATGTGCAAAACAAAATGAAGCGGCTTAAGGATAAATATTCAGCCGCGTGGTTTCGGTTGGAATGATGCGCATCAATGCGTAACGGTGGATGCTCAAGTATTAGAGGATTACTTAAAGGTAATGTTTCTTTTTTTATATAATTATTTGGTACTTTACATTCATATATATATATATATATATATATATATATTTATGCATTTTTTTGTTTTAATAGAAACATCCAAGCAAAGACTATATCGCCAACAAACCGTTCCCCCAATACGAGCGTTTGAAGACTATATTTGGAAAAGATCGAGCTACGGGATCGTTGGCGGAATCTGCCGCGGATGCAATGGAAAATATCAATCTAGAAAGTGAAGCCGGTGTGGAGCCCGAAGATTATAATGTGCCCTTGTCGACTCCTTCCAATGCCGCGTCCGCATCCTCTATTCCACAAGAAGGAGAAGCGTCATCAAAAAAGAGAAAGAGAAAAGTTAGTGCTGCTGATAATGTATTCAAGATGATTGAAAAGGGTTTAAACTCGGTGACGGAGGAAATGGGTAAGTTGGTATCGGTTGTTGGTACTCCGGGTTTGGAGACTATGCCGGCCGAGTTGAAGAAGATGGGTTTTGATCATCGTCAATGCGTTGCGATTGGTATGTACTTTGCGGATAACCCGATTCAACTCCGACTTTGGAATGGCATGGATAATGAGTTTAAACCCCAGTTTGTTGAGTCTGTACTTGAAAAATTAGGCATGTGATTGATTTAGTGGTGAAGATTTGAACATTTGAAGTATTTGTGTTAGTGCTAAACATTTGAGCTTTTGGGCTTTTGTTGTCTAATGTTAAACATTTGAACATTTCAAACGTTTATGTAAGATGGTTTGATTATGAATGTTAGCTTTTTTATCAATATTTATATTAGATGTTTTTGTATTTTTAAATATTATTTGTTAATATTCACTTAGATTTATTATTTCATAAAAAAACACTAAACAACTAATCAGGGGTAAACTGGTCATTTTAACCAGTTCTGTCCTGTTCTGTCCAGTCATATCATGTCGTACCAAACGCTGGACACCTGTCCTGTCCTGTTCTGTCCTAACCTGTCCTGTCTGCGTACCAAATGCACCCAAAAGGAACAATAAGATCTTTGAGCTTAATACGTCTGTTATTGGGAACAAAGATCTTATTGATTCTTTACGCAAATCTGCTTCTGATTCTAAATCACAAGTAGATTGTTTTGAAAAGAAGATTTCTGAATTTGAAATTAAAATTTCTAAGTATGAGTTTGAGAAAAGAGAATCTGCACTAACTGTTCATAAATTGCAGGTTGAAAACAAACTTTTGAATAAAAAGGTAAATGGTCTGGAAGCCAAACTTTACGCTAGAGGCCAAACAGATCAAACCATTTTTCTTAATGCACCTGATGAAGAGGCTGATGTTAAAGAAAAATGGGGACATGGTTTTAAAAACCCCCATTACTTAAAGAAAGCCATCAGAAAACAACCGACACTTTATAACTTTGATTTTCTTGCATGTGCTGGTAAACATACTCATTTAAAACCCAAATTTGTTACCAAATTACCGGAAGAAGTTGAGGCCAAAGAGACTGAAAATAGAAAGAATGTAAAGAAAATGCAACTACCATTTAACTATGCAAAGTTAAATGATAGTTATCTTTCAGAAACACCAAAAGTTCTTTCAAACGACTATTTTACGAGCTATTCTGTTTCTAAGATGAATGCAAAACCTGCAGTTGAAAAGGTTTATGTTCCTCCACTCATTCTTGAAAGCAAAATAGTTGAGTTGGAAAATGTTTTATCTTATGAAAAACTTTTGGTTGATATTCAACAAAGTGTATTTTCTACTGTATTAAAGAACATGATTTTTCATTCTACATCTACAAAGTGTTCTAAAGTATCTAAGGCACCTCAAACTTCGTCTGATAATTTTGATGACTTATTTGAGTCTGTAAATGATTTTCTTAATTCTGATGATGGGTGCATAGACGAAATTGATATGTTTGACTTTAATGCTCCTCTTCCTGATCATTCTACTTGTCTTACAAATGAAAAAGTGTTACTAAGTGGTGTTAATATTGATGAATCATCAACTAAGGTTGGTGAATCATTTTCTGTAACAGTTGATTATTATTCTCAAGGTAAGAAACATAAGAAACAGCGGTTACAGAAACAGAAACACACTGGTACTCAAAAGAAAACTCAGTCTCAGAAATCTGTTTTTCCTAATAGATCTAAATCTTTTGTTTCAGATATAATCAAGAAAAGGTCGAAAGCTCTAACTGAATGGCTACCAAAACGGAAGGATGATGGGATAGCTGGATCAGTTTCTGATAATTCTTGTACTATATCTGTTAGTAGTGATTCAGATGTAGTTGGTCAATGTGCTTCTCATAAACAAAACCTTGTAACTTCTTACAAGCGTTATTCAATAAAGCAATTGATTCAATTATCTTATATTACTACTAAATCTCATCATAATTATCGGCGAACTGATTTTGCTTATTCTCATAATTCTCCTGATTGGTATGGATCTTATCATGTGTATTCTTCAAGATCAAATGTTTTTAAAAGTTTTCAAAGAAAAGGAGAATCCATTTTCAAATGGATACCAAAATCTTGTGCTAACCTGTTAGGACCCGTTTTTAAATGGGTACCTAAATCTATTATTGCCTGATTTCTCTTGCAGACTCGGCATATGTGGTACTTGGATAGTGGATGTTCCAAGCATATTACTGGGCAAAAAGCTTTATTGTCTAACTATATAGAGAAATTCAGTGGAAATGTCAGATTTGGAAACTATCAGCTTTCACCTATCTTAGGATATGGTGACATCATTCAAGACAACATAACGATAAGTAAGGTGAGTTATGTCGAAGGCTTGGGGCACAACTTATTTAGCATTGGTCAATTTTGCGATAAAGGGTTAGAGGTCAACTTCAAAGCTAAGAGATGTTCGGTTCGTACGGAAGATGGCAATGAACTCTTAGTCGGAAATCGAAATACAAACCTCTATACCATCAACCTATCCAATGTTCAGATTGACAATCAAGTTTGCTTAATGACAAAAGATTCAATGCAACAAAGTTGGCTTTGGCACAGACGTTTATCACACCTGAACTTTCGTTATATCAACAAGCTGGTTAGTGGGAAATTAGTAAAAGGACTTCCTGAGCTGAAATACGAGAAAGAACACTTATGTGTTGCATGTGAAAAGGGTAAGATGAAGAGAGCCGCGCATAAACCGAAGCCTGAACCAAGCACTAGTTCTCCGTTAGAATTGTTACATATGGATTTGTGTGGTCCAATGAGAACTCAGAGTTTGGGTGGAAAGAAATACGTGTTGGTTATTGTGGACGATTACTCAAGATACACGTGGGTCAAATTTCTTCGATCAAAAGATGAGACGCCCGAAGTTCTCAATACTTTCTTAAAGACGACCCAGGTGAAAATGCAGCGAAAAGTCAAGTTTCTTCGAACTGACAATGGCACATAATTCAAGAACAAGATTGTTGATGAATATCTCGAATCAGTTGGGATTTCACATAAGTATTCTGCTGCTCGAACGCCTGAACAAAATGGAGTAGTCGAAAGGCGAAATCGGACGTTAGTCGAGGCCGCTCGGACTATGCTTAGCCAATCAGACTTACCTCTATTCTTGTGGGCAGAAGCTGTGTCGACTGCATGCCATACTCAAAATCGGTCCATGATACACCGCCGGTTTCAGAAGACTCCATATGAGCTGATCAACAACAGAACACCAACAATCAAGTATTTTCACGTATTTGGGTGTAAATGTTTTGTGCTTAAAGACAGAGAGAGTCTGAATAAATTCAGTGTTAAGGCGGACGAGGGTATCTTCATTGGTTATTCTTCAACATCGGCAACATATCGTGTTTATCTGAAAAAGTCAAAGACAGTTGTCGAGAGCGTTAATGTAACATTCGATGAAGAAATGGCTTCTGAACAACTCAGTTTAGAACCCGTTATCACAGGAGTTTTAGCTTCTGGGCAGATCAGTCCAGAACCTGTTTCTACAGAGAATAATTTGAATAACACTTCTACTTCTACTTCACATTTAACTGATTTAGATTTGTTATTTGAATTCTTTTATGATGAGTTTCTAGGTTCTAATGTATCTAAATCTGTTGTGACTGACAGGTCTGAAGACACAAGTTGCAATCATCCAGTCACTTCAGAGGTCATAACTGAACAAGTATCCCCTGTTCAGTCAGAAACTCATGTTCTATTGAATACTCCTACAGTTGAAGATGTACAAGTAAATGCTGAGCCAGAAGTAATTATTTCAGTTGGGTGTAATACAATGTCTATTCAATAGCCAGAGTCTGCTGTTCCAACTGATGCTTCTGCACCTAAAACTTCAACTGCAAAACTCCCTCATGTTATTTAAACTGAAGATTCTGATAGTGAATTTCTAGATGATGGTCATGTTCAATCAGTAACTATTCCACTCCCTCATGAGTATCGCTGGACCAAAGAGCATCCATTACACCAAGTAATTGGAGATCTCAACAAGCCTGTTCAAACTAGGTCAGCGACTCTTAATCAATGTATGCATGACTCATTCCTCAGTAAAGTTGAGCCAACACGAGTATCTGAGGCTCTTTGTTGGGAACTGAAGATGTGAACAAGTCTTTAATGCTGCTAGTTCAGAATTACTACTGCAGAGGACTTCAAAGTTAATACTGCTGAGTATTACTACTGCTTGTAGAATTAATACTGCTAGTCAAAGTTAGTGCTGCTTGAATAAAGTTAGTACTGCTTAGCTAGTTAGTACTGCTAGAAGTTAGTGCTGCTTAGTAGTTAATGCTGCCAAGACTCAGTTAATGCTGCTTCTAAGATAAAGTGAAGATAATGATGAAGAGATCGTGGTTAAAGATAAACATGGAAAGCTGAAGATATTCATGGAAGCTTAGAGATAATGAGAGAAGATATTCTGGAGATATTGTATAAACTGTAATTATCTTTTATCTTCAGTATATATATTGTATAGTTTAGAATAGTGATATAACTTTTAATTTAATTAATTCTAAGTTTTAATTCTAGAGAGAAAATCAACCTCAAGGCATAGTTCCTAATTCTAGAGAAGTAGAATTCGTCTTGAAAGAGTCTGTTCTTCAAGATTGAGGTTGAGTGTGTAATCTTGTGATTTTGATCATTCAATACAAGTTTACAAGTTGTTAATCATACTCACTGTTTGTTTACTGTTACATTGAATATCAAAGTGTTATTCCGCAACTTCTTTGATATTGTTTCTGAGTATTCATAATTCTTGTTGAGAATTCGATCCTGACAAGTGGTATCAGAGCAAGTTCTCTCAGAAACATCTATTCATTCATCATGGAAAACTTTGCAGAATCAAACAGTACTCTGGTCTCAAAGGTTCCAATGCTCAGACCCAATGAATTCGATATATGGAAGATCAGAATCAAGCAGTACATACTCCTCACTGACTATTCTATGTGGGACATCATTGAGAATGGCCCTTCTGAAGCAGGAAAGATTGGTGCAGATGGAAAGAGAACTCCACAAAAACTGATGCTGAAAGAAAGACTAGACAGACAGAGATGAAAGCCTTGAGCACTTTGCTCTTGGCTATTCCCAATGAATATCAACATCAGTTCTGCAACTGCACTGATGCAGAGATGCTCTGGAATGCTCTAGAGAAGAGATTCTCAGGTACCAAAAGTACCAAGAGAAATCAGAAAGCCATTCTGAAGCAACAATATGAGAACTTTATGTCAACCAAGAATGAGTCCATGACTCAAACTTTTGACAGGTTCAACAAGCTTATTGGTGAACTAGCTACAGTGGGAGTAGAAATTGATCAAGATGATCTAAACAGGAAATTCCTAAGGTCCCCGAGTGATGAATGGACCATGTATAATGTGTCTTTCAGACAGAATGATCAACTGGAAGAAAAGGAACTTGATGATCTATATAATGATCTAAGAGTTTTTGAATCTGAGGTAGAGGCTAAGAAAAAGCCTTCTGGATATGTTCACAATGATGCACTCCTTTCAGCATCAATTGATTCTACTTCCAATCCTGAATCAGTTAGTGCTGCCAATGGAGCAAATCAAGAGAAAGGCATTGAAACTGTATTTGAAGCCTTTCTGGCCAGTCATGGAAACTCTTCTCTTATTAATGATGACTTGGAACAACTCCATCCAGATGATCTTGAAGAGATGGACATTAAATGGCAGATGGCCATGCTCTCTATGAGAGTTAAGAAGTTCATCAAAAGAACTGGGAGGAACAACTTCTCCCAAAGAAGAGAAGATGGAGCAGGTTTTGACAAGTCTAAGGTGGAATGCTATAAATGCCATCAAAAGGGACACTTTGCTAGGGAATGCAGAAGTGGAGTGTCTCACAACAATAACCATCAGCAGACACAATCTGGAAGCTTCAATAATAACAGAAACTCTGCACAAGCCCTTGTCTCTCAACAAGGTATGGGGTTTGATTGGAGTGATCAAGCAGAAGAGGCCATTCAAAACCAAGCTCTAATGGCAGAGGTGTCTGATCTCCCAACAGAGGTAACTTCCAATCTATGTTCTCAAAATTGCATTAACACTGTTAAAAGGTATAGGGATCACAATCAGAACATGAGTGATGACCTTAAGAGATTGGAAAAGGACATAAAAGATTATGTGAGGATAGTTGAGAGATTTGAAGAGCAGATTAAGGGTTTTCAAGCCAATGAGCTTCAACACTCTTATGACACAAACTACTGGAAGTGGGAGAAGAATGACTTAGAACTTCAACTGACCAGATCCAAAGAAGAGAGTGAAAAGCTAAGAGGAGAGCTAGCTAAGGTCAAACTAGATGTAGAAAAGTTTTCCAATGCTTCCAAAGCAATGGATTCTTTGCTACGAACTCAGATTCATGATAAACTGAGAAGAGGAATAGGGTACAATACCACACCACCACCCTATAACAACAACTACATCCCTCCTAGTTCAGATTTGTTAGAAACAAAGGATAGGAAGGACCTACCTAAGGGAGCCACTGAGATAGATCCCTTAGATGAAGTAGTTGTTAAGGATAAAACTGAGAAAGAAGTTGTCAAGGATAAAGACAACACTGTGAGTGGTGAGATTCCTATAGAAAACCACATAATCACCAATGAGGGATGTGGAAAGCATTGGATCAAGTCCAATGAGATAGAGAAGACTGAGGGAAAGAACAAGAAGGTTCACTATAAGCAGACCACTGTTGTGAACCCTATCCCTTGCAAGCAGTGTGCATGCAATAAATCTAAGCCCCAAAAACATGATAAACCAAGGGGAAATCAGAAAAACTGGAATAACCAATGGGCACAAAAACAAGGCATTGATCTGAGTAAAATCAATAGACCAAAGCCTTGTTTCATATGTGGAAAGTTAAACCATTTGGCTAAGTACTGTTTCTTTAACTCTATTAACCAACAGATGAACTTTCAAAGATTTGTGCAAAAACCTGTTGGTTATAGGAAGGCTGGAAAGAAACATATGATGAAGAAATCTGTTGAAACTAAAAGCCCCATAAAGAAAAAGGTTTTAAAAGAAAGTATTAAAATGTGGGTGCCTAGAAGCACTAAAACTGTTAGTACTGCTGACAGAGATAGTGCTGCTAGAAGCATTACTGCTGCTACCAGTGTTAGTACTGCTGAAAATTTTAATGCTGATAATACGGTTAGTACCTCTTCAAAGATTAATACTACTAACACAGTTACTGCTACTAACACAGTTACTACTTCTAACAAGGTTAGTACTGCTAAGCATGCAAGTGCTGCTAATGCAGTTAGTACTTCTAAAACTAGTACTGCTTCTAGCAAATGTGTTTCCAAGCCTATCATTGTGACAAAGTACTCCAGAAATGAGGAGTCAAAGTTTAAAAATCTTGTCAAGAAAGAATGCAAGTATTTTGATGAGAAAGGGGTACCCAAGACCACTTTGGCTTGGGTTCCTATTTCATACTAACTGATTTATCTTAGGTGCAGGGCAACCAAAAGCTCAAGAGGAAGAGCATATGGCATGTTGATAGTGGTTGCTCTAGGCACATGACAGGCAACATGTCATGCCTTCAGGATTTCAAGCATATCAATGGAGGACATGTTGCTTTTGGAGATAATTTTATTGGTGGTAAAATAAGTGGCAAAGGTAATGTTACAAAAGGTAAGATGACATTTGAGGATGTCTACTATGTTGATCAATTGAAGTACAACCTGTTAAGTGTATCACAGGTTTGTGACAAACAACATAGCATATTATTTACTAATACAGAGTGTATGATCCTTGCTCCAGGGTTTAAGGTAGTTGATGAAAGCATGATACTACTTAGAACTCCAAGAAAGGACAATGTTTATTGTCTAGATATGGACAATGTTGATAGTGATTCATCCCTGAACTGTCTTGTTTCAAAAGCTTCTGTGGATGAATCCTCTCTTTGGCACAGAAGGATGTGTCACATGAATTTCAAGACTATGAACAAACTTGTTAAAAACAACCTTGTAAGAGGTTTACCATCAAAAGTATTTTCATGTGATGATCATTGTGTTGCTTGTCTTAAAGGCAAACAGCACAAAACTTCTCATAAGATCAAAGAGATAAATACAATTTCTTCTTGTCTCCAGTTATTGCATATGGATCTGTTTGGTCCTACAAATGTTATGAGTATAGGCAAGAAATCTTACTGCTTGGTTATTGTTGATGATTACTCCAGATTTACTTGGGTATATTTTCTAAGGACTAAGGATGAGACAAGTGGACTAATCAAATCATTTATCCTAAGAATTGAAAACCAAAATAATCAAAAAGTAAAAATCATTAGATCAGACAATGGAACTGAATTTAAAAACTTTGATCTAAACACCTTTTGTGAAGAAAAAGGAATTGAGAGACAATATAGTGCCCCTAGGACTCCTCAACAGAATGGAGTTGCTGAGAGGAGAAATAGGACACTAATAGAGGTTGCTAGATCTCTGTTGGCTGATTCAAAACTGCCAATTAGCTTCTGGGCTGAAGCAGTTAATACTGCCTGTTATGTCCAAAACAGAGTTCTAGTGGTCAAGCCAAAGAACAAGACCCCATATGAGCTTTTAAATAAAAGAAAACCCTTTATTGGATTTTTCAAACCTTTTGGGTGTCCTTGTACAATTCTCAATACTAAATCTCACTTAGGTAAGTTTGATAGCAAAGCAGATGATGGATTTCTTGTTGGTTACTCATCTCAGAGTAAGGCTTGCAGAGTTTTTAACTCTTCTTCTAGAATAATTGAAGAAAGTGACAATGTCAAATGTAATGAGAACACACCAAATCCTATTGGGTCTGGTCCTCAGTGGCTATTTGACATTGATTCACTAACTAACTCTTTTGGTTTCAGTAGTGATGATTATGCAGGTTCAGGGAGTGGAGGATCAGGAACTACCCAAGTCCAAGACAGTATATCTAAATCTGTGATATTTCCCATACCCACAGTGGATCCTGTTGAAGACTGTGAAAAGGAACCACCTACTGGACCAAGTCAGAGTGAAGAAGAAAGTAGAGATGAGGAGACTCAAGACAATAAAGAATCAGAAGTAGCTGCTGAAAACACCTCAGTTGAGTTGAATGACTCCAATCTAGAGGTGTGACTTAATGAAGAACCTAATCATCACACCAGAATTCAAAAGAATCATCCTCCACAGCTGGTAATAGGAGATATATCCTCTCCTATGATGACTAGAAATCAAAGCAGGCTGCAAGAAATGCAAGACCAACAGCACACAGTGCTTTCTTGCTTTTTATCCCAGCTTGAGCCTAAGAAGGCACATGATGCTATGAAAGAGTCCAGTTGGATAGAAGCAATGCAAGAAGAGCTACTGCAATTCAAGCTGCAAGATGTTTGGGATCTGGTAGACCTTCCTAAAGGCCAAAGAGCAATAGGAACAAAATGGGTCTTCAGGAATAAGAGAGATGAAAGAGGCATAGTGATAAGGAATAAAGCAAGGCTGGTAGCTCAAGGGTATACACAAGAAGAGGGAATAGATTATGAAGAAGTATTTGCACCTGTAGCCAGGATAGAAGCAATTAGATTATTCCTGGCTTATGCTTCTTATATGAAATTCAAAGTCTATCAAATGGATGTAAAAAGTGCATTTCTCTATGGCTCAATTGAAGAAGAGGTATATGTCTGTCAACCACCAGGGTTTGAAAACCCAAGCTATCCAGACAGGGTATACAAATTGAAGAAAGCACTTTATGGACTGCATCAAGCTCCAAGAGCATGGTATGACACTCTGTCATCCTATCTTTTGGAAAATGGCTTTGAAAGAGGAGTCATTGATAAGACTCTATTTATCAAGAGAAAGAAGAAGGATACCTTGCTGGTCCAAATCTATGTTGATGATATCATCTTTGGATCTACAAGAGACAACATGTGCAAGGAGTTTGAGGAACTAATGCATCAAAGGTTCAAAATGAGTTCCATGGGGGAACTTACTTTCTTCCTTGGACTCCAAGTTCAACAGAAGTCAGATGGAATCTTTATCTGTCAGTCCAAGTATGTGCAGGATATTCTAACCAAGTTTGGTTTCTCAGATTCCAAACCTGCCAGCACACCTATGGAGACACACAAGAAAATAACAGCAGATCTTGAGGGGGAGGATATGGATGTTCATCACTATAGATCCATGATTGGCTCCTTCATGTATCTTACAGCATCTAGGCCAGATATAATGTTTCCAGTCTGTGTATGTGCAAGATTCCAAGTTAGGCCAAAGCAATCTCACTATCAAGCTGTTAAGAGGATATTCAGATATCTCAAAGGGCAACCCAGATTGGGGCTTTGGTATCCTCATGACTCATCTTTTGACTTAATTGCATACTCAGACAGTGATCTAGGTGGAGCAAACTTGGACAGAAAATCTACTTCTAGAGGATGTCAGTTTTTGGGTGCAAGACTAGTGTCATGGCAGTGCAAGAAACAAACCACAGTGTCCACATCTACAACAGAGGCAGAGTACATAGCAGCTGCAAGTTGCTGTTCTCAAGTCTTATGGATTCAGAATCAAATGCTGGACTATGGGTTCAAAGTTTTCAGGCAAGAAACTTCAAGATCAATGGCATCAATGGCATTCATAGACGAGCACAATGAAATCGCGATGCTACAGAAGCCCAAACAGGCCGCTGGTTTCCACCAGATTGTGGATTTCCTCAAGACAAGCCATATTGCCCATGCTCTCACTGTGTCGCCATCCATCTATATCGAGCATCAAAGGCAATTCTGGGCAAATGCCACCATTGTTACGGAGAATGGTGTGCAAATGATTAAGACAAGGGTGTGTGACAAACCCTTGACAGTTACTGAAGAGGTAATTCGCATCAGTCTACGTGTAACACCCTGAATTTTTGGGATTGGGTGAGAAGTTGACCTTTACCCAAAGTTCAAGGGGGTATTCTGTAACTTGGGCTATATAAATACAAATCAAATTAGATATTTTGATATATATCACAAATATCAGTTTCTTGGTTTTGAGAAGTCAGAGAGAAAGGAAGAGTACAGGAGAAGCTTTGTTTTGGGTCGATCGTTTCGGGCAAATCGAGGTACGAATCTAGCTTAATGCTTTGATCTGAATGCTTTTAGCCGTGTAGAATCTCGTTGTGAAGGTTTTGAACCGTTCCATTTTTAGATCTGAGTATTTTCTCATTTGGGATCTGGGTTGAATCTGGGTTCTGCATCGCTGTTCTTGATGAACAAGGCGATGGTCGATCGACCGGAGGTTGTTCGACCGGATGGTTGTTCGACCGGGTGGTCGTTCGACCGAATGGTTGTGTTCGACCGAAGCCTGTTCGATCGAGGGTGTTCGACCGAATGGTTGGTTCGACCGAATGGTTGGTTCGACCGGTGTTGTTGTAGACCGAAGTTGTCCTTTGACCGGTTTAGGTTCTGTTAAGTTGTTAGCTTCTGTGTCTTTGAGTCCTATTCAAGTAACGAGAGGTTTATCTGTATTTCGACTTACCGATTCTTTCGGTGTTATCATAGGTAGCGCTTGTTAAGAAGAAGGAAACAGAGGTGAGTTCCTACTATCATTTTAAACTGTATACATATCAAAAGTTACCTTTTTGATCTTATCTTATTTTAAAAGTAAAATGATGTTTTACCTGTGCGTTTATGCGAAAGAAATATTCAAATGAACTTCTTTTAAATGCTTTTCATTCTTACCAGAAGTTGAACTGGGAATAGCATTTTGTTTATAAAAATGTGTTTGTAACCATATGTTTATTTATGGTTGGTCACATACGTTGTTGTGACGAGAACTTACCATTACTAGTGGATCCCTAGGTTTTGAGTAGACTGTATTGTTGGGATGTTACATTCCCCAGAATTGTAGCTAGGGATCACTTGTTCCTTGAGGGCAACTTGGTACGGTTATGTGAGGCCGGATACTAGCCATGGTTCATAGTGATCCTAGCGAAGGAGTATACCTTGGTTTTGCGCTTGGGGCTTGATCTCACATTGTAGCACGGACTTTGTGATTCGTATCCGCGGACTCCAATTGGTTTAGCTCGTAACTCGGATTTTTGGCCTAACTTTGTGTTACGCCACAATCCTTGGTAAAATGTTTTGTTTTCGGTCCTTTTATGGCGTGTTTATAACGAAAAAGCCCGTTTGTGGCAAGGACCTAATGTGTAAATTTAATCGCTTTGGAAATACTATCTTGATGCAAATGTTTTATCTTTTGAGCTTCATAAATTGTATGTTCTCACCAGGCTTTAAGTCTGACACTTTTTCTCAAATGGTATGTGTATCAGGTTTCCATTAGCGGTGGGTTGCCGGGGTTTTTGGAGAGACGAGTTTTGAGTCTCGAGGTTTTTTGGAATTGATTAGTATTGTTGCTGGGCATTGTTAAGTCCCATTCTTTTGATAAAATCCTTGTATAGGATTGTATAGTCTTAAAGACTGGTTCCGTTTATAGGAAGTTAATAGATTTACTTTCGTTATATTGTCAGGTTTCCAGGTTTTAATTTACTCTGATTTTTGAGGTGTTACACTACGTCTAGACGATGCCTCTGGTATAACTTCTATCTCTAATGATGAACTGTTTTCTACTCTTACAAGAATGGGGTATGGAGGCCCATTGGGTGTGTTCAAGTTCTCAAAAGCAAAATTTTCACCTCAATGGCGTTTCTTTGTCCATACCCTTATGCACTGTATCTCTAAAAAGACTACTGGCTGGAGTGAGTTCAGTAGCACCATTGCTAATGCTTTGGTATGCTTAGCCACTGCCAGAAAGTATAATTTTTCCCAAATGATTTTTAATGATCTTGTCTCAAACCTGGGAAGTAAAAAGAGTTTTTATATGTACCCCAGGTTTGTACAAGAAGTAATAACCCATGAATTGACGGATATACCTCATTTTGATGGGGTATATGTACCAAAAATTCCCAAAGGTAAGGTCTTCTCAAACATGAAAAGATCCCCTCTGGACTCGGAAGGAGTTGACACCCCATTGTTCTCTACAATGATGGTGGTGTCCCACACTGAAGAAGGTATGGCAGTAGGGTCAAGGCCCCCATTAGACCAACCCACTGCTAGCCAATCCCAACCTTCCCACCCTAAATCAATTCTCCAGTCTCTTCTTGATAAACCAACATCACCAATCACCCAAACATACAAAAGGAAACAGGTAAAGAAGGCTCCTTCCCTTCTTGTACCATCAACCCCTAAGCCTTTAAGCCCTCTAAGGGAGGATTCTCCCTTAGAGAATATCTACAGAGAAACCACAAGGGTGTCTCCCAACCCCAAGGAGGTGCTCTCTGAGGAGGAGGAAGAGCATATGGGTGAGAAGGCTGCCACTACTCCTGCTAGCTCAGAGGAGGTCAGTGGTAACATACATAAGACCTTCCCCATGGCAACTTTGGGTGAGCAATCATCCAAAGGTCCCAGGTGCCAAGAAACCAAGGGGGTGGATAGTGCTTCTGCTAGGCAGAAGACTTCCACTATCAAAAGATCCAAGGATCCCTCAAGGATGGGCAAAACATCCAAAAAGGGTGAGGACAGAACTGACACTGATGAATTGATGGCAAAACTTTCTAAGGATCCTTCAAGGGTGGGTAAAACACCTAAAGAAGGTGAGGATAGATATACTTACTGGGAATTGATTGAAGCATTAGCCAACATTAATGTTGATGTGGTTAATCAAGGAAAGGATATCAAAGAATTGCAGCAAGTGGTTCTCTCCCAACAACAGCAGATTTCCAAACTCAAACAAATGGTGGGAAAGCTCATGGCCAAGAAAAGAAGAGGCCAGTTTGTTCTCAGAAGGAGAAAGGAGGCAACCAACATAGAAAATGTTCATGCTTCCAAAAAGGGGGAGAATTCTAGCTCAGAACAGATTGATCAACAGTTTGAGGGGGAGTTTGTTGAAGAAAAGAAATCTGCAGACATAACACCAGCAGCAGTTACAACTAAAGAAGCAGAAATGGTTACTACTGCTGAGCCAAAACAAGCAGCAGAAACTGTTAGTGCTGCTGAAACTTCACAAGCAGCAGTAACAGAGTTAACACCAACAGAGATTGAAGTAGCTGAAATGCTCATCAAAGCAAAGAATGACACTCCCAAAGCAAAGGGAGTGGTCATAAATGAAGGGGGAGCAAAGAAACTAGAGAAGAAAGAAATGGCTGCAGATGCAAGGAAAAAGGGAAAAGCAAAGATGATAGAATCTGATCAACCATCTAAAAAGCAAAAGATGATTGAGTCAGATGAAGCATTAGCAAAGAAAGTACAAGAAGAGTTAGATCAAGCAGAAAAGGAGCAGGTTGAAAAAGACAGAGAAATGGCCAGAGCACTTGCAAATGAGTTAAATGAAGCATTCCAGAAAGGGCTGGAAACAGAGAAGACAAAGCAAAGAGCAATGAGCTTGAGAAAGGCTATGATGGCCAGAACAAGTTCTAAGAAGAGAAGACCTTCACAAACTTACCTTGCCACTCAGGAAAGAAACAAAATGATAACTTTCTTGAGGAGTGCAATTGGTGTAAAGAAAGAAATGTTTGTGAAGATGACTTTTGATCAAATCAAGGATCTCTATGAGAAAGAAATGGGGAAGCTGAAGAGTAATGAAAAGGATAGAGTGGAGTTTGAAAAGAAGGCCAAGGAGAGACATGATGTGAATATTAATCAACCATTCCCTGAAAGTGAAGAGGGAACTCCTATCAAAGAAAAGGCAGAGAAAAAGGAAGAAAAGAAGAAGGAAGCTACTTTAGGGCAAGTTCAAAAGACTCTGAAGAGAACTAAAATGATGGCTAAAAGAAAGAAGATTGTAAAGAAGCCTAGAGTAGAAGAAGAGCAAAAGGTTGCTGAAGAAGAAGAGGCACCTAAGAATGAGGCTGAAACTCAGGAAGTACCACAGAGTTCAGATGTAAACATGTACATGGTGGTAATGGATAAAATTCCAAAGCCTATTTCAGCTGAACCTGTTGGATTCAAACCTCCTGAAGTTATCCACTGGGATACTATGGAGGTGGATGGCAAAGAGTACATTAGATTGAAAAGAAAGGATGAAAAGTGTAAAGTCTACAGCACCTGGAACAAAATTATCAGAGAGTGTTCAAGATCTGATTTGGAAGAAATGTTTGAAGTGGGGATGAAAGTTCATGCAGATCAATTGACAGCTCCAGGGTTACCAATTGTGAAGTTAGTTATGGAATATTTGTGCATGTTGTTCAAACCAGAAGCAGTAAAGCATTTGATAAGAGATGTATTTGAAGCTGTTAGAGGATGGACTCTATATGAAAGGAGTGGAGTCTACGAACTGGCATTGGATACTTTTCACATGGAGTATTACTTGGTGGATAGGGTATACAACCATACAAATCTAAAGCTTCATGCCATGTTAAATAAGAAGTTGGGTTGTGCACCAAATTCAGAAATGGCAAAGTACTTAATTCAGAGAACTATAAATCAGAGTATGGGACTGAATCCTAACATTGGAGTAGATCAATGAAGATTTTGGAAGCATTTGAAGAATTTGACTTCTCTTTCTAAAAGTCAAGTTAGGGGGAGATTGTTGGGAACTGAAGATGTGAACAAGTCTTTAATGCTGCTAGTTCAGAATTACTACTGCCAGAGGACTTCAAAGTTAATACTGCTGAGTATTACTACTGCTAGTAGAATTAATACTGCTAGTCAAAGTTAGTGCTGCTTGAATAAAGTTAGTACTGCTTAGCTAGTTAGTACTGCTAGAAGTTAGTGCTGCTTAGTAGTTAATGCTGCCAAGACTCAGTTAATGCTGCTTCTAAGATAAAGTGAAGATAATGATGAAGAGATCGTGGTTAAAGATAAACATGGAAAGCTGAAGATATTCATGGAAGCTTAGAGATAATGAGAGAAGATATTCTGGAGATATTGTATAAACTGTAATTATCTTTTATCTTCAGTATATATATATTGTATAGTTTAGAATAGTGATATAACTTTTAATTTAATTAATTCTAAGTTTTAATTCTAGAGAGAAAATCAACCTCAAGGCATAGTTCCTAATTCTAGAGAAGTAGAATTCGTCTTGAAAGAGTCTGTTCTTCAAGATTGAGGTTGAGTGTGTAATCTTGTGATTTTGATCATTCAATAAAAGTTTACAAGTTGTTAATCATACTCACTGTTTGTTTACTGTTACATTGAATATCAAAGTGTTATTCCGCAACTTCTTTGATATTGTTTCTGAGTATTCATAATTCTTGTTGAGAATTCGATCCTGACACTCTTGCTGATTCGGACTGGGTATCTGCTATGCAAGAAGAGATCAATCAGTTTCAAGCCCTAAAGGTTTGGAGATTAGTTCCTAAGCCAGAAGGTAAAACCGTAATCGACACTAAATGGGTATTCAAGAATAAGAAGGATGAAGATGGTATTGCCATAAGGAACAAAGCTAGACTTGTTGCCAAAGGTTACCGGTAAGAGGAAGGCATCGACTATGATGAGATGTATGCTCCAGTAGCGCGTATAGAGGCAATCCGCATGTTTCTAACCTACGCCGCTCATAAGAATTTCACAGTCTTTCAGATGGATGTGAAAACAGCCTTTCTGAATGGCATTCTTAAAGAGGAAGTGTACGTGTCTCAACCAGAAGGGTTCATCAATCCAGAGAAACCAGATCATGTCTACATCTTGGACAAAGCCCTGTATGGTTTAAAACAAGCCCGTCGAGCATGGTATGACGTTTTATCTAAATTCTTGGTCAAGTCCGGTTTTTCTAAAGGTAAGGTTGATACCACTTTATTCATCAAAAAGGAAAAAGTTGATATTATCCTTATTCAAATATATGTTGATGATATATTATTTGGTTCTACTAATCCAAAATTTTGCAAAAACTTTTCTAACCTCATGGTGTCACGTTTTCAATTGAGTATGATGGGAGAGATGAATTTCTTTCTCGGATTACAAGTTAAACAGTTTTCTACGGGGATTTTCATTAACCAATCTAAGTACATTTTGGATATTCTTTGGAAGTACAAAATGGAAAATTGTAAACCAATTGGAACCCCGATGGCACCAGGTACTAAGATCAGCACTGATCCTTCGGGTAAAAGAGTACTTCTGGTCACGTTCAATTTCTTGGAGACAAGCTCGTTAGATGGGCTTCAAAGAAACAATTATGTGTCTCCACATCGACTGCTGAAGCAGAGTACGTAGCTGCTGCCAGTTGCTGCTCTCAAGTCTTGTGGATGCAAACACAGCTACGAGACTATGGATTCAAGTTCGACAAAATTCCAATATATTGTGACTGGAAGAGTGCAATCGCAATATCTGCTAATCCTGTCCAACATACGAAAACCAAACACATTGATGTAAGGTATCATTTTATTAAAGATAATGTAGAAAAAGGAACAATTGAACTTTATTTTGTAAAAACAGATTATCAACTTACAGATTTATTTACCAAACCATTAGATGAAAAGAGATTTAATTTTCTTGTCTCTAAGCTTGGTATGTTAAATCTTAAGACGTAATCGGTTTTTACCTACTAAAGTTACGAATTGTTATTTTTCATCATTTTCTTTATCTTTATGTCTGAAGGATATCTGTACTTTAATTGTTTGCTCATGATCTCAGGGGGAGTAAGAGAAGATTAAAGATGATATACATTATTTTGAGGGGGAGCATAACTAATTTCTGCATTTTTTTTTCTACTGACAAATTTTTTTTGTAATGCATGATTTTAGGGGGAGCTTATAAGTCAAGTCAAAAGGAGTAAGACTATGATTTCTGATTACTTCAAATCAGAACTCGTTCTTTAATCGTTTTACTGTTTTACGTCTTTTATTTTCGAATAAATTTTGTGAATAAATTTTGACTGGACTTTGAGACTTATGCAGGATGAGAGAAGATGACACGATCATATCTTAATGACTTCAGCTTGACTTCATGAGATTTAAGATTGTGCGAAAAGGTAAATTTCTTATCTTAATCTCAAATATATCTGAAAGAAGGACAACTTTCAGATATAGAAAACATGTTCTGAAATGTTCAAACCACTTCCCAATTCTTAAACAGATTTTATAATTTGGAAGTGTGATTTTAAATGTTTTCATTTATTTTTTTTGTGTGCTTAATTGATAAACAAACCGTGTGTTTCCAAAGATGAATACTTGTGTATTGTCTTTTCACATACTTTAAAGTATTCACACACACTGGTTTGATTTCTTGTGCAAATAGTTCTTATCATGTTTCATATTGACACATATTTTCGATGGTAAGACACTCCGTTTGTACTTCAAAGAATTTTGAGCGTTATTTCATTTCTAAACGTTCATTTCAAGAATGTCTATATCTTGGTTCGTATAGACAATATCCATTATTCTTGACCATAAGCTTTGATTGTTATATCATTCATTTTCTGATCATTTTTCATACAATGTCAGATTTTCAAACAAGTCTCTTGCATTCATGTTCATTCATTCAATTAACTTGTTTGAAATATCTTCAATGTTTTAAAATGCTCATATCTTCATGATTATATTTCTGAGCATATTTACATCTGACATTTGTATATGACCTTTAACTGCTATAGTTAAACCATTTGAGCAACACATGCTTTCTAGGATTATATGGGTTCTTTGTGCTAGGACTTAATTGACACTTCTATGGATTCACGTTAACCAGTGTTTCCTACACAAGAAGTTAATCCTTTAGTGATTGAGTGTGAGGAGTCAAAAAGAAATGAGTGTGGGTGTGATGAGGTAAAATGGAAAAGAGAGTTTGGTTAGAAGTGAGCTTAAATGATTAAAAAGAAAGAGGGTGAGAGATAAAAGTAAAAGAATATCAAACTCTGCACCAACTACTTTCTGAGCCGGGCAGCCACATTACTAATGATTCACAATTCTTTCGTGAACATTATTGAAACAGGCAAATAGCCCATGCCAACTCTTGCTTAAACCCCACCAACCACTCATTTTCTTCTCAAAAAGAAAATGTTTCATATTTTTTCTGGGGACGCAGCATATAATCTATCTGGTTTTCATTTGGAAAATCTGGATATTGAAAAAGAAGGAAGTCTGCCCCACCTTCGCACTTCAATCATGCACTTAGAGTCTGTGTTTATCTACTGTTGTCTCAGTGGTTTACACAATGTTGAGCCTTAAAAAGCAATCATTCGTGCTTAATTCTTTCTACACTTGCACGAACACACAAAGAATTTGTTTCTTTGTCATAACATTCATAGAAATTGCTTTTGTGGTGTTTCGATGATTGGATGGAAGCCCTGGGGGAGTGAACATCAAAAAGCTCCTTTATATTGTGTATTCGTTACACACAGTGACTTTGTGTTACTGACAGGCATTTTAACTGATTCATTTGTTGATTCAGGAGTTACATGTTCTTATTTTGTCTGGATTTGCAAAGATCTAGATGAATACTTGGTTATGGATCACAGAATCAGAGGCTCAATTTGACAAATCAGAATGGTCAAAGAATTTCTTGGAAGAAAAGTTTTGATGATATAGATGCTCAAATCATCAAAAAGGGGGAGATGATATCAAGAAATGTTAAAGTTTTGAAGTTTGGGGGAGATGATATCAAGAATGATAAAGTTTTGAGAGATGATTGTCAGAAATGTCCAAGTCAGAATAGTTCAAAGTAAAGATTTGAAGATTTGATGAAGATCAAAGAATTTCTGAAGATTTGAGGAAATTTTCTTTGAATATTATTTGCTAAAGCAATCCGAGCTGATTCTGAAGATAATTTCTTTCCAAAGTCTGAAAGTGTCTTGTGAAAGTTTTGGGGAGATTGTTAATCGTTTGAAGACAGTCTTGGAAAGAATATCGTTAAAGAAAAAGGGGAGATTGTACTGACAGAGTTTAAAAGTGAAGACTGAATTGCTAGATCTTTCAACAATGATCTTGAATCCAAAGGGGGAGATTGTTAGAGCATAAATATGTTGGATACAAGATCAAGAAGACTGAAGGTCAAAGTACAAGAAGTCAAAGCTGAGAAAGTCAAATCTCATTAAAGTCAAAGTCTTTTGTAATAAAAGTCAAAGTATTGTATTTGTATTTTACTTTCCTTGTTTTAGTTGTAGGTATAAATAGCTTTCTATTTCTGTTTTGTAAGTGGAATTCAGTTGTAAGATTGGAAGAAGTTGTCTAGAGAGAGAGAGAATACGTTTGAGAGAGATTTGTAGAGAGAGAAAGAGAGAGTTCTAGAGAGAGAAAGTTTGTAATTGAATTGAGAAGTGAAATCAAAATAGGTAATTGTTTGAATTTGTTTGTTTGATTAATTGTTAGTGATTAGAAACTAGAATCTGGAACACACACAAACAAATTTTGGAAATGGTTTTATATATGTAACGTCAGTAATCAATCTTTTTAAACCTATCAAGTGAAAGGTGGGGGACTTTTACCGCGCAATTAATTGTTATAAAGCTTGTGTATTTAAAAGTTTTATAAAAGTCTAAATTGGCATATTAGTTGAAAACCTTGAACTCATTAGGCCTACAGATTTAAACCCCCGTCGTTGAAGGAGTTGTAGTTAAGGAACTAAAGAGTCCTTGAGAAGTGAAGCGTCGGATGATCCGACTCGTGGTCATCTTTGGAAATTTTGGATTTTGGGTTATGAATCGGTTCATGCATGAATAGTGGAGGTAATAGACTCATGCCTTTCCAGTTAATTAAGAGATGATCTTTATGCTTCGGTAAGCCTGCAGATAAGATCTTGTGTGATTATTTACGCATGGTTGGATTTGAGTTGTTGGATGGATGGTCCGTTTGTTAAAAATGTAATATTTAGAATCTTAGTGCCTTGTTAAGTGTTAATCTTACCATGACTTTACGTCTGGAATGAAATCTTGGGCGGGATGTCCACGTTTTCGATGTCACCTTTTTTATATTAGGCGTCGACACGTCTCTTGAAGTCAATGAATCTCGAAATGTTTGGTGTTTGGAAGTATCCCGATTAGAACATGAGAAAAGTTGACCTCTCAGTGGTGTAATTTAAAGGAAGATTAGATGTTGGTTATTAAGTATCGATGTGTATAAGCTTTCTTAACATGCTAAATATCTTATGATGGAATGTTGAGGTTGGAAGTAGATCGGAGTTGAACGATAGTCGGATCTACATTAACCAGCTACATGGAGAGGGTATTCGTACGCCTCGGGAGGACGGCCTTGTCAATATCAAGTATTAAGGAAATTTGGGAATTCTTTGAGTTGATGATGGTGTTTGGAATACAGATTCAGAATCGTGTTGAGCTGGAACAAATTAGTCAATGAAAAGTCGTTGTCACGAGCCGCTCTTGAGGTAGTACATGTCCCATAAGGTTGGGAGACAACCGAAGTCGTATAATTGGAGACTTCCCCTGTAAATTTCGAATTTCTACTCTAGTATGAGTGCATATCATGCCAATATGATTGTTGGGAAGTGAAGGTCTTAATGGAAGTCAGTGCTGCAGTTGCGTCAGGGAGTCATCTGGTTAAAGTTCAAAGATGAATCGGGTTAAAGGCAATCCATTAAAATGGGATGCGGTCGCGTTGGAAAAATGACATCGTTGAGGTCTATTAATAGTGTCAGTTTTGGGAACCAAGGGAACCCAATAAGTGCTAAGAGAAGTAATGGAACGCCTTGGGTGAGAAATAGATTCCGAGGACGAAATCATTCTAAGGTTGGGAGGATTGTAACACCCGTAATTCTCAATAAGGGTTTTGCTTATGTGGTTATATTTATTTATGGGGACTTGACCGTTAGGCTATGACTTTTGAGTATGAATCGTGGTGCTTTGAATCCTACGTGTATCAGAGCTTTCGGACGCGATAACGAAAGAATTTTGAAGCCTTGCACAGCTTGGGCGATAGTGCCCAGCGACTGTGACAAGTGTCACTATCGTCAGGGCAAGGTCGCGGGGGGAGGAAGACCCTCGGTATAGGTTGGGCGACAGTGCCCGACGATTATGCCCGGGTCAATGTTGCAGGTGTCACAATCGCGGGTTTGGTACCGAGAGTGGGAGGAAGCAGGCGACTATGCCCTACGACTATGCCAAGGGCATAGTCAGCGTGTCAAGGTCGCTGGCGGGTCTAGGGTTTTGCTTTAAATCTCTTGTTTTCCCATTTCTCATTAATCACTTCACCAATTTCATATCCCTCTCCCAAGAACCGAACCCTTTGCTCCCTTTAGTGTTTTTGATCATTTGAGACACCAAGATCTGAGGTTTCAAGTTACCCTTTCTCTTATAGAAAGGTTTTTGGGTGCTAGAACTAAGGTAACTTCATCTTCTTCTTCTTAATCAAGTTTCTAGGGTTTTCACCAAACCCTTTTCATCACTTGAAGATTTGAAAGCTTGTGGTTCGTTTTGGTGACCTATAAGTGTTTTGGTTGGTGGATTCAAGTTATTGGTTGAGGTAATCTCCTCCTTCTTCAAGTATGGAAAATTAGGGATTTTGGTATAAGATGAAATGTTCATATAAATATTTGGGGAACAATTCTAAAGGGTTGATTATGATTATTTATGGTTGGAAATGTGTGGATCTAGGTTTTGGAAGGATGGTGCTTGTGGATTCAAGTTTCTTCAAGGAAGCTCTAAGTGGGGTAAAATCTAGATTTAGCCTAAATCTAGCAAGGTGAGTTCAAGTTGATTTGTGAAAACGTTGTACATGCCAAAATGTTTATTTTAAAGTATTTATGTGTTTAACATCAAATTATCATTTGTGGAGTTACTTGATGAGTTTTGGTCATTTGAGAAGTTTAGTTTTATAAACCTTGTAAAACACTATATTGGGGATTTTTGGGCATTTGGATAAAGGAGTCATAAATGGGTGTGTTTGGTAATTTATTGCATAAATAAGATTATTTGGTTAAAATTCATTTTTAGTGTTTGTTTGGGTAAAAGGTTTAATTTTGTGTTATGGACGTTTTGAAAGGATAAAGAGTATAAATCTATGTGGAAAACCTTTTGTCCCGACTTAAACTGTGTTGGAGTCCATTCAAGTATTTTGGAGGGTGTAATTTCATGGTATGGGTCGAGTATGTTTATTATTTGAAAACGTTAATCATTGGTCAAAAAGAGGTTTTGAGTATTTTGACTCGATGTCATTGTAAAGGAGTCTTGAGGACACTTGTCCGGTTTTATATGACTCAATGTAGAGTCTAGTTATGACGTACGTACTAATGCGTTGTGTTGCGTATTGAGGTTGGTTACGGGTTCGAGTGCTTTGGCCATTCATGTGTAGTTCGTTAAGGTTAGACTGTGTTGCATTAATCCATAGGCACGTAAGTCAGTCTGTTTTGGGATGGTCAATTGGATGTTGTGGGGTTAAACTCCGGTACTCATGTTTTATGAACGGAAACTTTACAAGTGATCCTAGGAGGGTTGAGTCTGTTAGTGCTAACGGGGAAGTAGGCGCTAGGACCTCCGCCGCTTGAAGTAATGCCTGAGAGGTAGTCTTTAAGTGTGTCGGGCCTTTGGGGTGGAGTTCTTTGGAATGTTCATCAAGGTCAACTGACTTGGGGTGACACTTGTTAAAGAAGTCGTAGGGACACGTGGCTGTGATGTCGGGAGGTGTCATGCGATTAACATTGCTTGGGTGACATACTTTTGTGTTTCCTCCACTCTCAACGGATACGGGTCTCCCCCGTTGTCGGTTATCTGTAATTTAAATATAAGGATGTCTCATTTTATTGTCATTGGTTCTTTATGGTCGACAATGAATGAGGGCCTTAATATTGGACCTCCCTCCTCGTATATTAAGGTTTGAATTAATTATGTCAACCCCTTGTTTTGGTAGTTAGATTCCTTTCGTTTATGGTCGTGTGAGTATAGGGCCTAGTGTCCATGATTTTCTGACGTAAGGCATACATGGATTTTTAACGATGTCTTATGGGTTGAGTGTCATGTTTCACTCTTGTGTAGGGTGTTTTGGAATACAATGTTTTACTTACGTTTCTTAAATCGGGAGTTAATCCCTATTCTTATATCGAGTAAGTGTAGGTTGTATCAATTATAAAGAATGTTTGTAACAAGATGTTTGTTTTCGAAAATGCATGATATTGGGAAAGAGTTGTCCTCGTGTTTAAAGTAAGCTATCGGAAAGAACGTAATTTTAAATGGAGGTTATTCCTTTTAAAAGATTTGTTTATTCATATAAAACTATTGAACTCACTAGGTGTTAGCCTAACCTTTTTATTTGTCGGCATGTGCAACAGGTTCGTTTGGGGATTGGTTCTAGTGACCCCTTGGAGAGAGAGAGGTGCTAGAGGTGTGCTCGAGGGTAAGTAGTTTGGTGAAGTCTTTCGCCTTGTCTTGGGAATAGCAACTTGTATTTGGGTTTTAGTAACACCCGACCTCTAACTAGTCTTTGTAGAAGAATTTATTTACCCTCGTTGATGGTTTGACCTAGTTTAATATTTCAAGTATAATCTTGTTTTAAGTGATCTTATCTATTTTGAGGCATTATTGAAAATTTTAATTTAGTTGTTCTTTCCAGATTTGAGGGTGTTACAAGATTGGAATGGCCCTAAAGATAACCAAAACACGAGTGAGGTATGCATTCAAACTGAAAGAGTTAATGGGTTAATGCTTTAACCTTATTTAAGTTTGTTGATCCCAGATTTATGTTCTAAACTCGTTTAACTATCTCACTACGTGGTAAACTGAAAAATATGAGTGCGGAAGCGTTTCAATATGTAGTGAAGATAAGTTTATGAAGGTAGTAAACACACAAGCATATAGTATGAAAAGCACAATAAGTAACAACGTTTTCACTAAGTCATAGGCTTCATTAATTCACTCAAGAACACCAAGAACACGCACAAGTGTGTGCTAATATGCTCAAGGATTATACAAACTGCTATTTGTGTGTGCTCGCTCCTTTACAATGCAGGAGGTGCTCTCTTCATATAGCAAGGGGAGCATATAATAGTACAAGACAAAGGCTGACAATCCATAAAAGGAATGCCACCTGTAAAGTAAAACATCGTGGGACGCCCATTAATTGATCTTGAGGATCTTCGTACAGCAGGCCTTACGTGTTCTGCATGTGGTCTTGTCTTGAACTATCTTGCGAGAAACTCCAACACTGATCTCCAGAGGTTAGCCTTCACAGAGGCTCTGTGAGTGATCACAGAGGCTCTGTGATCTGAGCATCATCTTCAGGTTTGATCTCGAGCACACCTTCTGTGGAGTAACCTCTGAGCTTTGCATCTTCTGTGGTGACTTAGCAGTCAACAGAAGGTTCTATACGTAGCGTATTTTTCAACACTTCTAATTTTGGTAGATGGAGCTAACAATCTCCCCCTAAGTGTTGAAAAATAAAATTTTGAAATTTGAGGTGTTGGCTAAGCTAGAAACAAAAAGAGGTGAAAGGAACTCAACCTCTTAATACAGATTTACATTCATAAAAGAAAATTGGCAAAAGGCAAATACATTAAGAATCAAAATACATGAAATAACAGCAAAAGATTACAGAAGTCATTGGGGAAAATCATTTATCGGGTTGGTGAAGCTTTCTGATAGAGTTATTTTCATCGATAGAATGAGTTCCCTGTACTTCAATTGAGCATCAATCTGTCCGATCATTGTCTCTGCAGGTCCCGCTTGTACAGTCTCTGTGCCCTTCTTCCTCAGAATCGTGTTCTTTATCTTCAGCAGAGTGTTGTTCGAGTACTTGTGACTTTGATTTGGCCTGTATATCCTTTTGAGCCCATCATCGTCTTTGAAAATGAATCCGAACTCAGGCTCTGTGATTAAAGAGTTTGATGGAACATTTTCGATTATGGGGAATTGGTCATTTGGTTTGGTGATCGATAGCTTCTCGACTCCGAGTTTTAGAGCTATCTCGAAATCCATTTTTCTATGATATCTGACATGTTCGTGCATTACCTCCTTGATCCTGCCATTTGCTATCATGTACTCCTTTCGCTTTTCAAGTCTTTGCTCTGTGAAGGCATGTAGTTGAGGAAGGTCGTAGGCGCAGAGGTTCTTTAAGTCTGCATTTGTGAACGTGTACTGCATCTTTTATCTCAACTAAGTACTTAGCATACATGATTGACTTGTTGGCGAAGGAGTGCAGAGAGATCCTCATTACAGTCTTTATATCTTATGTAGAGAAGACTTCATTCCTTTCTTGTGCAGTTTGCTCAAAACGTCTTCTGATGTCCTCTTTGATTAGGGGATGCAAGTTCAGTGCTAAGAAGACATCTTCGGGCTCTGCGCTGTAAAGATAGGTGTGAATGTTCTCTTGGAACTTGAATTCTTTTGGTGGAGGCCTTGGGATTGGAATTCTCATGGCGTCCATCGATTGAACGATCTCTTTCACCCTGTCCTCTTGTTGTTTCTGTTCTGAGGGCTTCTTTCTGTCGGATTTAGAGGCTTTCTGTTCTTTGTTCAGTAAAGGGGTCTCTGATATATCTTCTGTGTTTACGGGATCAAGGCTCTGAAACTATACAACAGGTGTGGGTGCAGTGGGCATAAGCTCAGGGCATTAAGGTTCTATAAACTTTGTGAGCCCTTCTGCAATATGTTCAGAGCCAACACTCACCTTTCCTTTCTGTGACACTGTAGAGGTTTTGCCTTGGAAAAATGGAGCAATCGGTTTTGGGTCCTCAGAGGTACATGACTTGAGGTTTTGTGTTTTGTGTACCTCTGAGGATGTCTTCTGTAGAGGTAGGGCTTGAAGAGGAGTTGCGGCGACGACAACTGCAGAACTTTTTGTTGCTGAAGCCTTCTCCCCCTCAGGATGGCCAGGGACAGAGGCATCTGGATCCTGATCATCATGGTGAGCTCTCTTCTGCGATGCCTCCCCTTGGCAAGTCACAGGTGCCTTCCTCTTCCTTCTCTTGCAGAGGTGCTCGTCGACATGCTTCATAATCTTCTTGAGAACATCATCTGTAGCCAACGACAGTTTGTTGACTTCCAGATCAGACTTGAACCTGATCGTGGCTACAGTTTTCTTCAGATCCTCTGTGAGTTTCTTGCCCTCTTCAGAGATGTTAAATCCAATGAGGTTGAGATTGCTTAGAACCATTCTCCCCATTGTTTCTAATTCAGTCTTTGTGGAAAAGGCAGAGAGGTCAGGTGCAGAGGTTGATGATGGGGGTGCAGAGGTGGACGCCTGAGGTTGGAAAGGGACTATAACACTACAAGTTATATCCTTGATTTCTTCTCAAAGTTTGGTCAGGTCATCCACATGTGACTCAACTATTTGAGCAGAAAATTTTGGAATTTCTTCAGTGCAGAGATCCCCCAGAATCTGAATTTGATTGAAATGGGCGATGATTGTTTTACCAAAAGCCTTTAGATCATCTCGAGTCGCACAGTTTGTTGTTAGCTTAGTGATTACCGCTGATTGTTGAATTGTCGATTGGCGAAGGTCGTTCAGAGCTTCTGTGTTTGCTTTGATAGCTTCTGCAAGGATTTGAGAGTTTGCTTGAGAATCCACAGAGACAGAGCTTTTCAACTCGTCGAGTTTTGTGAACATCATGTCAGCAAAGGCTTTAAACTCGCCCTTTGTGACAAAGGTATCAGAGGTGACCTCTGGAACAACACATGTTCCAGATTTAGCCAACGAGTCTTTGGCACCTTCAGAGCCTGTGAATATGTTGAGCTCTAGAGGATTTCCTTCCAATCCTCGATGTTCCATAGAGGAAGCATCTATGGAAGTTCTGTCAAGAAGTTTCTTGGAGGAGGGTTCAGAGACTCCTTCAAGATCCTTTTTGAAAGAATCATGTGATTGTTCTAGAATCACAGAATCAACGTGTTCTTGCACCACCAACTTTGAGGTGGTTTGGGGGTGACTCTTGTGTGTGGCAGAGGCAACGAATGCTTCTGCATGCGTATGTTTCGTGTCCTTAGGCGAATGAACACCTATGTCTGCACCCACATCCTGTTGGGAGGATGGGGTGGATTTTGGTTCCCCAGATAGAAGTGGCACAGAGGATGAAGGAATATCCTCTGTCCGGCTGGTTAGGGTTGGGTTCGGACTGTGCGGTCCTTCTTCAATACCCTTCTGCACTAGAACTGCAGGGGTAGTAACATGGGTTGCACTGGGAGTTGGTTTAGGTTGTGTGCCAATGGCATCTTTTTCTCCTATCTCCTTCTCCGAGATTTTGGTACCCTCATCATCAGAGCTTGAAAGCCCCGTAACATCTTGCACTTCAATGTCTGCGGTTTCACCTAAGTTCTCAGAGTGCTGCTTCTGTATCTCCTTAGCTATGTCCATTGCGACTTGGAGAGGGCTAGATGGTCGTTCTTCAAAGCTCTCAATGATGTGAGCTTTTCTCCTTCTTCTCTGCAGAGGTTGTTCAGATTCTGCAGGTTCCTTGACTTTGGAGGAGTGACATGTGCAGAGGTTGCGGCTTTGGTTAACCTCTTAGCCTTCTTTTTCGGCTTGGCAACCTCTGAGGGTGAGTTTGGAGTCTCTCCTTCTGCGACTCTCTTCTTGGGTGTCCTTTTCTTTTTATGCTTCTTTTCCCCCACCCCAACTATAACCTCTATCCTAACATGGATTTCCTCTGCTATCTCAACTCCAGCTCCCTCACCTACCTCAGTCCTAAGGTACACAACTATTTCTCCCACTTGGAATCCTACACGTGGGGGGTTGCAGGACTCGGTGCAAGAGTCATGTGCCCACGAATGTAAGTTCTAACCCCATCTTCACTACCCAGGTAGGCCAAAATAAGGGTTGGCAGAGGTCTTGCTCCAGGATACCCAATTTTTAGAACAGTGGGCTTGTGCGACTTTATGTCGTAGACTTTGATCATCTTACCCTCTGCAGGTAACTTCCCTTCTCCTATCAGAGCATATCCTAGCAGAAGTGCAAAGAACCTGTTGAAGACAAGATTTTTGGGCTTTGTGCCTCGGGCTTGGTCCTCTTGTTTGGCTATGACTGCATTTCTGATCTCTCTGAAAATTAGTGTTGCATAATCCAAAGGCAAATCGTAGAACATACCATACATTATTGCAAGTATGGTATGACTAGATTGGTCAGGATTGCCTACTTTGCAAGTCAAGCAGCGGTTTAGGATGGAGAAGAGAATGTTCCACAGAGGTGGAAGATTCTGGCGTCTGAATTCAGTTCTTCTGGAGATTGGTGCAGCGTACCCTATGAACCTGAGAAACTCTAGGATTTCATCGTCAGAGGGCTCGTCAGAGTATTTTGATAGGTTCAGTTGGGTCTTGGTAGGAAGCTCGAATACCTCTGCGACCCTTCTGCGGTTTATGCTAAGGTCCAATATTTGAGTAGTGGAGGGATGAGTGGCATAACCCATGACATAGTAGCCGTAATGGTCCAGTTTTTCATGCTTAGCACTCAACCAGAATTGTTGAATGTAAGTTTCAGGAATATCGGTTCTTTTTAGGGTTAGGGCTTTTGTGAGGATGTGGTTTTTCAGGATTTGAAGTAAAGGGCAGCTTCCTCAAGGTATCCCTTGGGTTCTAAGACAACATAGTGATTGTTAGGCTTGAGGTTCGTTTGTCTAGAGTGGTAATCATGGTGTGTGAAGGAGAGCATTCTGCTTGTGAGCACATGTTCTTGTTCAACAGAATGGGAATCGGACTTTTGGCTTCAGAATGCATCGAGTTATTTGATGCAGAAGAACCCTTGGATTTCTTGGAAGAAACGGAGGGAGACGCCATGGAAATAGAAGAACAATCGAGCCTTTGCAAAAGAGTTCTTGAGAGAAAGAGGATAGCAGGTAAAAAGAGGATGTATGGAATGGAAGGGGTTAATATATACAGAGAGAGGGTAAAAAGATTAGGCGGTAAAAAATAAAATTTGAAATCCGTAATGAGTGGTAACGGATAAGAGGCCCTTTCTAAAAAACGACGGTACATGTTACGAACCAATACAATATTGCCACGTCAGATGATGGCGGTGCACGATCTAGGACGTGCGCCACCCTATTCTCACGCGCGTGGCATTTACTATTTTCACATGACAGTGACGTTCAAGAAATAACCCGCAGCAAATGACCTGAATTTCAAGTGATGGGAATGACAGAAGCTCTGTGGATAAGAGGCTTCTGATGTCATAGGCAAGGTTATCAAAAGAGCATTTTAAGAGGGATGAAAGTTCGATGAAATGATCAAGTTCCTTTTAGAGAAGTGCATTTGGTCAAATATCCAGTTTTGAGGCGCAGAGGCTCTGTGGTCGATCGCAGAGGCTCTGTGGTCGACCTCAGAGGTTCTGAGACCAAAAATTTCTTTTTAAGGAAGGATTTTCAAAGATTTGATCATTTCAAAGTTTGACAGAGAATTTGGTACAAATTGGGATCTTTCTGAGGGCATAGTGCTCGAGAAAGAGTTTTGACCCTTGGTTCAGATGAACTAACCTTACTCTGTAGTCTATGTGGCACAGAATTGTCTTGCTCCCCCTGGATATTAGAACTGGCTTGCTCTCCCTTCAACTATGCTTGGATCATATAAATATGAGATATGTACAAGATAAAAAAAACTTAAGAAACTATTTACAAACAAGGAATATGTTGCAGAAAGGAAATATGTACAATTGAGGCTCTGTGGTCAACTCGTGTTAATCATACCAATCTTGCCAACTAGAAAAGTGAATCTTTTCTCATCCAATGCCTTCGTGAAAAGGTCGGCAAGCTGGTAGTCTGTGGGCACAAAGTACATCTCTATTGTTCCATGCTCCACATGATGTTTCAGAAAGTGATACCTGATATCGATATGCTTTGTTTTAGAGTGCTGAACTGGATTGGCAGAGATCGCAATGGCACTTTTGGAGTCATAGAGGATGGGGATTTTTTCAATGTCAAAACCATAGTCTCTAAGTTGGGTTCTCATCCACAAAACTTGTGAGCAACAACTAGCAGCGGCAACGTATTTAGCTTCAGCCGTAGAGGTCGAGACACAATTATGTTTCTTGGAAGTCCAACTCACTAGTTTCCCTCCAAGGAATTGACAACTCCCAGAGGTACTCTTTCTGTCGAGCTTGCATCCTCCGTAATCTGAATCTGTATAAGCCACAAGATCAAAGCCAGAGTTCTCCGGATACCAGAGACCAAGATTCTTGGTCCCTTTTAGGTACCTAAAGATTCTCTTGACAACATAAAGATGAGATTCTTTGGGGTTAGCTTGAAATCTTGCACAGAGACATGTGGCAAACATTATATCGGGTCGACTTGCGGTTAAGTATAACAGAGACCCTATCATGCCTCTGTAGAGTTTACACTCCACAGACTTGCCTTCTGGATCTGCATGAAGTTTGGATCCAGTGGCCATAGGAGTCTTCATTGGTGAAGAGTCAGAGAGCTTATAACTTTCAAGTATGTCAGAGACATATTTTGATTGATTTATGAAAATTCCCTCTGTGGTTTGTTTGACTTGCAATCCTAGGAAGAATGTAAGTTCTCCCATCATGCTCATCTCAAACTCACTTTTCATCAATGATTCAAACTTTTTGCAGTATAAATCATTTCTAGACCCAAAAATAATGTCATCAACATAAATCTGTACAAGTAGAATCTCACCTTTTCTCTTCTTATAGAATAAAGTAGTATCAGTTGTACCTCTTTCGAAACCATTGGCAAGGAGGAAGTTTGAAAGTCTGTCGTACCAGGCTCTGGGGGCCTGTTTCAGTCCATACAGAGCCTTGTCCAAAAAGTAGACATGATTTGGGTACTTAGAGCTTTCAAACCCTGGTGGTTGTTGGACATATACTTCTTCTTGAATCTGCCCATTCAGAAAGGCTGACTTGACATCCATTTGATATACTCTGAAACCTCTGTGGGCTGCGAAGGCAAGAAAGATTCTTATAGCTTCTAGTCGTGCCACAGGGTCAAAGGTTTCTTCATAGTCAATGCCTTCTTCTTAACAGTATCCCTTGGCCACCAGTCTTGCTTCGTTCCTGACCACCACACCATCTTCATCCTTTTTTTTCCTGAAGACCCATTTGGTTCCTATAGCCGTTTTGCCTTTTAGCAGAGGCACTAGGGTCCATACTTCGTTTCTCTCAAACTGCAGAAGCTCCTCTTGCATAGCTTCTACCCAGTTTGGGTCTTCAAGAGCTTCAGATATCTTTTTGGGTTCGATTATACTCACAAAATTTGTATAGTAACAAAAATTTGCAGTGCTTGATCGAGTTTGGACCTTGTCAGATGGGTCGCCAATAATTTGGCTCTGTGGGTGACTCTTGGACCACTTTGTCATGCGGGGCAGGTGATCATTGGAAACTTCTGTGGCTAGCTCAGGAGCACGTTCATCTTGATGTAGATCATTTTCTGTTGAGAGAAATTGATCATTCGTACTTGCCACAGGACTTGGTTGTTCATCATGAATTGAAGTAGAGAGCTCTGCGGAGCCTTGATCTGGTGTTGACCCTTCAGAGGTATTTTGAAGATGATCATGTTCTTGATTGAGCTTGGGGCCTTGATTTGCATTGTCTTCTGAGTGCTCCCCCTCGATGGTTGCACCTGCAACTGTAGTGGAAGAGGGTGAAGAATTACTAGGACCAGTAAGAGAAATACCTGTTTGGTCCTCAGAGGGTTCAGCTTCAGAGGCTCTGCGATCACCTTCAGAGGGTCCATCATCATTGAACATCTCTTCAAACAGATGATGAAGGTCATTTGTTCGTGATGAGCCACCAGAATATTCATCTTGAAGTTTGAGTCCTGAGCTGATTTGCTCAGAAGTCACCTGAAAAGAGTCATCAAATGAAACATTAATACTTTCTAGTATATGTTTGGATTTAAGTACATAGACTCTGTATGCCTTGGAGTTTGATGAATAGCCAAAAAATTTGGCTTCATCGGCTTTGGGATTGAATTTCCCTATCTGTTCTCTGTCATTCAACACAAAACATCTGCAGCCGAAGACATGGAAGTACTTGATGTTCAGCTTCCTCTGATGTAGTAAGTGGTATGGTGTTTTAGCATGCCTCTTCACTATTAAAGATCGACTTTGAGTGAAGCATGCGGTTGAAATGGCTTCTGCCCAGAAAGAAATAGAGAGCCCTGAAGCAGTGAGCATAGTTCTTGCGGCTTCCACGAGTGTTCTGTTCTTTCGTTCAACAACACCTCTTTGTTGTGGAGTCCTTGCAGCAGAGAAGTTATGTGATATACCTTCTGTCGAAAGATAGTTTTCAATGGTTGAATTCTTAAACTCTGTGCCATTGTCACTTCGGATTCTCTGTACCCTGCAATCATAAAGAACTTGTATTCTCTTGATAAGATTGATTAGTATTTCAGGAACATCTGATTTCTTTCGAACGAATTCAACCCAAGTATATCTAGAGAATTCATCTATGAGTACAAGGATGTACTTCTTTCCACCAAGACTCTGCACAGATATAGGACCACAGAGGTCAACATGAAGCATCTGCAGAGGTCTGGTGCAAGATATGTCAAACTTAGTTTTGTGGGCAGCCCTTTTAAGTTTGCCCATCTCACAAGCAGAGCATAGATGATCCTTGTCGAATCTAATACTTGGTAGTCCACTTACCAGGTCTAGTTTCACAAGTTTGTCAAGTGTGTGAAAGTTTAGATGACAGAACCTGTTGTGCCAGAGCCAAGCTTCTTCATTCTTACTTGAGACTAAGAAGAGCTTTTCTTCTCTGTTAGTTGATTTGAAGTCCATGAGGTATAGGTCACCTCGTCTTTTGGCTCGCAGAAGCTCTGTGGTGGTATCTTCCTTCAACAGAGAGCAGTATTGTCTTTTAAACATCACATCGATTCCATTATCACAGAGTTGACTTACACTCAGGAAGTTGTGCTTGAGGCCATCCACATAGGCAACTATGTTGACATCAATGTCTCCTTTGACAATGACTCCATAGCCTTTTATTTGACCTTTCTTGTTATCTCCAAAGGTTACAGATCCTCCACCAAGTTTTTCTTTATAAGAGGAAAGCAACCCTCTGTCGCCAGTCATGTGTCTTGAGCACCCGGAGTCTAGGTACCAAATGGGCACATGCTGTTTATTCTGTGGATAGATTAGAGAGATTTAGGTACCCATTTCCAAATGGGTCCATTTTTGTTGGGAAGCTGTGAAGATGCCTTAGCACCTTTGGTTTTGGCTTTATCCTCTTTAATGGAGGTACCATTTTGTCCTTTCTTACCCTTGAATTTGGCATTCATTGACTTTGGGTGAGATACAAGACAGGAGGACCTAGAGAAATGTTGATTTAATGCATGCATAAGGTCAAAACATTTGCAATGAGGAACTTTGAGAGCAAGTTTCTTAAATTTTTCATTAAAATTGTCAAAGGAGTGTACAGAGAAATTTTTATAACAACCCGTTTTAGATTCGGGTTTCTTTTTACATAAAACTTTGTCTAATCTAGGCTGTCTTTTGTCAAAAACTCCACTTGAATGGATCTCTTTGTGTACTCTCCTTCGACGATCATTCCTTTGAGCATTCACTGCCACAGAAGCATCAATTTTGTCAATTTTTGGCCATTTAGCTTTCTGTTGACAGGTGGGCTTTTCTTGAAAAAGTCTTGATACAGAGACAGGTTTTGGAACTGTGGTAGTTTGAGTGATCTTGATTTTTTCATTTTTCAACTTTTCAAGCTCAAGAGAAGTCTTTGCTTGAAGACACATGTCCAAGAGGTCAGGATAGATTGGTATTCCTGTGGTTCTCCATTTGGGGGCAATTGTCCTGTTAAGGATGCCAGAGGGTAGTTTATTATCCTCTGCACCATAGAAGACCATGTCATGTTCTACAGAACTTGTCTCCGATATGACAGAGGACTCAGATTCTGATTCAGAGTCTGAATCGAGAAAGTCTCTGTGAATGAGAGTCTGACCTTCTGTAAGTGCCTTGCTTTGTCCATTGGTGTCCTCTGAAGCATTTAGAATTTTTGAAATATAAGGAATGACCATAGGAACACTAAGACAATTTTGCAGATCTTGCTCAAAGATTTCTCTTATTTCAGAGGTTAAATCAGGATGGTTGAGAAAATGATTTTCGTAAGTTCTTCTCAAGTCGCTTTCCAAAAACCTTTTAAATAGTTTTTCTTCCACAGAGGCTGGAACGAACTCTGGTGCATCAGAGGATAGTTTCTTTTCAGGAACCATCAGACACATGAAAGCCATTTGGGTTTGAGTTTCTGGGTGACCGAATCTGAAGATTCCTATCTGTTTTTGAGACAAATATTTCTTTGGAATAGATTTTCTCTTTGACGAGAGTGCAGATGCTGAATCATTGTTTTCATACCATACATTCTTCATCTGCAGAGGTTTCCTCGGATGTGGTCCCTCAGAGGTTCTATGCCTCTTGAATGTGGATAATAGGTTTGGAAGACTTGGTTTTAGAAATTGTCCAGGGCATAAGATGTTTGATAAAGACTTGTTTCTTTTACTTCCTGTGTAAGGATCAATATCCTCAAACCCTATTCCTCTTCTGCCAATCTGGGTGTTGACCTTTTCATGGACCTTTTGAGCATCCTGATACCTCTAAATTTGGAGATCTCTATCGAACAGATCTTGATGAAGTACTTCTCTTTCTTTTTGAAAAAAGTTTTTCAAAGAAATGGCATTTAATCGATCACTCTCACATTTCTTTAGTTCCTTTACTTTGTCTTTTAAGGCTTGATCAAGTTTTGAAATCTTTTCTTTTAACCCATTCTTTTCAACAATATGTTCATAAACAAGGGTTTTTCTTTCTAGATAGAGCTTGTCCTTTTCTTGAGTGAGAAGCCTAGTTTCTCTCTCAAAGAAGGCCAATTTCTTCTCTAGTTCTGAGCACATGTTTTTGTAGGCAAGAGACTCATTTTGTATTGTAAGAAGTTTGTTCTCAGAGTCAGAATTAATGGAGTTAGAACAAGATACCTCACTATTGTTGTCAGAGGAGTTGACTTCTGCCATTCCACAGAAGAGTGCGTTGTCCTCTTCATCAGAGGATTCTGTAACACCCCGACTTTCGAAAGGTATCATTTCAGGTTAATACAGAAACCGATAAATCAAGGAAAAATAAGATATTTAATCTTGGACTTGAATCCTAGATTTTATAGTCTAGATGGATGAAGGATTCAATTACGAGTCCAACGGTTCTTTTCGGAGCGAAAACGGAGCTATAACGAAAAAGTTATGGCTAAAACAGTACCGAAAAGAAAATCAGGGGAAGCGGGCGACTTATGCCGCGACCCAAGTCGCGAGACAAGTCGCGAAATCCACTGTTCCAGCTTAAATCGCGATTTTCAGCTCCAAACTTCATTTCTTCATAACTTTCTCATCCTAGCTCCGATTTGGATGATTCAAAGTGCTACGGTTTCGTTTTTGAGAGCTCTTCAAGGATCTAGGAAGAGATTGGAGGTCTATTGGAGTATACAAAAGTATTTTGTGGTGGTAAGATCCTCATCCCTCCCTTTTCATCTTCTTCACCAAAGTTTTCTAGGGTTTCATCCACCCTTTGTGCTTCTTTTCATAGAATGGAGGTTTGTAACCATTTTGGTGAACTAGAAGTGTTTTGGTTGGTGGATTCAAGCTTGGGTTAAGGTAATCTTCTATTCTTTTCAGTTATGGAAGTTAGGGTTTCGGTATTAGTTGAGGTATTCATGTATATGGTTTGGGAAATGATTCTTTGTGGTTGATTATGTTTATTTATGGTTGAATATGTATGGTTTTAGGTTTTTGGAAGTTTTGACTTGAGAATCCAAGTGTTCTTCAAATGAGCTCTAGTTGGGGGGAAATCTAGATTTAGCCTAAATCTAGCAAGGTGAGTTCAAGTTGATTTGTTAAAACGGTGTACATGCCAAAAATGAGTATTTTGAAGTAAAAATGTGTTTTACTTGGTATTTGTCAAAGTGTGTGCGTTTTGATAAGTTTTCATGTTTGGTAAACTTGGGTTGTTTAATTATATAAAATGCTCATATTTGGGTTCTTAGCAATTTTGTACAAATGGAGTTCATTTCATAACATTGTGCATTCTTATTGACTTTTGTACAAATGAAATCTATTTTCTTGGGTTATGCATTTTGAGTATTTTAGCTCGGTTTTGACTAAAATGAGTCGTGTAGACATTTGTCCGGATTTATAACCGTCGTGGTTTTTTGAGAATGATGTCGATTAAATCTGGTCATTGGTGAATTACATGTTTTGGGTGCTTTGGTCATTCAATTGGAGTCATGTAATGTTAGACTGTGTTGTAATGGATCCATAGGCACGTAAGTCTGTCGGTATTGTAAGGCCTGAGGTTTTGGGTTACATGTAGTGACCGCTCGGGTTGCTAGCGGGTAGACAATAAGTGGTACGAGCCGCTGAGTTGGAACTCGTCTAGATTGGATAGGCACCCACGTCCGTAAGTCCTTGAAAGTGGAACTCGACGGAGTAAGGCCAGAGGCATAAACGGTCTGTGGTATGATGCTCGTGGAGGCATGGGAACCAGGATGTCGGGATCTGCGGTGAAATCCAATAACATCATGGGTGGCCCCATTCACGTGTTCTCGCCACCCAAGATGGAAACGTTTAGATAGCATACAAGGAAGTCGCGTGAACGGCCTACTTGCGTGTTACTCTATTCTCAGTATATACGGATCTCCCCATCGTTGATTCGTGGTATTTTAAATGGTAATGTTGTATTTTACCAAATTGGGTTTTTAAGTGGTCGACGGTAAATGATGGCTTTAATATGGGGTTCTTCCCACGAATATTAAAGTTTGAATGGAATGTGTCGTTTACACGTGTCGGTATTTATTTTCGTCCATTTTATGGTCGTGTGAGTTTTGGGTCTAATGTCGTGTTCCTGGCGATATTTAATTATATAGATTTTCATCTATGCTCTACGGGTTGTGTGTCACGTTTCACCCGTGTTGGGTATTTCAAGTTATAATGTGTTAACCGTGTTTTATAAGATTGGGAGTCCTCTCTCTATTTTACTTTTAGCAAGTTCCGGTTTACATTACATAAGTGTGTATCATATTGAGATCCTCGTCTTTAAAACAGCTTGGTTTGGTTAACAATTAACTCGGTGTCTCTTTCGTACAAAATGCATAGTTATTGATAAACGAGTCGCTTTCATAAGTGAAGAATATCATTTTGAAAGATTATGATTTTATTCGCATCCTCCCTTTCTAAATGATTAATTTATATGTGTTGAAAACTCTTGAATTCACTAGGCATTAAGCCTAACCTTTTTATTTGTCGGCATGTGCATCAGGTTCCTGTCGGGGGTTCGGTCTAGCATCGATATGAAGAGTTGAGCCTTAGCTTTATACAAGAGTAAGTAGTTGGTGAAGTCTTCCGCAGGTTGGAGATAGTAACTGTTATTGGGTTTAGTAGCAATCGTCCTTATCATAGATTGTGTGTATAGAATGAAATTGTGTATTGAGGTTAATTCTTAAATTGTGATGGTAGACGAATCAATTATTGATGTACTTAGAAAATTTTAATTAAGTTGCTATTTTCAGAATTGAGGGTGTTACAAGTTGGTATCAGAGCTTAAGTTTGAGAGAATTAGGTATTGATTTTTGGATGCCTAGACTCAAACTAGCGTTTTTATAAGTGATTGTAAGTGAAGTTGCACATTAGGTATCTTAAGATAAGATATTTTAAGGTTGAGCAAGTCATTAGAGACGGGAAACGTGTCGAGGGTCGCAAGGATGATTATGTACGGTACGTTCATAATGGCACCTGGCCAGTGTTATGGTGAACCTACATGCTACATATGTATACTTGAACTACCTGGGTATGATGACTGTTGGGGTAGTGAGAAAGTTTCTAAGGGAGTAAGCTAAGGAAGGATTGATGTTTATATCAAGGTCACCTGAGAGTGATAGCTAAGTGCGAGGAGGTCACTAAGTTGATCCTTTTGAGTCGAAAATCTTGGTTGGATTAGATTCGTGAGTTGGTAGACCGATGCTATTCAAGGAGAATTCGTAAGTTTATCAATTATTGAGATTGTGGCTTTAAGATGTTTGATGCATTCGGATGACAATAGTATGTCGGGTTTTTGGGAAGTGTAGTCCTATGATGCCAAGTGTCGATCAAATTCATGCACTAAGTTTATTTCTGAAATAAAATTTGCATGAATTGTTCTTATGTTCGTAAAACATAAAGTGTTTGTGTTTTGCATTATAAGGTTTTGGTAAAGCATGTAGCATTCACCAGATTTTAAACTGTGAGCTTAAGCATTCATGAAAATGTTTTGTTGCACATAATTGCAAATTGTTATAAAAAAATCTCTTTATTCACGTCTCCTGTTTAACGTTATTTGCGGATATTGTAATATCCATATTTTAATGTTATTTGAGTATTGGGCAAGTAGCTATGAGATTTTAACCTAGGCATTGGATCTCCTCCACATATGTCAATGGTTTTAAAGGAAAAGTTATTCCCACGCGTTGAGTCGGAATTTCTTGAGAATTTTAGTTTGTGTGAGTTTTGTTGAAATTTCATGGAGTATTGTTTTATACGATGTCTTTTTATGCGCGAGTTTAAATTTTGCTTCTTTTAAGCTTGCGAGTTATTTAGCGTCGTGTCCCATGTAAATTTTGTAAAGCGCTATTTCACTTTTCATTTCAGTAAAAGGAGGAAACTCCTAAAAGTTTAATATTTTAAAAGTATTGTCGTTTTACACTTTTGTCGAGTAATGAAAGTTTGACGCCAATTGGTTTTCATGTTAGTAAGTCTTACAAAAATTCAGTTCGGTTAGGGTGTCTCGTCTTACGTCATTTTGCGTTGCGTAAATAATTTTGAGAACATGTGCATATGCATCATTGTGTGTGTTAACTTACGAGTTTTGTTTAATACTTTGTCTCATGCAAGTCTTACACCTACATCTTGGAACCATAAAAGGCACCTTGAAAATTTTAGTGTCTCATGTTTGCATCTTGAGTTTCACACGAGTATATGTGCATACTTTTGGGTTGGATCTGACTTTCACTCGCGTGAGTAAAAATGTGATATATTTATGTTATCTCATATTAAACTTTTAATCTAAACGTGCTTCGATTGTGAACCTTATTGTTATAAATTTTCTGCAATGCATGAAATGAATTTTCGGGATGCATATCGTTGTAGTTACCATCTTGGTCAAATGTGTTTTATCGAAGCGGCTCAAGACTTTAAACTCGATTTGAAAGTTTATTTGTTTTCCCATCATTTACAAAGTTTCGGGGAATAAACTGATGCATAAGAGACTTGTTGAAAATTTTATGCCGCAACGTTTTCGGTTAAAGAAGGAAAAGTTAAAAGTTGTGAAGTTTTCTTTTGGAGCTGTACAAACATTTATTTCACGTGTTTGGGGTACCGGAATTTTATTTTCATGTTTATAGTATGAATATTGCTACACACCTTTTCCACCATTTTATTTGCGAAAATATTGATCAAACAAATTTTGGAAATGGTTTTATACGTATAGTGTCGGTGATCAATTTTCAACCTATCGAGTGATCGGTAGTGGATTTTACCGCATAAGCAATTGTTATAAAGCTTATGTATTCGAAAGTTTCATAAAGGTTTAAATTGGCATAATTGTTGAAAACCTTGAACTCATTAGGCCTATAGATTTAAACCCCTGTCGTGAAAGGAGTTGTAATTAAGGAACTAAGGAGTCCTTGGGAAATGAAGCGTCGGATTATCCGATCCGTGGTCAGTCCGAATTTTGGATTCCAATTTATGAATCGGTACACGCACGAATAATTGAAGTAGTAGAATCGTGTATTCTCTTAGATATTTAAGTGGTGATATTTCTGTTTCGGTAAACCTTCGGGATAAATCTTTGGGTGGTTGCTTGACTTCGGTAGGATAAGAGTCGATGGGTCGGATGTGTACCATCCGGGTGAGTCTTAAGGAATAAGGAAATTATGGTGATTTGTTTGTCGGAATTTAATATCATGATAGGTGTCAACTTGGAATCATCGGCGTAAAATATGGAAGGAGATTTATGGTGGTATATCCGCGGTTGAGGTGTAAAAGTTTTGAACATAAGTGTCGACATTCGATTTGAGGATAATAATCGTTGGGATGCTTCATTGTACTTCCGATGAAATCGGTGCGTTAGGAAATTTAAGTGGTAACCTTGAGAAGATTAGATGATGGAAAGTAGGAATCGATCTTTGGTAATTTTGTAATCAACAACGTTTCACTGATTTGTCGACCGATGCTTGACCGCACTTTGGGAATTGGGTAACCGTGTAGTTGGGGTAGTTTGTTGTCCACCAATGTCGTGCCGCGTCAATTGAGGAATGGATCGAATGTTATGATTGGATCGAAACTAACTAGTGTTAGGAAATAGCGTCAAGAAAGGGGACGATGAATCTTTTATAGTAAGGGTTATCGAGGAGTTGGGTTTAGAATGTCGAGGTAAACTTTAAGTAGAAATCGACTATTGAGGAGACCTTGATGGGACGGAATTAAAATGCCTAAGGAATGAGTTCGTTTTGGAACATCCTTGGTGGAACTATTCTTGAGGAGTTATGTGTAACCCAAGGTTGGGAGACAACCGAGACCTTAAGGATAAGAGAGTGGTTGATAAGGACTCGATGTTCGTCTCGTCATTGGTAAAATACATCGAACCTTGAAATTGAGTTGTGATCGGTTTCATACATGGAGCAAGATATCATGTAGGCATTCCTTTTTGGGTAAAGAGCCTATTGACCTTACAAAGGGCGACGTCGGGCGTTTGATCGATGCCAGATTTCGAGGACGAAATCTCTTTCAAGGTTGGGAGGATTGTAACACCCCGACTTTCGAAAGGTATCATTTCAGGTTAATACAGAAACCGATAAATCAAGGAAAAATAAGATATTTAATCTTGGACTTGAATCCTAGATTTTATAGTCTAGATGGATGAAGGATTCAATTACGAGTCCAACGGTTCTTTCCGGAGCGAAAACGGAGCTATAACGAAGAAGTTACGGCCAAAACAGTATCGAGAAGAAAATCAGGGGAAGCGGGTGACTTATGCCGCGACCCAAGTCGCGAGACAAGTCGCGAAATCCACTGTTCCAGCTTAAATCGCGATTTTCAGCTCCAAACTTCATTTCTTCATAACTTTCTCATCCTAGCTCCGATTTGGGTGATTCAAAGTGCTACGGTTTCGTTTTTGAGAGCTCTTCAAGGATCTAGGAAGAGATTGGAGGTCTATTGGAGTATACAAAAGTATTTTGTGGTGGTAAGATCCTCATCCCTCCCTTTTCATCTTCTTCACCAAAGTTTTCTAGGGTTTCATCCACCCTTTGTGCTTCTTTTCATAGAATGGAGGTTTGTAACCATTTTGGTGAACTAGAAGTGTTTTGGTTGGTGGATTCAAGCTTGGGTTAAGGTAATCTTCTATTCTTTTCAGTTATGGAAGTTAGGGTTTCGGTATTAGTTGAGGTATTCATGTATATGGTTTGGGAAATGATTCTTTGTGGTTGATTATGTTTATTTATGGTTGAATATGTATGGTTTTAGGTTTTTGGAAGTTTTAACTTGAGAATCCAAGTGTTCTTCAAAGGATCTCTAGTTGGGGGGAAAATCTAGATTTAGCCTAAATCTAGCAAGGTGAGTTCAAGTTGATTTGTTAAAACGGTGTACATGCCAAAAATGGGTATTTTGAAGTAAAAATGTGTTTTACTTGGTATTTGTCAAAGTTTGTGCGTTTTGATAAGTTTTCATATTTGGTAAACTTGGGTTGTTTAATTATATAAAATGCTCATATTTGGGTTCTTAGCAATTTTGTACAAATGGAGTTCATTTCATAACATTGTGCATTCTTATTGACTTTTGTACATTGGGTTATGCATTTTGAGTATTTTAGCTCGGTTTTGACTAAAATGAGTCGTGTAGACATTTGTCCGGATTTATAACCGTCGTGGGTTTTTGAGAATGATGTCGATTAAATCTGGTCATTGGTGAATTACATGTTTTGGGTGCTTTGGTCATTCAATTGGAGTCATGTAATTTTAGACTGTGTTGTAATGGATCCATAGGCACGTAAGTCTGTCGGTATTGTAAGGCTTGAGGTTTTGGGTTACATGTAGTGACCGCACGGGTTGCTAGCAGGTAGACAATAAGTGGTACGAGCCGCTGAGTTGGAACTCGTCTAGATTGGATAGGCACCCACGTCCGTAAGTCCTTGAAAGTGGAACTCGACGGAGTAAGGCCAGAGGCATAAATGGTCCATGGTATGATGCTCGTGGAGGCATGGGAACCAGGATGTCGGGATCTGCGGTGAAATCCAATAACATCACGGGTGGCCCCATTCACGTGTTCTCGCCACCCAAGATGGAAACGTTTAGATAGCATACAAGGAAGTCGCGTGAACGGCCTACTTGCGTGTTACTCTATTCTCAGTATATACGGATCTTCCCATCGTTGATTCGTGGTATTTTAAATGGTAATGTTGTATTTTACCAAATTGGGTTTTTAAGTGGTCGACGGTAAATGATGGCTTTAATATGGGGTTCTTCCCACGAATATTAAAGTTTGAATGGAATGTATCGTTTCCACATGTCGGTATTTATTTTCGTCCATTTTATGGTCGTGTGAGTTTTGGGTCTAATGTCGTGTTCCTGGCGATATTTAATTATATAAATTTTCATCTATGCTTTACGGGTTGTGTGTCACGTTTCACCCGTGTTGGGTATTTCAAGTTATAATGTGTTAACCGTGTTTTATAAGATTGGGAGTCCGCTCTCTATTTTACTTTTAGCAAGTTCCGGTTTACATTACATAAGTGCGTATCATATTGAGATCCTCGTCTTTAAAACAACTTGGTTTGGTTAAAATTAACTCGGTGTCTCTTTCGTACAAAATGCATAGTTATTGATAAACGAGTCGCTTTCATAAGTGAAGAATATCATTTTGAAAGATTATGATTTTATTCGCATCCTCCCTTTCTAAATGATTAATTTATATGTGTTGAAAACTCTTGAGTTCACTAGGCATTAAGCCTAACCTTTTTATTTGTCGGCATGTGCATCAGGTTCCTGTCGGGGGTTCGATCTAGCATCGATATGAAGAGTTGAGCCTTAGCTTTATACAAGAGTAAGTAGTTGGTGAAGTCTTCCGCAGGTTGGAGATAGTAACTGTTATTGGGTTTAGTAGCAATCGTCCTTATCATAGATTGTGTGTATAGAATGAAATTGTGTATTGAGGTTAATTCTTAAATTGTGATGGTAGACGAATCAATTATTGATGTACTTAGAAAATTTTAATTAAGTTACTATTTTCAGAATTGAGGGTGTTACAGATTCATCGGTTACAAGGTTCTCTTGTTCTGCCATTAGGGATCTCTGAGTATAGTATTTTGCTTTCTTTTTGTGGAAAGCAGCGTCTCTTGTGGGTTTCCCTTTATTGGCAGAGGACCTGCACTCTGCGGCGAAGTGGCCTGGTTTTCCGCATTTGAAGCACCCTTCAGTTTGCTTTGGGAATTTGTTACCACCTCTGTCGTCTGACCTCTGTCCACTCCTTTCTTCATGCCTTGGCTCCTCAGACTCCTCTCTCCCATGCTTTCTTACCTCACCATATCCTCTGCTTCTATCATCTGTTTCTTCTCTCCCTCTGTACTCTAGCTTCTTCTTTAGACTACGATTGAATTGTCGAGTCATAAGTGCAAGCGTTTTGGCCAGAGCAGCCATGTCAATCTCTTCCTCAGATCCTTCTTCACTTTCACTCTCTGCTACAAGCACCTTTTTTTCTTTTTCTTCCTCTGCGCATCCTCAGCTGCCTTTTCCTTCTTTCCCTTGTCTTTTCCTTTTGAGGCACTTCCTACAAGAGCCAGAGGACCTCCGACAGAGGTTGTCAACTTGGAAATTTTGTTCTCTTGGCTAATCAGTGTTCCAAAGAGATCCGATATGGACCATACATCAAGATCCAATGTGGCTTGCATGGACATGGTTAGATGAAGCCATTCATCATTCAGGCTCTGAAGGAATCTTACATTGTTTTCTTCAGAGGTTCTGTAGATGCCATACCTCTTACACTTGTTTATCAAGGAGTTGTATCTGTTGTATGTGCTTTGAATGGATTCACCCGGCAGAGCTTTAAATGCAAAGTATTCATTTATGCACAAAGCCCTGTTGTTCTTAAGGGTTTTAGCACCACCCTCAAGTTGTTTCTCCAATTCCAACCACAAGTCTTTTGATGTTTCACAGGAATCAAGGGACTGGAAGATATCGTTTGGGATAGCCATAATAATTAGTCTTTTGGCTTTTTTTGCAAGCTCATGTTGTGTCTTTTCTTCTTCACTCCATTCAAGGACAGGTTTGGGGTGTTGATATTCAGGGATTTCAGGGGTATTTGCAGTAGCAGGAACACGAGGAACTGTTGTCATTGGGACGAAAGGAGGATTGTGAAGAAACTCAACCAGACCAGGATCCACACCTTCGAGGAAGTGCACCATCCTGATCTTCCACTGAGGATATTCATCCCTCAGTAGAGTGGGAGGTTTAGACTGAGATCCTGCACTGAAGTAGTTGACAGTGTTTGCCCTTTTAGTTTAGAAAACAGAGTATGAGGGGATCTTTTGAGAAGGATGGGAAATGTATCTCGCAGGGATGAATTTTTGGTACGAGAAGGATGACAACTAACTAAGCTGAGCTTTGAATATGTCTTCAAGGATTTAAGCACACTTGCTTTCGAATTTACGTCAAACAGGTTGATGTAGCTCCAGAAAACAGAGTATGTTTGTGAGTGATGTTCAAGATGAAGAACCAGACTTCAAACTACTACCTGGAACGTGGGAATCAAGTATAGAACATGATCCTTTGTTATTGAGAATCAAAGTCTGCTCTGATACCAATTGTTGATCCCAGATTTATATTCTAAACTCGTTTAACTATCTCACTACGTGGTAAACTGAAAAATATGAGTGCGGAAGCGTTTCAATATGTAGTGAAGATAAGTTTATGAAGGTAATAAACACACAAGCATATAGTATGAAAAACACAATAAGTAACAACGTTTTCACTAAGTCATATGCTTCATTAATTCACTCAAGAACACCAAGAACACGCACAAGTGTGTGCTAATATGCTCAAGGATTATACAGACTGCTATTTGTGTGTGCTCGCTCTTTTACAATACAGGAGGTGCTCCCTTCATATAGCAAGGGGAGCATATAACAGTACAAGACAAAGGCTGACAATCCATAAAAGGAATGCCACCTGTAAAGTAAAACACCGTGGGACGCCCATTAATTGATCTTGAGGATCTTCGTACAGCAGGCCTCACGTGTGGTCTTGTCTTGAACTATCTTGCGAGAAACTCCAACACTGATCTCCAGAGGTTAGCCTTCACAGAGGCTCTGTGAGTGATCACAGAGGCTCTGTGATCTAAGCATCATCTTCAGGTTTGACCTCGGGTACACCTTCTGTGGAGTAACCTCTGAGCTTTGCATCTTCTGTGGTGACTTAGCAGTCAACAGAAGGTTCTATACTTAGCCTATTTTTCAACACTTCTAATTTTGGTAGATGGAGCTAACAATTGGAACACGATACAATAATTAAACTTTCTGTGATTTGCTTTTCTTCCAGTAGTGGGATTCAGAGGCTTTTCTTGCATTAGTGGGAACATCAACCTGTGATCCCTTCACCAGAAAATGGGCCTAATGTTTTAGAAGAAAACAAAGAATCAAAAACGCCGTTTAAAGTGGACACCCAACAGTAAACGAGTTAAACATATGTGTGGCTTGAGGTTTGGTTTCGGATAAATACTTGTTTTCGACATCAAGACTCGAGTTTGTTGCAATTGAGTTGTCAAGTTGTTGTTGCATGAGTCACAACTCGATATGTTTTCTTTTGTTACTTTAGTTTTGAAATTTTTTTAGTTGAATGTGAATATTTTTGTAATTTTGCACGTTTAGTAATTTGTAATATTATTTGCTATTTGGATGACATTCTAACTGATATGAACATTTAATATTTTAGCATTTACAGGTTTTTAGAATTTTAAAATTTTTTTAATTTTTTATATATACAGTTAATTTTCGATCGATTTTCGGTCAATAATCCGTCGGTGAATTAAAAGATATAAATTCCAATTATAATTTAAAAAAACTTTCGGTGTATTTTTCTGGCGGATTTCCGGCGGATGATTTAAATAATAAATTTAAAAAGTAATTCTAAAAAAGAAAAACAAATTTCCGGCGGATTTACCGACGGATTTTCCATCGGAAATTTATTTTTTTATTGACTTTATAATATTTTTAATAAATAAACTATAAAAAATAAATTAAATAATAAATTATTTTATCCGTCGGAAACTAATTAATCAGATTAAGAAAATGTTGATTAATTGAATTTTCTTAAAAAATGTGGAAATAATTTCTGACGGATTTCCGACAGAAAATCTGTCGAAAATGTCATTTTCTGGCAGGAGACTTTTCGACAGCGTAATCCGCTGGTAATTACATTTTTCGACGGATTTCCGATGGATTTTGCCGTCAGAAATTGCCTTTTTTTCTAGTAGCTACTTATATTTTTATCTTTCTAGTTGTACACATAATTTGTTATGTGTAAATTTGATTTTATTATTTGATATTAAAATTAAAAACAAACTAAAGGGATGACTAAATAGTCTTTGTTTTTTTATTATAATTAAAAGACTAGTTGGAAAAACCATTATTGGGCAAAATGTTGATACCGACAACCCTGACCGGCCCCATATCTGACCCTGCCTACTCGAGCATCCGTATGAGGGGGCATTTTGAGGCTCACTCGGCGGCTGTGGCTAGCGTGGGAGCCTGGGCTCGAACCAACGACATGTTAGTTATTGGACAAGTCTCCCCGCCTCATTGCCAACTGAGTTACACGCCATAGGCTGGAAAAACCATTCTTGCATGTCGCATTAGAGTACAAGCATGCAAATAAAATAATGGTTGTTGGGAGCATGACATGTATTATTATTTTTAATAATGGTTGTTGGGAGCATGACATGTATTATTATTTTTGTTATCCCAGATAACAATGTAAATCACAAGATGACAATCAATTTCAACAAATCTCACTTTTATTTCAATCACAAGTTTCAATTACAATACGCTCTCAACCTTTCTCTCTCTAGCTCTAAAAACTCGTATGATGTTATCTCTGATTAAGTTGCTTGTTGTTATGCTACTACACGCACAACGCACTATATACAAACACAAAACACGCACACCACATGAACGCGCAAACAACAAAACAAAAGCAAAATACAAAACTTTTACAACACATTACAACTTTGACTTCCATGCTTGAGAGTTGACTTTGAGGCTTTGACTTGCTTGACTTTCATCTTCAGTATTAATGATCTTGTATTCAACAAATATGTGCTCTAACAATCTCCTCCTTTGGATCAAGATCATCTGAAAAAGATTTTGCAAATCAATCTTCTCTCTTTAAGCTCAGTTTATACAATCTCCCCTTTAATCAACTTTATCTCCCCCTTTGTTGATTTCTTGTCAAATCAAATCATCTTCAGAAATAAACATAATCAATGAGAAACAATCTCCCCTTTTCTGCTTAAAACATTCTCCCATTTTCTGCTTAAAACATTCTCCCCTTTCTTTGATAAACTATGTCTTTAAACTTTCAGCAATCTTCCCAAAGTCTGTTCTCCAAGAATAATATCATTCTCCCCAAAGGTTGGTATAAACCTCTTTCAGACACAACTCTGATTGCTTCAGCAAATTATCTCCAAATAAAATTTCAGTAATATCCTCAACAATTCTGAAATCTTTAAACTCTTTCAGCTTTTGAACAAACTTCAACAATCTTTCTTTCTTTCACAGTCAATTCTTGAACATTTCTTCAACTTCTTCTAACATTTCTTTATTATCTCTCCCCCTTTTTGATGATTACGACATCGAGATCATCAAAACTTTCAACAAGAAATGTCTTTGATATAATCTAACCACTGATCTTTCATACTGAGCCTCTGATTCGCCGTCGAACCAAAATATATTTATCCGAATCTTTTCAAATTCAGACAAATTATAAATGTTACACATGAATCAACAAATGAATCAGTTATAATGCTTGTTAGTAACACAAAGTCACTGTGTGTGACAAATATACATTGGAAAGGAGCTTTTATGATGTTCACTCCCCCAGGGCTTCCATTCATCATCGAAACACCACAAAGGAATTTCTATGAACGTTATGACAAGAAAAACAAATTTCCTTGTGTGTTCTTGCAAGTGTTAGAAAGAATTAGTACATGATGATTGCTTTTTATGTAAGGCTCAAAATTGTGTAAACCATTGAGACAACAGTAATTAAACACAGACTCTATTGTGCATGATCAAAGTGCGAAGGTGGGGCAGACGTCCTTCTTTTTCAATATCCAGATTTTCCAAATGAAAACCAGATAGTATATGTGTTGCGTCCCCTTGAAATATGAAACATTCTCTTGTTAAGAAGAAAATGAGTAGCTGGGGGATTTTTATCAAGAGTTGGATGGGCTAGTTGCCTGTTTCAATAATGTTCACGAAGAATTGTGAAACACTAGCAATGTGGCTGCCCGGCTCAAAAAAAGTTGGTGCAGAGTTTAATATTCTTGTACTCTGATCTCTCACCCTCTTTCTTTTAATCATTGAGCTCACTTCTAACCAAACTCTCATTTATATTTTACCTCTTCACACAACCCACACTCATTTCTTTTTGACTCCTCACACTCGATCACTAAAGATTAACTTCTTGGGTAGGAAACACTGGTTAACGTGAATCCATAGAAGTTTCAGTTAAGTCCTCACAAAATGAACCCATGTTGTCCTAAAGGAACATGTTGCTCTGAAATTGTATTCCCAGATCAAATCAAGCTATTCAATCTCTTAACAATATTTGACAGTATCAATATCTTAGAGTTTATGATCTTAGAGAGAGAGTAGAGAGAGAAATTAAATCTGTATTATGACAATTAAACTCTTACAACAATTAACAAGTCATATCCTATTTATACCAAGGATATGAAACACTCAAGTAACTTGAATAAGAAACCTCACAAACTCTCAAGTACTTAAACACTCAAGTACTTAAAACCCTCTAAGACTTATGTTAACTTCTCACTATTTAACTTACATTGACTTCCTTTGACTATTCAAATACAAAGACTTTTTACAAGACTTTCCCAATTAAATCTTGGATACAATTAATACACTAACAATCTCCCCTTTTGTATTCAAGATTTAAAAAAAAATTGACACTTGTCTTCAGCGCTTGATTCTTCAACTTTTGTCTTTGACATCTTTAAAACTTTGAAGCTCTAACAATCTTCAGTCTTTCAGTCTTTGAAGAATCTTGAAAAGTCTTTAACACTTTGCATCTTTGAAGATCAACATGTCTTGAATGAAACTTTGAAACTTTTTGAAACTTCGAGGAATCTTTGAAAACTTGTATGTATCTCCATCACTGTGATCTCTTGACTGTCTTTGAAAAACAAACTTTCTCGAATCATCTTTGAGACTTGAATCATATTTGTTTTTCAGAATCTTTTGAGTCATCTTCAGATTCAAACTTGAAATCATCTCCCTTTTTTACTATATTAGCTTTATATGACTTGAAACTTTTAGAAATTTGAATTATCTCTCTTCAGAATCTTTTGAATCATCTCTGAATTTTCTTTTTCAACAGACTTGATTGAATTTGAACTTTCAATCTTTGAAATTGATCTTTGTAGACTTCTCCCCCTTTTTGATGATTGTGAACATCATGATCATCAAAACTCTTCAATTTCAACACTTTCTTTGATCTTCCCCTTTGTAAGAAACTAACAATCTCCCCTTTTTATGGTAAGTTTGACATTCTCCGCCCTTTGATCTGAGTGGCTGGCAATGCATGTTGGGAACTGAAGAAATGATAAGTAAAGTTAATGCTGCTAGAAGAACATGGTTACTACTTCTGGTTGCTACTTCTGTGATTAATGCTGCCAGTTGAAGATTAATACTGCTAAACAAGATTAGTACTGCTAGTTCATAGTTAGTACTGCTTGAAGAGATTAATACTGCTGAGCATAGTTAGTACTGTTGGAGTTAATACTGCTCAGAGTATTAATGTTGTTGAAGAAGAATGCTGCTTATATGATAAAGACTTCGCATGGAAGGATGACAGCTGGATGGACTGAAGATATTCATGGAAGTTTGGAGATAAAGATAGAAGTTTATATTGAAGATCTTTTATTATTTTGTAATTATCTTTTATCTTCAATATATGTATAGTTTTGTTTAGAATAGTTCAGTAACTTTTTGTAAGAACAATTATTCTGAGTTATTAGCTTATCAAGAAAGAATCAACCTCAAGGTTAGAACCCTGATTCTAGAGAAGTAGAATTCGTATTGGTGAGTCTGTTCATCAATATTGAGGTTGTGTGTTTAATCTTGTAACTTCAATTATTCAATACAAGTTTACAAGTTGTGATCATTGATTTACTGTTGCATTGTTTTCAGAATATTAAAGTGCTATTCCGCAGCTTCTTTAATATTATTTTCTGAGTGTGTGTTCTTGTTAAGAATTAAGATCCTGACAAGTGGTATCAGAGCCTGTATTCTCAGAAATCTTATTCATCATGGAAAACATTGTTGAATCAAACAGTACCTTGGTCTCAAAGGTTCCAATGCTCAGACCCAATGAATTCGACATGTGGAAGATCAGAATCAAGCAGTACATACTCCTCACTGACTATTCTATGTGGGACGTCATTGAGAATGGCCCTTCTGAAGCAGGAAAGATTGGTGCAGATGGAAAGAGGACACCTCCAAAAACTGATGCAGAGAGAAAGACTAGACAGACAGAGATGAAAGCCTTAAGCACTTTGCTCTTGGCTATTCCCAATGAATATCAACATCAGTTCTGCAATTGCACTGATGCACAGATGCTCTGGAATGCTCTAGAGAATAGATTCTCTGGTACCAAAAGTACCAAGAGAAATCAGAAGGCCATACTGAAGCAACAGTATGAGAACTTTATGTCAACCAAGAATGAGTCCATGACTCAAACTTTTGACAGGTTCAACAAGCTTCTTGGTGAACTAGCTACAGTTGGAGTACAAATTGATCAAGATGATCTAAACAGGAAGTTCCTAAGGTCCCTGGGTGATGAATGGACCATATATACTGTCTCTTTCAGACAAAATGATCAACTAGAAGAAAAGGAACTTGATGATCTATACAATGATCTAAGAGTTTTTGAATCTGAGGTAGAGGCTAAGAAGAAGCCTTCTTGATATGTTCACAATGCTGCACTCCTATCAGCATCAAGTGATTCTAGCTCTAACCCTGAATCAGTTAGTGCTGCCAATGGAGCAAATCAAGAGAAAGGTACTGAAACTATGTTTGAAGCCTTTCTGTCCAGTCATGGAAACTCTTCTCTAATTAATGATGACTTGGAACAACTCCATCCAGATGATCTTGAAGAGATGGACATTAAATGGCAGATGGCCATGCTCTCTATGTGAGTTAAGAAGTTCATCAAGAGAACTGGGAGGAACAACTTCTCCCAAAGAAGAGAAGATGGAGCAGGTTTTGACAAGTCTAAGGTGGAATGCTATAAATGCCATCAAAAGGGACACTTTGCTAGGGAATGCAGAAGTGGAGTGTCTCACAACAACAACCATCAACAAGCACAGTCTGGAAACTTCAATAATAACAGAAACTCTGCTCAAGCCCTAGTCTCTCAACAAGGTATGGGGTTTGATTGGAGTGATCAAGCAGAAGAGGTTGTCCAAAACCAAGCTTTAATGGCAGAGGTGTCTGATCTCCCAACAGAGGTAACTTCTAATCTTTGTACTCAAAATTGCATTAACACTGTTAAAAGGTACAGGGATCACAACCAGAAAATGAGTGATGACCTGAAGAGATTAGAAAAGGACATAAAAGACTATGTTAGGATTGTTGAGAGGTTTGAAGAGCAGATTAAGAGTTTTCAAGCCAATGAGCTTCAACATTCCTATGAAACAAACTACTGGAAGTGGGAGAAGAATGACCTAGAACTTCAACTGACCAAATCTAAAGAGGAGAGTGAAAAGTTAAGAGGAGAGCTAGCTAAAGTCAAGCTAGATGTAGAAAAGTTTTCCAATGCTTCTAAAGCAATGGATTCTTTACTACAAACTCAGATTCATGATAAACTGAGAAGAGGAATAGGGTACAATACCACACCACCACCCTACAACAACAACTACATCCCTCCTAGTTCAGACTTGTTAGATTCAAAGGTTAGGAAGGATCTGCCTGAGGGAGCCACTAAGATTGATCCCTTAGATGAAGTAGTTGTTAAGGATAAAACTGAGAAAGAAACTGTCAAAAGTAAGGACAGCACTGTGAGTGGTGAGATTCCTATAGAAAACCACATAATTACCAATGAAGGATGTGGAAAGCATTGGGTCAAGTCAAATAAGGTAGAGAAGACTGAGGGTAAGAACAAGGAGATTCACTATAAGCAGACCACTGTTGTGAACTCTGTCCCTTGCAAACAGTGTGCTTGCAGTAAATCTGAGCCCCAAAAACATGATAAAAAGAGGGGTAATCAAAGGAACTGGAATAATCAATGGGCACAAAAACAAAGGGTTGATCTGAGTAAAATCAATAGACCAAAACCCTGTTTTATTTGTGGAAAGCTTAATCATATTGCCAAATATTTCTATTTCAATCCCATGAACCAAAGGATGAATTTTCAGAGACCTACTCAAAAACCTTTTGGTTATAGGAAGAAAGAAAAGAACCATGTGGCCAAGAAAACTGTTAAATCTAAAAGCCACATGAAGAAACAGAATATGGAAGACAGTGTCAAGATGTGGATTCCTAAAAGTACTAAAACTGTTAGTGTTGCTACTGTAAATAGTGCTGCTGACAGTGATAGTACTGCTAGAAGCAATACTGCTGCTAGCAATGTTAGTGTTGCTGACATTGTTAGTACTTCTGCAAATGTTACTACTGCTAACTCTGTTAGTGCTGCCAACAAGGTTAATACTGCCAAACCTGTTAGTGCTGCTAATTCTGTTAGTACCTCTAAAGATAGTACTGCTTCTAGTATTAGTGTTGCTAGACCAATAATCTTGACAAAGTACTCCAATAACAAGTGTTCTGATTTTAAAAACCTCATTAAAAAGGAATGCAAGTATTTTGATGAGAAAGGGAGACCCAAGACCACTTTGGCTTGGGTCCCCAATCAATACTAATTGTCTAATCTAATGTGCAAGGCAACCAACAGCTCAAAGGGAAGAGCATCTGGCATGTTGATAGTGGTTGCTCTAGGCACATGACAGGGAACATGTCTTGCCTCAAGAACTTCAAGAAGATTGATGGTGGGCATGTTGCTTTTGGGAATACTCCAGATGGAGGTAAAATCAGTGGTAAAGGTGATGTGACCAAAGGTAAAATGACCTTTGAGGATGTATTCTATGTTGAACAATTAAGATACAACCTGTTAAGTGTATCACAGGTTTGTGACAAACAACATAGTATATTATTTACAGAGTCTGAATGTATTATCCTTGCTCCTGGATTCAAGGTAGTTGATGAAAAGATGATACTACTAAGAACCCCTAGAAAAGACAATGTATATTGTTTAGATATGGAAAGTGTTTCATCTTATTCATCCATAAATTGTCTTGTTTCAAAAGCTTCTCTGGATGAACCATCACTTTGGCACAGAAGGATGTTTCACATGAATTTTAAAACAATAAATAAACTTGTTAAAAACAACCTTGTAAGAGGTTTGCCTTCTAAAGTCTATTCATGTGATGATCATTGTGTTGCTTGTCTTAAAGGCAAACAACACAAAACTTCTCATAAGACCAAAGAAGTGAACACTATTTCTTCTTCTCTTCATTTATTGCATATGGATCTGTTTGGCCCTACAAATGTTATGAGCATAGGGAAGAAATCATACTGCCTAGTTATTGTTGATGATTACTCTAGATTTACTTGGGTATATTTTCTAAGGACTAAGGATGAGACAAGTGGATTGATCAAATCCTTTATTCTAAGAATTGAAAACCAAACTAATCAAAAAGTCAAAATCATTAGGTCAGACAATGGTACTGAATTTAAAAATCATGACCTAAATACCTTTTGTGAGGAAAAAGGAATTGAGAGACAATACAGTGCTCCTAGGACTCCACAACAAAATGGAGTTCCTGAGAGAAGGAATAGGACACTAATTGAGGCTGCTAGATCTCTGTTAGCTGATTCTAAACTTCCAATAACTTTCTGGGCAGAAGCAGTTAATACTGCTTGCTATGTCCAAAACAGAGTACTAGTAGTCAAGCCTAAAAACAAGACACCTTATGAGCTCTTAAATAAAAGAAAACCCTTTATTGGATTTTTTAAACCATTTGGGTGTCCTTGTACAATTCTCAATACCAAATCTCACTTAGGAAAGTTTGATAGCAAGGCAGATGATGGATTTCTTGTTGGTTACTCATCTCAGAGTAAGGCCTACAGAGTGTTTAATACTTCTTCTAGAATAATTGAGGAAAGTGACAATGTCAAATGCAATGAGAACACACCAAATCCTATTGGGTCTGGTCCTCAGTGGATGTTTGACATTGATTCACTAACTAACTCTTTTGGTTTCAGTAGTGATGATTATGCAGGTTAAGGAAGTGGAGGATCAGGAGCTACACAAATTCAAGACAATAGACCACAGTCTGTGATCTTTCCTATGCCTATAAAAGAACCTGTTGAATTCTGTGAAAAAGAACCTCTAACTGAGCCAATTCAGAGTGAAGAAGAAAGAAAAGAAGAGGAATCTTCAGTGCATAAAGAGCTAGAAGTAGCTGAGGTGATCCCCTCTGCTGACTTAAATGATTCTAATCTAGAGGAAGGAATCCATGAAGAACCTAGTTTTCAGACTAGAACACAAAAGAATCATCCTCCAGAGCTGGTAATAGGAGACATCTCTTCTCCTATTATTACAAGGAATCAAAGCAGACTTCAAGAGCTGCAAGATCAACAACACACAGTACTCTCCTGCTTTCTATCCCAGATTGAGCCTAAGAAGGCCTATGATGCAATGAAAGATTCAAGTTGGATAGAAGCCATGCAAGAAGAGTTACTTCAATTCAAGCTACATGATGTTTGGAACTTGGTGGACCTTCCAAAAGGTCATAGAGCTATAGGTACCAAGTGGATTTTCAGGAACAAAAAGGATGAGAGAGGTATTGTGATCAGGAACAAAGCAAGGCTTGTGGCACAAGGGTACACTCAAGAAGAGGGCATAGATTATGATGAAGTGTTTGCCCCAGTGGCAAGGGTAGAGGCAATTAGGCTGTTCTTAGCCTATGCCTCATACATGAAGTTCAAGGTCTATCAAATGGATGTAAAGAGTGCATTTCTATATGGCACAATTGATGAAGAAGTATATGTCTGTCAACCTCCTGGTTTTGAAAATCCTTCATATCCTGACAGATTATACAAGCTGAAGAAAGCACTCTATGGTCTACATCAAGCCCCAAGAGCATGGTATGACACTCTGTCTACCTATCTCTTGGAGAATGGGTTTGAAAGGGGCATCATTGACAAGACCCTTTTCATTAAAAGAAGTAAGAAGGACATCCTACTAGTTCAGATCTATGTGGATGATATCATCTTTGGATCCACAAAAGATCAGATGTGTAAAGACTTTGAAGAGTTGATGCACAAGAGCTTTAAAATGAGTTCAATGGGTGAACTTACCTTCTTCCTTGGGCTTCAGGTGAAACAGCAGTCAGATGGAATCTTCATTAGTCAATCAAAGTATGTGCAAGACATCCTGGAGAAATATGGTTTAAAAGACTCAAAGCCAGCAAGCACACCAATGGAAACTCACAAACAGATCACTACTGATCTTGAGGGGGAGGATGTTGATGTCCATCTATATAGATCAATGATTGGATCTCTCATGTATCTCACGACCTCAAGACCAGACATCATGTTTCCAGTGTGTGTATGTGCCAGATTCCAAGTCAAGCCTAAACAATCACATCTTCAAGTTGTGAAGAGGATTTTCAGATACTTAAGAGGGCAACCTAGATTAGGTCTTTGGTATCCATATGAATCTTCATTTGACTTGATTGCTTATTCAGATAGTGACTTGGGTGGTGCCAACATGGACAGAAAGTCTACTTCAGGGGGATGTCAACTTTTGGGTGCAAGACTAGTATCTTGGCAGTGTAAGAAACAAACCACAGTGTCCTTATCAACAACAGAAGCTGAGTATATTGCTGCTGCAAGTTGCTGCTCTCAGGTTCTATGGATTCAAAATCAGATGCTGGACTATGGGGTAACATTTCTTCACACTCCAATCTTTATTGACAATAGCAGTGCTATAAGCATTGTTAACAATCCAGTCAAGCACTCCAAAACAAAGACATTGAGATCAGGTATCACTTTATCAGAGATTGCAATGAAAAGAAACTCATTCAAGTTGCTAAAGTCCATACTGACAACCAGTTTGCATATCTATTTACTAAAGCTTTTGATGTGGGTAGATTCACTTTCTTGGTCTCAAGTGTGGGCATGATTAACTCTGAATGAGCTCATGTTTTAAAAGGTGTTTCTATACCTGCTACTTTGGTTATTTGTGGGCTGCTAATCATCTTTCACAGGAAGTTATTGCCTTGATCAGACCTTCATAAGCTTCAAAAAGAGTAAGTATGGTTAATACTGCCAGTGCATTTTTAATACTGCCAGTGCACAGTTAATACTGCTAGTGGTTAATACTGCTCTCAGTTAATACTGCTAGTTAGTTAATACTACTAGTGGTTAATACTGCTCTCAGTTAATACTGCTAGTTAGTTAATACTGCTAGTGGTTAATACTGCTCTCAGTTAATACTGGTAGTTAGTTAATACTGCTAGTGGTTAATACTGCTCTCAGTTAATACTGCTAGTTAGTTAATACTGCTCTCCGTTAATACTGCTAGTTAGTTAATACTGCTCTCAGTTAATACTGCTAGGTAGTTAATACTGCTATTAGTTAATACTGCTCTAGGTTAATACTGCTTATGTCCCGTATACTATAAATACCCTTTGCCCGCCTAAAAGATCATAACGACTCTTTGTGTACTGTTCATCTGCTCTCTAATCCTTCTTTTTCTCTCAAAGAACAAGTGTTTCAGTCTAGCATACTCAAGTTCAATGGCATCCATGACTTTCATTGACGAGCACAATGAGATTGCGATGCTACAGAAGCCGAAACAAGCCGATGGATTCCACCAAATTGTGGATTTTCTCAAGTCAAGCCACATTGCCCATGCTCTCACTGTATCGCCAACTATTTACATAGAGCATCAAAGGCAATTTTGGGCTAATGCCACCATTTTTACTGAGAATGGTGTGCAAATGATCAAGACAAGGGTGTGTGAAAAACCCTAAACAGTTACTGAAGAGGTGATACGCATCTGTCTACGTCTAGACGATGTTGCAGGTATAACCTCTATTCCTAATGAGGAATTATTCTCCACTTTGTCAAGAATGGGGTATGGAGGCCAGTTGGGTGGTTTTAAATTCTCAAAGGCTAAATTTTATACCCAATGGCGTTTTCTTGTTCATACCTTAATGCATTGTATCTCTAAAAAGACTACTGGGTGGAGTGAGTTCAGTAGCACCATTGCTTATGCTTTGGTGTGCTTGGCCACTGCCAGAAAGTACAATTTTTCTCAAATGCTTTTTAATGATCTTGTCTCAAACCTGGGAAGTAAAAAGATTTTTTATATGTACCCCAGGTTTGTACAAGAAGTAATAACCCATGAATTGACGGATATACCTCATTTTGATGAGGTATATGTACCAAAAATCCCCAAAGATAAGGTCTTTTCAAACATGAAAAGATCCCCTCTGGACTCGGAAGGAGTTGACACCCCATTGTTCTCTACAATGATGGTGGTGTCCCACACTGAAGAAGGTATGGCAGCAGGGTCAAGGCCCTCATCAGACCATCCCACTGCTAGCCAATCCCAACCTTCCCACTCTATATCTATCCCACAGTCCCTACTTCATAAGTCCACTTCTCCAATCACCCAAACTTATACAAGGAAACAGGTAAAGAAGGCGCCTTCCCTTCTTGTACCTTCAACCACTGAGCCTTTAAGCCCTCTAAGGGAGAATTCTCCCTTAGAGAATATCAACAGGGAAACCAAAGGGGTGTCTCCCAACCCCAAGGAGGTGCTCACTGAGGTGGAGGTTGAGCATATGGGTGCTAAGGCTGCCACTACTCCTGCTAGCACAGAGGAGGTCAGTGGTAACATACATAAGACCTTCCCCATGGCAACTTTGGGTGAGCAATCATCCAAAGGTCCCAGGTGCCAAGAAACCAAGGGGGTGGATAGTGCTTCTGCTAGGCAGAAGACTTCCACTACAAAAAGATCCAATGATCCTTCAAAAGAGGGTAACACTTCTGGAGAAGGTGAGGACAGGTATAACTATTTTGAATTGATGGAAACCATGGGAAACATCAACATGGATGTAATCAAACAGGGTAAAGATATAGAAGAGCTTAAAATGATAGTTCTGTCACAACAAGAACAGATTGTCAACTTGAAGCAGATGGTGAGGAAATTGATTCTGCAAAAGAAGAAGAGACAATTTGTGCTAAGGAGAAGGAAATCAGGGGATGATGCTCCCAAAAAGGGGGAGTTCAACATGGAAGACACCACAGATAAGGGGGAGCTGGATGGGGAAAAACATGATGTTGAGGGGGAGCATGAGCAAGCAGCAGAAACAGAGCCAGCAGCAGAAACCATTAATACTGCTAGTTCAAGTAAAGCAGCAGAAATGGTTAATACTGCTGAAATTAAACAAGCAGCAGAAACAGTGAAAGAAGTACTAACAGAGCTTGAGATTGCAGAAACACTAATCAAAGCCAAGAATGATACTCCCAAGGTCATCTCAAAGGCCAAAGGAGTTGTCATAAAAAGAAGTGAGGCTGCAAAGAAATCAAGCATTGAGAAGGTGATGAGCAAAGACAAAGGCAAAGTTAAGCTAGTGAAATCTGATCAACCTATCAAAAAGCAAAAGTTGGTTGAATCAGATGAAGCTTTGGCCAGGAAGATGCAAGTCGATCTTGAGCAAGAAGAGAGGGTTCAAGTAGACAAATATAGGGAGATGGCAAAGGCTTTAGCTGCAGAACTGAATAAAGCTTATCAACAAAGCTTAGCAACTGAAATGGCTCAGAAGAAAGCTGCAACTCTTAAGAAATCTATGATGATCAAGAAGGCTGCAAAGAAGAGACAACCCTCAAAGACATTCCTAGGTAACCAAGAGAGAAACAAGATGATCACATTTCTCAAAGGTGCTGTAGGAGTCAGAAAGGAGATGTTCTCAACAATGCCATTTGAACAGATTAAAGAGTTGTATGATTCAGAAATTCTCAAGCTTCAAGGGAATGAAACTGCAAGAGTGGAGATGGAAAAGAGAATGAAAGAAAGCAATGATTTCATAGAAAAACCTTTTCCAGATGAGCAAGAGACTCCAAAGAAGGAAGCCACTATTGGTGAAAGTCTAAGGACTTTAAAAAGGACAAAGATGATGGCAAGGAGAAGGTCAACAAAGAAGCCTAGAATAAATGAAACAGAGGCAGAGAAGGTTGCTGAAGAAGAAGAGGCACCTAAGTCATCAGAAAAGAAAGAGCCTCCAAGCTCTGAGGATGTAAAGATGTACATGGTAGTGATGGACAAAGTGCCTGAACCAATTTCAGCTGAACCTGTAGGAGTTAAACCTCCTGAAGTCATTCACTAGGATGTACTGGAGGTAGATAGAAAGGAGTACATAAGGCTGAAGAGGAAAGATGAAAAGTATGAAGTTTACAGTACTTGGGCAAAGATTGTTAGAACATGCTCAAGGTCAGATATTGAAGAAATGTTTGATATAGGGATGAAGTTGTATGCAGATCAGTTGAAAGCTCCAGGGATTTCAATTACAAAATTGGTAATGGAGTATCTGTGTATGATGTTCAAACCTGATGAAGTGAAGGAGATCATAAGGAATGTTTTTCAAACAGTCACCAATTGGACTTTATATGAAACTAGTGGAGTATATGCTGTGACTTTGGATAGAAATCACACAGAGTACTTCCTAGTGGATAGAGTGTACAACCATAGCAGACTGAAACTTCATGCAATGCTGAAGAAGAAGCTAGGATGTGTTCCAGATTCAGAGATGGCTAAGTATTTGATCCAAAGAACAATAAACGGAGTTTGGGGTTGGATGCAAATACTGGAATATAAGCCATGATGAAGTTTTGGGAGCATCTAAGAAGATCATCTGAAGAACTTGACTTCTCTTCATAAAAGTCAAGTTAGGGGGAGATTGTTGGGAACTGAAGAAATGCTAAGTAAAGTTAATGCTGCTAGAAGAACATGGTTACTACTTCTGGTTGCTACTTCTGTGATTAATGCTGCCAGTTGAAGATTAATACTGCTGAACAAGATTAGTACTGCTAGTTCATAGTTAGTATTACTTGAAGAGATTAATACTGCTGAGCATAGTTAGTACTGCTGGAGTTAATACTGCTCAGAGTATTAATGTTGCTGAAGAAGAATGCTGCTTATATGATAAAGACTTCGCATGGAAGGATGACAGCTGGATGGACTGAAGATATTCATGGAAGTTTGGAGATAAAGATAGAAGTTTATATTGAAGATCTTTTATTATTTTGTAATTATCTTTTATCTTCAATATATGTATAGTTTTGTTTAGAATAGTTCAGTAACTTTTTGTGAGAACAATTATTCGGAGTTATTAGCTTATCAAGAAAGAATCAACCTCAAGGTTAGAACCCTGATTCTAGAGAAGTAGAATTCGTATTGGTGAGTCTGTTCATCAATATTGAGGTTGTGTGTTTAATCTTGTAACTTCAATTATTCAATACAAGTTTACAAGTTGTGATCATTGATTTACTGTTGCATTGTTTTCAGAATATTAAAGTGCTATTCCGCAGCTTCTTTAATATTATTTTCTGAGTGTGTGTTCTTGTTAAGAATTAAGATCCTGACAATGCATGAACTGTATATATCCAAATCTTTTCAAATTCAGATATAATGAACGTTGTAACCCTGATTCAACGGATGAAACAGTTAATATGCCTGTAAGTAGCACAGAGCCACTATGTACAACGGATGTACATTGGAAAGGAGCTTTTGTGATATTCACTCCCCCAGGGCTTCCATTCAATCATCGAAAAACCACAAAGGAATTTTCTATGAATGTTATGACAAGAAAACATATTCCTTGTGTGTACGTGCTAGTGTAGAAATGATTGAAGCTACTTAGCTTTTTCAGGCTCAAAATGTGTAAACTGTTGAGACAGCAACATATATTACACGGACTCAATGTGCATGAAAGAGGTGCGAAGGTGGGACAACTTTCCTTCTTTTTCAATATCTAAATCTTCCGAGTGAAGACTAGATAGCAGATATGTTGCGTCCCTAAAGAAAATGAAACATTTCTTTGTTAAGAAAGAAACGAGTGGCTGGTGGGGTAATTGCAAGAGTTGGCATGGTCTCACTGCCTATTTCAATGATGGTCACCAAAGAATGTAAACCAATCAGTAGATGTGGCTGCCCGGCTCAGAAAGTGGTTGGTGCAGAGTTTTGATATTCTTTTAACTCTGATCTCACACCCTCTTTCTTTTTAACATTTAACTCACATCTAACCAAACTCCCTTTTCCATTTTTCCTCTCCACACACTGAGAAAAACTCAACCGGATGAGTTATCTCCCCCACTCTTTTTAAGTTCTCACACGAATCCCATGTAAGTCCTATAAAGAATGGTTGTTCAACAGTTTAACTTGAACAGTTAATCACAAAATATATGAAAACATTGTCAAAATGTATGCTCATGAGATTTGAGCAATTGAACTTTGAAGATTTCTCAAAACAAAGATATTGAATGAATAAAATGAAATCAAGAGAATTGTATTGAGAATCTGACAATGTATCAATCAGATCAAATGAAATGGTTAGGGTATCAAAGAATTGGATATTTTGTTTATATGAACGAATATAAACAATTTTGCAATGAAAGCACAAATGGAAATGATGAATGATGCTCAACAACATTTGAAAACAAACGGGAGTATTACCATCGAAAAATTTGTTCGTTATGAGACATGGTAATAACAATTTCAAATGAAGTACTGAACCAGTGTGTGTGAATACTTTACAGTATATAGACAAGATAATACGCAAGTATTGATCTTTAGAAACACACGGTCAGTTAAACATTAAAGCTCAATAATGAAAAAACATTTAAAATCATACTTCTTAATTCATGAAATCTTTTGAGAATAGAGAAGTGGTTTGAACATTTAAGAAAACGTTTTTCATGTTCGAAAGTTGTTCTTCTTTCAAACAATCAGAGATCTAGATCAGAAGATACTTACATTTAAGCTCCCCCTCAAATCATGATAAAATGATTTAGGTCATATTAGCTCCCCCTGGATATTTGCAAAATATCCTTATCTGAACATTGAAGAACGGGTCCTGATCTGTCATATGATCAGAAGCCACAGTCTTTTACATTAAATTTTGGGTTCTAAACTGAAGTGTTTAGAATCCATAACTCTTTGACTTTAAGGTCCGGGTTTTGAACTGTTGTGTTCAAAAGCCTATGTTCTTTAAACTTTGAAGAACGAGTCCTAGACTGTTTTGTCTAGAAGTCAAACATCATGACTTTGAAGTTCGAGTCCTGAGTTAATTTACTAAGAAGTCAAACATCTTGCTCCCCCTAAACCTGTGGTACCCGCGAAACAAATTTAACAGGTTTTGGTACCCACTGGTATTTGAGTCCTGGTATGTTAGATTTAGGAATCCACTTCTCATTAGATGTATATCTTTTAAATCCGGAATTCTAAGAAGTTATTCTGTAAGAACCGTACCAGTTATGAGCAGATTCTTTTGATCTACCTAAATCTAAAAAAAAAATGAAAACAATATAAATCTTCGACGAGATGGTTTTGGGGTGCACCATCGAGATCTGGGCTTCAGTGCGTCATCGAGATCTTCGACGAGGTTGTGTTATGGTGCATTGTTGACATCTGTGCGACGTTGTGGTGTTATCTCGGTCCATTGAAAGGCAGAAAACAAGCAGATGCAATAACACAGACTTAATTCTGGAGCAAGAATGCAGGCTTCATATGGCAGCAAGAATGTAGGCTTCATACGACAACAAGAATGCAGGCTTCATACGCTTGAATTAAAACTCAAATATGGATATTATCTCAAAATCAATTTGTTGAGATATTCAAGGAAACGTAATATTTGATTGATAAGGGTTTGATTTTTTTAGTACTAAAAAATTTGTTATATTAATTAATTTATCAAATGACTAATATAACCTCCCCTATTAATTAATTAAAAAAATTAAAAAATTAAAATGATTGGATGAGAGTGGATCTCATAGTTACCACAAATTAACAAGATCTCATATGATTAGGCGCAACAAAAAAATGATCAACAAATAAATTAATAACTATCATAAATTAATAAATTAAATGATCTCATAGTTACAATACTAGAAGCGTACTCGCGCAATGCAGTGTGATACATCACGATTTTAATGTTTCATTTTATTTTTTTGTCGATTTACAGTACGATTTTGGATGATTTTGAGAAAGTGATAATGTTTTTTTTTATAAATTTGTTTAATTTAGGCTTAATAATATAATGTTTTTTATATAAAAAAATTAAGTATTTTGTTAGAATTCAATGATTATCTTATATATTTTAATGACATATAGAAAAAATAACCAATTACATCTTTAATAATATAATTAAAACAAAATTATAGTAATATAATATATTAACTAGAAGCGTACTTGCACAATGCAGCGAGATACATCACGATTTTAATGTTTCATTTTATTTTTTGTTTTTTTGTCGATTTACAGTACGGTTTTGGATGGTTTTGAGAAATTGAAATGTTTTTTTTTTTATAAATTTGTTTAATTTAGGCTTAATAATATAATGTTTTTTATATAAAAAATTAAGTATTTTGTTAGAATTCAATGATTATCTTATATATTTTTAATGACATCTAGAAAAAATAACCAATTACATATTTAATAATATAATTAAAACAAATTTATAGTAATATAATATATTAATTAATAGTGATACATGGAAATGTCTGCATAAACGGAAGGCCCCACACATACCAAATTGGTGGGTGTTAGAAGTCTGTAGTAGTAATATGTATCTTGTGCTTTGATACTTGTTGTAACGACCGTTAATTCTCAGAGTTGAGTGAAAACATCTTCGTTGGGATGAAAGTGTAAAGAATAAAGAAGTTAAGGGACTGATTGGTAAATAGACTTTAAAAGGACTCAAAACCCTAGGGTACCTATTATTGATTCAGTCTCGTGTGTGAGTTATGTGTGTGTGCGGCGACCCAAGGGAGGAAGGGAGGACCGATCGAAGCCGAGAATTAGAGAGCAGGGACTGAAATCGCGTGGGGACTAATTATCTGGAGGTAAGTATCTAATTAGAATCCTTGTTTCTTTCTAACGATTGGTGTTTAGAGGATTAAATCGATTTGGGGTTTGGGGATCGACACTGGGTTGGGTTTAAGGAATCTAGGGTACCGATTAAGGATGCATTCATCGATTTATATTTGACTTATGCTTTTAAATCGAGTTAAGAAATGTTTAGTTTGGAGTGTGAGTGATCTCGATTACTTCTCTCGATAGGTCTGTGAAGGGTTATAATACCCATATTGCGAATCGTTAAGTGATGCCTTCGACCGGGGTGCCTTCGACCGATGTTAACCGGGGTGTTGACGACCGAGTCACCCAAATGAGGATCGACCGGGGTCGACCGGTTGATGCTCGACCGGATCGATCGGATGGTCATCGACCGGGGTGGAATGTAGGATTTTTGGCAGTAGCTAAATGTGTACTAGAATCTCATAAATTAGGATCGATAAAAGTATTGACTCACAATTCTGGATTGTAGGACTTAACTTTCGCAAGACTAGTTTTCGTCTGTGTGCCAAGAGCCTCGATCAGGTGAGTTCCCTTATTTTCAACTATTTAAAGGTGTTTGCGAACTGTAAATGGTTTTAAGTCCTAATGTTTGCTATGTTATCATAAACCGATGTATAATTTCTATTTTGGATGATGGCGTAAGTTACTGATGGGTAAATGTTTACGTGTTAAATTATCGGTTGTATGTTCTATCCCTTTACCATATAATACCTGGATGTGATGTTGGATGATGTTGTGGCCAAGACTATGATTATTTTACCATCGGGGATGGTAAAACCGTATGTTTGGAATTTGTTTCCCTTCACACGGAAACGACATCGACTAGGGGGGCGTACGGGGATCTACTGGGGGGCCCGAGGACGCGTAGTCCTCACGTTTGGTGGACGAGTTTTCGGCGTGGACCTGGACACTTTTGTGTCAGAAATGTTGTGAGGTTATATTTGATTATTGTTTTTCGTTTACGTGCTTTATATGTGTTTTGTAAATGAACGAGGCTGGGAATTCACTAGGCCATTCGGTCTAGGCTAGGAAACTCGTTTCAAGTTTTCTTAAAACCCATTTTCAGGTAACAGGGTTGTTGCTAGAACTTCTAAGGGTAAAGAGAAGTGTTAGAGATTAGCAGGCAGGGAGAGCTAGCCTTAGTTGCGGCATAGTTGCAGTTTTATCTTTTAGTTTTCTCGGTGGTATTAAACGATATGGAACCTTGTTGAACCTCTTACTTTAAACTTTGTATTGGGACCCGGTTCATGGAAGTTTGGCTTTTACCTTTATGTTATGCAAATTTCAGGTTGTTACACTTGTAAATTAAGAGATTTTTAAAATCTTGCATAAAATGATGGTACCTTGTGTCTAATAATTTGTATTTAAGAGTTTTTTATCCGTGTTTTATAATATAGTATAGATTAATAGTGATATATGGAAGGTCTGCATAAAAGGAAGGTCGTGCATATACCAAATTGGTGAGTATTAGAAGCTTGCAGTAGTAATATGTATCTTGTGCTTTGATACTTGTAAATTAAGAGATTTTTAAAATTTTGCATAAAATGATGGTACCTTGTGCCTAATAATTTGTATTTAAGAGTTTTTTATCCGTGCTTTATATATATAGCCTTGGGTTCATTTGAGAAATGGTAAATATATAAGAAATAGAGAAGTAATCCTAACCATTCATACGGTCAAGATCGGATTTAACTGGTCAAAAGTTGCGGCTTTGACTGGTCAAAAGTTGCGGCTTTGACTGGTCAAAAGTTGAGGCTATTCCAAAAATAGAAGAACACTTGCGTAATTTTTACAAAATACACGGGCTGTGTTCATATATGAACATGTATAATGTAATTCACATCTGAACTCTTTTAACTGATTCATATATGAACCTTTGTGATTCATATATGAACTAATTAACTGATTCACATATGAACTAATTAACTGTAAGTTCATATATGAATCAGTTGAACTAATTAACAGATTCATATATGAACTTTTGTGATTTATATATGAACTAATTAACTGATTCATATATGAACGTATAGTTCATATGTGAATAATATAGGTTCATATATGAACTTATCCCGCGTATTTTACGAAACTACCCCACTGCCTTCTATAGACTATGCAAGGAATTATCCGGTGTTTCACGGTCAAAGCCGCAAATGTTGACCAGATGAATGACTAAGATTACTATTTCTCATACATTTACCATTTCTCAAATGAACCTCTCCCTATATATATATATATATAAGGTTCGACTCCGTGTATTACACGGGGTAATTTAAAAAATTAAATAATGCCAGAAAACTTATCTTACAGATTTGAATGATCATCGAAAGTACGATACTATTTTTTCAAGGTTTTCCCCTTCAAAGTTGCTTTTTTGCAGTTGGTTACAAAATGTCATTGTTTTAGACAATTTTCAGAAAGGATGTTTTGCAAGCCGTCACTCTCATTAATATATATTGTAAAGCCCATCTAATTGCTTAATTAATTTAATAAGCATATTAGCCTTTATAAATTGAAAATGTATTTCTCCCTTACATAGACAACTTCCCATTTTGAATATTAAAAAACATAACACCCTCTTCCAATTCCATACTCCTTGAATTCAATCATAGTTTTGCCCAACTTATTGATTATCTGATTTGCTATTTGCTTGTCCCTAACTCAAGTTTATCGAATATTTGATTATTTGATTTGATTTGGCATTTGTTTGTTCCTTACTTGTTTTATTGGTTACATTTACTATATATACTAGTTGTGTACCCGCGCAATACAGCGAGATGTAAAATTTGAATAAATATAAGTGAACATATTGAATACGATTTACAATGGATACCTACTTGTATTCAAAATTGTCAGTCCATAACCTTAATTTATTGATTGTCCTAGCAAAATCTAAGGCAAATGAAAAGTTGTTTTTTCTTCGGTTTGAATTGGAACATGTTATATTCAAACGAAAATAGATGATTTTTTGCACCAAAAGAGTTTATTGCAAACATGTTGATAAGTGAAGCTTGTTTCAATGCAATCAATGATCCAAATTCTAAAACAATGACTACCAATATAAGATTCATCTAACGTTTATAGATTGAAAATCAATATGAAAAATAAATGTATTGTTAATGTTTGTCAAGTTGAGTTCAATGCAATAAAATCGGGTTTATAGGACGCTAAAAAAGCCAAATGTGTTCAAGTGTCATAATAAACTACTTTATAAATACTTAAGCTTTATGACCACATGTTTGTGTCGTGTCTAAAATTGTTGCAACTTTATAGGTTGCTTTGAGCGTCTGAACAAACTTTTTAGAACACTTATTAGCCATAACAAACAACTCATATCTTGATATTCAAAGCATTATTCAAGAACCCACAATCTCAATGTTGCCATCAAATTTTAGTCTTGAGTTATCTATATTCCTACATTGAAAGCATTCTTTTATAAACTGAACCTTTTTAGAACGAGTAAACAATTATGTAGTCATTTTTAAATGATTCTAAATTAAAAGGGTCTAGCCGTCTAGTGGTAAAAATCAATATATTTCAAGAAGACAGATTGATAAAGGGTGGAAAAAGAATTAAGAACTACAATAGTACATATATAAGAACAACCCAATTCTTTTCTTTCATTTCATTCAAAACACAAGATAAATGTCCCTTGCTTGGTGTTTCTAAGAACGATGATACCATAATTAACTGAATGAAAGATCTTGCAAGAAAAATCAATAACAAATAAAATAGTGCAACTCTTTGTTTTAAAAAATCTAATATTAATGTTCAAAATAGTGCAACCCAGAATGCATCAGGATGTCTTGCCAAATATGCAGTGCCTATGACGTCTCTATCATCGTTAGGATCCTCCAGAATTGATCAAAACATATGAATGTCAAGATTGACCAGATCTGACCAGGAGCGAACAAATCAGGATAACCATTATAAAGCTCCCAATACTTGTAAAGTCTGCACCACTTGAAAGAAATCAAATCAAGGCACTTGTACAAAAACATAACTTGAATCAGCCCCATACATGTGGTCGCAAAACATATAAACCTTGCAACAGAAATCCAAGCCAAAGTTTGGTCTTTCCCAAATCTAATTTTATTCAAGACCCCAAGTAAAAGTATGGTATTTCCAAAATCTGCATATAACCCTATTGCAGGCAACAAAAACTTATAATTACGAAGAACCATAGATGATGGTTTATATCAAAAAACATGGCTAGGATAGTGCATCTGACCTTAGCTAGTCTTGAAGTTGATTGGTAGTACTTGAGAATATGTTTCATGACCATGCATCTCCATGACTCATGTTACAAAAAATAAAGTAAATCAACATCCAAAATATACATCTAAAGTGAAATCAAAGATGTAGACTTGAAAACCACAAGAAAATGCAATTCTTTGTATCTAAAGTAAGATCAAAGTTGTAGACTTGAAAAGCATCAATTGATCTCTATGGGGCCAAACACCACCAAGCTTTTATGCTTGACAATTATGTGGCACATATGCATACCGTATGCATATATATATATACATCAAGAAATGCAAATATCTCTTTCTACATTTAAAGAAAATTAAAGCTTTAAACCATCTGCATATTGCTTTCTGTAACTTGAGAACCAGATTCACTGCACTTGCATTCATTCTTCTTCCTAAAGTTTATAAATAGAGAAAGCTAACAAGCCTATACCTTTCTTGATTTCTTGCTTGCATTGAAACCCTTTATAGAAACTAAAAACGCTAACCGTAACGTGGTGAAATATCACAAGTTTTTCTGTACCTTGTGTTCGTTGCAATTTGCTTCTTCCTTTTTGGCCTAAAAACACTAAAAACTGGATATTTCTGTATATTGAAATGGACTTTGATGTTGATTTTAGAAAGCAAACAAAAGTAGAGAAAATTGATAAGAAACCAAAATCCATCCCAAGAAAGCAAACCATAATCGAAATCAATTTCAGTAGCCATGGATAGAGAAATCAATATCGATTTCAGTAGCATGATAACAAAATCGAAATCGATTTCAAGATAAGAAATCGATTTGAAACCTCCAAACCTAAACAGAAATCGATGCAAACAGAAAACAAACGATTTGAAATCGATGCAAAACAAATGATTTGCAAACATGAATCGATGCAAACAGAACCCTAAACCCAAACGTACCTGATATGGTGAAATCGTGAAGCCGTGAAATCGATTTGAAACATCCAACCTAAATAGAAATCGATACAAACAGAAAACCAACGATTTGAATCAATGCAAAACAAATGATTTGAAACGATTTGCAAACATAAATCGATGCAAACAGAACCCTAAACCCAAGAGTTCCTGAGATGGTGAGGACGCGAAGCCGCGAAATCGATTTGAAACCTCCAAACGGTGAAACCCTGAGATGACCTGATTTGAATTTGTTTGCAGAGTATAAAAAGGCCTGCATTGAAGTGGCGTCTTGGAGGGGAAGAGTCGTCTCGAAATTTTGAATCGGCATCTTGATAGAAGGAATGCAGTGATTGTTCTTGGACAAAGAGATTAAAAGGAAGGTAATTGCATGACGAGGATATGCTTTAAAAGTGTTGTACTTTAGAGCATCCCCAATGGGAGGTTATCAATCCATGTCATCAAGGAAGAACCAGTTTACAAAAAATCAAACCATTGGGAAGAAGGGTTCATTGTCATGTGGAAGGGAAAAGTCCATGTTTATGGACCTCTTCTTCTTTCATTTATGTGTGTCCCACCCAATAAAATATGTATAAATAATCAAATAACTTTTTATTATATAAATTATGGACCGGTCCATGATTGAGAGTGAAAGGTTTATAAAATGTGTATGAAAGAGAAAACTGATGTGGCAGAGAGAGAAGCTGATGTGGCAAAGTTATGGACTTTTGATAAGGTCCATTATTGTAGATGCTTTTAGCATTGTAAAGTTGAAAATTAAGTAATGTGGCTTTAAATAGTGATTGTATTTAAGAAAAGTAGTCTAAATGCTTTATAAAGTAGTATAGATATATATCAAACTATTGAATTCTTGGATCTGATATATGAAATCATCTATATGCTTATTAGGAAATATCAAATCTATTACACTCTAGAATATATTGTTGTTAGAATGTTTAAAACCTTGAATATTTTTATTTGTTTGTTTATTGATTTTTTTGTTGTACGAAATTAAATTTTAAGTTTTCAACAGATAACACAACAATTCCAAATCGAACTTCACATTTGAATGGTCAAACCTGATCCCAAACTGGTACCAATTTGATTTGTTTCTTACTTCCTTTGCCATTTGCTTTGACTAGGGGTGTAAATGATGCGAGTCGAGCTCGAGTATCAGTATACTCGACTCAACTCGTTAGTATATCGAGTCGAGTTCGAGTTCGAGTCGAGCCTATTCGAGTCGAGTGTTGACCGAGTCGATCTCAAGTGAGTCGATATCGAGTAGCTCGCGAGTTGTCTCGTCTCATTTACACTCCTACATAAGCTCAAGCCATTTAACAAAGGCAAAATATGTAAAACAAGGGAGGATAAGAATCTACATATAGCGGAGTTCAAAGCATTGGGTTCTATATCCCGCCAATATGGGATGGATTAGACACACCATCAAGAGTTTACCCATGTCTTTTACACCATCATTTTCCAAAAAGAAAATAAAAAAACTTGAGTTATTATTATTATCAACAATTAAATTAAAATAATATTACTAATTATTATTATTATTTTGCTTATCGAGTCGAGTATCAGGTCGCTCGACTCGACTCGTTAGTATATCGAGTCGAGCTCGAGTTCAAGTCGAGCCTATTCGAGTCGAGTGTTGACCGAGTCGATCTCGAGTAGCTCGCGAAGTACAAGACCTCGTTAGGTTTGAAATTTGGTTAAAAAAATTAAAATCGTACTTTTTATAATAATTATTTTAATGCTTTTGGTATTTTTGGTGTATGTGCTATGAAAAATACATGGACCCTCTAGAGGGGAATGGGGTCCATTACTAAAAAATTTAAATAGTTTGAAAATATGAAATGACCAAAAGATACCCCATTTAACTGGAGTTAACAGAAACAAATTAACAAGGGTTACATAGAGGGACTAAAAGTAATAGATTCTGCAAATGTCATGGGAACAAATATACAATAAATGAAGTTGAAGGACGAGACTCGGTAAAACGTTAAAGTTTAGGGACTAAAACCGAAATTTACTCCGTCAATAATGAAAATTACTTGTTTAAACCCTTTTTAAGCGCTCATTCTCTTGGGTCCACTTTCAGTCAACCCAAGAAAAGCATTTTGTAGAGAGAGAGAGAGAGCTCTGAAGATCGATGGTGCCCTAGGTTCTTTGATACCAATCACTCGTTGCCATGGCTGGGTAAGCATTCCCCTTTTCTCCCTAATGAATATTCACTTAAGGCGGATGATGAAGCAGGAGGCGATTAACTTCGATTTTGAGTTTCTTGATTACCTTCAAGCTATAACTTTTTGAACTAATATGAGATTTTTCATGGTTTTGACGAAAAACCAGTTTAGAAAGTAGATTCTTTCTGTTGATTTGTCGTAGTGTGGTTGTGGGTTGCTTGAAAAACCAAATAATCTGATGAAATTTGGGGATTTTTGTCTTTGGGTTTATGATCGGCGAGAGACTGACACTTTTAAGTTATAGTTTTTAGTATGTATATATATGTGATGGGGCAAGTCAAAAGTGAGACATCCTTTGGGTCAAAGGGGGATCTAAGATCCTCCATTGTTACTGTTTAGCATAATGAGGTCGCTTACCTACAGACTCTTGGCCTGAATGTACCAACCCCACCCACCCAGATGACTGATCAAGTCTCATTAGAGGCCATTGGGTCAGCCGATTAGAGTAAAAGAATGATAGTGCTTGCTAGTCCTGGTTATGATTTTGGAATGCTGCAACTTGCTTGTAGGAGAAGGTGGGAAGAAGCCGTGTTTGTTTAGGGTTAAGGATCAAAATGGTTGATTAAGCTTTTAAAAAGTACTTTCTGCTATGGTATTTTAGAATGGTTCATGCTCTAAATTTCATTAGGGGTTCTTTGTATCTGGTTTCACATATAAGTGCTATTCATTTGGTAATTGATGTTTGTTTTTCAAATCGGCCCATGTTTCATCAGCTAAGGATGGGCTTGATTGTATTTGTTTGTTACTGATAATATATCTGATTTGGATGTTTCATTTGCTGCTGTTGGTTAGGAGTTCCAGAGAGTGGTTTCTTTTAAACCTCTACGATAGATAGTATTTGGGACATCCATTGAAGAATGCAACATATCATTTCATTTATTTGTCATCGTTAGAATTAAAATAACAACCCCATTGAATTCTATTTACAGGATTCCCTCTTGTCATCATTACAGATATTGAGGCTATTGACTTTTATTTACAAGATTCCCTTGTCTGGCTAGAATTGAAGGATATTTTAGACATTTATTTAAGGAATAGTCAAATTCTCCCATTGAACTACACACCAAGCTAAATGTTGCAAACAAACAACACCAAGAAAGTGATGTTTGTAACTAATCGAATTATGTGGGATGTTTTACATGGACAATGAAAACGTTAAGTTGTATAAATGTTTTTCTATATTTTCTTTTCGGGTTAGAAGGTTTGTCATTGTGATTCTTATTCAGTTTGGGATTCTTTTGGTATCAAAGCTTACTGTTTCGAACATTCTTGGCATGTTACGATTGTGTTATGATTTAATCATGTTGTGACATTCTATGTAACCTAAATCTCTATATTGAACAATGCAGACCATCATGGTTGGTCGACAGCAACAGAATTGCAACAAAGATTAGAAGCGCCTCCGGTGCTTGTGATCCTCAACATATCAACTGGAAAAGCAACCCCACTAAAGCATGCCCAAAATGCCACCATATTGTTGACAACAGTGATGTAATCTTCTCTATTTTACAATCCATATGATCATGATGTTTTTTATTTTACTGATTTTAAGAAATTAATGTCTCTTCGTATTTTGTACTAGAATAGACTTTGAGAATCTTTTATTGATCGGAAGATCTGAATACTTGCTGTTACTAGGTTAATCAAGCATGGCCAGGGTTGCCTCGAGGGGTGAAATTTGACCCCTTGGATCAGGAAATTATTTGGCATTTACTTGCTAAAAGTGGTGTAAGCGGTTTCCCACCTCATCCTTTTATCGACGAGTTTATCCCAACGGTTTATGAAGATGACGGAATCTGTTACACTCATCCTCAAAAGTTGCCAGGTACCTGCACATTTACGGCTTTCTACCTCCTCTTAAAAAATGTGATAATATTTGAATTTTGTGTTATTTTGCTCCCTCCTTCTCCAAGCCCATGAAAATTGCAACTTTTGATTTGACACGGTTTTATAAAACGTTCTGTTTAGTACTTAACTACTTATTAGTCGAATGTCTTGAAATCCCTTCACTAAAGATAAGGGAATATTATGGACCAAGATTAATATAATATGGTGATGAGCAAATAGGTAACTCTACCTCGTAAGGCTATGTTTGGCAAACTAGCTGATAAGCTAACTGTTGACCGATAGCTGTTAGCTGAAAAGCTATTTGCTGGCTGAAAAGCTATCTATTGGCTTAATAAGCTAGCCGGCAAACTAGTCATGTTTGGTCATGTTTGGTAAAAACTAGCTGATAAGTAAATGGCAATGTAAAATGATCTTAAAGAAAAATATAAGGGGCATAAGTGGAAAGAAAAGTGAAAAGAAGTCTTGATAAGCTATCCAAAGTAACTTTTAAAAGGCTAGCTTAAAACAGGACTTTTTCAATAAGCTCAAAAAAGAAGCTAGCTGATGGTTACCAAACATGGTCTAAATCTGAAAACGAAAGAAAATATTGCAACGGGACAGATGGGAAAATATTTTAACATGATCTGGTTTTCTTTTTAGGAGTCCAACAGGATGGAAGCGTGTCTCACTTCTTCCATAGAGCAATCAAAGCGTATAATACTGGAACTAGGAAGCGTCGTAAGATACATGGTGATGATTTTGGAGATTTCCGTTGGCACAAAACGGGCAGAACAAAACCAGTCGTTTTGGATGGGATTCAACGCGGTTGTAAGAAAATTATGGTGCTTTATGTTAGCCCCGTGAAGGGTGGGAAAGCGGAGAAAACAAATTGGGTAATGCACCAATATCACTTGGGTACAGGGGAAGATGAGAAGGATGGAGAGTATGTGATCTCAAAAGTCTTTTATCAACAACAATCACAGTCAAAAACACCTAACGGAAAAGATGAAGAGATCATACTTGAAGAAATAATCGATGCTCCAATCCTTAAAGTTGATCCTGTGACCCCCAAGTCCGTGACTCCTGAACCCCCTCGTGCTGAAAGGCGGGTCCCAGATATGGGTCTTGAACAAGGACCCATTGAAACTTATGCAGATCCTGCTCAGGTAAGCGTCTTTCGTCTCCTAATGGATGAATATATGCTTTAAAATTTCCTATTTTATACCCATTATAAATTTGATATCCACGTGGGTGAAAAAAATAGAAAATTTGGAGCTTTGTTGCAGTAAGTAGGAAAATTGGAAACTTGGTTATTTCGATTGAGCAAAAAAAATCTTTATTACGCTAAATAGGAACTTAGACAAATTTCCTTGCATTTTGCCCATAAAGATTCTTGTATAATTGTAATTTTTTACTGTAGCATGGGATGGAGCTTGTTGATGAGGCCGAGCTTGAAATTTGTTGCAAGAAGGTTGGTGATCACGAAGATCATGTTACAGAAGAAAATGGTGTTTGTGATGAATTAGGGGCTAACGATAATGGTGAGAATGGAGAAGAAGAATCGAAATGGTGGGATAGTGAATCTCAGTATTTATTAGATTCACAACAACTTGTGGAAGGACTTTCTTTGTGTGACGAGTTTCTACAGAGCCAATCTCCTCAAAGAGACGTTGAGAACCAAGAATCGAAGGGAAAACCGAGTCTTGCGGACTATGCCCGACTAGGGCCAGAAAATCTAAAGAAGGATTTGGAGGAGTGTCAAGAATTGGCCTTTGATCCAGCAAATCTGGAACTTGATACCCCACCTGATTTCAGGCTGAGCCAACTTGTAAGTTTCTTTTCAAATCGTTACATTCTTGGCGTTCTTTCAATAAGTTCCGGGGTTTTTTTTTATTACAATTATGCCTCTTATATGTTAGGATTGAGTAATTTTTCAATACACACTTTTACAAAACATTAAACAGCTAGCTTTTCAGCGAATACCTAGCTTATCAACAAACAACTCAGCTAGCATATCAACAAACAGCTCAGCTAACTTATCAGCCTAGTTTATCAACCACCAACTAAAGCTAATTGCTGGCTTAATATGCTTATTAGCAAACTATTTGTCAGCCAACAATTAGCTTTTCAACGACAACCATCTTATCAGCCACCAGCTAGCTGTAGCTAGCTTATCAACTAACTGCTAGCTTATTAGCAAACTGTTAACCTTGTTAGTAAACACCTAATTTTTCAACTAACAACTACCTTATTATCAACAACTATGTTATCAGCTAGTTTTGTCAAAAATAGCCTTAAATGTGCTTATGGGAATTACCACTGAACCTCATTCTTCTGATTGTGTTTTGGCACGAAAATGGTTTTGTGGCTAAATTCAGTCAACAAATTATAACCACGACATACGTGCTGAGTGGTTAGCTCCAACGACTAAGTACTCCACCTGTGAGGTTTTAGTAAACAACGGCAAAAATCACCTTCCTTTCCGACATTGTTGTCCTCATCTCGTTGAACCACCGCCATCATTTTTTTTATAAACATAGACATACAATTATATATCCGAAGTCTTTGAAATTTCACGTTATATGTGGTTCGATTCTTGATGGTGTTGCAGGAATTTGGATCACAGGAAAGCTTTCTTGCATGGGGAGGCTGCAAATGATGGTTTTGTTGTTCAACATCTTCATCTCATCCAAGATGCAAACTTTGTATGGTGCAGATCTTTTGTGAAACTATTGTATGTTAAGCTTCTGAAACTAAATTTAGATGATGGGAGATGGCCCTTGATCTTTTGGGAGTAACTGTTTATATATGGTTTGCATTTGTACTTAGAACTATGCCTTGTTTATATGAATTTTGGTTTTGGAAACATTAAAATGATGTTTCTTCTATAAATATATTAGACCAATGTGTTTTGTACTCCCACCGTCTCAAAATAAGTATCGGCTTTCAAGAGTAAGGGGCCGTTTACCAAGCACTTACATGAGTAAGCGTTTACCAAGTCACATTACCTTAACGGATACATATGGCAAGGACCAAAAATCTTGCCCTGTAAGAGCGAAGGCAAGGAACGAGAGTCTTACCCGCTAAGTGAGGGTCGTCGTCTCTTACCACGGTTAGCGCTTACCGAGTAAATTGTTGCATACAATACCATTTTTGTGGACTACAATCTTACTCGGTAAGTAAGTGATAGTATTGAATTTTACTGATAAACTCTTACCGGGGTAAGCATTTGGTAAACGGCCCTTAAGTGTCTACTTTCTAATTTTTTTATTCATTATGAGATACTCCTATTATCAAGGGTACAATTGTCAGTTAGTGGATTAAAAAGTATATAATTACACATTTATAAAATTGTGTCCTTTTTAATTTAAACGTTTATTTTGGGACGAAGGGATTATGAAGACACAAAAAATGTACTACCTGTTCAAAATGTAAAGAAAATCATGATTTGAAAGTTGATGTTTGGTTTTTGTGGTGTTTTATCATGTTGTGAAAACTTTACCTCCTTTTTTACCAGGACAATTCATGTTGTGCATTTGAATAAGTAAACCATGTTTTTGGCCAAAAGATGAAAGATATGTGTATGCTAGGACTTGGTTGATCCAACATTTGTGAACATGTAGACTTCTAATATAGAAAACCTTGGCCTTGGGCCTGTTAGGACACACAACAAATGGGTCTGTTAGGACACACAACAATCATATAGAATATTTAATAGTGCTTTTAAGTTTATAAAATTAACAAGTATATGTTTTATATGAATTATTATAATAAACCGTTAGAACAAAGTTAAGTGACTGAACATGTTCTAAACTTATAAAACAGTAAGTTGTTTACTTTTTCTTACATTAAGTATTGTATGAGTTAAGTTGACTGTCTGGACAAATCTGTCTGTTTGAGGGACGAGAGAGCATTTGGGCTTGAAGGAAGCAAAGAGAGAGGTTGGATCATTTCTAGGCAATTCTGGTATTGATTTGTTTAGGATGACTGGTAGCAAATTATCGTGTACTGCACAGTGGGGGCACAGTATTACCCAGTGAGAGCACAAGTATATACCTTCACTGGAATCGCTACAAGTAATATAATGGTACAAGTACCGAGTATCGTATTCACAGGGACTGACTTACTGAGAAACAGAGATTTTCATGAACTTCTTGCACAAGTTTCGAGTGTGAGAAAAATATTTGTTGGTGGTTGATTAATGCTAAGAGTACGGAATAAAATTTATAATTAAAGAAATGGGTACGGGTGTAAGCTTTTCTTGAGATGGACGTAGTGACAAATGGTTATGCCTTTTGTAGTACGGAAAGTCTATAAAAAGCCCGATCTCTCGAAAGTGGATTTTTAAAGACCGGTCCTACAAAATGCCCATAAAATGTCCATCGTTACCAACTCTTAATCTTACCGATTTAAATACGTTGATAAAAATCAAGTTCTATCGGTGCGGAGATTTACACCCATATCTCTTTGTGATATAAATCTCCTCCGACGTTTGAACCGTAATAAATCATGCAAAACCCGTATCTCTACGTGATTATCAAAGACTCTCTCAAATCTTTGTGCATCCCTTAAGCCGTATTTCGAATCCGCCCCTCTCGAGGTCTAGATTTAATATTAACACTTCAAAGTGATCGGCTTATCAGCGTGGAGTTTAAGTTTCGACTTAAGTGACCAAGCTTAAGAGCTAGTAACGATGGTCACACCCAAGTGTTGCCTACTAGTCTCAAGTTGGCTCACACCCTTACCCAAAAGATGGTTAGTTCATAATAAAAAGCATAATAATAAAAGACATAATAATAAAAAACATAATAATAAAAGACATAATAATAAAGAGCATAAAAATAATAAAAGACTTGAAAATAATAAAAGACGTAAAGTAAGAAATGAAATACTTGTTACTCTACTTGCATAAAATTAAAGTTAAGCTACAGACGTGCCCACATCGGGAAACCGAGGGCAGAAACGAAAATACAAGAAATTAAATGCTTAAAATTAAAAGTAACATTCTCAACTCTAAGGAGGCGTTTGGTTCGCTGGAATCCGCCAGAATCTGATGGAATTGGAATGGTCAATTCCATTGACCAAATTCCATCCTGCTGTTTGGTTTCCAAAGGAATGAAATTGAATTCCATGAAATCCTTCAATCAAGGATTTGGTTATTCCTTCTCATTTTGGATGGAATTGAATTCCATTCCATTGCATTTTCTCAAAATGACAAAAATACCCTCCAAACCCTCTTAACAAAATTAAAACCCATCAGATGTGGATTTGGTCTCCTCTCACTCTCCTCTCTCTTCTCTCTCTCCTCTCTCTCCTCTCTCTACTCTCTCTCCTCTCTCTCTCCCCTCTCTCTCCTCTCTCTACTCTCTCTCTCTCCTCTCTCTCCTCTCTCTCTCCACTCTCTCCTTTCTCTCTACCCTCTCTCTCTCCTCTCTACCCTCTCTCTCCTCTCTCTACTCTCTCTCTCCTTTCTCTCTACCCTCTCTCTCTCCTCTCTACCCTCTCTCTCCTCTCTCTACTCTCTCTCTCCTTTCTCTCTACCCTCTCTCTCCTCTCTCTCTCCTCTTTCTCCTCTCTCTCCTCTCTCTCTCTCGGCATTTAAAAAAATATAAATAAATAAATAAAAATAAAAGAAAGGGTATTTTTGTCATTTTTCAGAATTCCATTCCAATTCCTTTGCAAACCAAACAGACATATTCCAATTCATTTGACTGATTACATTCCATTCCTACCAACCAAACAGTTGGTCAAACTTGAAAACATTCCATTCCAATTCCATTGACAGATTACATTCCATCAGAAATCATTCTGCGAACCAAACGTCCCCTAAAACTCTTCCAAGGAGAGAGTTAATAGAACTGGAGAATGTTGAGGTGTGATTAAATGCTGAACTAACTACCTATTTATACTAAAAAGCTAGGCTTTTACCCAATGGGTAATAATCAAAAGTTAAAGGGTTAACAACCGTTGGGTAAAAGAGTACAATGATTAAAGATTCCTCCAGATTGCATCCACCATCTTATTTCCAGATATTTTCCAGCCTTGAATACTGCAATACCCCCAGAATACGAGTATGAATACGCCGTATAAATACCGTATGCATCCCCGGGTGTCCTCGGAGGGTAGACAGTGCTCGCAGTCCCACAAAAACGAAATTTTCTTAACAAAACAGCATCTTTTGGTGTTTTCATCATATTTGCAAACTTTAAAGACCAAAGGAAAGATATGGAAGCAAAAGTGGCTAGAAAGGTAAATAAAATGAAGGAAAAAAGTAACAAATAACACTAAAAAATGAGGGTTATCAATGACTTAATGGGGACAAGTGAGGGGTCGTGGCTTATTCCACATAGCCATTTTTAGCTTAAGGGCTTAACGATTAAGCCGTAAATAAACATTCATGTATGGCTGAGCGAATAAGCCGCCTAAACCATTAAGCTCATTAAGTTGTAAGTAAATAACCCCTAAGATAAAGACAAACTTTGACAATTTATAGGATTTTAAAAGTAAATTCCTTATCAATATTGTTTAGGGAAATTGGCAGAAATAGCCTAACTACCCCTAACGTTGCACCTCCTAGACATTTCTCCCCAGGTTTTCCAGTTTTAGCCATAGGTCTGCAATTGCGGAGGTGTAGGTCTGCAAATTGCGGACCTGCCAGATTGCCGACCTGCCGAAAAGGTGCTAGGATTTCATCTGCATTTGACACGTGGCTTAGAATGCGGATTACGGAGGCGGGTCACCCGACCATTGTGGACCTGCCGCAATTCGTAATTTTTTTGTCTTTTTATGGTGCAATTGCGAACCTACAGGTCCGCCATTGCAGACCTAAGGCCAAAAACGAAAAAAATTGAGAAAAATGGCTAGGAGGTGCAACGGGCCGTGTACATTGGCCATTTGTGCCAATTTCCCTATTGTGTATGGTTTATTACATGGATATAGAAACTTTTGTGGGCCATGCCTTAATAGCAAATATGCCCTTAACCTCATGCTTGTGTTTTTGTATATAAGGATGATGCCAAACTCTATGCCAAGTGTTATTTAGGCTACCTAGCTTAGACATGACAAATGTGGTGTTACTTCTCAAAGGACAAAGCCAACTTTATTTTGATTTTTCTAATTCATGCATAACATTGAAAAAGAGTCGATGCATTCAACCTCCGACTCTTCAATGTCTCATCGTGGACCCCATTTAGTCAAAAGCGTGTGCAGTAACTCACTGATGTTTGTGTCTATATGCATGGATATATGTCCCTCTATTTCCTTTAAACATTGTCATGTTACTCATCATGTCGAGAGCCGATAAAGATTAGATCTTAAAATATTGAGATCATAGAAGTTAAAAACATTACAAGGAGACAGATTGACTCATTGCTTGAGGGAAACATCCCGGTTCTATGCTAAAGAAAGATATGATATCTATGGTAGTGCATCAATTTATTTCTTGTATAAATGAACTATGTCTTGGTAATTTAGAGAAATTTTAAAATGAGCAGGGGATACTTTCTCGTCTTTTACATGTCGAGAGTGTAAATTGACAATATGCAATTATCAAACTTCTAAAACTATGCCTTTGAGCAGTAAAGTTTTGGGGTCGAAAAGAGAAAGAAAATCAAACTTTTAAGAGTGAAATTCACATTGTCTAAAAGAGAAAGGTTTCAATTAAGAGAGAAACAAAAGTTTGAGAGGGTCTAAAAGAAAGAAAATAACACTTAAAGGACTAAGCAGTAATTTTAATTTGTAATGATAAATGGATTAAGGGGGTGTTTGGGATTGCTTATTTAAAACAACTTATGCTTATTTTAAAAAGTGCTTATCAACTTATGCGGTGTCAAATCGGAGTTTTTAAAAAAGTGTTTGGATTAGTTTATTGTGGTACCAAAACGTGATAAGCTAATAAATTGTTATTTAAAGGTGTTTGGGATTGCTTATACATATAAAATAACCAAAAAAAAGTCATAAGGACTTTTCAAATAAGCTGATAAGTTAAAACCAAATGACTTATTAAAAAGTGCTTTTCAGCGATTTGGCACCGCTATAAACCATTTTAATTTTGGCTCATCCAAACACTCAAAAGTGCTTATATCTGGTACCAAATCGCAATAAGCTAAAAAACACCTCATAGGTTCATATATCCGGTACAATGAAGTATCCTAATTTATCTCATATTTCTTCTATATAATACTTTTTGGATATTGATAATCATCGAACTTTTTTTTATTATCAAATTTTCATCTTGAGATCATTGGTGATTTCACAATAAACAAATCGAATTAACTCTCATTTGCCTAAATCTCATATGTGAACACGAACATCGATACTTTTCATTGGTTCATATGTGAACATTTGAATCCTAACATAGGTTCATATGTGAATCTTAATCATAACTTGTGCGTATCACATTTACAATTTAGAGTAAATTAAGTATTTAGTCCCTGTGGTTTGTTGAAAATTTCTATTTTCATCCTTATGGTTTTAAAATTATGATTTTCATCCCTATGGTTTGTAATTCATTACTTTTTTCATCCTTATGATTCAAATTTATTGCTTTTTTTATCTCTATGGTTTACAATTCATTTATATTATAGTCCTTCATATTTAAAAGTAGTGTTTTGGCCTCAGGGACGAAAATAGAAATAAATTACAAACCATAGGGACGAAAACTAAAATTTCAAAACCACAGGGACAAATCTACAATTTTTAACAAACCACATGGACTAAAAACGTAATTTACTCTAAAATCCTTAATCGAGATTTTGAATAAGTTTAAGATTCATATGTGAATCTTAAAATACATACATATATATATATATATATATATATATATATATATATATATATATATATATCATGGATCTTAAACTAAAGATAATCAAATTTTAGTTTTTTTGGTAAAATTTATTTTAGAGTAAACTACACTTTTGGTCCCTGTGGTTTAGTGTTTGTAACACATTTGGTCCCTACAATTTAAAATTTACACTTTAGCCACTACAATATGCTATTTGGTTCGGATTTGGTCCCTCGCCGTTAACTCCGTTAAAAAACTCAGTTAAGTGAGGGGTAATATCGTCTTTTTACATGTTTCTTGAATCTTCATCTCCAACCTCATGAACACCAAAAACATGATGAATGTTCATCTTCTACCTCAAGAACACCAAAATTTAAAAACCCAAATCAAACTCAAAAACCAAAAACTTAAATCAAACCCATGTCTAAAAACCAAATCCTAAATTAAACCCAAAATTTAGAAACCTAAATCACACTACATTTAAATATCAAAAACCTAAATTAAACCCATATTCAACACCCAAAATTAAACACACTTAAAAAAAGGAAAGAGAGAAAGAAGAGAGAGAGAGAGAGAGAGATACAAATCTGAGAGAGAGAAGAGAGAGATTTTTGAAGTTGGGTTTGTGAATTTTAGTGCAAAAAGGGGTTTTCTTGATGTGGATTTTTGAGAATTTTCTAATCTTTTTAAACAGAAAAATGGATTGATTCAACTAGGTTTTATGAGATTTCTAAATATGTTCATGGGAAATTTGAGTTTGTGTACCTGGAAATGCAGCAAAGAAGATGAGAAACAGAGCAATGAGTTTAAGAACTACCATTAAAGAGAAGATTGAGCTCTGCAAGTTTCATGTTCTTCTCTTTCTCTCCTCTCGATTTCTATCTCTTTCACAAATCTCTCTCTCTCTATCTCTCTCTCTTCTCTCTCTCATATCTGTATCTCTCTCTCTCTCTTTCCTTTTTTTAAGTGGGTTTAATTTTGGGTGTTGAATATGTGTTTAATTATGGTTTTTGATTTTTAAATGTAGGTGTGATTTAGGTTTCTAAATTTTGGGTTTGATTTAAGATTTGGTTTTTAGACATGGGTTTGATTTAAGTTTTTGGTTTTGAGTTTGATTTGGATTTTAAAATTTTGGTGTTCTTGAGGTAGAAGATGAACATTCATCATGTTCTTGGTGTTCATGAGGTTGAAGATGAAGATTCAAGAAATGTGTAAAAAGACGATATTACCCTTCACTTAACTGAGTTTTTTAACGGAGTTAACGACAAGGCACCAAATCCGGACCAAATAGCATATTTTAGAGGCTAAAGTGTAATTTTTAAATTGTAGGGACCAAATGTGTTACAACCACTAAACCACAAGGACCAAAAGTGTAGTTTACTCTTTATTTTACATAAAATATTGATGATACCTTACATAGTTTAATTTTTAAAAAGAATGGGTAATCTAATTATTGTAAAGTGGGTAAGTTTTATAAAAACATGAGTGGATTAGTGATTTAATGGTTTAAATTAGTGATTTAATTATACAAAAGTTTCAAAATTTCTCCTTCAATTAGGTTCTTTAAATTAGTCACAATTTATCCTGTATTCACATATTTTTCTCTTATAATCTTGGCTGTTGAAAAATTTCAGTTATTGTTGAGATCACTTCTCATCTTCTCAAAATTTTAAGACTTCTCATTTGAACCTTTCCATATATATATATATATATATATATATATATATATATATATATATATATATATAGGGTTGGGTTCTGGTGAGAAGGGTAAGAAGGGATCTCTACTATTGATTCAAACTTTTTTAGTAATTTGATAATGATCTTAATACTTAGTGAAAATTACCTTAATTGTTTTCTGATTTTATAAGCTTTAGCGTCAGTGATCACTGAACATTCATTTGTATATAGTTTATGTAGTAACTTCTGAAGACAAGACTCACATTGAAAGAAACCCTCAGCAGAGGTCGAAGACCAAGCTGATGATAAAGACAAGTCTACTCATGATATGAAGCAGGATTTAGTGACACCAAGACTAGTCTACAAAGTGTGATAAATCAACTCACGAGTCTGCGATAGTTGAAGAAGTTCATCAGTGAAAGCTAAAGACACTCATCAACGATAGCTGATCAAGAATCATGCTACATAAGATTAGTTTGTCTTATCCTCTTGCATAAATAGTACAATAGTACAAAAGCAAACTTGCTTTTGTCTATTTCCGTACAAACCATCTTCTGCTCCACTATTCACATTACGACCAAAAGTATGGTATGGATAAAGTCAAATGAAACAACCCAACCAAAAATAACAACTCATAAAATAAAATTTTCAACGATCGAATAAAAATCCATACCATAACGGTCCCAAACTAACAATAATTAATTCAAGGTTTGCCATAACAACAACCTATACACAACTGAGATCAATTAATAACTAAAAGCTAAATGACGGTCTTCTATCTGCCCCCGCTAGACCTTCTCCTTGCCTTTAGCCGCACAGCCTAATTCACGATGACCTGAAAAGATTTTTAGTTTTGAAAGAGCGAGGGTTAGACCATAGGTCTAGTGAGCTCCCTCTAACAGTTAAGCAACAAAGCATACTTTCCAGAATTTGAAACATCATTTAATAATGGCATTTAAATAAAACACGTTACGGACCACACGACCGTCCAAGACGATCTGTCTAACTCGCGCTGCCTTAATGTTGGGACACACCCCCAACGACATGAACGGGCCACACTCCCCGACTTAGGTCACGTAACCCACAATTAATGTATGCATACATATAATCAACAACAATTTTATAACACACTTAATCAGTTAATAAAATCATGACATCATAATAAATCAAAGTTTAAAAATAAACTTCACATGCTTTCATCATCAAAGGTTTAGTTTAGAAAAACTCACCTGACGTCCCTTAATTCAAGGCTTTTCGTCTAGTTACGCAAATCCAATTCAAACCTATAAAACGAGAAATCACTCGGTGAATTTACAGTTCTTTCTTATTAAATAAATTCAACCTTAATACCCTCATCCCCAACTTCATCTATCCTAGATTGGACTCATCCGATAAATCTAATTTAAGACAAAATACTCCAACTTTAACTAATTAACCAACTTAAATAATTAAGCAGGTTGTGGGTCGGCTACCTAAACAAAGCCCAACACCACAACATTTACTAACCGGCCCCCAAAACTCACAGTATGCACTTGGGCTTCGGCCCAACTCTCTCAATATGGCGACCGGGAAAGAAAACCATCGACCGATATTAACATATGGCTTCGACCGGTATTAACATATGGCTTCGACCGGTATTAATATATGGGCTTCGACCGATATTAACATAGGGCTTCGACCGGTATTAACATATGGGCTTCGACCGGGGTCTTCCCAGGTCTCGACCGATACCCCAACGACAGGTAAATCCAGAAATTAATCGTCAAAACGACAGTTCTCGTTTCACATCTTAAATCGATTGCAAGATAAACAAATTTCTGAATGAAGACTACACTTAATTTTACCAAAGTTCTATGATCACTGAGGAAATCTCAAATCAGTTCTTCGTTCAAATCCAACCCAGAAAACCAAAATTTCAGAATCAAATCCCACCCACTAAGACTGATATGAGTTAAACAATTTCAAAGAGAGCAGACGATTATAAGTGGGGTTCTACATTCACAAAGATGATTCAGTCCGAGCTCCCCTTGCGAAATCTTCTCTGCTTCGATCTCCTTCTCTCGGTTGCTCCAAGGCTCACTCTTAAAACAACTGCCACACCCAAATGATTGCACACAACCCTAAACATCCTATTATAATAAATATTTTAACCTGGCCCCCTTTCAAATAAAGGTTTTGACCGCACCCCCCCAGACTTAGAGTTTAAAGCTTTTAGTCCGGGTTATTACAATATCTCCCCTTTAAGAGAATTCCGTCCCCGGAATTCCTTTTTCGAACAACCTGGGATATTGTTCCCTCATAATCGACTCTAACTCCCAAGTCGCTTTTTGCCCCTTGTGAAAACGCCACTGGACTTTTACCAAAGGAATTTCTTTGTTCCTCAACTTCATCACCTTACGATCCAGAATATCTACCGGTTCCTCTACATAACTCATCCTTTCATCCAACTGAACATCATCTAACGGTATTACAATGTCACTTTCTGCTAAACACTTTTTCAGGTTGGATACATGGAAAATAGGGTGAACTCCGCGCAATTCCTCCGGTAGATCCAATTCATAAGCTGCCTCTCCAACACACTTCGTGATAGGAAACGGTCCTACATATCTTGGTCTCAACTTGCCCTTCTTGCCGAACCGGACGACTCCCTTCCATGGTGAAACTTTTAGCATCACCATGTCTCCTATTTGAAATGTTATCGGCTTCCTTCGCTTGTTTGCATACATTTTCTGACGGTCTTGGGCTATCTTCAATCTTTCTCGAATTTGACCAACTTTATCAGCGGTCAGTTGTACAATTTCTGGCCCAGCTAGCTGCTTTTCTCCTACCTCATTCCAACATAGAGGTGTCCTACACCTTCGCCCATACAACGCTTCAAACGGAGCGGCTCGAATACTGGCATGATAACTATTGTTATAAGAGAACTCTATTAGGGGTAGATGAGTCTCCCACGAGCCTTTGAAATCAATCACACACGCTCGAAGCATGTCTTCTAGCGTCTGAATAGTTCTTTCACTCTGATCGTCCGTCTGAGGATGATATGTTGTGCTCAGCTTGAGTTGTGAACCCAACTCTCTTTGAAGGCTTCTCCAGAACGTTGACGTGAACCGAGCATCCCGATCTGACACAATTGAAGTTGGCACTCCATGCCTGGATACTATCTCATCAATATACAATTTAGCTAACTTCTCAAGCGGGTACGTCTCCTTGATCGGTAGGAAGTGAGCAGATTTGGTGAGTCGATCCACTATCACCCAAATAGCATCGTGCCCCTTAGGTGATCGCGGCAATCCCGTCACGAAGTCCATTGATATATCATCCCACTTCCATACTGGAATTTCTAACGGTTGCAGTTCCCCGTACGGTCTTTGATGTTCCGCTTTCACCTTCAAACACGTTAGACATCTCTCAACGAAATAAGCTACGTATTTCTTCAAACCTGGCCACCAGTAATTCTGCTTCAAATCTCGGTACATCTTATTGGTTCCTAGATGAATTGAGTAGCGCGACTTGTGCGCTTCTTCCAATACTCTCTTCTGAAGTCCTCCCCGTTTTGGAATCCATATTCTTTTCTCAAAACATCTAACCCCACGATTGTCCACCGCTAACAAGTCAATGATTCCCATGATTCTTTCGCTTTTCAAATTTTCACTCGACACAACTTCTTCTTGATATTGCTTGACTTCTTCTAAAAAGCTTGAAATCGTCTCAACCCGAAACGCTACTACTTTGGATACCGAACTATGCTCCTTCCGACTTAAGGCGTCCGCTACCACATTAGCTTTACCTGGGTGATATAAAATCTCACAGTCATAATCACTCAGCAATTCCATCCACCTTCGCTGTCTCATGTTTAACTCCTTTTGATTAAATAAATGCTGAAGGCTCTTATGGTCGGTATAAATTTAGCATTTAACCCCATACAAGAAATGCCTCCAGATCTTCAGGTCCAAAAGTTTTATCGATCCCAGGGGGTGCAGATACATAATAGGCATATAGAAATTATTGTACTCACTGATCGAGCGCTCTTGCGCCGAAGATGAACGGGGCTAAGGATAAATGGAAATTTTATTGATAAAACCTTTTCAATTGTAGCCAATATCTTATTACGAATAATTCTGACAACTTCAGGACGGCTGCCAGCTCCAGATCGTGTGTCGGATAATTCTTTTCGTGCTCTTTCAACTGCCGAGACGCGTAATCTATTACCTTTCCATATTGCATCAGCACACATCCTAAACCAAACTTTGAGGCATCACTGTAAATTACAAATCCATCTGTACCTTTGGGTAACGACAGGATCGGTGCACTACTCAACCTTTTCTTCAATTCACTGAACGCGTCCTCCTGAGTTTCCTTCCATGCAAACTTAACGTTTTTCCTCGTTAAAGCGGTTAACGGAGTGGCTATTCTTGAGAAGTCTTGGATGAACCTTCGATAGTAGCCCGCCAAGCCAAGGAAACTTCTTATTTCGGATGGCGTCTTTGACGCCTCCCACTCTTCGATTGCCTTAATCTTCGCTGGATCCACCTTGATTCCGTCTTCCGACACCACGTGTCCTAAGAACTGCACTCCTCTTAGCCAAATTTCGCACTTCGAGAATTTGGCGTACAACTTCTCTCGCTTAAGCAATTCTAACACAGCTCGCAGATGCATTCCATGATCTTGCATGGATTGTGAATAGATCAGTATGTCATCAATGAAAACAATGACACACTTGTCCAAGAAAGGACTGCATACCCTATTCATCAGGTCCATGAATGCTGCCGGTGCATTTGTCAGCCCAAAAGGCATGACTAGGAATTCAAAGTGTCCGCACCTCGTACGAAACGCAGTCTTGGGTACATCCTCCTCTCTCACCTTCAACTGATGATAACCCGAACGCAAATCTATCTTTGAGAAGTAACTCGCTCCTTGCAATTGATCGAAAAGATCGTCAATCCTAGGAAGCGGGTACTTATTCTTAACTGTCACCTTGTTGAGTTCCCGGTAGTCTATGCACATTCTCATAGACCCGTCCTTCTTCTTGACGAATAATACTAGTGCTCCCCATGGCGACGTGTTGGGTCGGATAAAACCTTTATCCAACAGCTCCTTCAGTTGAGTCATCATCTCCTTCATTTCGGCCGGAGCCAAACGATAAGGAGACCTTGCTATTGGTGCCGCTCCCGGCATCAAATCTATCCTGAACTCCACTTGCCTATCCGGTGGCAGGGCGGTTAAGTCTTCCGAAAACACCTCTGGATACTCACACACTATCGGAATAGATTCTAATCCCTTCTTCTCTTTCTTAGCGTCCACCACATACGCTAAAAACCCCACACACCCTTTCACTAAGCAACGCCTAGCCTTGATCATCGAGATCAAGCACGACTTTCTATCACGACGGTCCCCATAAACTATGACTTCCTTCTGATCCGGTAAGGCTATGCGAATTAGCTTCTTATTACAAACGATACTGGCATCATTGGATGCTAACCAATCCATCCCCACAATGACGTCAAATTCCCCCATACCCATTGGATATAATCGCAATGGGAAGGTATGACCGTCAATGACGATACTACACCCATCATATACTTCTCCCACTAAGACTCGACTATCATCGGCTACTTCTACTTCGAACCCTTGACTAAGCTTCTTGGGTTTCACTAGCAGTTTGTGCACGAAATTGGGTGACACAAACGAACGGTTCGCACCCGAATCAGACAATACTTTAGCAAATATCGAGTTTATGGGAAAAGTACCTGTTACCACATCAGGCGTCTCAACCGCCTCCTCAGCTGTCATGTTAAAAGCCCTTACCCTCGCCCGAGCTGGCTCCACCTTCTTCTCGTTCCCTTTATCACCAAACGCTCCAACAGTTCCCTTCTTCAGCTGAGGGCAATCAGTCTTGATATGATTAGGAGATCCACACTGGTAACACGACCTCGGCCCACGGCAGTCACGAGCCATGTGTCCCGCTTTCCCACATTTGTAGCACCCTTCCCGCTCCAACATACACTCCCCCTTGTGGACCCTATTACACTTGTTGCAAGGCTTGTTCTCAAACTTCGAATTATTCCGATGATCAGGTTTTGCCGATTTGAATGTCTTGGAATCGCGGTTAGGCCCTTCCCATTTCCGTTTGTCTCTACTTCTCTCGGTGGCCTGACGATTCTTCTCCTTCTTGCGTAGCTCAGCTGCATTTACCGCTGCCTGAAATGTTACTGGATCTCTGTTCGAGACAAACTCCCGAATATTACCTCTTAATCCATAGATGTACCGCTCCACTCGCCTTTCCTCGTTAGGCACGTCAATCTCCGCAAACCGGGATTTTTCAATGAACTTGGTTGTGTATTCCCAGACTGTCATATCTCTCTGTTCCAAGCTTAAAAATTCATCCTCCAACCTTTTAATTGCCGCCAGAGGGCAAAACTGCGCCTTGAACCTTTTTACAAACTCAGTCCACGACATCTCCCTAGCTACCGCTGAACCCTGACCTTGGACTCCACATCCCACCACATGACCGCCTCGTCTTTCAGCATAGCCAAGGCGTAAACAACCTTGTCCCCTTCCAATCACTTGCTGGTGTCGAAAGCTAACTCCATTCCTTTTACCCATTTCATTTCTAGGATCGGGTCACATTCACCTTTGTAGGTAGGAGGTTTGCAAGCATCAAACTCCTTGAAGCTACAACCTTTTCCTCCCATCGATTTGGTCACTACTGCAGGAGTTGTATGAGAGTGACTCCCTACCATAGTCACCAGTGAATCTGCCACTTCAGTTGTTTCTTTGTTCCCACTCTTCTCCTTACTTGCCGACGCCTCATTGGATCGCTGCGTCAACAACGCGTTCAAGGTTTCTTGCAACTTCCCCATCTCAGCCGCAAAGGTTTCTTGCGTGACAAACCCCTGCGTTCGTCCCCCGCCACGATTTCTATTCTGCCTCCGACCCCTCACTGAGGCTGAACTTTCTTGATGAGAGGTTTCCAATTCAGTTCTCACATCAACACTTATTGCTCGTCGAACAACACCAGGTGTTTTCCCACCTCTAGCCCTCTTAGTTGGCTCATCAACTTGCGTGTTCGCTTTCTTTGTCGTCTTCCCTTTGGGTCGTCCGCGACCCTTCCCTCGGTTCCACCTCAACTGCTGGCACCGATCTGCTCCTAGTTACTCTTTCAGTCATAACTACAGATAAGAACACCAATAAAATTCCATTAAGGTAACCCCCAAAGCAAAAAAGCAAGTTAAGCACGTACATGTACCTGTAAATTTACAATTACACTGGCCAGATGTAATTCTAAATTTACCTTACATGTTAGTCCTCACTACTCTATTACCCGACTTCCTATGGCCATCCTATAATCTCAGTTGTGATTCACCCCCCTAAGTTTAAGTCTAAGCCCAACTAGCCGCCTAGATCCCTTAAACTATGGCTCTGATACCAACTGAAACAACCCAACCAAAAATAGCAACTCATAAAATAAAATTTTCAACGATCGAATAAAAATCCATACCATAACGGTCCCAAACTAACAATAATTAATTCAAGGTTTGCCATAACAACAACCTATACACAACTGAGATCAATTAATAACTAAAAGCTAAATGACGGTCTTCTATCTGCCCCCGCTAGACCTTCTCCTTGCCTTTAGCCGCACAGCCTAATTCACGACGACCTGAAAAGATTTTTAGTTTTGAAATAGCGAGGGTTAGACCATAGGTCTAGTGAGGTCCCTCTAACAGTTAAGCAACAAAGCATACTTTCCAGAATTTGAAACATCATTTAATAATGGCATTTAAATAAAACACGTTACGGACCACATGACCGTCCAAGACGATGTGTCTAACTCGCGCTGCCTTAATGTTGGGACACACCCCCAACGACATGAACGGGCCACACTCCCCGGCACGAGTAGGCGGGCCACACTCCCCGACTTAGGTCACGTAACCCACAATTAATGTATGCATACATATAATCAACAACAATTTTATAACACACTTGATCAGTTAATAAAATCATGGCATCATAATAAATCAAAGTTTAAAAATAAACTTCACATGCTTTCATCATCAAAAGGTTTAGTTTAGAAAAACTCACCTGACGTCCCTTAATTCAAGGCTTTTCGTCTAGTAGCGCAAATCCGATTCAAACCTATAAAACGAGGCATCGCTCGGTGAATTTACAGTTCTTTCTTATTAAATAAATTCAACCTTAATACCCTCATCCCCAACTTCATCTATCCTAGATTGGACTCATCCGATAAATCTAATTTAAGACAAAATACTCCAACTTTAACTAATTAACCAACTTAAATAATTAAGCAGGTTGTGGGTCGGCTACCTAAACAAAGCCCAACACCACAACATTTACTAACCGGCCCCCAAAACTCACAGTCTGCACTTGGGCTTCGACCCAACTCTCTCAATATGGCGACCGGGAAAGAAAACCATCGACCGATATTAACATATGGGCTTCGACCGATATTAACATATGGCTTCGACCGGTATTAACATATGGCTTCGACCGGTATTAACATATGGGCTTCGACCGGGGTCTTCCCAGGTCTCGACCGATACCCCAACGACAGGTAAATCCAGAAATTAATCGTCAAAATGGCAGTTCTCGTTTCACATCTTAAATCGATTGCAAGATAAACAAATTTTTGAATGAAGACTACACTTAATTTTACCAAAGTTCTATGATCACTGAGGAAATCTCAAATCAGTTCTTCGTTCAAATCCAACCCAGAAAACCAAAATTTCAGAATCAAATCCCACCCACTAAGACTGATATGAGTTAAACGATTTCAAAGAGAGCAGACGATTATAAGTGGGGTTCTACCTTCACAAAGATGATTCAGTCCGAGCTCCCCTTGCGAAATCTTCTCTGCTTCGATCTCCTTCTCTCGGTTGCTCCAAGGCTCACTCTCAAAACAGCCGCCACACCCAAATGATTGCACACAACCCTAAACATCCTATTATAATAAATATTTTAACCTGGCCCCCTTTCAAATAAAGGTTTTGACCGCACACCCCCCCAGACTTAGAGTTTAAAGCTTTTAGTCCGGGTTATTACATCAAATGCATGCATCCAACAATATGCTGACACGTGGAATGTACCTTTTGGCTTACATTAATTGTATAAGGTATAAATAGGAATGGAGACTCTCCTCTCCAAGGATTCTCTCTTCTCCATCTTTGAAGAAATCTTTTCTTCATAATCCTTCTTCTCATTCCTACTTTTTGTGCAAAGAACTTAGGTGGCGTTTGGTTCGCAGATTATGAAGGAATCTGATGGAATTGGAATGTTGAATTCTATTGACCAAATTCCATTCCTTTGTTTGGTTCATTCTTTTTCACGGAAAGAATCTCAAAATTCCATCAATTTCCACAAATGAGGGCATTTAACATTCCTTAGCAACTACAAGGCATTTTGATGGAATGTAATTCTTATTTTTCATAATACCACATATGCCCTCAACCCAATATAACCTAATCACCGTCGACCACCGCTGATTTGAACCACCGCCGACCACCGACCACCTTAGGTTCTGAACAATTTCCGATCTAAACCAACGTCGAGCACCACTAACCAACGCCGACCATCGACTACCGTCGTTCTGAACCATCGACAACCACCATTGACCACCGACGACCACCACTGACCACTGCCGACCTAAACCACCACCGACCATTGACCACCGCCGTTTCTGAACAACCGCTGACCACCACTGACCACTGCCGATATGAACCACCACTGACCACCGCCGTCATCGTAGTTCTGAACCACCGCCAACCACCAGTGACCACTAACCACCGTCGACCACTGCCGATCTAAACCACTGCCGACAACCGCCATTCTAAACCACTGCCAATCTGAACCACCGCCGTTCTGAACCACCACCGACCACCGCCGACCACCGACCACCGTCGTTCTGAATCATCGCCAATCTGAACCACCGCAGACCACCGATCACCGTCGATCTGAACCACCACCGACCACCGCCGTTCTAAACCACCGCCGACAGCACCGATCTGAACCACCGCGACCACCGCCGTTCCGAAGCATCGACGATCTGAACCACTGCCCATCGCCGATCCGAACCACCGCCGACCACCGCCGTTCTGAACCACCACCAACCGCCACCGATTTGAACCACGCCAACCACATCCGGTCTGAACCACCTTCTAAACCACCACTAACGACCACCAATCTGAACCACTATTACAGATAAAGTATTTTTAATGACTATTTTATTTAAGCATGTTTCGCTTATAAAATTTAAAATTATCAAAAGGGTATTTTAGTCATTTACCAACATTTCATTCCAATTCCAAAGCTACATTCTGTAAACCAAACAGACATATTCCAATTCTATCAACCAAACAGGTGGTCAAACCTGACAACATTCCATTCAAATTCCTTCAAAGTCAAATTCCTTTGACAAATTCCATTCCATCCAAAAACATTCTGCGAACCAAACGCCACCTTAGTGATTCTCAAAGATTATTTAGATTAGGTTTTCCCTTATCTATTTCTGCAACAATCTTTAAATTTTGTATCAAAAAAGTGCTAGCCTAGTGGTAAGGCCCTGGGGGGATAGTGCATGGTATGCCTATCTACCAGGGTTCGAATCCTGGGGGACGCACTTCGGCGATACCCAGACCTTGGGTCGGCCTTCGGGTCCAGGTTTACGGGCATACCAGTCTATGGGTATGCAGGTTCGGTCTTGACCGGACTTAGTCGTACCTGGGCGGGTCCAGTCAATTGAGGCTGGACCGGGTCGCCGCGGATTAGTCGGTGCTGCCCAATTGGATGCCCGGATACCGCGGGTGCGTGTGTGTGTGGGCATAGCCCAAGTTGCCGTACAAAAAAAAAACAATCTTTAAATTCTGTTTTTGGTTTCCTCATAATCAATAAACAAATTTAAAAAGTAATATTGTGTGTGTTAGTATTCACCCCTCCTTCTACAAACTTAAACCCTTGTAGAACCCTTATTGGGACCAACATCTACCCTTGGATGCATAATAGGATGAGATGCATCGGAACAATTTCCGTATCAAGTTGAATTCATGGGATGAGGTGAGATTAAAAGTGATCTCTTCTTACCTTCTCACTTTAACTCTTCTTCTCGAACGATCATTTGTCTAAATATTTACATATATACGAAGGACCGTGTGAGAAAAAAAGTTAAGGTGAATGCAATAAAGGATATGGACTCTTGAGCATATGTGTCATTTGTTGTATACATATTATATATGGAAACTCATTTATTTTTATATAGATTATGTAACAAATTTAATTAAGGTATTTCTTCATGATTTTTTTATAATATTTTACAACATTAAAATAAATGTGATTTAGTTTTTCATTTTAAATATTTATTTTTATTGAATTAGTTTATTTAGAATTTTTTACAATCTTTCTCAAAAATCACATGTGATGTCTACAATTAATCGACATTTTTTCCTAAAAAAGACTCACTAATTTTCTTTTATGTATCATTATGTGATCTTATACATTTTAAATTGTTGTGCTACAGATCACATATGATTATGTTTTCATTTTTTTTTAATATTTAATTTGAATCATTATTTTTGAAATTTTAAATCATATATGATTAGGAAAACATTTTGAAAAAAAATTAGTTCATTGTGAATCACATGTGATTTTGATGAAAATTATGAATTACGTTTTAAAGTACATATGATCTTATATATTAGTTTTAATTGTGTTTTGCTACAGATCACATATGATTTTGTTTTCATTATTTTTTTTCAATGTTTAATTTGAATAATTGTTTTTCAAATTTTAAATCACATATGATTAGAAAAACATTTTGAAAAAAAATATTTATTCATTGTGAATCACATTTGATTTTAATGAAAAATTATGAATTTCGTTTTGAAGTATATGTGATCTTATACATTAATTTTAATTGTGTTTTGCTACACATCACATATGATTATGTTTTCACCATTTTTTCTTTTCAATGTTTAATTTGAATTATTGTTTTTCAAATTTTAAATCACATATGATTAGGAAAAACATTTGAAAAAAAATTAATTTATTATGAATCAAATGTGATTTTTATGGAAATTGTAATTTTTTAAATATTACTTTAAATAAAAAAAATTCTTTAGATGAAAATTAAATATGCTTATCTATACTATATTATAAAAACGGCATAAAAAACTCTTAATTACAACATTTTAAGCACAAGCTACAACTAATTAAAGCCAATTACTTAATTTACAATTTCTTAATGTTTTGGTACAACCTTTCCAAGCACAATATCTCACATAATCATCTATTTGTGGAATGGATACTCATTTATTAATATAACTATTTGTTTTTTTGGTGGAGGATTTTATAAAATAGATTTTATATTAGCATAATCTATTTTAAATGTAGATTTTACATTTAAATCTATATTAATGAGATGTAATATAAAATCTTTTTTCTTCCGTATTTTTTTTATATTACATCTCATAATGATTTTTCCATATTTTATTTTATAAAATCTTTTTCCATATTTTATTTTATAAAATCTTTTTACATAATGAGATGTAATATAAACTCTTTTTTCTTCCGTATTTTTTTTGCTAATATAAAATATATTTTATTTTATAAAATCTACACGTATTTTATATTAGCATAATATAAAATCTACACGTATTTTTTTTTGATAATATAAAATCTACACGTATTTTTTTCACGAGCATTAAAAGAAGAAAAAAGAAGATGGATATGAATTAAAAATAAAAAATAACGAGATACACTAATAAATTATCGTATTCTTTAAAATAAAAATATTCCGCAATACTTTCCAAATTAACCAAGTGTAAAGAAAATAAAATATACGATGTAGATATAAAAATATTCTTCCATATTTTTAATATATTTACATTTAAATGTAAAATCGAAAATGAAAATAGAAGATTTTAAAATATTCTCCACATTCACTATAAATATATATAGCTTCTCTATGTATCATCCGAGTACAAGAAGAAGACGAATGGTCGGGTGTCAATGACGGAACCTGCAACTGAACAAAAAGTATTCCACTATATTTTTGTTTATTTGAAAAACTACTTTTTTATATTTTATTTTATTTTATGGTTCGTTCTTTACTTACATTCCGCTGCATCGCACGAATATATGTCTAGTTTTAAATGAATTAAATAAAAAAATTTATTTAATGAAAAATTAAATCATATTAAATTTACAAATATAGTAAAAGTAGAATCTTAAAAAAATACTTATAATAACTTTTATATAACTAAATTACTTTTATACCCTTATTTATTTCTTTTTAGAATTAATTATTTAAGGTATTATTTAATAAAATGACTGGTATAGAATTATTCTCTTATTCTTTTAAATAGTTAACATTCTCGTTTGATCCTTCCTCTATATACATACTAGTGTTGGGCCCGTGCATTGCACGGGAGGATAAATTTTTTGTTGGAATATTGAACCGAGTTAAAATGAAACGTAATTTCTCTGTTAACAGTTAATGAAATACAATGTGAAAAACGAATGTATTTTCATAAGTGGTTAACTTGCATATATTCTTAATCGTTTGTTGTTATGAGTTTGTGCAATAATATTGGTAATAGTTTTGTATTATATTATTTAAAACTCAAACGACATGTCTCACAACATATCACTATTATTGAAATAATTATAAATATGAACATACGTTTTTACAGATTTTGCAATTTTTCTGAAACCTCCTCGACAACACTTGACAATCACTTTGAACGTATAAATTTGTAGATTAATTAACAACATTCAACCCACATCAAATATGACAAAGAAAATAAATGATTTCTATCTTTTGTAACCGGCAACTCAACTGGTATAGTTCAAATTCACTCAGTACCACTTGAAAATTTATCTGACTATTGACTTCAAGACCTCATAGTATTAGTCGATAAAAATAAAGATATGTATATATATCTTATTCCCCTACTTCGAAAAATATGCTTGTGGGTTTTGAAAAATATAAACAAATCCTCAGTAAATAAAATAAAATATAAAAAAGTAGTTTTTCAAAGAAACAAATCTACATTTAAAATAGATTATGCTAATATAAAATCTATTTTATAAAATCCTCCACAAAAAAAACAAATATTTATATTAATAAATGAGTATCAATTCCACAAATAGATGATTATGTGAGATATTGTGCTTGGAAAGGTTGTACCAAAGCATTAAGAAATTGTAAATTAAGTAATTGACTTTAATTAGTTGTACCTTGTGCTTAAAATGTTGTAATTAAGAGTTTTTTATATCGTTTTTATAATATAGTATAGATATATATAGGGAGATGTTCATTTGATAAATGCTAAATATATGGGAAATAGAGAAGTAATCTTAGCCTTTCATTCGGTCAAGATCGGCTTTGACTGGTCAAAAGTTGCGCTATTCCAAAAATAGAAGAACAATTTCGTAATTTTTGCAAATACACGGGACGAGTTCATATATGAACCACTATGATTCACATATGAACTATATGTTTATATGTGAACCAGTGTAATTCACATATGAACTCTTTTAACTGATTAATATATGAACCTTTGTGATTCATATATGAACCAATTAATTGATTCACATATGAACTAATTAACTGTAGGTTCATATATGAATCAGTTGAACTATTCAGCTGATTCATATATGAACCTTTGTGATTCACATATGAACTAATTAACCGATTAATGTATGAACGTATAGTTCATATATGAATCAGTTAAAAGAGTTCATATGTGAATTACAGTACTGTTTCATATATGAACATATAATTCATATGTGAATCATACAGGTTCATATATAATCTCGTCCCGCGTATTTTACGAAACTACCCCTCTATCTTCTACATACCAGACAAGGAATTATCTGGTGATTCACGGTCAAAGCCGCAAATATTGACCAGATAAAAGCTAGGATCATTTCTTTATATCTCATATTTTTAGCATTTCTCAAATGAGCCTAATCCTATATATATATATAGAGAGAGAGAGAGATAGAGAGGCACCTTCAAATACAAACATTTTAATGGTGCAAACCATGCAACCCACTTATCTACCACATATTTTGTTTTGACCTTTTTAATAAAAAAATGGGAAAATAAAATATATGGTAGATAAGTGGATTGTATGGGTTTACACCATTAAAAAGTTTGCTTTTGAACATCCCCCTCTCTCTCTATATATATACCTAAAGTTGGTGGAATACAATACTATTTAAAAAGAAAATATGAACATTCATTATAGTAATTCTTAATTAACAATTTGGACTTGTAAAGTTGACAGTTATATTTAGACTCATTTTTTACTATCTCATCTCTTCTTTGAAACGTAAACAATATATATAGAGAGAGAGAGGGGTAAGTTATTATGCAACATTTTACATGGTGCAATCCATGCAACCCCTCTATCCACCACTCATTTTATTTTCACATTTTTTAATTAAAAAAGTGAAAATAAAATGAGTGGTGGATAGAAGGGTTGCACGAGGTTGCACCATGTAAAGGGGTTGCATTTGAACACCCTTCTCTCTCTCTCTCTCTCTCTCTCTCTCTCTCTCTCTATATATATATATATATATATATATATATATATATATATATATATATATATATATATATATATATATATATATATGGGCATTGCTATTGAACCAATTATTTTTAAGCTTAATCCATCCCATCAATTTGACATATATATTAATATTTTTGTTTATATATCTCTATATATTATATATATATATACATTATTACTTTTATTTTATTTTATAATTTTGTAACTTTTGATTTTATTATAATTTTGTAAAATATATTATTCTTTATGTTAGTCAAATTCCATTAAATACGATAAAAGCCAATTATAGAAATACAAATAAAAGTGATATTGTTTTTGTTTAAATATATAATATCAAAAAGAAAAATTCCATTTATTTTTGCTTTATTAATTTATTCAAATAGAAAGCTTCAAATATATATATATAGAGGGAGGATCAAACGAGAACAGTAACTATTTAAAAGAACACGAGAACTAACAAAATCATTAGTGATTTTACATTAACGTGCAAAAAAGCCACGCGAACCTGAAGCCGCGGCCAAAATCCTTTTTTCGTGTGTTAATGTAAAATCACTAATGATTTTGTTAGTTCTCGTGTTCTTTTAAATAGGTACTGTTCTCGTTTGAACCCGACTTTAGGTATATATATATATATATATATATATATATATATATCACGTGGCCCTCATTGAAGGATAAACTTTCAGAAAACTCATGTTGATCCGTCTTTTACAACTCATGTTGATCCGTCTGTTGCAACTCGTGTTGACCGTTTTTTACAAGTGAAAGACCCCTTAGACGTAGTAGTTCGGATACGTCAACACTTGTTGACATGGAAAAAATGAGTTACCATGAACCAACGACACAGTTAATGGTAACCATTATGCAGGGCCGGTCCTAACATTTTGGAGGCCCTGTGCAAAATACTAAATGTGACCCTATATTTTTTTCAGTTACATCATTTATTAAGTTTTTGTTACCAAGATAAAAAAACAAAACTTTTTAGTTTAGAATATACAAGAAAGTATAAAATAATGATGAATAAGATTCAAATATAAATTAAAATGACATTTATATCGTAAAATTAATGCACATAGATCTCCTACGATTAATATGGTGATAAAATTTAAAAAGTTAAATAGTAACAAAAATAAAAATAATTACATAATAAGTAAAACTTACAATATATAAAATAAATAGTTTAGTACTCCAATAATAAACCAACACCACTAATTATATTTTTTTCAAAAAGAAGAAGAACAATCCGACATTGCTATTTTTTGAACATATATTTTCTATTATTTACCGGCTCACTTTACCTTATCGGATGAATATAATAAGGATTGAGAATCTTACCCGGTAAGATTGATGCCTAGAATCGAGAGTCTTACTTGGTAAGTGAGAGTGACGACTCTTACCTGATGAACGTTTACTGAATAAAAATGTTGTATATGATAAGGAACTAAATTTTTACCCGATAAGTTAAATGAAATAGTTGGCTATTATCGGTAAACGCTTATCAGGTAAGTGTTGGAAATCATGAGAGATTAATAGATAAATGAGAAATAAAAATAATAATTATGTGTAACCAATAAGTGTTAGATAAATAGCCCCTTATATATAAAAGTTACGAGAGATTGATAGATAAATAAGAAATTAAAAAATAATTAAAGGAATTTATATAACTAAGGGGCTGTTTGGCAGTTGCTGAATGGTTTAGTACAGGATGATTAAGTGGTCCGAATGATTAAGAGACTTTTATGATATAGTACAAAATGAAATATGCTTGTTTGGTAATTGTTCATAATGAAATCAGGGCTCTGAATGGTTAATGGAGACCCAAGATACAAAATCATTTAGAGGGTTTTGGAACCATTAAGAGGAAGACTATTTTTTTGCCAAACAAGATTCACCTCTTAATGATTCAGATGTTACCTCTTAATGGAGGTAAACAAACAACCCCTAAGTTATCTTAAAAGCTTATAAAATTCTTATATAATTAATTTAGGTTTTCTTTTAATTTATACTTACGTTATCTTAAAAACAAGTTAAAAGAATAATAAGATTTAAAAATTAGATAAAATCAATTGAATGTGTAAAAGCGTGTTGCAATATTTAAAATTATGCAAAACGTCTTGCAAGAATCGAACCTGGGCGCATGCATTGGATTAGGAGGCGCTATCCAACTGAACCAAAATCAACTTATGTTCATCATTAGGTTTTCTTTTTTATATACTAAATATATTATTATAAAAAATTCTAAAAAATCGGAGACCCCTAAAGATCGGAGGCCCTGTGCGACGACACCACCCGGAACACCCCTAGGAACGGCCCTGCCATTATGTGAAATTAAATATGGCAGAAGGATACCCGTTTTCTACTATTGTAGCACATTTTTTCCATTACAGTTATCCATGTGTTGTTGGATAAGTTACCCCGTATTCAGATCGAATACACAAGTACATGTTGCTTTTACGTGTTAATTTGTACTACGAATAATATCATTAATATAGACTATTTTATGTTTTATTTATATGTTAAATCGTAATGTTTATGTTTTATTTTTATAATTATATAATTATAATAAAACAGTAATATTTATACTTATAAGTATTTATTTATTTTTAGATAAAAGCAAAAAATAAAAGAAATAAAAAAAACCTAACTAAAATATAGGGTTGAATGTAAAAAAGAAAATATATATTTATTAATAATATAATATAAATAAATAAAAGAGGAAAAAAAAAAGAAAAAAAAGGAAATATTGGTAATGTAAAAGACAGCAAAATGGAAAAATAATAATAATGATTTTTTTACTATTTGCTATGTGACCATCGTCATAAGATATTGTACGAAATGCCATTGGTCCTTAGAGCATCCACAATGTGCCTTTTCAAAGCTTTTTGGGATGTTTTTTAAAAAACAAAAACCTCATTTTGAGGTTATATAGTGGAGAGTTTTTTCACTTGAGATTTTTCACGAGGTTTTTCGTCATAGCTCGTAACTGCACGACCTGCTTTTTTCATAGATTTTTCGTATTTAATCAGTTTTAACTTTATAGAATTTTATAAAAGTTTTGTATTTAATCAGTTTTATTTATTAATATATTTAAAGTAATCCTATTTAAATATAATTATTAAATAAATAATATAAATAAATAAATAATGAAAGTAATTATATTTTATATTTTTAAAATAATATCTCAAATTTGACATATTTATACAATTTTAACAAATTTCTTAATGACCCATTTTTTATTTTCGGTTATACATACTTTTAAATTTAACATTTTTTAATTTTTATTTTACAAACTTTTGATACAACTTTTATATATTTCTTAATAACCTAATTTTTATTAATTTGTATGAATTTTAATATATTTATTTTTATAAATAAGAATAAAAATGATATAAAGTTAAAAGAGTGGGACCCTGAATAGTTTAAAAAAGTAATGAAAAAGCTTGAGTGAGGGTTTTTCACATAGTAGAGGTATATAAAGGTTTTTAAGTTGTTGATGTGGCAATAATGTGTAAGAAAAAAGCTATGAAAAAGTTCGGTGAAAAACTCATACACTGTGCATGCTCTTAGGAGACTAATTGCACCATTTTCAATCCTAAGTACACCCTAAGGGGGTGTTTGGTTCGCGGAATTGGATGTAATTCAATGGAATTGGAATGTCCAAATCCATTGACCAAATTCCAAAGTCTTGTTTGGTTCACATAATTAAAACTAAGGAATCCTGCGGATTCCATCAAATTCCTTCAAACATGGATTTCACAATTCCACGGGGTATCCTATGGAATTCATTTTCTTTCCAACAGATTCCAAATCCAATTCCATCCAACCAAACGCGACCAAAATGTGTGGTCAAATTCCATCAAATTCCAATTCCAATTCATTCAAAGTCAAAATCTTTGATGAATTCCAATTCCATCGAATTCCATTCCACGAACCAAACGCCACCTTATGGTTAAAAAACATGATTATGTTTTTTTTGTTTTTTGTTTTTTTGTCGTCTTTTTTTCTATTATATATTTTTATTTATTTGTATTATATAGTTTTAAAAAGTTTTTTTTTCTTTTACTTTTTGGTTTTATTTAAAAATAAATAAATATTTAAAATTATAAATATTACTATTTTTTTTATAATTATATAATTATAAAAATAAAACATAAATATAGCGATTTAACATATAAATAGAACATAAAATAATCTATATTACATTCGATTATTCTAAAATAATATTATCCGCAGTACAACCAAAAGATTAAACATATTGCATATATAAGAAAACAAGATTAATAAAAGTGGGATCCAAAGGGGATTCGTGCACTTTTGTAGGGTTTTCTATCTATAATAATTATGAATTATTTTTATACATATAAAAATGTATATGCCAATTACATGCATAAAAATATATATTGTACCAAATTAAAGAAGTTTTGTATAACATGCAAGTAACTAGATACATAAAGAAACATTTAGGAAACCCTAATTTTAAGAGGGGAAGGGGAAGAAGAGGACATACCTGCAAATTGATGAAGTAACTTCTGGAGCTTGCAAAAGGTAAAAGAGAGAGTATGGGAAATAAAGGATATTTAGTGGAGGGGAGAAAGGAATGAAGCCAAAAGAACAAAGTCAATAAATCTAAAATAGAAGAGGTACAATTTCAATTCATATTATTATACAAGATATATATGATCACTGTACAAAAACACCATCTACTAGAAAATATGAATACCTCAAAGGATAATTTACTCAATCAAATGAAAATTATTTTAAGATCAACCATGAAAGAGACATTTGACTAACATAAAGAAAAATACATTTTACAAAGTTATAATAAAATCAAAAGTCACAAATTTATAAAATAAAATAAAATAAAATCAAAAATTACAAATTTATAAATTTATAAAATCAAAATACACACACAATATTATATATATATATATATATATAAACAAAAAAATAATATATATATATATATAAAGTGAAATAATATATGATTCCTTAAAAATAATTGAAAAAAAAAAAGTGTATTCAACACTCATTCAAAGGTGTAAATAGTATGACCCATTATATAAACATAAAATGAGTTTGATTGATTGGGTGGGTGGGTGGGGCTGACCACACGTGGTGAAAGATACGGTTGTTGCTTGTTATGACCAACCAGTCACGTTACATCCCAAGCCGACCACAAAATATTGAGTGCCATGAGTTAGGGACTGTTTGTTTACCTCTTAATGGTTTTATTAATAGGCAATCTCTGAATCACTAAAAGATGAATCTTATTTGACAAAAAAAAGTCTGCCTTTTAATGGCTCCAAAACCGTCTTAATGATTTTGTATCCTGGACATACCTTAATCATTAAGCACCCTAATTTCATTCAGAACAATTACAACACAACCCTATTTCACTTTGAATTATATCATAAGTGTCTCTTAATCATTCTGACCACTTAATCATTCTGCACCAAATCATTCAACAACTGTCAAACAGCCCCTTAGACGAGACCAATCTTCAATAACTAAATTCCTTTCTCCGTATAAATATAATTAATATAATATTTTATTTGTATTCGTATTCGTATCTAAATAAAAAAATTAGGACAATGTTTAAAATATTTTTTTAAATATAGATAAGGCTACAGAATCCTACAAATATGTTTATATATAACATTCAAGTGGTTTTCGTGTACTAGAAAGGCCAGAATTTTTTTGTAGTTCACAAGTTTTTCGAATTTGCTTTATTAGAGTTTTATAGGTACTTATTTAAATTAGATATTTATTATCTATACTATATTATAAAAGAGATATAAAAAACTCTTAATTACAATATTTTAAGTACAAAATACAACTAATTAAAGCCAATTATTTAATTTACAATTTCATAATACATTGGTACAACTTATCCAAGCACAATATCTTACATCATCATCTATTTGTGGAATGGATACTCATTTATTAATATAAATATTTGTTTTTTTATATTTAATGGACGATTTGATCAATGTTATCTATTATTATCAATATTTATTGGACGATTTGATCATTATTACTATTATCAATATTTATTTTTTATTTTATGATTTGCTCTTAATATATCTATATCTATAATAGTTATAATCTCATAACTAATATATTTATACTAGATTATAAAAACATGCATTATCTAATAAATATATTTAAAAAAAAATAAAATAGGTAGTTTATCTCATAGTGTTTATCCTGTATTTAATATGTTTACTTGCATTTAGTTATACAAATAAAAACATAGGACTTTAATAAGTTATAATTATGTTTTATTAACTTGTAATTCTGAATTTTAACTATTATATCTATATTATACTGTAAAGCATTTAAGCTAAATTCTTAAAAACTAATTTTTATGCATTAGGTACCACTTATTAATGCATATTACTTAAAATCCAAAAGTACAAATTGATTAAACATAAGTACAGTTTATAAAAGCTCAATGTTTTGAATTCGTGTAACTAACTGCAGATAAGCATTTATTTTTATTTTCTAAAATATCTAAATTTTTTAACTATTGATATAACTAACCGATAAATATAAGAAAATTCAAGATAAAACACCTTATTTTTATTTTTTATTGAAGTATGTTATCTTTTTAATTTTAAATATAAAATATCTTAAATAAAGTTATCATTTAAATTAAACATTTTTTGACCCGTAACAAAATTTATTATTATTATTTTTTATAAAAAACCATAATTAAACTAAACTAAAATATATTTTTGTTTTAAATCTAGGTTTCTCAAAATCGTAAAATAAAATAAAAAAAGACTAACAAAAAGTATAAATAATGATCGAGGGTTCGAGTTCTAGATTTCAGAAATCCGTTGCATTGCGAGGGTACATTTCTAGTAATTTAAAAAAGGATGCATTTCTTTGGAATAGAAAGTGTAACATTGACCTGATAAAAGCTATCGTGTACAAATATCGGTATGGTCCATGACAAGATATGATAGTAACAATGGGACTCTAACATCGGGACCTTACAATCATTAACATATCATTACAACAGATATTTGGCCCTTAAATGATGGATTCTTTTCGTCCCCAGATACCTAATAAGTAGGTCGCTAGAGGTTTTAGTAATGTTATTTTTATATTTGGGTACATTGTTGGATTAGAAAAATGTATTATAAACATACTTAGGGGCCGTTTACCAAACGCTTACCTGAGTAAGCGTTTACCAAGTCATATTACCTTATGGATGAAGATGACAATGATCAAGAATTTTAGCGGTAAGAGCTAAGGCAAGGACCAAGAGTCTTACCTTGGTAAGTGATGACGAAGACTCTTACCACAGTTAGCACTTACCGGGAAAATTGTTGCATACAATACCGTTTTGGTGGATTAAAATCTTATCCGGCAACTAAGTGATAGTGTTAAATTTTACCGGTAAGCGCTTATCAGGAAAATTGTTGTATACGATACCGTTTTGGTGAACTAAAATCTTACCCGCTAAGTAAGTGATAGTGTTAAATTTTATTGGTAAGCGCTTATCCGGGTAAGCGTTTGGTAAACGGCCCCTTAATGATACCCTTTTTAGCATAGTTAAAGGTGACAAAGGGTTACCTAACGGTACGTTCAAAAGCGGTAACTTCAGCTAAATCTTAGTAACACTTGGATAAACAAAATCATTTTTATACATTAAAACAAAATAATTTATTTATTGTATATTAATGTTTATTGGATGATATGATTATCTGTCTTTAATATATTATTTGTTTTGACAGATTTATGAAATTAGCACAGCAAAATTTATATAATGCTTCTACTAATTTAAAAGGTTAGGATTGAAGTTAGAAAACCAAATGGACATTTTTAAATAGGGTGTTGCTATATATACCCTAGTCTATATGCTTAGGGGTGCAACTGGATCGGAAAACCAAGCAGTAACTATCTCATCCCTTTCTCACAACCTTATTAAACTAGGGTGTAAATGACATATAGACTAGGGTGCATTTGGAACCATCCTTTTAAATAAGGTGAATTATATCCATACCCCCTCCTATAGGGATATGTGAATGGGGAGGGGAGGGGGGGGGGAGGGGAGGGGGGGGGGGGGGGGGGAGGGATAACAACACCCTTAAATAATGATGGATGTTCAGGTGAGTTTGTACACCTTCATTAACTTTATAACAATATGAAATTAATAATTAAGAAAATTTTTAAGAGCATCTCCAACATTTATCTGAAATGAAGAAAATTAAGATTTTGGACAAACTTGTACTCCAATTGATTCTCCAAAAAAAAAAATTCAAAATAGAAAAAGTAAGATATTGTTAAATTATCCAAATTTAAATAACTCGTCAAAAATAATTACCATGAGAAATAAATAATATTTTAATATATTTCCACAAATAAGAAACATTGATATTAAATGCTTATAAGAAAGAAATAATATTTTATTAAATGTACAAAATATATTACTAATATAATTAATGTTGTATATTTTAAAATAGCGTATTTGTACGTAGAATATAATTTTCTTTTTTAATTTTTTATTTTAAAAAGTTTTAAAGAATTTATTAAAAAGGCTCCAATGATTAGAAAGATGTTGAACTGATAGCCAAATAAAGAAATTCAAAGTGTTTTTAATTAAGTCAACTTAAGATTTATATAAACGGCAATGCTAATGACACCTTTATTAATATCAAAATCAGGTTTATTCATACATTGAAAATGTAAAAAGAAAGTTATGATGTTGATGTGTGTTAAGAGAAAATCATTTATAAGGATATCACTAACAAAGTAAAGTGTGTCATTAGCCTCTGTAATATATACAAACCATAATGACAAGGAAGCACATACACGTGACACACGTCTTAATTCTTCATTTTGTCCCACACATCACTTATTAACCATTTTGATCTAAGTGTCATGCATAATTATGGGTCCACTATTTGTTGTATAAAAGAGGTCGGGCAAGATTAGAGGTGGCCAAACCGGCCCGGCTTGGGACCGCCGGACGACCGGCACCGGGACCGGTATGGGCCCGGACCGGGACTGGTTATAGGGCCGAAATTTGGGACCGGTTACAGTATTTGGCAGATTCGGCGACCCGACCCGGCTCGGTCCGAAATTTAAAAATATGACCGTTTTTCTAGCCGTTGGGAACGGTAATATGACCGTTCATTTCATATTTTTGAGCCTTTTTTTGGCTCCCTAACCCCCCCAAACACTATAAATAAGTTGTGTGGTGTATGAGGTTAGATACCAAGTTACAAAACGCAAAAAACGCAAACAATTGTCGCTATATTTTGTGATTTCGGCTCGTATTTGTTTCTCGCAAACTTGCAAGTTCTAATCTCTAAATTCTCATATATTTCTCTCCTTCTCTTCCAAAATGGCCGGTGAGCAACATGACACATCTAAAAACACAATTGCCCAAGTTCTCGTCGAGCATGGACGAAAAGCCAATGTTTGGAATAATTACAACATGGTGCTCCTCACCAACGGGAAAAGAAAAGCGCATTTCAAAAGTTGTGGAGCTCTCCTTACAGCGGAAAGAAATTTTGCCATAAGGTGGCACTCCGACCGAACGTGCCCAAATCCGGGGGCGAGTCAAGTCAACCTATACTTGACAATTCCGGTCAATTACGGTCATATGATGTCGACTTGAACCGACAAATGACAATACAATGTATCATTCAAACCAAGTTGCCGTTCGGACATTTCGACAATCCTCACATTACGAAGTTGATCCAAATAACGCTACAACCATGCTACAAGCCGGTAAGTCAAACTCTAAGACGTGATGCGATTAAAACTTGGAAAATTGCTAAAAATAAAATGCGACAATTGTTTTTCCAATTTACCCAACAACGTTTCTTTAATGTGTGATGTATAGAGCGTACCACAAAGATTACTGTATTCTTATATATGCATAACGACACATTGGATTGAGCTGCAATCGTGACAATTATGCAAACGTGTAACCACGTTTGAACTGTTTGGTGCGCCACATTCGGGTGATCGCCAATTTTGTATTACTAAAAAAGTCTTACGTATTAAAATTTATATTTTAAAGTCATTAGCATTTCATTTAATAACGCTAGTTGTAACACCCTAAAAATAGGGGAAAATTTAAACCTGGACCAATCAATAAAGCGAGGAAACTACTTTAAACTAATCATCCCAAATGGTAAATGAAGGAAAGTAACACATTAGAGTATTCAATCAACAAAAAGGGAATTCCGGAAAAGGACTGGACCAAGGTTTCCCAGTAAATACAACTAAGGCCCAAAAAGGGTAGTTTGTATACTCAAATGACTTCCATCAAAATGGGAGGTAAATTTAACAACCGGCTTAATCTAAAGTGATTTGACTAGATTAAATCGAGTGTCGCCACGTCCACAAAAGTAACTCTCTTCCCACGATTCCCAAAAATGTCATCTCCTACGGTGCTTCAACATGCACAGACCGGCGCATCATATCATCCTAGGGCCGCCACTAGTGGGACATGTAGATCAATGTACAAGCAACAAGTGTTAGGCTAGAAGCCTAGTGAGATCTTACAAGAAATAAAATTGAGAGTTTAGTACAAAATAATTGAAACATAAATCATCGTTACCCACTCCGCAATGGTAGCATAACACCACCTTCTAACATGTCCATAATAGTCCAATCCCGAATAAATAATCTGTGGCATACAATCCTTGCTATTGGGGGAGACTCGTGCCTTCAAGTGGCAATAGCAAGAAAGGAAACTCATTTATGGTAGTTATTGGAGAATTACACCTCAGGTTCTTGGCTTTAGTGCACACCACTCGGGTCTTACCTCAAGCCTTTCTAATATTTCCTTTAGTGTCCACTCCGTAGAGTACCACCTCAAGGTCTTAGAACCTTAGTGCCTGCTCAGTATTGGGAGAGTTTCACCTCAAGGTCATATGAACCTTTAGTGCCTACTCTCTAGACATTTAAAATAGAATTTACATTTCGTAACACAAGCCACACCACCCCTCATGCATAAAGGTTGGGTCTAATAATTCATCGTCTCAATAAGGGCAAGCCGAAGCCACCAAGTTCCACATAAAGCATCAAAATAAATATAACATGATTAATGACTTGAACATTCCAAAACAACCCATCCATTATCAAACCCAAATAACAACTAGCATTTGTGTCATCAAACTCCAAATACACATCGGATTAAATATAACCAAGTTTCACTCATAATAACTTTAGGTCAAACTCCCACATAGCAAAATCAACTTGAAACCAAGAGGTTAGCAAGTCATTTAGGTATTTATATATATAGATATAGGTATATATACACATATAACATAGTAGGAAACTCACCAATAGGGTTTGTAAGAGAAACCCTAAAATGAAGAAAACCCTAGAAAATGAGTCATTTCTTGTAGCTTTAATGGTCTTTAAATCTTCACTTGAATGAGGTAGAAGTGGTGGTTGGCTTTTAATGATTGCAACATGGTGGATTTAGGTTGAGTATTAAATGAGGAGAGAATGGGAGGAGAGGAAATCGTTCCAAGGGAGAGAAATGAGTCGATCTATCTTGGAATCAGAATGTGGGTTCAAGGGTTATAAAAATCGGTTTTATAAAACAGCAGCACAGGAGCACGCGGCGAGAATGACATGCGAGAGTGCCCTTAGCATTCTCGTCGGGCACTCTTGCGGGAGATGTACCACGGCTTTGCTTGGCCCTGCGATTGTGACATGCGAGAGTGACCCGGGCACTATCGTCGGGCACTCTCACCAACTATATACCGAGGTCGATCCCCTTCATGAGACAATGCCCCTGCAACTATAATCAGGGCATAGTCGTCGGGCAGGTACCGAAAGCCAAACTCTTCTAGATTCAGATTTTAGACATTCCAATTCGATGATCAACACGTTTAATTGACAACAACATATACATGCAACAATAATTCAAGTAAGAGTCTTAACAGATTAACAGAATACATAGTTAGAGTCTAGAGGGGAAAAAGATTGTTCATAGGAAATTTTGGGGTGTTACAATCCTCCTTTACTTGGATAAGATTTCGTCCTCGAAATCTCCCACTACCCAAAGAGATGACGGTATCTCCTCTTCATGTCCTCCTCTCATGTTACATTTGCACCTCGGTGGTGCTTCCATTGGACCTTGACCATAATCACTTCCTTGTGGAGGGGCCTCTTAGTCTTCCTTTCTAAGATGGTATCGGGCTCTTCTACGCATCGGTTATTGTCTACTCAAATTTCTGATAGAGGTATGACACTCTCTTCCTTCGCCAAGAACTTTTGAAGGTAACACACATGGAACGTGGGGTGAATCCCATCCATTTTGGGTGGTAATTCCAGTTTGTATGCTTGGAGCCCGACACGGTCAATAATAGTGAAGTGTCCAAGGAAGCGGGGGCTAAGCTTTCCGCTCTTCCCGAATCGGATTATTCCCTCCCAAGGTGACACTTTCAACATCACACTGTCGCCTACATGGAATTCCACGGGTCTTTTCTTTTTATCCGTGTAACTCTTTTGGTGGTCTTGTGCCGCCCTGAGTCGTTCTCTAATACTCTTGACTTTGTCGACCGTCTTTGTACAATCTATGGCCCCGCAAATTGCTCCTCTCCCGCCTCTAGCCAGCACACCGGGGTCCGGCACTATCGGCCATTCAAAGCCTCGAACGGTGTCATCCTGATGCTAGAGTGGTAACTGTTGTTGTAAGAAAATTCCACCAACGGAAGATGATTGTCCCAGCTACCCCCAAAATCGATGACGCAAGACCTCAACATGTCTTCTAAAGTCTAAATGGTCCTTTCGCTTTGTCCATCCGTCTGCGGGTGGTATGCGGTACTCAGTTTGATCCTAATACCCAACTCCCTTTGTAACCCATCCCCGAAATTTGAGGTGAATCGGCTATCGTGATCAGACACAATGGATTGTGGAACCCCGTGTCTCGAGACAACCTCATCAATATACAATTTTGCCAGCTTATCCATTGGTAGAGTTTCCCGAATTGCCAAGAAATGCGTGCTTTGGTCAGTCTATCTACTACAACCCAAACGGTGTCGTGACCCCTTAAGGTTTTGGGGAACTTGGTCACGAAGTCCATGGTAATATGTTCTAATTTCCATTCTGGAATCTCGAGAGATTATAAGCTACCATAAGGGCATTGGTGATCGTCCTTGAGATACAAGCAAGTTACACATCTTTCCACGTACTTCGCTACATCGAGTTTCATTACTGGCCACCAGTAATTTAACTTCAAATCCCAATACATTTTTGTACTTCCCAGGTGATTGGAGTGTCTCGATTTGTGGGCGTCATCAAGAAGTAACTCCCAGCATCCCCCAATCTTGGGTACCCACACTCGCCCTTGGAACAACTTGAGACCTCGACCATCTTAAACTAAGAGGAGGTGGTGTTTCGTCATGATTTCGTCCTTAAGATTTGTCTCTAACAAGGCTTCAACTTGCGACATCTTGATCCTTTCAAGAAGACTTGAGACCACATCAATTATTGAGATCGAAGCCCGCACAAACTTACTATACTCCTTGCGGCTCAAAGCATCCGTTACGACATTAGCATTACCCGGATGGTAAAGCAGTTCGCATTCGTAGTCTTTTAGTAATTCTAACCATCTTCATTGACGCATGTTTAACTCCTTCTGATCAAACACGTACTTCAGACTTTTGTGGTCGGTGTAGAGCATAAACTTCATGCCATACATGTAACACCCTAAAAATGGGGATAACAAAAACTTTCCAACAACGGAAAGGTGGTATAAAATTGCCATAGCAAGAGCCTCCCAAATATGGGGAAATATTCAAACCTGTTTAATTACAATTGTAATTTAATGGACAAATACATACCAACCAACTAATCTAATTTCTCTATCTAGAAAAGAGATTACAAAAAGGGTGTCATCTATAAACCCAAGCGTCTTTACCAAGAAATTATGTCCAAGTGCAAAATTCCCCAAGCTCTCACACAAAGCAACTACGCCTGCTTAGAACCGGCACCGCTAGAACCTGAGATACACATCGACACCAAACAAGTGTTAGGCCAAAAAGCCTAGTGAGCGTATACAAGGAATAACATATAAATCCACACACAATTCTTATCAGCAGTTAACCAATTGTTCATTAAATGTGGAGTCAATATACCTTGATGCCAACTACTACGAGTGACATCCGAAAGGCCCGACACATCCCAGGACTACAACCATGGCATTACCCCGAATGGGGGAGGTCTAGGTACATACCCACACGGTGGCACCCAAGACTAAATCCTCCTAGTGTCTACTTACTTGGTTCGTCCAACATAATTTATTAGTAGGCCTCAAGGCACAATATGACCAAGAATATTCTCCATACCAACCATGGGTACAATAGTACTAAGCCATTTAATGTAATGTCCATAACCAGACTAATATGACCACAATTTAATCATGTAGTTTTAAACCCATCAAATGGTGTCCCAAATAAGATATCCTCTCCATAACAAGATACACATATACATTTCCCAATAAGACTAGGCATGTTACATATAAACATGTGTTCACAAGGAAAACCCCAAAGTACTTGAGAATTTAATATGAACATTTCAAGTATGATACAAGATGATAGCAAGTAGTAGATTATGATGTGTATCTAGTTTTAACAAAAGGTTTAGTAAACTCACAATCTAGGTTTTTGATTAAAACCTAGAAAAAATGAACCCCTAGAAGTCGGATGAAAGTGATGAAGACTTGAAATCTTAAGATCTTGAGGTAGATGGAAGCCCAATAAATGATGTTTAACCTCCCATATGTTTGCAATAAATGTTTTGAGATGAGAAGAGGAAGGAATGATGCCCAAAACCCTAAAATCGCAGATGAAAACGAGTGTGTGTGTTTTTATGATTTGAAATTGGGCTAAAGAGGGGTTTTGGAGACCTGCAGGTGTCCCTGCGGCTTGGGCCGCGACCTGGAGGCCGCTCCGTAAGCCGCGCGTGTAATCCCCAGGTTGCACTCTAGTGTGTTACGCGGTTTGGACCGCGTCTTAGAGGCAACGCAGTAAGCCGCGCAACCCCCTGTTTCTCAATGGCTGATCTAAGGTTCCCAAACATTATTATAACAAACTTTAAACCAAATAGCAATTAACATATAATGTCCTACTATATTTAAGCACAAAACCATAGGACTAACAAAGCCCTATACTTTCCTGGAATTTTGAGTGTTACAATCCTTCCCACCTAATTGGGATTTCGTCCCGAAATTTCATCCTAAATTAAACAATTGAGGATAACGCTTCTTCATATCATCTTCAGACTCCCAAGTAATGTTAGCACCCCGATGATGCATTCATTGAACTTTCACCATGACCACTTCTTTGTGCCGCAACTTTTTCACTTTTGACTCTAATATTGCCTCTGGTTCTTCCACACAACGATTCCCATTATCTACCCGGATCTCCGTCATGGGAATCACACTTTCCTCCTCGGCTAGGCAGTTCCGAAGGTAACACACGTGGAACGTAGGATGTATCCCATCCATTTCCGGTGGCAAGTCCAAACGGTAGGCTTGTAATCCGATTCTTTCTAGAATGACGAAGGGTCCAAGGAAACGAGGACTAAGTTTTCCGTGCTTCCCAAAACGGATAATCCCCTTCCATGGAGACACCTTTAACATGACACGATCGCCCACTTGGAATTCGACCGGTCTCCTCTTCTTGTACGCATAACTCTTATGTCGGTCTTGCGCCGCCTTCAATCTATCTCGAATTTCTTTCACCTTGTCCACCGTCTCTTGAACTATTTCCAGTCCGCCGAATTGCTTTTCGCCTGCTTCTAGCCAACAAACCGGAGTTCTACACTTCCTTCCATAAAATGCCTCGAACGGTGCCATTCCGATACTAGAATGTTAACTGTTGTTGTATGCGAACTCCACCAAAGGTAGATGCGAGTCCCAACTTCCTCCGAAATCTATGACACACGACCTTAACATGTCCTCGAGTGTCTGAATTGTTCTCTCACTTTGACCATCCATTTGAGGATGGTATGCCGTGCTCAGATTTAATCTGGTACCCAATTCTTTTTGTAAACTAGCCCAGAAGTTCGATGTAAACCGATTGTCTCGATCCGACACGATAGATTGCGGAACTCCGTGCCTCGACACCACCTCGTCGATATAAAGTTTGGCCAATTTCTCCATTGGCAAAGTCTCCCGCATCGCAAGGAAGTGCGTGCTCTTGGTTAGTCGGTCAACAATTACCCAAATAGTGTCATGGCCTCGTAAGGTCTTTGGTAGTTTCGTCACGAAATCCATGGTGATGTTGTCCCATTTCCACTCGGGGATAGACAACGGTTGCAAACTCCCGTACGGTCTTTGATGTTCCGCTTTGACTTGAAGGCATGTGACACATCTTTCCACGTAATTGGCCACGTCTAATTTCATCACCGGCCACCAATAGTTCAATTTCAATTCCCTATACATTTTGGTGCTACCGGGATGTATAGAATACTTCGATTTATGCGCTTCTTCAAGAAGTAGCTCCCGATTTCCACCCAACTTTGGCACCCAAATTTGCCCTTGAAAGAGTTTAAGTCCACGACTGTCCTCCGTTAACGTTTCTCTTTGCTTCACCATGATCTCGGATTTGAGATTTTCCTCCTTGAGCGCTTCCACTTGACACGTCTTGATGGTTTCCAACAAACTCGATACCACGTCGATCCTTGTAAGGGACAACTTGACACTACCATCATGGCTCCTTCGACTCAGTGCATCCGCCACCACGTTGGACTTACCGGGATGGTAGAGTAAATCACAATTGTAATCCTTCAGAAGCTCAAGCCACCTTCTTTGCCGCATGTTGAGTTCCTTTTGATCGAAGATGTACTTAAGACTCTTGTGATCGGTGAAAAGAGTACATTTCGTCCCATACAAGTAGTGCCGCCACAACTTCAATGCAAAGACCACCGCCGCCAATTCCAAGTCATGAGTCGGGTAGTTCTTCTCATGATCCTTTAGTTGTCGTGACGCATAAGCGATCACTTTACCTCGTTGCATTAGCACACAACCTAGACCCATCTTGGAAGCATCGCTATTCACCAAAAAATCATCCGATCCCTCAGGTAGTGATAGGATAGGTGCTTCACACAACTTCTTCTTGAGCGTCTGAAAGGCTTGATCTTGCGCGTCGGTCCAAAGAAACTTGACATTTTTCCTTGTGAGTGAGGTGAGCGGCGAAGCTATCTTGAAGAAGTATTGAATGAAACGTCTGTATTAGCCTGCCAATCCTAAGAAACTTCGAATCTCCATCGGACTCGTTGGCGGTTCCCAAGTCATCATCGCAACTATCTTTGCCGGGTCCACCTTCACACCGGCTTTAGACACCACATGCCCCAAGAATTGTACTTCTTGGAGCCAAAACTCGCACTTCGAGAACTTCGCAAACAACTTTTCCTTTCTTAGAACTTCCAACACTTCCCGAAAATGTTTCTCATGCTCTGACTCGTCCTTTGAGTAGATTAAAATATCGTCAATGAAGACAATCACGGATTTGTCCAAGAATGGGCGACACACACGGTTCATCAAGTCCATGAATACGGCCAGAGCGTTGGTCAAGCTGAAAGGCATCACCAAGAACTCATAGTGACCGTATCGCGTCCGGAAAGCCGTCTTCGAAATGTCTTCCTTCTTCACTCTCATTTGATGGTATCCAGACCGAAGATCAATCTTTGAGAAGCATCCCGCGCCTTGGAGTTGGTCAAAAAGATCATCGATTCGAGGTAGGGGATACTTGTTCTTTACCGTGACCTTATTGAGCTCTCGATAATCTATGCACATTCGCATAGACCCATCCTTCTTCTTCACGAACAAAATCGGTGCTCCCCACGGCGACGAGCTCAGTCGAATGAATCCTTTCTCTAGGAGTTTTTGGAGTTGCACCATCATCTCTTGCATCTTGGTAGGAGCCAAACGGTAAGGTGCACGAGCTATCGGAGCCGCTCCCGGAGTGAGGTCAATTCGGAACTCCACTTGCTGCTCCGGCGGTAACCCGGGTAAATCTTCCGGAAAAACGTCCGGGAAGTCTCGCATGATCTTCACGTCCTCTACAAACTTCTTCTCTTTCTTCTCGTCCACCACGTAAGCTAGATACGAAGGATAACCTTTTGCTAGGAACCTACGAGCCTTGAGAAAGAAGATGATAGGGTTACTTCTCTTCCCTTTTTCCCTGTAGATGTTGACTACACCGCTTTCCGGTAATGACACTTGGATCATCTTTTTGGAACAAAAGATGTCGGCCTTATGCCTTGACAACCAATCCATGCCTATGACTACGTCGAATCCTCCTATAGTCATAGGTAATAAGTCTACTTCAAAGGGATTCCCATCAATCTCTAAGATACAATCATGAAAACGATCACGGATGATCACTTGATCTCCATTTGCTACTTCTACTACTAGTGCATCGGGAAGGACACAAATAGGAGTGACGAACTGCTTACAGAAAATATCCGAAACAAAGGAACAGGTAGCACCCGAATCAAACAACACACGAGCGAGCAAGGAGTTTACTAGGAACGTACCCGAAACAACATCGACGGTCTCCTTTGCCTCCTCGGTAGTCATCCGGAATTCTCGACTCGGCGCTCTCGATGGTTGTTCAACTCTTGCCGTTGACCCAAAAGAACTTCCTCGGTTTCCACCCACAAGCTTCGGGCAATCTCTCTTCATGTGCCCTGGTTCCCGACATTCAAAACATACCGGTCCTCGGATAGGACACTCCCGAATGGCATGACCTTTCTTGCCACACTTGGCACATTCCGCAGGACCTGAGTGAGATTTTGGATCGCATGGGCCAGAGTGCTTGACCTTGCACTTGTGGCACCATCGTGTCTCACGATGATTATCACCAACTCTTCCGCTCGTGAATGACTTAGATTGACGAATGGGCCCAGACGGCCCTTCCCATTTCCTTTGCTCTCCCACTGCAATTCTCTCATCTTTCTCTGCCTCCAAGTCATCTTCTACTAGTAACGACTCCTCAATCACATCCTGAAGGGTCAACCCTCTAGCATTCCTTACTGCAATCCTCATCCTGGCTAGCAGCCCTTGCTGGTAAGCCTTGATCTTTGACCTCTCATCCGAGACAAGATGTCCCACCAAATTTAGCTTTTCCAAGAAAAGCTTGGAGTAGTCAGTGACAGATAGAGCCCCTTTTCTCAAACCTATAAATTCTTCTTCCAGCTTGTCCAACAATCTCTCACTGCAGTAGTTGTCCATGATTTTCTGTTTAAACACGGGCCAAGTCAACTTAGCCAACACTTCGGGAGTGAGGGCGGACCGGGTAAGATTTCACCAGATCAAAGCCTCACCCCTCAGTAGTTGAGAAGTGAAATTCACCCATTGTGGGACATCGAACTCGCTAGACTCGAAAGCCATCTCTACATCTTTGAGCCAATACATACACGCAACCGGATTGGAGGACCCCGAACACTCCTTCGGATTGCACCCCAGAAAAGCTTTGTAAGTGCATCCCTTGGTCTTCCCTTTGCTTCTGTTCTCTCCTTGACCTTTAGTTACTACAACCGCCGATCCACCACCCGAACCCATCACGATATTCTCTGCCATCGTTTCAGGTTGTCGGTGACTGGTATCTCGATCCTCCAAGAGCTTCATAAAGAACTCTTGTTGTTGGGCCATGGCCGAGTTCATGGCCAGCATCATACTGTCTCTGATTCTGGTCTCCATAGTTACCTCCTCCATGATGGCATTGTTAGCCGTAAGGTTCGTGCGTGGAATTTGTTCGGGTCCTCCTCCCAAGATATTGGGTATGGGAGATCCCATGGAGGTTTCGACCAGAGGAGGTCGGTCAGTAGTATTCGGTAACCTGCTCCGAGTGTTTACCATTGATAACTACCACACATGTACGAGAAAGAGATTGAGAAAAGACTAAGCGGGTTGAACTCATTGTACGTACTAATACGCATTTCGATTATCATAATAACGGTATTTGGAAGTATGTCCACGTAACAATGTATTCATAATAGCAGTAGCTAAGTGAAATTATGAACATATCATACACAAGGATTCTTGTTACCATAGTCACAACTCTTAATTTGCGTAATTCCGTAAGTCCTAACACTCTCCCCACCTAGGACTTCTACCCCAAGTGGACAGTGAAGCAATAGTGTCTAAAGGTTAAATCTAGATATGCTAAAACAATACCTAGTTCGCTTAAACTAAAGCTCTGATACCAACTTGTAACACCCTAAAAATAGGGATAACAAAAACTTTCCAACTATGGAAAGGTGGTATAAAATTGCCATAGCAAGAGCCTCCCAAAAATGGGGAAATATTCAAACCTGTTTAATTACAATTGTAATTTAACGGACAAATAAATAGCAACCAACTAATCTAATTTCTCTATCTAGAAAAGAGATTACAAAAAGGGTGCCATCTATAAACCCAAGCGTCTTTTCCAAGAAATTATGTGCAAGTGCAAAATTCCCCAAGCTCTCACCCAAAGCAACTACGCCTGCTTAGAACCGGCACCGCTAGAACCTGTGATACACATCGACACCAAACAAGTGTTAGGCCAAAAATCCTAGTGAGCGTATACAAGGAATAGCATATAAATCCACATACAATTCTTATCAGCAGTTAACCAATTGTTCATTAAATGTGGAGTCAATAGGGGATACCCATAACACCAATCAAGTTCCACCCAAAGAGTCGATATACCTTGATGGCAACTACTACGAGTGACATCCGAAAGGCCCGACACATCCGAGGACTACAACCATGGCATTACCCCGAATGGCGGAGGTCTAGGTACATACCTACACGGTGGCACCCAAGACTACATCCTCCTAGTGTCTACTGACTTGGGTCGTCCAAAATAATTTAATAGTAGGCCTCAAGGCACAATATGACCAAGAATATTCTCCATACCAACCATGGGTACAATAATATTAAGCCATTTAATGTAAAGTCTATAACCAGACTAATATGACAACAATTTAATCATGTAGTTTTAAACCCATCAAATGGTGTCCCAAATAAGATATCATCTCCATAACAAGATACACATATACGTTTCCCAATAAGACTAGGCATGTTACATATAAACATGTGTTCACAAGGAAAACCCCAAGTACTTGAGCATTTAATATGAATATTTCAAGTATGATACAAGATGATAGCAAGTAGTAGATTATGATGTGTATCTAGTTTTAATAAAAGGTTTAGTAAACTCACAATCTAGGTTTCTGATTAAAACCTAGAAAAAATGAAAGCCTAGAAGTTGAATGAAAGTGATGAAGACTTGAAATCTTGAGATCTTAAGGTAGATGGAAGCCTAATAAATGATGTTTAACCTCCCATATGTTTGCAATAAATGTTTTGAGATTAGACGAGAAGGAATGATGCCCAAAACCTTAAAATCGCATATGAAAACGAGTGTGTGTTTTTATGATTTGAAATCGGGCTAAAGAGGGGTTTTGGAGACCTGCAGGTGTCCCCACGGCTTGGGCCGCGACTTGGAGGCCGTGCCGTAAGCCGTGCGTGTACTCCCCAGGTTGCACTCCAGTGTGTTACGCGGCTTGGACCGTGGCTTGGAGCCAGCACAGTAAGCCACGCAACCCCCTGTTTCTCAATGGCTGATATAAGGTTCCCAAACATTATTATAACAAACTTTAAACCAAATAGCAATTAACATATAATGTCTTACTATATTTAAGCACAAAACCATAAGATTAACAAAGCCCTATACTTACCTGGAATTTCGGTGTTACAATACAAGTAATGTCGCCATAGCTTCAAAGCAAATACTACAACTGCTAACTCGAGATCGTGAGTTGGGTAGTTCTTCTCATGCTCATTGAGTTGTATTAAAGCATAAGCACTAACCTTGCCTCGCTGCATTAGGACACATCCCAAGCCCACCTTGGATGCATTGATGTAGCCTACAAAATCCTCTGTTCCTACTGGTAGAGATAGAATTGGCGCCTCACACAGCTTCTTTTGCAAGGTCCTGAATACTTGCTCTTAAATTTTCATCCATACGAATTTTACTTTCTTTCTCGTCAAAGCGGTCAAGGGTGAAAAAACTTTGGAGATATACCGAATAAATCTTCGATAGTAACCAGCCAGACCCAAGAAACTCCTGATCTCGGTTGGGCTTTTTGGCGGCTTCCGGTTCATCATGGCTTCAATTTTGGATGGGTCCACTTTCACACCGTCTTTCATCACTACGTGCCCAAGGAATTGAACTTCCTGTAGCCAAAACTCAGACTTTGAAAATTTGGCATAGAGTTTCTCTTTTCTTTGCACCTCCATGATTTCCTGCAAATGTTGCTCGTGCACATGCTCATCCTTGGTGTATATGAGGATATCGCCGATGAATACGATAACGAACTTGTCCAAAAAGGGTCGGCGGACTCGATTCATCAAGTACGCGGTTAACCCCAACGACATTACAAGGAACTCGTAATGCCCATACCGAGTTCTAAATTCCGTCTTTGAAACATCCTCTTCTCTTACCCTCACTTGGTGATACCCCGAATGGAGATCTACCAAGGAGAAACATCCCGCTCCTTGCAATTGGTCGAATAAGTTGTCGATCCGCGGGAGGGGGTACTTATTCTTCATAGTCACCTTGTTTAATTTGCGAAAATCAATGGACATACGCATCGTGCTATCCTTCTTTTTGACAAATAAGACCGGAGCTCCCCAAGGCGAGGAACTCGACCTCATAAAACCTTTCTCCAAGAGTTCTTGCAACTGCTTCATCGTTTCCTGCATTTCCGTCGGTGCGAGATGATAGGGTTGTCGGGCGATTGGTGTCGCACCTGGAATTAAGTCGATGCAGAATTCCACTTGATGGTCGGGAGGTAATCCCGACAAGTCTTCAGGAAAGACATAGATAAAAAACACGAACGATCTTTACGTCTTCCACTTTCCTCTTCTCGGCTTTGGCGTCTAGTACATAAGCTAGAAATGATGGACATCCCTTTGATAGGCACTTTCGCGCTTTGAGAGAAGATATGACCTACCTCTCCTTTCCGCCTCTCCCCATAAATGAGGACGAAGCTTCCACTCACGGTAGGAACACGGATGAGTTTCTTTGAACAAAGGATTTTGGCTTGATTCTTCACTAGCCAGTCCATTCCTTTCACTACATCAAAACCCCCAATAGGTATAGGGAGTAAATCTACCGGAAAATGTTCACCATCAATTTCTAGTTGACAATCCTCCACAACTTCGTGCAACACAATTTGGTCCCCATTTGCTACTTCCACAACTTAGGCATCACTAAGGGTGGTGGAGGGCGCATTTAAAGATTTACGAAAAGAGTTTGCCAGAAAAGAGCGATTTGCACCCGAATCGAAAAGTATTCTAGCTGGTAAGGAGTTAATAGGAACATACCCGACACCACATATGCGACCTCCTCTGCTTCTTCAATTGTCATTTGAAATGCCCTTCATTGAGGTCCCGAAGCAACCTTTTTCTTGATCGGCATTCCCGTGCTAGCTCCTCTTGGATTGCCCTTTAGCTTGGGTTGTTGTTTCGCACGTGGCCCACCTCTTTGCATTCGTAACACACCGTCCCCCTGATGGGGCACACTTGGCTAGTGTGGCCTGCCTTACCGCACTTGAAGCATTCTAGAGGGGCAAAATTGCAAGATCTAAAATGCTTACTTTTACATTTCGGGGACAAACTTGGCTCTCGGCAAGGTTCCACTCTAGAATTCCCAACGAAAGGTCTCGGGCGTTGTGGAGGTCCCGACCAACCTTCCCACTTCCTCTTCTCGTCCACTTGGGCTTTCTCTTTCCGGTTCTGGATGATGTCGTCCTTGACCAACTGCGATTCTTCAATTGCATCTTGAAGTGTGGTCACTTTAGCATTTTGTCATGGCGGTTTACATTTCTGCCAGCAACCCCTTGTGGTACGCTTTTATTTTGGCCTTCTCATCGGGGGCTAGGTGCCCCACAAAATTTAGTTTTTCCAATAACAACCTTGAGTAATCGGCTATTGACTGATCTCCTTTTGTCAAACTCCTAAATTCATCTTCAATTTTATCCAACGCTCTCTCGTTGCAGTATTTGTCCATGACATTCTTCTTGAAATCCCCCCACGAAAGCCGGGACATAATCGCTGGATCATCGGTTGACCGAATAATGTTCCACCATGTAAGAGCATCACCTCGGATCATTTGAAAGGCAAAATGGGCTTTCTGCGCCTCCCCGCACTTGCAAGTCTCAAAGGCTAGCTATATCTCCCATAGCCATTTCATACAAATGACAGGGTTTGTAGTACCCGAAAACTCCGATGGTTTACAACCGAGAAAAGATTTGAAGGAACAAGTTTTCTCTTCCTGCCTTGTGTCATTTGACACTAATTCAACAGTCGGAATCACGTTTCCAATTCACCCAGACCCCGCGACAACTACATTATCCGCCACAGCCTCATGCCTACGGTGACTAGCATCCCTGTCTTCTAAGAGTTTCATAAAAAACTCTTTTTGTTTGGCCATTGCCTCGTTCATGACTTGCATCATGTTATCCATCATTCTCAACTAAGGAGTTGCTTCAGTCAAGACCGGGTTGGAGGATGCCAGATTCACCCTTTGAACGTGCTCTGATCCTCCACCCAACACATATGTTATGGAAGGAATCTCCCTTTCCTCAACGTCCCTTGGTTGACCGGCCGTCGATGCAGTAGCCTCATGGCCTTCCGATGGAGTTCTTGGTCTACCCCGAGTATTAACCATTTCAGTCTGTCACACACACACACACACACACACACGAGAATATAGGTGAGAATTAGGTTATACAAGATTACACGTAAGGAACGTACTATTACATTCATCGATCATCACAATCATAGTAATTCAAGCATGCTCACGTAACAATACATTCATAATAGCAGTAGCTAATTGAGATTATGAATATACTACACATAAGGATTCTCGATACCACTTTCATAATTTTCAACTATGTAATTTTCATCGACTTTAAAGTTGTCCCCTCTTTCAAAGGTCTACCCAATCTCACAATTCATCACTTAATCCTCTCAGTTTAAGTCTAGGCATCGAACCTACATACCTAGTTCACTTAAACTAGCGCTCTGATACCAACTTGTAACAGCCTAAAAATAGGGGAAAATTTAAACCTGGACCATGTGATTCCAGTTCCAAGCTCACTCAATTGTACACAAAATGTAGGAATCAATCTATTATTGATAGATCAATCAGTACATCAACTCCATAAATCCATATACCTATTTGTTGCAATTTCTCTCTCTAGAATCCGTATACAATTCTTGTTCTCTCTAGATTCTCATGTACGCTCTCTCTGTATTGTTGTGTATTTTGACAAACTACATTGACTCTTCTATTTATACTTGGTCAACACAATTGACCCTACAACTCAATTTACAAAACAACCACTTACACTTTACAATATTACACCTTGACCCCTTATTTAATCTTGAATACAATCTTGACTTAACAATCTCCCCCTTTGTATTCAAGATTAAAATAATTTGACAATAATCTTCAGGTCATCTTCTTGTTGCAAAATCTTCAAAATGAAATCTTTAACAACTCCAAATCTTGAATAATCTCTCTCTTTTGAAAGCCTTTTCATCACGAATACTTTGACAATCTTCACAGACTTTAAATCTTCAAAACTTTGACATTTTCTTCAATCTTCTTCTTTGTTCACAAATATGCAATAAATTTCCAGATAATCTCATCAACATGATAATCATCAGACTTTGCTTTGACTTTCTCCGCTTTACAACTTTCTCTTCCTTTTTGATAAACATCAATCTGACTTTGAAATCTTGAAATATATCCCCCTTTTTGATGAATTATCAGAAATCAGAATCATCAAAACATTTCAATGCCAACACTAACTTTGAAATATCTCCCCTTCTTTAGCAAAATAAGCACAGTCTTCATGAGATAGAGACAATCTCCCCCTTTCAAGAAAATATACCATCTCCGCCCTTTTGATATGAGTATCCGTCAATTCATAAAATGTATATACCCGAATCTTTTCAAATTCAGACAAAATAAGAATTGTAACCCTGAATCAACAAATGATACAGTTAGTGTGCCTGTAAGTAGCATAGAGCCACTTTGTGCAACTGATGCACTTTGGAAAGGAGCTTCTTGATGTTCACTCCCCCTTGGCTTCCATTCAATCATTGAAAAACCACAAAAGAATTTTCTATGAATGTTATGACAAGAAAACTTATTCCTTCTGTGCTCGTGCAGGTGTAGCAATGATTGAAGAAATTAAAGCTTAAATAGGATCAAAATATGTAAACCGTTGAGACCGCAATAGATATTACATAGACTCAATTTGCATGAGAAAGGGTCGAAGGTGGGGCAACTTTCCTTCTTTTTCAATATCAACATCTTCCAAACACAGATATGATAGATTATGTGCTGCTTCCCCTTTAGAATTTGAAACATCCTTTTGTTGAGAAAAGAATGAGTAGCTGGTGGGGTTTTAATGCAAGAGTTGTCATGGGCTAGTTGCCTTTTTCAATGAAGTTCACGAAAAATTGTGAAACAACAAATAATGTGGCGGCCCGACTCAGAAAAGATTTGGTGCAGAGTTTGATATTCTTTCACTCTGATCTCTCACCCTCTTTCTTTGAAACATTTGAGCTCTCTTCTAACCAATCTCTCTTTCACATTTTATCGCAACACACACCCACTCTCTATTCTTTTGACCCCTCTCCCCTCAATCACTCAGGATTACTTCTGGGGTAGGAAACACTGGTTAACGTGAATCCATGGAAGTCTTTTATGTGCACACACTGATTCCCATGTATTTTGTCCTAAAAATGATGTTGCTCAACCGTTTATCTTGACAGATAAGCATAAGATATCATTATCAGAAAATGTATGCTTATTAAAAATAAGATTGAGATTTGAGCATTTTGAACATTTAGGATCTCTCAAAACAATGAAATTGAATGAATGAAACGAATTCAAGTGAAGTTTTTTTTGATAATCTGACAATGATTCGATCAGATCAAATATCGTGATGAAAAAAAATATGTTGAGATATCAAAGAACGAATATTTGTTTATATGAACAAGATATAAACATATTAACAATGAAAGCACAATTATGAAGAAATGACGTCTGATTTCAAACGATGTAGAATTCAAACGGGAATATTAACATGAAAAAAATTATCTTTTGAAACATGGTAATAACAAAGTCAATAAAAGTACTGAACCGATGTGTGTAAGAATACTTGACAGTATAAAGACAAGAGAATACACAAGTATTTATCTTTAGAAACACACGGTCAGTTAAAATTGAAAGTATCGATATTAAAAACATTTAAAATCACACTTTGAAATTCATAAAACCTTTTGAGAACATGAAGTGGTTTGAACATTTGAGAAAACATTTTTCACATCTGAAAATCATTCTTCTTTCAAAATATGTAAGATAAAGAATCATAAATACTTACATTCTGCATAGGATTCTCCCCCATTAGAGAATAACACTCTACACACATTTTGAAAGAATTGAATCTCCCTTTGACAAAAACTTCAGATATTCCCCCCCTGTATCTGTAAAAAGCCAAATATTAGACCAAAACAATATGAATATGACAGTGAAATATATTTGTCTTTTCTCTTCTCTCCTTAAAAAATATTACAGTGAAAATTTTAAACAAACTCCCCCTCAAACAAACAATAAAAAACTTCCTGAAAAAGATGTATCTTGTCAGCATCCTTAAGAAGAAAAACATTTAAGTCCGGGTTCTGAACAGAATTATCCAGAAGTCGTCGTCACATATTCTCCGGTGAGAATAGTAACTCCCCTTAAATTTAACAATCAAGTTATCTTTTAATCTCCTCCCGAAAAATCAGAAAATGTATCAGTAAAAATATAAAACATATAAGCTCCCCCTTAACATTTGCATAATCCTTAATCATTAAATCGAGTTCTGAATTACTAGGATTGAAGTAAATTCAGAAGTCAAACTCCCCATCTTTATCATTGAAGACCGGGTCTTGAACTGCTTTGTTCAAAAGCCAATGTTCTTAAACATTGAAGACCGGGTTCTAATATGATGTAATCAGAAACCAATGTTCGTTGATGTACGAGTTTTGAACCGTTGTATTCAGAAGTCTACTTGATCTCTGAGGTACGAGTCCTAGACCGCTTTTGTATAAAAGTCAATGCTCTTAATCCCCCTAAACCTATGGTACCTGTAAAACATATTTGACAGGTTTTGGTACCCACATGTATTTGGGTCCAGATTGGTTAGATTTTGGAATCCACTTCTCATTAGATTTTGGAATCAATAAAACGAGGAAACTACTTTAAACTAATCATACCAAATGGTAAATGAAGGAAAGTAACACACTAGAGTATTCAATCAACAAAAAGGGAAATTCCAGAAATAGACCGGACCGAGGTTTCCTAGTAAATACAACTAAGGCCCAAAAAGGGTAGTTTGTATACTCAAATGACTTCCATCAAAATGGGAGGTAAATTCAACAACCGGCTTAATCTAAAGTTATTTGACTAGATTAAATCGAGTGTCGCTACGTCCCAAAAAATAACTCTTTTCCGACGATTCCCAAAAATGCCATCTCCTACGGTGCTTCAACATACACAGACCCACGCATCAAATCATCGTAGGGCCACCACTAGTGGGACCTGTAGATCAATGTTCAAACAAGACGTGTTAGGCTAGAAGCCTAGTGAGATCTTATAAGAAATAAAATTGAGAGTTTAGTACCAAATAATTGAACCACAAATCATCGTTACCTACTCCGAAATTGTAGCATAACACCACCATCCAACATGTCCATAATAGTCCAATCCTGAATATATAATCTGTGGCATACAATCCTTGCTATTGAGGGAGATCTGTGCCTTCAAGTGGCAATAGCAAGAGAGGAAACTGATTTATGGTAGTTATTGAAGAATTACACCTCAGGTTCTTGGCTTTAGTACACACCACTCAGGTCTCACCTCAAGCCTTTCTATTTCCTTTAGTGTCCACTCCATAGAGTACCACCCCAAGGTCTTAGAACCTTAGTGCCTACTCCGTCTTGGGAGAGTTTCACCTTAAGGGCTCATAACCTTTTAGTGCCTACTCTCAAGACATTTAAAATATAATTTACATTTCGTAACACAAGGTACACCACCCTTCATGCCTAAGGGTTGGGTCCAATAATTCATTGTCTCAATAAGGGCAAGCCGAAGCCACCAAGTACCACATAAAGCATAAAAATAAATCTAACATGATTAGTGACTTGAACATTCCAAAACAACCCATCCATTATAAAACCCAAATAACAACTAGCATTTGTGTCATCAAACTCCAAATACACATGGAATTAAATATAACCAAGTTTCACTTATAATAACTTTAGGTCAAACTCCCACAGCAAAATCAACTAGAAACCAAGAGGCTAGCAAGTCATTTAGGTATATATGTATATATAGGTATATATACACATATAACATAGTAGGAAACTCACCAATAGGGCTTGTAAGAGAAAACCCTAAAATGAAGAAAACCTTAGAAAATGAGTCTTTTCTTGTAATTTTAATGGTGTTTAAATATTCACTTGAATGTGGTAGAAGTGGTGGTTGGGTTTTAATGATTGCATCTTGGTGGATTTAGGTTGAGGATTAAATGAGTAGAGAAGGGGAGGAGAGGAAATCGCTCCAAGGGAGAGAAAGTAGTCGATCTATCTTGGAATCAGAATGTGGGTTCAAGGGTTATAAAAATTGGTTTTATAAAAGAGCAGCAAAGGGGCACGCGGTGAGAATGACATGTGAGAGTGCCCCTGGCAATATCGTCGTGCACTCTCGCCGGAGATGTACCACGACTTGGCTTGGCCCTGTGACTGTGACAGTCGAGGGTGACCCCGGGAACTATCGTTGGGCACTCTCACCAACTTTGTATCGAGGTTGATCCCCTTCACTCGACAATGCCTATGCGACTATGACAAGGGGCATAGTCGCAGGGCAGGTACCGAAAGCCAAACTCTCACAAATTCAGATTTTATCCATTCCAATTCGATGATCAACATGTTTAATTGACAACAACATATACATGAACAATAATTCAAGTAAGAGACTTAACAGATTAACAAAATACATAGAGTCTAGAGGGGAAAAAAATTGTTCATAGGAAATTTCGTGGTGTTTCACTTGTAATAATAATCAAAGCGTGCATAAATTAAAGTTGGCTTTGACCCTTATTTTATAGGGGTAATTATTTTATACACGTTGTTGTGCACACATAATAAATTTATCCGTTCAAGACGGTTTAGAAACTTGTGCACACAAAAGGTAAAAAATGCCAGCGGAATATAGAAAATATTGCGAAGATGTTGGTTTTCGAGCTTCGGGGCCGACATCTGATATGCCCGTTTGTTGATCAAACTCTCTCATTGATTTGGTAATGACCCTCTGTTATACTTAGTGAAAATTACATTTAACTTCTGTATGTATAAGTGTTTCACCATCAGCGATCAAATACTGAGTATGTTTAGTATCACTGATGATTTATCATGTAAACAATTAGACGTAATCCCTGAAGACAAGTTTCGCGACAAAAGATGTTCACTGCTGAATGAAAGACAAAGCTGCTGAACATAGGACAAGTTTATTCATGACCTAATGCGGATATCAGCGAAAACAAGACAAGTCTACTCACACGTGAAGAAGCTTGAGGAAAAGCTTCACTGATAGTTGAACTTCCTTCTATGTCTATGAAGGAAGAGATATTCAGCGATTGATGATCCCATTGCTTATGCTCCAAGTTTCTTTTGTCTTACCTCTACACACATAGTACAACTGTCAGAAGAGACATACCTCTGCAACAGATTATACAACAACTCTGATATCTATATTGTTCACCATACAGCCAAAAACATGTCTCCAAAAGTCAGACGTATGCAACCAACCATAGAAGGACACGTGTAAAGTACCTTGCCATGCATTTAATGCATAGTGTATAAATAGAAAGATCGAGACTCTATCTGAGAGTTGCCTTCAGCCTTCAATCTTTTTAACTAATATAGAAACCCTTGTTTTCTATACTCTTTCAATCCTCATTCTCTAATTCTTGTGCAACCATCTTAGTGTTTCTTAAGTTTGTTTAGATTAGGTTCTTACTTAATCTTATTCACCAACAAACTGGTAAATTGTATTTTGATTTATCAATAAACAATTTATTAAACTTTAAATCTTGTGTTTATATTCAACCCCCCCCTACAAACTTGTTAAGTACATTCAGGACCAACAAGTGGTATCAGAGCAGATTGTTTAATCTCATAAACAAGATCTTGCTTTATTCTCTTCCTTGCTATTCAAACTATAACACTTAACACAAACACTAACTACTATGATAATGGTTCTCTCTCAAAACCTCCTCGATTTAGCAGAGATAACTTTCCTCTCTGGAAAAACCGAATGATACTATTTCTAGAAGGTGTAGATCCCACTATACCTGAATATGTAGCAAATGGCTCTGATGAACCCTTTACAATCATAGATGTAGTTCCTGATACTACCACCACTCTTGCTATCCCTGAAAGATATGCTATTAAGGAAATAAGACAATAGAGTGATGAAGATAAAAAAAAGTTGGTTTAGATGCTAAGTCAAAAACCATTATCTCTATGGATCTTCCTGATGAAGCCTTTCATTCCATCATGCATCTGAAAACTGCTAAAGAAATGTGGGACACTATATGTGTTCAGTATGAAGGTACCACTGAAATCCAAGAAACCAGAAAGATTAATTTGTTAAGACAATATTAAAGTTTTATCTATGGTAAGAATGAATCCCTATCTGATGTTCACCAAAGATTTAACTGTCTAACTAAAGATCTAAGGATTGTTGGTAGGACCTATTCTAACTCTGAGGTCTTAGATTGTTAGGTCCATTGAGATCATGATTGGTATTGAATGATAAAGAATAACTAGGAATCATAGGGTAGAAATCTGTAAATTTATTAATGCAAAAAGTAAAACTACAACTACTGAGAGAATAACAGCCGTATGTCTACATTGCAAATGAAAAGCTTAATCTAAAACATACTACAAGATTCCTATTTATACCCCCAAGCCCTTGTATACATTTTAAGCCCAAACCCATATACAAGGCCCAATACACAATATGTAGATTACTTTACTAAATTTCTAAATAGAACATATTTATGTTCTAACATCCTCCCCCTAAGTTTTGTAAAGTAATCATTCTCTGATCATCTCTAGCTTCAGCTCCTCTCCCCCTTGATTTCTTTATAAAACTTAGCGTTGAATAAACTTCAAAGCTCTTCTAGCTCCCCCTTCAAATTAGCTCTTATCCTTGGAGTTTCAATTGAAATATCAGATCTGATGTAGACCATAACCTCGACTGAGTGCACATAAAGACAACTTTTGACTCTTGTAAACCCAACACATTCCGTATGCCCACAAGAATGATATGTGTTGAATATTAGAATGACAACCAAGTGCATCTTTAGTATATAACATCTGATCTGTCTTTGAACCATGAGTAGAAATAAGAATTCAGCTTAAGAACTTCATCTGATAAGCTTACGGGCGGTAGCATCTGGTAGCAACACTACAAGGCAAGGTTTAGAAGGCAAACAATGTTCAACAACTGATGAAAGACGCTCATTTTCTAACTGCTTTCCAGAAGACTGAATAATCTAACCCAAAACTCCTTTCTTCACGAATCAGCTGGATGATTATAAGCACTCAGAATTCTGAATTACAACTCAAGCATCATAACAATGATTGCAGTTGCTCACACTACTGAGTGATCAGGTCAGAAGAATGATAAAGTGCTCTCAACGGTCTAACAACTCTAGAAGCTTTCCAGACTGATGATTGCAGATGCTCAGGCAGCTAACTCAATCCAAGTAGAGACCAAATCATCAAATCCAAAATCTGAAAATCTTGAAAAGCATGAGTACTCGTGAAATGTAGATCAGTTGCTAAAATATGTGACCAACATATGATAATAGTGATGTCACATATGCATTCCGTGTAAAAAGCTCAGGAACAGGGCAAACTTGTATCAGAATGGGTTCAGAACAATCAGAATTCTCAAAAACATCAAACTTTTCGCAAAACACCATCAATTCGTAGATCACTGTTGACATTTGAGCACGATTCGCAAGATGGACTAAACTTAAACCCCAGAATTCGCGTAGGCTTGCATTGCGAATCCTTACTTTTCGCAAGCACCTATCTGCGAAATCCTCGCATTTCGCAGACCTCACATCTACGAATCCTCAGAATTCGCATCACACATACCTGCGAATCCTTGACTTTTCGCAATACTCTCATCTGCGACTTCTCTACTTTTCGCAACACATATATGTACGAATTCTACACTTAAGAAAATTTCATCTTCAAGGAATATAGTCTTGCGAATCCTTAACTTTTCGCATAAGACTATTGTGCGAATTCTATACTTAACAGAAATGTCAGCTTCAAAGGCTTTAAGAATTCTGACATGCGAATTCTTATGCATGCGAATTCTATGTTGCGAAAACTTCTAAAAACCTTCATTCTGCGAATACTTTCCAACATCTGCGAGTTCTTAAACTGAAACATGTGAATTCTTGGATCTGGAACGATTTTCACATTTCTTACAATTAAACCTTCAAAATATCAAATATTGAGTTGAAACTTTGACAACAGGTTCGAAAATAACTGTAGAGCACATTTGTAGTTGATCATCTTGTCTAATTTTGACTCTAAAGTCAAATCGATCCAACCACAGTGATAAATATTTTCGAACAAGAAAAACTCAAAATCGATCCAAACAACCAAAATTTGATGAAGTTTTACAAACTAATTGATTCTATTAGGTTCGACTCTATCCACAGAACCAATTTGACATCAGAGAACAAACAAATTTCATCAAATCACAGAAATCAAAAAAAATCATCAACTGTTCTATCAATACCAATCAGATCTCCATCGTGCAAAAAATAATATCTCTGTTAAGCTCTGATACCACTTGTTAGGTCCATTGATATCATGATTGGTATTGAATGATAAAGAATAACAAGGAATCATAGGGTAAAAATCTGTAAATTTATTAATGCGAAAAGTAAAACTACAACTACTGATAGAATAGCAGCCGTATGTCTACATTGCAAATGAAAAGCTTAACCTAAAACATACTACAAGATTCCTATTTATACCCCCAACCCTTGTATACGTTTTAAGCCCTAACCCATATACAAGGCCCAATACACAATATGTAGATTACTTTACTAAACTTCTAAATAGAACATATTTATGTTCTAACATAAATAAATTCTTGGAATGTCTTATGGAAAGCTGGGACAACTACTCAATGTGTCTTAAGCAGACAAAAGACTTAAATTCTCTCTCTCTGTCTCTGTCTCAACACATTATATGGAATATTGCTCAACTACGAGCAATCAAATCTTCTGAAGAAGAATCTTATAAAAGATTCTAAAGACTCCAAAAACACTCCTGTTGCTTTAGTCTCTTCAGAGATCATTCCATCTCAGCGATCTACTCTCACTATCACTGAGTTAGATTCCGACTCTGTGGAATTATCAGACGCTGATCTATCAGAGTTTGATGAATCCTTAGCACTCTTGACAAACTCCTTCAAAAGATTTGCAAAAAGAGCAATTTCAGAAGAAAGAAGCCTCTCTTTATATCTGACAAGCCAAAATCAACCCCTGTTGATAAGTCTACTGCTACTTGCTTTAACTGTGAAAAAGTTGGACATTTTGCAAGTGAATGCAGGTCAAAGAAAGTTTTCAAACCTTCTACCTCCAAGAAAACCAGCGATAACAAATACCTTAAACTGAAAGAAAAATATCAAATGCTGAAAAACTTTAAGAGAAAAGGTAAATGTCTCATCGCTGAAGAGCATGACTGGGCTAAATCAGAAGAATCAAGTTCTGATGAAGAAGAAGTCGCTAATATCTGTCTTATGACTGAGATTAAAGAAGAAGTGGAAGAACCCACAGGAACTTCCATGAGTTACATCTCCTCCCAAGTATCAATCTCTATTAATCCCTCTCTTTCTGAAGTTGAGAGAAGTCGCGCAGTAGATGTGCTGACAATAGACTTGTACAATGCACTAAATGGCAAAATCCTAGCTGAAAATAAGAATATTGATTTAACTGAACAGTTATAGAAATGTCATGAAAGGATCAAAGAACTAAATCTTCTAGAAGAAAGTTTAAAAGATCAGGTCATTGTCAATGAAATTATCAGCATTGAACGCGAACAAACCATCGCTGCTTTAAAAGCAGAAAAGACAACTGTTGATGGATGGTGTAAATATTCAACCAAGATCACTGAAATCATCATGGCTCAAATCCCTGCTAATGAAAAAACTGGTCTCGGTTATCATCCTGAAAAAGATGAATCTTGCAGAGACTTTTCTATGTTTAAGTTTAGAATGTTTGTCTCTTCTATCCCTGACACTTCTTCTACTCATTGCTCTTCGTCTTCCAATCCTGTTTCTGAGGACTTATCAAAGAGCTCTAAGCTCGCTGATAAAAGGAAATCCATTTCTCATCATCCTCAGAAGGCTATCAAAAAAGCAAAACTGAAAGTCTCTTCCAAACCTTCAGTAAATCAATCTTCCAGCTCTGGAACTAAAATCACTGATATCTCTCAGAGATCATCTCCAAAGCTGAAAATTTATATTAAGCCTAAGAAATCCAAAGAACTGAAAGTTTTTCCAAAATCTTATGCCAAGGGTATTTTTGGAGCTGGCCCTACTCATCTCAAGTTTTCCAACTCAACTACTCATAGTCTCAAGGCAAATTTCATCTATAGAAAATGCTATCACTGTGGACTTACTGACCATATTGTTAGTAAATGTCCTACTGCCATAGAAGCTGAAAAGATAGCTAAAGTGAAGATGATTGCCTCCAAGGCTAAGAAGGTGAACAAAGATGAGAAATCTGCTAAGGTGAAAAATGCCACTAAGGTTAATCAAATAACCAAAGTGAAGGCTACCATTGAAGCTGATTCTTCAAATGCCGTGAAGATTGTTGAACCTTCCATCTCCATTAACATTGCTGGACCCATTGAAAAGTGGGTACCAATCAAAACTTATTATAACATAAATATGTTCTATTTAGAAGTTTAGTAAAGTAATCTACCTTGTATTGTATTTGGGCCTTGTATTGGGTTTGGGCTTAAATGTAGCAAGGGGTGTGGGAGTATAAATAGAATCTGTAGTCTGTCTTTGTAGTGTAAGCTTTCATTCACCATGTAGATCGTACGAGTTCTTGTGTTCTGTAGTGTACTTTTCATTTCAATAAATAAAACTGCAGTTTCTATTCCCAATTCTCCTTGTTAATCTTATAAATCAATCAATCTATGATCTCAGGGACTTAATAATTGGTATCAAAGCCGAACACAAATTTTTCTACGACGATCGAAATCAGATTGAGTTTGAATAGAACAATCACTGTTGCTTTTCGATCTTTGGAATTTGTTGTGAAATTGGATGTTCTTTGATGTTAATTTGGTTATATGGTTATAGTCGATCTTCATTGAACCAATTACATGTTCCAATTTCAATTCAGAAAGTTGAATTTGTCGATTTTGAGAAGTTTTAATTCGAAAATGTCGTATTACTATGTTGAGATTGAATTGTACTTTAGAGTCAAATTTAGATAAAATCATCAACAGTAAATGTGCTACAAAGTTGCTTTCGAACCTGTATACAAAATATCATCTCAAAATTCGAAGTTTTGAAGGTTAATTTTGAAGAAATCGTGAAAAACGTTCGAGATCCATAAAATTTGCATGATTAGAATGAAGAACTTTCAGATGCTTGAAGAACTTGCAGAGAAAGAATTCGCATGGTTAATTTGTTAAAGAATTCGCATGTTTCAGAATTCACACAATGGACTTTGAAGATGAAATTGTTTAAGTATAGATTTCGCATAACAGTAGGTTGCGAAATGTGCAGAATTCGCATGCTAGTGATGTACGAAAAGCTCGATACGAATTCCTGTGGTCAAAAAGATTTCTAAGTGAAGAATTCGCAGGTAGTCGTATGCAAAATGTTGAGAATTCGCATCCTACCTTATGCGAATTGTGAGAATTCGTATGCAACTTATGCGAGAAGTTAAGATTTCGCAGATGTGAGTCATGCAAAATGCGAGGAATTATAGGAATAGAGTTATAAGAATTGAGGTTTTTGGCTATGTCCATCATGTGAATTGTGCTCAAATGTAAACAGTGATCTGCGAATTGATGGTGATATGCGAGAAGTTTGTGTCTTTTTGAGAATTTTTACTGTTCTGAACCCTGTTTACTAAAAGTTTGCCCTGTTCATGAGCTTTATACGCGTAATGCATATGTGACATCACTCTTATCATACGTTGGTCACATATCCTTAGCAACGGATCTATTCTTTCACGAGTGCTCATGCTTTTCAAGATTTTCAGCTACTGGATTTGAGGATTTGGTCTCTGATTGGATTGAGTTAGCTACTTGAGCACCTGCAATCATCAGTCTGGAAAGCTTCTTTTATGGTTAGACCATTGAGAGCACTTTATCATTCTTCTGACCTGATCACTCAGTAGTGTGAGCGACTGCAATCATTGTTCTGACGCTTGAGTTGTGATTCAGAATCCTGAGTGCTTATAATCATCAAGCTGATTCGTGAAGAAAGGAGTTCTGGGTTTGATTCTTCAGTATTCTGGAAAGCAGTCAGAAAATGAGCGTACTTCATCAGTTGTTGAACATGTGCTTGCCTTCTAACCCTTGCCTTGTAGTGTTACTACCGGATGCTACCGCCCGTAAGTTGATCAGATGAAGTTCTTAAGCGGAATTCCTATTTCAACTCATGGTTCAAAGATAGATCATATGTTATACACTGAAGATGCATTTGGTTGTCATTCCAATATTCAACAAATATCATTCTTGTGGGCATACGGAATGTGTTGGGTTTACAAGAGTCAAAAGCTGTCTTTATGTGCACTCAGTCGAGGTTATGGTCTACATCAGATCTGGTATTTCAGTTGAAACTTCAAGAATAAGAGCTACTTTCAAGGGGGAGCTAGAGGAGATTTGAAGTTTATGCAACACTAAGTTTTATAAAGAAATCAAGGAGGAATGAAGTTGAAGCTGGAGCTTAAAAGATAATGATTACTTTACAAAACTTAGGGGGAGAATGTTAGAACATAAATATGTTCTATTTAGAAGTTTAGTAAAGTAATCTACCTTGTATTGTATTTAGGCCTTGTATTGGGTTTGGGCTTAAATGTAACAAGGGGTGTGGGAGTATAAATAGAATATGTAATGTGTCTTTGTATTGTAAGCTTTCATTCACCATGTAGATCGTACGAGTTCTTGTGTTTTATAGTGTAGTTTTCATTTCAATAAATAAAACTGTAGTTTCTATTCCCAATTCTCCTTGTTAATCTTATCAATCAATCAATCTATGATCTCAGGGACTTAACAAGATGTTTTGTCTTAAACGACAGAGAGAATATCGGAAAATTTGATCGTAAGGCTGATGAAAAAAAATTCATCGGCTATTCAGCAACCTCTAAGGCTTACAGAGTATATGTGCTTAAATCAAAGTTAATATGGGAATGTATTAATCATTCATTTGATGACTCTTTTCAGGCGACTTCTGAGCAAAACAGCTCAGGAGTTGAACTCCAAATGCAAGACTCTGGTGAAACATCCTCTCGAGCAAATGAGTTAAATCACTTATTCGAGGAAATGTTCAATGATGATGAACCCTCTGAATATGATCACAGAGCCTCTGGAGTCGATCTCTCTATGGACCAAACAGGTCCTTAACTGGTCCTAATGTTACTTCACCCTCTTCCACTACTTTTGTAGGACCAATTGTTGAGTGGGAGCAAGAAGAGAATACAGAAAATCAAGACTCTTTGCCAACTCAAGTTGAAGATCGTACTATACACACGATAGAAGAGTCATCACCAGAGAAAGCCGAGAACTTCAATCAAGATACCACAGAGGCCTCTACCTCAACTCAAGCAGCCATCTCTACAACTACGATGAGCACGACTGATCAGTCCTCTTCCACAGAAGCTGCTCCAGCGCTTGAAGAACTATCCACATAAGTACAACTTGATGCCTCCAATGACCATCTCCCAAGAATGACAAAATGGACCAAGAGTCACCCACAATGTCAAATCATTGGTGACCCATCTGATAGTGTCAAAACACGCTCTTCTACTGCAAAATTTTGTTTCTTTACAAATTTTGTTAGTATCATTGAGCCCAAGAAGGTTTCTGAGGCCATTGATGATCTAAACTGGATAGAGGCTATGCAAGAGGAGCTTCTGCAGTTTGAGCGCAACAAGCAAGACTGGTCATTCGGAACCGCAATAGGGACCATATGGGTCTTCAAGAACAAGAAGGATGAAGATGGGGTAGTCATTCGGAACAAGGCAGGACTGGTAGCCAAGGGATATTTCCAAGAAGAGGGGATTGACTATGAAGAAACCTTTGCCCCTGTAGCACGGCTCGAAGCAATTAGGATTTTCCTAGCCTTGGTAGCCCACAGAGGATTTAAGGTGCATCAAATGGATGTAAAGTCAGCCTTTCTGAATGGTCAAATACAAGAAGAAGTTTATGTCCAACAACCACCAGGGTTTGAGAGTTCAAAGTATCCTGACCATGTGTACTATCTGGAAAAGGCTCTGTATGGACTCAAACAAGCCCCAAGAGCGTGGTATGATAGGCTCTCCAACTTCTTGCTTGCCAATAATTTTGAAAGAGGTACAACTGATACTACTCTATTCTACAAGAAGAGAAAATGTGAGATTCTACTTGTGCAAATATATGTGGATGATATTATTTTTTGTTCTACAAATGAATCAAATTGAAAAAAGTTTGATACATTGATGAAGAGTGAGATTCAAATGAGCATGATGGAAAAATTAACATTCTTCCTCGGGCTTCAAGTCAAACAAACCATAGAGTGTATTTTCGTAAACTTGTCTAAATATGTCTCTGACATACTTTCTAAATATAAGATCTCTGACTCTTCTGCAATGAAAACCCCTGTGGCCACTGGATCTAAGCTCTATGCATATCTAGAGGGTAAATCTGTGGAGTGCAAACTCTATAGAGGAATGATAAGGTCTCTTCTATACTTAACTACTAGTAGACCAGATATAATGTTTTCCACATGTCTCTATGCAAGATTTCAAGCTAACCCAAAGAAATCCCATCTTTATGCTGTCTAGAAGATCTTTAGATACCTTAAGGGAACCAAGTATCTTGGCCTCTGGTATCCAAAGAACTCTGGATTTGATCTGATGGCTTATACAGATTCAGACTATGGAGGATGCAAACTCGACAGAAAGAGCATTTCTGGAAGCTGCCAATTTCTAGGAGGAAAACTTGCTAGTTGGACTTCTAAGAAACAAAATTATGTTTCAACATCTACGACCGAAGCTAAATAGGTTACTGCCGCTAGTTGTTGTTCACAAGTTATGTGGATGAGAACCCAACTGCGAGACTATGATCTGGACATCGAGAAAATTCCCATCCTCTGTGATTCAAAGAGTGCCATTGCGATCTATGCCAATCCTGTATAGCACTCCAAAACCAAACACATCGATATCAGGTACCACTTTTTTAAGCATCATGTATAGCTGGGTACAATAGAGATGTACTTCGTGCCCACAGATAAATAGCTTGCCGACTTGTTCACTAAAGCTCTAGACTAGAAGATATTCTCATTTATAGTTGGTAAATTTGGTATGCTTAACTTGAGTTGATCCACATAACCTCTGCACCTTGTCACAGAGCTTCTGATGTACATAATTTTATTTTTAGTATGTATAGCTTCATTTCTACATGTATAGTTTTATTTCTGCTTGTATAGTTAATCTTTTTGTTTACAAATCTCATCACCTTGTGGTTCTTTGATCTATATCTTGTGCAAAACTTAGCACATTTGATCCAAGCATAGGTCAAGGGGAGCAGAAAGAAGACCTTGAATATGATCACAGAAGTTGATCATTCAAGGGGGAGTAGAAGGACCCATTCTATCGAGAAGATTGCAGTTTACGGTAAGTTCTTCGCACAACCACGTGTCAAAACACTTTTCTCGGACACAAACTTTTATATATGTTCAAACTTATCCCAAGAAACAAATCAAAACTTTGATTGGTCAAAATCTCCTATCATCTTTCTTTTATTAGAAATTTTTGGTCATAGAGCCTCTACGACCTCTCACAGAACCTCTGCGAGGTATAACCGAGCCTCTACGCCCAAAAGGACCCCATTTGATCATATCATTGTCTTTCAAGTCTTGTGGGTAAGGAAAAGTTGTTACTCTGTCAAAGTTCTTTACCAACCCCGGATCACAGAAGCTCTTTAAATCAAAGAGCCTCTGTGACTCTCAACACTTGTAAAATTCTCAAATACATTATGGGGTGCGGGTTATTTTGAAAGTCACAGGCATTTGGGTATAGCATATGCCATGCATGTGAGATTAGTGGGAGGCGCACGTACTTGATCATGCACCGCCTAAAATGACGTGGCAACATTTGATTGGACGGTGAACTATACCGTTGTTTTTGAAACGTCTCTCTAAACGACTATGTACTTATTACGGATCTCAAATTTTTTTATTTTACCGCCTAACATTTTACCCTCTCACACAATAAATACCAAAATCCTTTCACTTTTTCATTTCTTACCTGCACTTTCTCTCTCAAGAATTCGATCAAAGAAAACCTGAAATTTCTTCCTTCACTAATTTCTTCCATGGCTTCCAACTCCATCTCCGACGAAAAAACTGTTCTTCCCCCAAGGAACAATGATGAACAACACTCTGACAGTGCTGAACAACAAAACCCTCTCTCGTCTGCTCAAGCCTAGTATCACACAATCACCCTTCCTCTCAAGCCCAACAACCACTACGTATAACTGAACCCTGAAGCCTTTAGGAAGGAATTTGAACCCGTCATACTTCTACTCAAAAATCACTTCATAAGTAATGACCTAACTTTGAACAGGAACGATATCCCTGAATCCATCATTCAACAATTTTGGCTTAGCTGTAGGTATGTAGAAGATGAACCTGCTATGGGATATGCCACTATTGAGAACATGGACCATATTCTGAAACTAGGGATTAATAGAAAAATGATATCCTTTGTTTTTGGACTCCCCACGAGAAGGCAATTGAACATAGTCAATTATGCCACAGAACCCTCTGACGAGGAACTTGTTGAATTCCTTCTCTTCCTTGGATATGCCAAACCAATCACAAAAACGACAGATTTCAAAAGGCAATTCCACCCACCAATGTGGAATGTGCTCTTCTCTATCCTCAATCGCTGCTTGACTGGGAAAATTGGGAGCCCAGACCAGACCAGTCACAATATATTGGCCATTATGTATGGTATCTACTTCGACCTTCCTCTGGACTATGCAAGGTTGATCCTCAGAGAGATGGTGGGCGCTATGATCAAGAAGAGGGATGAACAATCAAGGGATCGACCTCTGCCATCATTAATTTTCCAGAGGTTCATAGCTGTGCTTCGGGGAAATCACCTAGTAGAGAAGAAGATTTCTTTGGATGGAAAGAAGGTCGAAACTCACTCCATGACTACCCATAAACCCACCATCGTACCTTCTAGCTACCTAAATGTTCGACCTCTGCCAGAGAAGATGTTAACCTAATTAGGTAGAGAAGATAGGAGGGTGTACAGACGTGGACACAGGACTTCAAAACCGATTCTTGAAACCCCTCCATGCATAGGAGCCACAGAGGGTAAGGAAGTTTTGTATCTTAGGCCAAATCCCACAGAGGGAGTACAAGGAGGAGAACAAAGAGTGGAGAGTGTAAAAAGAGAGGAGGGGAGTGAAAGAATGAAGAAAATGAAAAATAAAACCAAGAAGAGGACTGCAAAAGAAGTGGTCCCACCCCCATCAGAGAACCAAACAACAAAGGTGGAAGAACCTCCCAAGAAGAAGAAAAAGAGGTTGAGGAAGAGAGTTGACATCGAAGAAACTCAGGCCTCTGTACCATCTCCAAAGGTACAAGCCTCAATCATCAATAAGAAACCTGCTGAGGTAGAAGAGGTACTTCTTCAGAGGAGAAGAAGAAGGCAAGAAATAATCGAGGAAGCCCAAAACACTGAGATCGAGGCTAGAATCGAAGTGACAAGGCCTCAGAGCCCTCTAGCCATAGCTACTGAAATTGAAAATGAGGTAGTTGAAAGCATGAGTCCTCAAGCAACATAGATCCCTACACCTCTAGAGCTATCACCACCAAGAGCAAATCCCACAGAAGAGGAGGTCTAAGTATAGGACGTAAATGAGGAAGAGGAGAGTGATGAAGAAGAGAGTAAAAAAGTGAAGGAGGAGACAGAGGGAGAAAAAGATGTGTAATATTCGGGCTAAAACTCAGTGAATTTATTTTGGGGTGAAATTTTAGAAAGTGTTCTTAAAAAAAGGGTTATTATGTAAAATAGAGGATAATAGGGATTTAACCCTATAACCCTTATTGAATTGTTGGTGGCGGCTGGTATTTTGGATATAGAGCAAGAAAGAGAGAGAGAGAGAGAGAGAGAGAGAGAGAGAGAGCTTTGGCCGATTGATCGAAGGAAGGAGGAAGCTGAAATTGTGGGTGTTCATCAAATCTTCAAGGTAAATCTTCTTATTCTATTGTTCTTGTGGTTTGGGTGAGGGTAATCTGTCGATCTTCACAATTGTAAATGGGATTGCTATAGTTTACTTCTTTGATTTATGGTTTTAGTTTTGATATTTCTGTGGATTTAGTTTGGTATGGAATATCTGGTTTATCAAGTTGCATTTGATTAAAAGATTTTGGGATTAACCGTAGGTTCGTATTATGTCTATTGGGTTCTGGGTTTCGTTCGAAATCGGGGTATCAATCGACATTGGCCGGAATAACTCCGGTCATCGAATCGTTTTAACCCCAGTCGAGTTTTGAGGCACCGGTCGATCAAGTCGACACCGGTCATTAAGTCGATACCGGTCGAGCAAGTCAACACCGGTCATTAAGTCAACACCGGTCATCAAGTTGACACCGGTCGAAGGGAAAGGGGGGGCGCCGGTCATCCAGTCCGGTCGATCATTTCCTCGGTCGTGTGTAGGAAGTCAGGCTCCGGTCGATTAGATATTTTACCTCGGTCCCTGGATGATGTATGTGGGCCGAAACCCATGTGCTTAAAGAATGGGTAGTGAGGTGTTGGATTGTGAGTATGGGCCGAAGCCCATGTTAAGTTAAGTTAAATTAAGATAATTAGTTTGAATTATTTAGTATTGGGTTCCATTTGTGGACTGGTCCATTTCTCCGGTGGGGCATCCAGTATGATTTAAGTGTTACCTTGAGTTGAATTATAGTGAGGTGGAGGAGACAGTTGAGATTTTTGGGTTTAGGGTCAATTTTGTTAAATAGAAGTATCGAAAATTCATCGGACGATGTATTGTTTTATAGGTTTTGGTTCGGATTCTATAAAATTAGATGCAAAGCTTTGAGCAAAGGACCTCCGGTGAGTTTTTCTGAACTAAACCTTTTTGGTTACGAAAGCATGTAAAGTTTCATTTTTAAACTTTGAATTACTGATGATGGCTTGTTTATTATGAAAATATTTAAGTGTGTTTTAAATCGTTGATGTTTAAATGTATGCATACATTCTATGTGGAGATTGTGACCTAAGTCGGGGAGTGTGGCCCGCCTACTCGTACCGGGGAGTGTGGCCCGTTTATGCCTTTGGGGGTGTGTCCCAAAATTAAGGCAGTGCGAGTTAGACACATCGTCTTTGACGGTCGTGTGGTCAGTAGCGTGTTTTACCTTCATGTGTTTATAAATCTGTTGATTTAAATTGCTGGAAAGTTATTTTTGTTGCTTACCTGTTAGAGGGGACTCACTAGACCTATGGTCTAACCCTCGATCTTTCAAAATTAAAAATTATTTTAAGGTGGAAGTGATTTAGGGAGAGCAGTTAAAGGAAATGAGGAGATGTCGCGACGAGTGGTAGAAGACTGTCATATTAGATATTTTATCGTCTCAGTTGTATAGGTTGCCTGTGAAAACCTTAAATTTTAAGTGTGTAAGCTTGGGGCCGTTTTGGCATGAATTTTATTTATATTAATACGATTTAAGTTGCTACCTAGTTGCTTTTGGTTGGGTTGTTACAAGATGCCCTTGATGGCACACAACCAAACCCACCCCCTGTGGAAACCACCCATCTACCTTTGTAGGTCTATTGTAGATTAGTATTGAAGAAGGAGTGCACACTCCAAACCAAACCCCATCTAGTCGGACAGAAGAACATTTTTTCCTTATCTGTGCCACACTGAAACCTCTGAAAAGGATGTTGGTGCTAACATAAGTACTCCATCGCCCCAGAGCATGATACCAATCCTTGCAGAGACATTTGTTGCCTCTAGTACACAAGAGGGAAATACCCAAGGCTGTTCAGAGTAGTTTTTGAGGACACACAACGACTGTGAGGTTCTAGACCAACCAAAGAGTCGACTCATCTACACTCAAGTGCAAGACTCTGGATCTTCGCTTGAAAAAATCGATAGCAAAACTTGTATAGACGGTTCTTCTAAAGAACGTCAAAGATCAGAAGGAAATCCTACAGAGCCCTACGTTAAATCAAGCTCTGAAGGTGGCAAAGGAGTGTTGGCCAAATATGGATCATGTGTTGATCCAGAGGTTACCCCTGGTGACATTGTTACAAAGGATGAGTTCTAAACCTTTGCTACCAATGTGTACCAAAGGCTGGATGAGTTGCAAAGCTCTATCCCCTCCCACTCATCATTCAAGTTGGAACAACTCATAGAGACAGTCAACACATTGAAGAACATGTCCATGACCAACTCTATGGATGTCAAGAAACTAGCCCTTTCCTTTGACTACTCAGTCTCCAAATCATATTTCAACAAGTTGACAGAGGTATTTCAGGCAAATATAGAGACTCTGATGTACCTTGCAGAAAACGTCACTAAACAGAGAGAAGCTCCAGAACCTTCTACAGGTCCTTCAACCTCCGTAGCAGAAGTCCTCCAATCACTTCGATCCGAAATTAGGGACATGGTTCGAAATGCCAAGGTCCACACAACGCCTACAACACCCTCTTCCAGAGCCCAAGAAGAAGTGAGTTTCCCCTCTCATCTGGAAACTAAGGTCGAGCTCCACAAAATGGGAGAGGCTCTGTTAACGAAAGTGAACAAAATTGGCGACAATTTCACTCCTAAGGCCAATACAGTTGCAGAAGATGTAAGGCGCACTGTCACCCTAATGAAGTTTAAAACCAATATGAAGTGAACAAAGTGACCCTGGAGGCAGAAGACATTGTCTCACTAATTGAATTCTCTGCTAAGGCACATATCAAGCCTGCCGTCCAGAAAAAGAAAAGAAAGGAACCCTCCTCTTGCCAAGCAGAGGCATATCAACAGAGGGGGAAACATGACGAACAAGGACCGAATGGAGCTGGTCCTTCTGGTCCTCATGAGGGGGAGAAGCCTCTGCCAACAATCACCGCAAAACCAATTGTAGCCACTCCCGTTAGTGCAGTACCACATGGCTCAAAGGGCAATTCCAAGAAGACCAAATCTTATGCCTCTGAGGTCCAGAACTCAAGTGCTCATGTCAATACAAATGTCCCAATTACTGTAGAGCCCCTGGTGAAACCAAAATTGAATGTGGACTCAGGATCAATCGCAGAGGATCTGGCTAAATTCGTTAGATCATCAAGTCCAGAAATCATCACAGAGGCCTCTACACCTCTCGTACAATTCACAGCCCTTGAACCAATCAACGTAAATGAAGACAATGAAAAGTTGATACCCATAGAGGAAACACCGCAATAGACCAAACCTTCCAGCTCCTCTGTACCTAAGAAGATGATACCCTCTGCAGCTATTACAACCACTCCAAAAGAACCAACAAATGATCGATTGTAACAGATTGATCAATCTATGGATGCCATGAAAATTCCAATTCCCAGGCCACCACCGAAAGTACCAACCTTCCACGAGAACATCTATAATTTCTTGTACAACGTAGAAGGCGAAAGGATATTCGTTCAGCCGAATATTCATCCTGATGAAAGAAGAAGTAAGAAGGAGGTTCTAGAAGACTGCTCAAGACAAATCCAAGGCCTTCTTAACCTATGATATCAAACAAGTTTTGGGCATCACTTTGCATTCCTTTGCTAACAAGGCTGTGATGTACACAAAATATCACGTAGAGAGGAAAGATATTGACCTTATAAATCTCTGCCCTTATGATCGTCCACAACTCCATGCGTTCACAGAGCAAAGACTTGGACAGAGGAAAGAGTTTACGATCGCCAATGGATGTGTAAAGAAGGTCATGCACGAGCACATCAAATACTTCAGTAAAATGGACTTTGAAGTTGCTCTACGCCTTGGGGTCGATATGTTAGCCATCACAAGGCCAGATGACCTCATCCCTGGCATCAAAGAAATCCCAAGTAACTCATTGATCGTGGTGCCAGTAAAAATGTTTGTCTACAAGGACAACGACGACAGAAAGAAAATGTTCAAGCCTAGTCAGAGCAACAAATATTCAAATGACACCCTTCTGAAGATAAGGACCAGGATGCTCAAAAGAATTGGAACATAAAGAGTTATGAGGGGGCCTGCAGAGGACATGATCAGTGACATAAATGCACAATTGAAGTTTTGGGATCTCATCTTTAGCATGCGCAAAAATCTAGCTGCAAGCTTCACTCAGCCTATAGATGATTTCCCACAATAGTTTCATTGTGTAATCTGTACTTGTATTTTTTTTTATGATCTGTAAATTCCACTCTGGCATCTTATTTTGTGAATGAAAATATTTCTTTAGAGGAAGAGTTCCTTTCACCTCTTTGTTTCTTACTTAGCCATACACTCATCATTCAATTTTTTATTTTTCAATACTTAGGGGGAGATTGTTAGCTCCATATGTCATGTATAGAAGTATTGAAAAATAGACTAAGTACAGGAACCACATAAGACATCTGCCATACACCAAGATTCAACAGAAGTATGTATTAGAACCTCTGTCGACCATCATCCATAAAGAAATTAACTTGAAGATCAACTTCAGAACACAGAGCCTCTGGGGTGGCTACCTCTGGAAGATGGAAGACTTATGCTCTTAATGAAGAAACAAGACCATGCGCTTATCACGTGCCCCTACTGTACAAAGATTCTGCATATCAAATAGTACACACACTATGTTCTACTTTCCAGATGTCATTCCTTTTATGGAATGGCAGCCTTTTCTTTGTAAGTTTGTTTGCTCCACTAATATGTATATGTAGAGAGCACCTCCGGAATTCTAAGGGCAGCCACACAATTTACGTCTACGCTTGTTTTAGAGAGAGATAATCTGTTACGAGCATTTTACATACACAACTGTGTGTTCTTGGTGTATTTTGGCAAGTCAATGAAGGCAATATTTTAGTGAATCATTCTTATACTTTGTTATTGTCTTTAATACTTGTTTGTGTGTGTCTATTACCAATCAAACCATTCTTATGCATTAAAACGCTTCCGCACTCTAATTTGTTTTGCATATTTTGGTTTATATCATTGTTTGAGCCCAAACTGGGAACCTACATAAAGTTTTTCTATTTAATGCATAACTTTATATTTTTTGTATATCTTGTATATCCCCTTGTATATCTTGTATATGCCGTAGATATAGTAGATTTTAGTATAGTAGACTTTATAGTAGATTTCTTCCTACTTTTACTTAAAACCTTGCATCTAACACTCCTACATAAGATTTTCTAAACAAACTAATTTATCCTTCAAAATCAATGGATTTTAATGACCGAGCGTGGATAGTAAGTAGAAATCGCATAAGTCAAGAGTACACTAGCGGCTTAAACAAATTTTTAGCTACTGATAGACATAACTTGGATTCAGATGGAAGGATGTTATGTCCTTGTAATCGATGTGAAATACATGGTTGCAACGACTCCCAACGATTCTAGCTCATATTCTACTCCATGGTATGCTCGCAACATACCAAAGGTGGATCCATCATGGTGAATCTTTTACTGATGAAGAAGAAGACGACCACTTTAAGATTCGTCAAATAATGACGAAGATGACCATACATTGAGGGACGCTACCGTGGATGAAGAAGGACACATGTTTTTTAACGTGGACCGTTCAATTGATAATGATGTTGATGATGATTCAGACGTTAATCATGGTCGTTTTGACAAGTTGATTGAGCAACTCAACAAGGAACTGTATCCAGGATCACAGAATTTGACATTACTACAATATGTAGTGAAGTTGATGCATATCAAAGTGTTAAACAAGTGGTCTGATAAATCGGTGAACATGTTGTTACATTTTGAACAAAGTATTCTCCCATCGGGCCATAATCTTCTAGCATCATACTATGAGATGAAGAAAATCTGGATGGAGATTGGGTTGGGATATCATAATATTGATGTATGTAATTACGATTGTGCTTTGTTTTATGGAGAACAAGCTAACCTACTTGCATGTCCTGTGTGTAATCATCCTCGGTACATGAGGAACAAGGTTCCTTTTAAGAGGATGAGATATTCCCCGTTAACACCTAGACTTCAACGGCTTTATAGTTCACGACATACTTCTGAAGATATGCGATGGTATGCCGAAAAACGAAAGGCAAAAGAAGGTGTGTTACGTCATCTGGATGATGGTGACGCTTGGAAAGACTTTGACTTGACTTATCCTACTTTTGCGACAGATTCAAGGAATGTAAGGCTAGGTTTGACATCCGATGGTTTCAACCCCTTTGGGAATATGAGTGCATCATATAGCACTTGGCCTGTAATGGTTAAAGCATGGAATCTTTCTCCTTGGAAAATGATGAATCAAATCAGTTATATGATGTATTTGTTTGTTGGGTCTGAAATATGTCAATCTGAAATAGTTCAACATGGTTACTACTTCTAGTTCAACATGGTTACTACTTCTAGTTCAACATGGTTACTACTTCTGTGGTTAATGTTGCTAGTTGTAGTTAATGCTGCTGGAACAAAGTTAATGTTGCTAGAAGAAAACAGTTAATACTTCTAGTTAGTACTTCTGTTATTAATGCTGCTAGTTGATGATTAATGTTGCTCAACAAGATTAGTACCGCTAGTTCAAAGTTAGTACTGCTTGAAGAGATTAATGCTGCTGAGCATGGTTAGTACTGCTAGAGTTAATACTGCTCAGAGTATTAATGCTGCTTATGATTAATACTGCTTATAAGATGGAGATCTGCTTGAAAGGATAACAGCTGGATAATCTGAAGATATACATGGAAGCTTAGAGATATACATGGAAGCTTAGAGATATACATGGAAGCTTGAAGATAATGATGGAAGATATACTGAAGATATTTTATTTATTGTAATTATCTTTTTATTCAGTATATGTATAGATTTGATAGAATAGTTTAGATAGAGATTAATTTATTCATTCTAAGTTTTTGTTTTAGAGAAAATCAACCTCAAGACATAGATCCTAATTCTAGAGAAGTAGAATTCGTATTGGTGAGTCTGTTCATCAATATTGAGGTTGTGTGTTTAATCTTGTAACTTCAAGCATTCAATACAAGTTTACAAGTTGTTAATCATATACTGTTTTTGTTTACTGTTACATTGAATATCAAAGTGTTATTCCGCAACTTCTTTGATATTGTTTCTGAGTATTCATAATTCTTGTTGAGAATTCGATCCTGACAAGTGGTATCAAAGCTAGTATTCTCAGAAACCTGCAATCATCATTCTTCCTTGAAATCAGAAATCATCAATGGCTAAAGTTTCAGATTCTTCAAGCACAGAAATCCCCACAGAGGTAATGTCTAATCTTTGCTCTAAAACTTGTATGGAAACTGTTAAAAGGTACAGGGATCACAACCAGACAATGAGTGATGACCTTAAAAGATTAGAGAGAGATATAAAAGACTATGTAAGAATTGTTGAGAGTTTTGAGGAACAGATCAAGAGTTTCCAAGCCAATGAGCTTCAACACTCTTATGACTCAAACTACTGGAAGTGGGAGAAAGATCAGTATGAGTCTAAGCTTAAACAGAAAGAAGAGGAGAATGAGAAGATAAAGAGTGAGTTTGAGAAAGCAAAGCTGGATATTGAGAAATTTTCCAATGCTTCTAAAGCAATGGACTCTTTGCTCCAAACTCAAATCCATGACAAACTTAGAAGAGGAATAGGTTATAACACCACACCACCACCATACAACAACAATTACATCCCTCCTATATCAGACTTGCTAGAGACCAAGAATAGGAAGGAATTGTCTGATGAAGCCACTATGGTAGATCCATTAGACAAAGTGGTGGTTGAAACAGACTCTGAAGAAGAGTACTCTAATAATAAGAGTAAGGAGAACACTGTGAGTGGTGAGATTCCCCTAGAAAATCACATTATCACCAATGAGGGATGTGGAAAGACTTGGGTCAAATCTAAGGACATAGAAAAGACAGAGGGAAAGTCTGGTAAGGTCCACTACAAACAGACAACAGTTGTGAATCCTGTCCCTTGCAAACAGTGTACTTGCAATAAATCTGAGCCCCAAAAACATGATAAAAGGAGGGGAAATCAAAGAAACTGGAATAATCAGTGGGCACAAAAACAAGGGGTTGATCTGAGTAAAATCAATAGACCAAAACCTTGTTTTATCTGTGGAAAGCTTAATCATGTTGCCAAATACTGTTATTTCAATCCTATCAACCAAAGAGTTAATTTTCAAAGACAAACTCAAAACTCCTTTGGTTATAGGAAGCAAGGAAGGAATCAAATGGCTAAGAACAGAGCACCTAAAAAGTCTCATGCTCAAAATAAGTTTGCTAAACCAAAGAAAAATACTCCAAATAAGCCAAGGAGTAATTTAAAGACAAAGAAAGCAAACAACTTTGTTCAAGTTTGGGTTCCAATTGTAAAGAAACCTGTTAGTACTGCTATCCCAGATAGTACTGCTAACAAGGCTAGTGCTGCTTCTAGTAGTAATGCAGCCAAGCCTATAATCTTGACAAAGTACTCCAGTCATGAGATTCCTAAACAACTCATTCAGACCAAACTGACAGATTATATTAATGAGAAAGGTCAACCCAAGACCACTTTGGCTTGGGTTCCCTCAAAGACTAACTGATTTATCAAGTGTGCAGGGCAATCAAAAGCTCAAGAGGAAGAGCATTTGGAATGAAGATAATGGTTGCTCTTGGCACATAACAAGGAACATGGACTGCCTTCAAATTCTTTAAAAGATTTGATGGAGGACATGTTACTTTTGATCCAGCAGAAGGTAAGAAAAGTGAAAAAGGTATAGTTTCAAAAGATAAAGTAACTTTTGAAAATTTTATGGTATATGGTACTACTAACCTTGTGTCTGTAAGTGTTTCAGGTTGCTAATACTGAAAGGTAGTTAGTACTTCTAGTTCAGTGAATACTGTCAGACTGTGTTAATGCTGCTGGTATGTGTTACTACTGCCAGTCTGTGTTAATGCTGCTGAGAAGTGTTACTACTGCTAATGTAAGTTTTCTATACCTAAAAATGATCTTCATTGATTTAATGTCAAACCTGGATATCAATCAAAAAGAGCTTTTATCTATATCCAAGGTTTGTACAAGAAGTACTTAATAATGAATTGACGGACATACCTCACTTTGATGAGGTATATGTACCTAAACCCCCTAAAGGCAAGGTTTTCTCAAACATGAGAAGATCTGCTAGGGACTCGGAAGGAGTTGACACACCATTGTTCTCTACAATGATGGTGATGTCCCACAATCAAGAAGGTAAGGCATCAGGGTCAAAGCCCTCATTAGATCAACCCACTGATGACCTATCCACACCTTCCACTACAAAGCATAAATCTTCAGATTCCTTTTGTCAAACCAACATTCCCCATTACCATACTATATAAGGAAAAGATACAGAAGGTTCCTTCCCTTCTTGTATCTTCAACCTCAAAACCTACAAGCCCTCTGATGGAGCATTTTTCATCAGATAATATCCAAAGGGAAACCATAGGGGTGTATCCCAACCTCAAGAAGGTGCTCAATAAGGAGATGCAAGAGCATATGGGTTGTAAGGCTCACACTACTGACTTTGCACAAAGTGCAGGATAGGACAGTGTGAACATATCTAAGACCTTCCCCATGGCAACTTTAGATGAATAATTATCTAAAGGTCCCAGGTGCCAAGAAACCAAGGGAGTAGAAGGTGCTTCTGCTAGGCAGAAGATCTCTACTAAAAGATCCAAGGATCCTTCAAAGGTGGTAAACACATCTAAAGGAGATGAGGACAGTTTAACTACAAAGAATTGATGGATGCACTTGGTACAATTTGTCTGAAAGTTCACAATCAAATTATGGAGATAAAAGAGATGAAAAGATCATGATTATTTCAAAAAGGGGGATACTTAAACATCTGAACTTGAGAAGAATTGAGAAGGAGAATCAAGTTGATATGAAATCTTATTTTGAGGGGGAGATAAGTGAAGAAGCTGAAACAAAGCAGTAACTACAGCAGAAACAAAAAAGAAGATAACAACAGAAACAGAAAAGAAGATAACAGCAGAAACTGAATCAAGAAGAACTAGTAATTGCAGAAAGTTTTGAAATTATCATAAAGACCCTATACTGAAGAACTTAACTTCTCAGTTTTGAAAAGTTAAGTTAGGGGGAGATTGTTGGGTCTGAAATATGTCAATCTGAAATAGTTCAACATGGTTACTACTTCTAGTTCAACATGGTTACTACTTCTAGTTCAACATGGTTACTACTTCTGTGGTTAATGTTGCTAGTTGTAGTTAATGCTGCTGGAACAAAGTTAATGTTGCTAGAAGAAAACAGTTAATACTTCTAGTTAGTACTTCTGTTATTAATGCTGCTAGTTGATGATTAATGTTGCTCAACAAGATTAGTACTGCTAGTTCAAAGTTAGTACTGCTTGAAGAGATTAATGCTGCTGAGCATGGTTAGTACTGCTAGAGTTAATACTGCTCAGAGTATTAATGCTGCTTATGATTAATACTGCTTATAAGATGGAGATCTGCATGAAAGGATAACAGCTGGATAATCTGAAGATATACATGGAAGCTTAGAGATATACATGGAAGCTTAGAGATATACATGGAAGCTTGAAGATAATGATGGAAGATATACTGAAGATATTTTATTTATTGTAATTATCTTTTTATTCAGTATATGTATAGATTTGATAGAATAGTTTAGATAGAGATTAATTTATTCATTCTAAGTTTTTGTTTTAGAGAAAATCAACCTCAAGACATAGATCCTAATTCTAGAGAAGTAGAATTCGTATTGGTGAGTCTGTTCATCAATATTGAGGTTGTGTGTTTAATCTTGTAACTTCAAGCATTCAATACAAGTTTATAAGTTGTTAATCATATACTGTTTTTGTTTACTGTTACATTGAATATCAAAGTGTTATTCCGCAACTTCTTTGATATTGTTTCTGAGTATTCATAATTCTTGTTGAGAATTCGATCCTGACATTGTTGATTCCTGGTCCAAAATCCCCGGGTAAAGATTTTGACACTTTCATGTGACAATAAATTGACGAGTTAAAGACTTTGTGGGTTGGAGTAACTACATATGATGCCACTAGTGGAGGTATGTTCAATCTTAAAGTTGTTGTATTGTGGACAACATCAGACTTTTCTGCATATGCTTACTTGTCTAACTACTCCAAAAAAGAACATTTGGCATGCCCAAAATGTCTAGAAAACACACATTTTCGTAGTATCAGAAGCAAAACATGTTATATGGGGTCGAGAAAGTGGCTACTTTCTAGTCATCGATGGAGAAAAAGTAAAGAATTTGATGGTTCTGTTGAATATGATGAACCATGAGTTACATCCTTTGCATAATTGGTCAACTTGTCGTTTTTTCTTCGAATTAGAATATTTGTCGAAGTTAAAACTGTGGCATAACTTGGATGTCATGAACATTGAGAAAAATGTGTGTGATAATATCATTTATACCTTATTAGGGGTCAAAATAAAATCAAAAGACACCATCAAGGAAAGAATGGATTTGGAGAGTTTAGGCATTCGAAAAGAATTATGGTTACAAAAGTCAAGTTCTAGTGTTTTAAGGAAACCTCATGCAAGCTATACGTTCACTAAAGAAGAGAATATATGTTTTATAGATTTTTTAAAATCGGTTTGTCGGATGGATATGCTCCGAACATTTCATGTTGCGTGACATCTGATCGGAAGTTGACAAACTTAAAAGCACATGATTCTCACATCTTGCTTCAAAATCTCATGCCAATTGGAGTTCTAGGTCTGTTATGCAAGGATGCTCGTGTTGCTTTAATAGAACTGTCCAACTTTTTTAGATGACTTTGTGCTCGTACTCTTTTAGTGGTCGAGATTCAAGAGTTAAAGAAGGGGATTGTTGTGATTTTATGAAAGTTAGAGAAGATATTCCCTCCTTCCTTCTTTACAATAATGGTCCATCTTTGTATTCATCTACCAGATCAAGCACTTTTGGGTGGACCAGTTGCTAGTAGATGGATGTATAGTGTTGAACGATGTTCGGGCACTTACAAGCGTTATGTTAGAAATGCAGCTTTTCCTGAAGGTTCAATTGCAGAAGCTTATGTTGTTATTGAAGCATTAACCTTTTTATCCTTGTACATAAAAGGTTTGGAAACAAAATTCACAAGACCTGAGAGGAATATTGATGATGTTATATGCAATGAATCGTCAAACTTTGCTTTGTTCAAGGCGAGATTACATTGTTTTGGGACTTCACAATTGAATTTCGTTAACACTCAGTCTAATGCTTTGCAATGGTACATTCTCAAGAAATGTTATCAATATATGAAATCGTATCTAGAGTATATTTCTTATGCAAATACAATCATATTTTCAATGTAGTTTACCATAACACAAGTACCAACTATAGTGTATTTTACAATTTTAGTGAGCATATGGACATACTAAAACAAAACTTTAGCGGTGATTTAGAGAAACTACAATCCAGGACTTTTCCCACGTGGTTCAAGTTGAAGGTAAAGATTGTTAGAGCATTAGTTTAGATCATTTGTAATGTATTTGTTTGACTTGTCAATGCTTTGCTTTGTATGAGGTCAAGGCTTGTTTGATCCTTACATAAGCCTTTGTCTTTGTTGCTTTTGTAATGCTTTGTGAGACTTCTGACTTCGTGTGAGATATATGAAAAAGCAACATTTCTCTCTATAGAAAATTCTCTCTACATTGTTTTGATCTTTATTGCAATATTGCTTGAATTCTTGGACTAACATTTGGTATCAGAGCAAACCATTAAATTTAGATCATGGATTAGAACATTTTGTTGGTCAAAATCATTGGAATTCTTTCCAAAAATTGGAAGAACTCGCAGGTCGACTGTTTTGGTGTTGTGGAAGATCGAAGTCCTTTGTTTGTCAAAATAAGAGTGCAAGATTGATTGGAAAGCATTCGCAGGATCAATTGGAACAAGTTTCATTTGGATTACTCAATCAAATTCACAATAGATATATGTGAATTTTGATTTTTAGAACTTTCTTGAAACTTTTTGTTCGAACTCTATGGTTGTGTTCAAATCTGTATTCTTGTTGTTTGTTGTTGAAATTGGTGTTAGAAAGATTGATCAATTGTATATTTCGAGCATAATTGTAAAGTTTCAGAGTGTAATTGTAAGTTTTGATCCAAAAATGACCAAAATTGCAAGTTTGATTGAAGAACTCGCAAGATCTGGAGAACTCTCAAGCTTCATGATGAACTCGCAAACTTGAAGAACTCACAGAGGGCAAGAACTCGTAAGCCTCTGTCTGTGGCTTCTCAGAATTCGTAAGCTACACTCTGCGACAAGTAGAGCTCTACGACAAGTTATTTGTTGAAAATTTATCCAAGTACAGAAGTCGCAAAGAAGATTTTGTGAATTTTGTTGAATTTTTTTTTAAGTATAGAACTCGTAGACTCTTGAGACAAGTGATATTGTGTTTCTCAGATTTGCCTAAGTACAAAACTCGCAGGATACACTTTGCGACTTCTCAGAACTTGCAGGCTACACTTTGCGATTTCTCAGAACTCGCAAGTCTTGATCTGCGACAAGTAGCAACTCGTACGCTATTGTTTGCAACTTCTTAGCTTTGCGACAAGCTTTGTACTCTGTGACAACTACTCTCTATGGTTTGCGACTTCCACACTTTAAAATTTTTCTAAAGTTTTTTCTGAGTTTGACCAGTGTTGACTTTCAGAGTCAAGTTGTATCTGAATTCTTTGGACGATCATATTCAAATATATTATCTGTTTTTCTTCTCAAAGTATTAGTATGTCTAGAGATTTGCTCAACATGGGTTCCAAATCCAAGCCTCAATTTCTGCAAGTTGATGAATATCCGTAGTGGAAGAAACAGATGATCAATTTTCTGAACAATCAGGATAAAAGACTGATGAACTCCATTATCAATGGACTATACTTTCCACATGTCATTGTTGACAGAATTCCAGTTACAGAAACCAATCCGGAGATACCTGAGAGGATTGTAGCCTGAGATCCCATTCAGTATAGTGAAAGAGACATAAAATTAGTGGAGTTGGATGCACAAGCTTTAACCTTTCTGATAATGGCTATTCCCAACGACATCTTCAACAGGGTAGACAGTCGGGACTCTGCAAAGGAGATATGGGATGAACTTGAAAGACAACTTCAAGGATCTGAAAAGTCCATGAAAACCAAAAGGAACCAAAGTATCAATGCATACGAGGGTTTCAAAACCAAGGAAGGAGAGTCATTAAAGGATGCATGCAACCGCTACAATATTATTCTGAATGATCTGCGGAGAAATGGCGTAATGAAATCTGAGTCTGAGATCAACTTCAAATTCATTAAGAATCTTCAACCATAATGGGATACATATTCTATTCAACTTTATATGAACAAGGATATGGATGAAGAGAAACTTAATGACTTATTATATGTTCTTCATCAGCATGAGGATGAAGATAAGGAGCAAGCTATACTCAACAAGCAGCTATCTAAAATCAAGGAGAAACAGAAGAAGGTTGAAGACTCATTAGCTTTGCTTTCACAAGGAAAGTTGGTTAAGGGAAGTTCTGGATCAGTTAAGACTGTGAAACAGAAGGCATTTGTTTCTGATTTGGTTGAATCATCAAATAGTTCAGAGGAGGAAGATGAGGACTCAGACAATGAGCTTACTGAATTTGCTGAAAAGTTAGCCTTGTTAAACACAAGATTTCAGAAGAAATTTGGACGGAAGAAGTTCTATCATAAGTCCAAAACTGATCATTACTGGGCTGACAAGTATAAGGGAAAGTTTGAGAAGAGAGAAGACAGAAAAGAAGGAAAGAGAGATGAAAGAAAAGAGGAGAAAAGAGATGAGAAAGAAAACGAAAAGAGTGACAAGTGCTTTAACTGTGGAAAGATTGGTCACTATGTCAGAGACTGTAAAGAGAAAAGAGTCAAAGACTATGAGTATTACTCAAAGAAAACTCAGTTAGTCAAGGCCATGGAGATGGGGAAAGCCTTGAAAGCTAAAGAAGAGATTTGGCTTGAATTTTCTTTCGATGATGAGGAAAAAGCAAACTTCACCCAAGTCCACTACAACCTGATGGCTACACTTGATGATGACTCTGACTCTGAGGTAAATTCTATATCTAATAAATCTGACAGCTTTTCTGAAAATGAAGAAGTCATGAACTTGATGTCCCAGTTATACTTAATGAACTCTGGGTTTCAAAAACTGAAAGATAATTTTCTAAAACAAAAGAGTACTATTCAAGGACATCAAGATCAAGCTTTGATTTTTAAGACCTTAGCAGCGGAACCAGAAGAAGAAAAGAATATTCTCAAACTGGATAAGGTAAACCTTGAAGGTATAATAGCTGGATTACAAAAGGAGTTAACTTCATTGAAAGATAAAAATTTGGATCTAACTTTGAAGATTGATATTCTTTTGAAGGAAAGAACTGAAGCATACGCAAAGATTAAGGAGTAGGAAGATCTTAACTTTAAAAGAGGTCAAACATAGCAGACTTTAAAAATCTTGACCAGTAACCCAAAAGATAATCGTTTTTATAATCCAAAAATGGGTCTGGGACTTCCGGATGCTGATATTTTAAAGAAAGCACCCGAAAATCTTTACAATTTTAAAACATCGGGTGATGCTCCAGTTGTTTTAATACCTCACATCCGTGATACTTTTGTAAAGTTTAAGAGTTCGACACCCGAGACTCCAAAGGTAAAAATAGAAGAAACAGTTAAAGTTAAATCAGAGATAAAAACTTATTCAAGTTCTCAAGATTTTAAAAATGTTGGTTTCAAATACGATGACTTAAATTCATCTTATAAAAATAAAAATAAAAGTTTTGTCGAATTTGAACCTCTTTTTCCCAAATCTAATGAGAAAACTGAATCAATTTCTCAAACTGATGAAACTGTATCTATAATTTCTTTTTTTATCAATGGAGAGAGGGAAGAAAAATCTCATTATGAAAGTGAGTCTGTTTCTGATAAGACTTCAACTTTTTTACTAATTCTGACTATCAAATTGCTTTGAAAACTATTTCTAATTTAGAAAGGCAGATTTCAGTTCTCAATAATCTTATTGATGAATTGGAAAACACTAATGAAAATGTTGGGATGGAATTAGATTCAAGTATGATTCAAAATGAAATTTTACAAAAAGAAATCATAAATTTAGAATCCCAAAATTTTAAGATTTCAAAAGGAAAAGCAGTTTGTCCTGATCAGAATTCTCCATCTTCTGATTCAATCAATGTTAGTGTGAAGTCTGACACTTCAACAATTGATGCTAACACTCCTCAAATGAAAACATCTTTGAAGATTTTAACATCTTTGGAAAAGGAGTCAAGTATTACTGAAAAGGAGAATGTTCGGAAACCAAATCTAATTTTGTTTCCAAAACATCTTCTGAGTCTAAATTTTGTGTTAAACCTTTCTTTGAAAATTTTACTTTCAATGATGCTAACTTTGTTTGTTCTTCAGATAAGAAAGTAAAGAAAGGAGGTAAGAAGATAAAGAAGACAAACGTGGAAGGGAAGAAGACTGTTTTTTTATACTAAAACATGTAATAGAGTAGCTCAAGCTTGTATTCCAAATTGTCAACAGTGTTTCAATAAATCAAAAACTCTTTCTGGCACTGAATTATTGACACAAGCTACTACTAAGTTATAATGTTCTTATTGTCATGATAGTTCATTTTCTTTGAAAACCAAGTTTTCTAAGAAAAGAAAACCTACTCAGTTTGTGACAAAGAAGACTTCTACTCAGTCCATTGTTAACCATAAAGCTGAAGTTTATTCTTTGAAAAAGAAAGATAATGTTTTGAAAATGAACAAATTAGTTGACGTGAAATTTGTGTGGAAGTGGATTCCGAAGTCTGAACTTAAAGCACAAGTTTCATCGAAAGAACCCAAATTTGAATGGCGAATCAAAGGGTCGTCAACTGATTTGAAGAAAATTAAGGATACAAACAAGAAAGGACCCATATTCATATGGGCACCTAAGTTGAAGTGACTGTTTCTTGCAGGCTAGTCATGTGTGGATCACAGATTCAGGGGCATCAAGGCACATGACAGCACATAAGCACCTACTATTCGATTATGTAGAACATTATGCATGTTCAATCAGCTTTGGAAACAATATGAAAGGCTACGTCAGAGGATATGGTGTGAAAAAAACAGCATGATAACCATTTCAAAGGTTTTGTATGTGGAAGGATTGGCACACAACTTATTCTCCATCAGTCAGTTTACTGAGAAATAGTGCAAAGTGGTTTTTGATGAAGACTACTTCTATATTCTTGACAAGAGTGGAACAGAGTTAATTAAAGCTGGAAGAATGGGTAAACTATATGGTGTTCTTTTTCCTACACTGATTGCATCAAAGTCTGTTTGTCTTATCTCTAAGGCAACATCAGAAGACAGTTGGTTATGGCACCGAAGGTTTTCTCATCAGAACTTCACAGATATCAACAAGCTTAGAAGCCAAGAATTGGTCATTAGTTTTCCAGAACTGAAATTGGAAAAATAGTCTCTTTGTTCAGCTTGTGAGATGGGAAAGATGAGAAGAAGTACTCATAAGTCAAAAATGTTGTCAAGCTGTATTGCCCCTCATCATCTTATTCACACGGATTTATGTGGACCAATGTGGACTCAATCCATAAACGACAAAAAGTACATATTGGTGATGATTGATGAATATTCCCGGTACACATGGCTTGAATTATTGAGGCTTAAGTCAGAAGGTCCAGATCTAATCATAAATTTTATTAAAAAGATACAAGTTCTATATCAATGCCAAGTTCAACAGCTCAGAAGTGACTATGGAACCGAATTTAGAAATGAAACTCTTCAGAGTTATTTTGAATCTGTTGGCATATCGCACAACTTCTCAGCAACCATGACACCTCAGCAGAATGGGGTCGTTGAAACAAAGACCTGGACTTTGGTGGAAGCAGCGCGTACAATGCTAGCTTACTCAGATCTACCTCTGTGCTTATGTGCTGAAGTAGTAGCCACCGCATGTTTAACACAGAATAGGACCATAATTAATAAAAGTTTTAATAAAACTTCTTATGAGATTATAAATGGTCGAAAACCTACGGTTAAATTATTTCGTGTGTTTGGATGCAGGTGTTACATGCTAAACGATAGAGAGCATCTATCAAAGTTTCAAAAGAGGGCTGATGAAGGTGAGCGTAGGTGTACCATAACCTACCAATCCAGAAGGGTAGCCACATCTGCTACTGGAACTCATGTGTTGAGTTCTGGTAATGAAACGGACATAAGTAGCCCACTTATGCATATGCACACCTAAGCCAACCATTCTGTCATCTCACAACAGGTGATAGTCTCAAATATTCACGGGGATGAAGCATAACTGTTATCTGGCTCTCACTCGGAGAGTTTGGATATTGAAAATAGAGAACATCAGCCCCAGTTATCACCGTATTTCAATGCACAATCGAGTTTAGAGCCCATTGTAATACCAATTCTTATTCCTAGGACACTGTTACCTACTGCTAATATCGGAAGTCTTCGTGATCCGATCGAAACATCCATAGTAGATTCACAATCTGAACTACGAGGATTAGATGGAAGTCCTGTCATTGCTACCAACTTGCCAACTTTGTACACAGGCCAGACAGTTGCTTCGTCAACTGCTGTGACAACAGAAAGCCTAAGTGGCACCGGAGTTACTATCCCTGACTTTGTGTCAAAGGAGTTCCTCAGCAGCGCCTTAAAGGTTGTTGAATCATCTGTGAAGGATCATATTTTTGAAGAGTTATCTGGAGTTAAAGAGGTTGTTGAAAGGAAAGGATTCGGCTACTGAAGAGACCCACGCACCTCCACCTCCACCTCCACCAGTGCAACCAGTTGATATATCAGTGGAGGAGCTCAAATCACTTCTGTATGCCAAGTTACTTTCACAAGTACCTGTAGATCAATCTGATGATGACTTGATAGGTCTTATGAGGACTCAACAACCACAACCAGTTCCTCAAGCTGCTCCTCAGATGCCTGAAGGTGTAGTAACTGCATCTGGGTGTAATGCATTCAAAGATGATGTTTTGAAGTCTATCCAAGAGCTAACCAGAGTTGTCCAAAGTTCTTGCAAGTCTCAAGCAGTTATCAGAAAAAAGACATGACCATGATTCCAATCATGATCATGAGGTGGAGATGAATAAGAGACAGAAAACTACTGGAGATACTGATGTTAATGCTGAAACAGTGAACTTGGAAGGTGAGGAGGAGACACAACATCAGTCACATGGGTTGAATGATCATAATGAATGTAGAGAACTTGTACTGTATGTGGATTCTAAAGTAGAACCAAGGGCTACAAAGCCTAAGGTTGCTACTAGAGCTGAAATTTTGATGGTTACTGGAATTAAATCAATTGATGTCATTGACTTATCTACAGATGATGATGAGTAAGCGGATGAAAAATATACATAGTTTTGGAAAATAAAGGAAGAGGATAAAGAAAATTTGATGGGATCAGATAATGATGCACAAAATGATAATATCCCTGATAATGAAGAAAATGTTTTGGATACCTTGCTTGAGGAGAACAGAGCTTCAGATGTGTTGCAAGCCATCTATGAGCAAGGAACTCCAGAAGATATACAACTTAGTCCTGTGTAGAATGAAATTCCTGAGGCTACTAATGAGTTCCAATTGATTCTTGTGTTTAAAGAATTCCACTTTCCTGAAGTTCTTAAAATGCCTGTCAATTAAACTCAATCAAGTCCTGTTAGACATCCAAGCCCAATTCAGAATGATCAACCTTTTCAAGATGTTCAGACTGAGAATGATCAACCTTCTCAAGATGTTCAGACAGTGAATGATCAACCTGAAGATGATGTTGTTCATGTTCTTGATATGCCAAATCAAGATGAGGCAGGTCCTTCTAATGCAAATGCATCTGATGCGTCTCTTGTTCCTACTGAAGCTGAACTAAGGCATATGAGACATGCTCTTAGAGTTCCTTTCCTTGAAGAGCATATGAAGAGGCTGTTTGTGCATAGCATCAGGCCAATGGATAAGTTCAAAGTCTTGGGAGTTTCCAATCAACCAAAAGAATACCAAGAAGAGTATGCAAGTATGATCAACTATCTGAGACAGACTGAAAGAGCTGTTAAAAATAAATCTGGAATTGTAACTGTCAAAGAAGTCAGATTGAAGAAGTTCTTCAGAATTTGGTATCCAGAATTCTATGTTCAAAGAAAGGACATGAGTGATTGTCGGTTTACTGAAGTTGATTTTAATTTATGAATATTGATGATCTTGAGCACATATACAACTTATTTAGATCACTGGCTATCATAGATGGGAATATTGTCTTTGCTTTGGAAGCTATAATGAGGTTCATGAGAAGGCACATCTTTTACACTTACTGCTTTGACATTCAGCTTGGTATTGAGACATATCAAAGGAGATTCAACATGATAAGGCCTAATCTGACTATTTCTGATATTGAAAATTATGCTTTGTTCACTATGCTGGAAGAACTAGAGTTGGGTGTAGTCTACTAGAACAGTGAGAATGAAAAGAGGTTCTTCAGAGTTTCTGAGAAAGCTAAGTTTTTTGATGGAACACTCAAGGTTATAAGACTACAACTCAATACCAGATATGCTGAATGTGAAAGGCAAAGATTGCAAGAAGGTGATCGTATACCAAAGAGAGAAAGGCTTGTGATGAAGAGAATTCTTGAAGCTTTAGATGACAAAATTGATTTTAGAAGAGGCATCAGAAGGTTTGAATCACTTTTGGGAATCAGAGATAATCGTGTTAGAAGATTTACAAACTGATCTAAAAGGGGGAGATTGTTATAGCATTAGTTTAGATAATTTGTAATGTATTTGTTTGACTTGTCAATGCTTTGCTTTGTATGAGGTCAAGGCTTGTTTGACCCTTACATAAGATTTTGTCTTTGTTGATTTTGTAATTCTTTGTGAGACTTGTGACTTCATGTGAGATATATGAAAAAGCAATATTTATCTCTCTAGAAAATTCTCTCTACATTGTTTTGATCTTTATTGCAATATTGCTTGAATTCTTGGACTAACATAGAACATTTGTCAAGAACATTTCACACATTATTTTAGTACTATGATTAACTAAATCATTTTCTATAGATGGAAGAACTACTTCACGAGGGCTCAATTGAGGCAACAGATGATATGTATTCATTGGCTCTTTGCCCATTCGATCAATATACTAGTTGGACAAGTTGTATCGTAAATGGTGTGCTTTTCCATTCTCAGTGTAGAAATGATAAGCTTCACACTCAAAACTGTGGAATTTCTGTTCCAAGCAACCATGTTGGCAAGGAAGTAGATTTCTATGGAGTTTTGCTAGAGGTTATGGATTTATCATATATACTAGATAGAAAAGTGGTTGTCTTTCTATGCAAGTGGTATAACACTGACAAAATAATGAGAAGCATCCATTGTGAGAGTGTTTTGACAAGTATTAAAATAAGGTCTGAGTGGTACGCTAATGATCCATTCATCTTGGCAACACAAGCACAACAAGTATTTTATTTGACATATACAAAACGAGACAAAAATTGGAGGTTTGTGCAGAAAATTTCACATCATCACTTATGGGACGTTCCAATTGTTGATGCTATTAATGAAGTTTCGGAAACCCCATACCATGAATCAAATACATTATCATCAATGTTCCTTGCATCAGAAAATGACATTGAAGATGTAATGTTAGTTAGAAGAGATGGAGAACCAATGAATTGTAATGAAGATGAGTTTATGAATGATGATGATGAAGACAATGAGAGTGAAGATGTTGAACCAACTTACGAAAGTGAAGATAAAGAAGCTTCAGAAGAAGAGGAAGATGATGAGGTTGACTGAATAATTTACGATATATTAAAAGAGTACATTTGGTTGATTAATTTGTTTGTGTTTGTTACTTTTATGTTTTTTATTTTCCAACAATTTGTTTGTGTTTGTTACTTTTTATGAACTTGAATACGCTTATCAAACATTTCATATGTTGATGTTTAGTGTCCGAAAAACCTATAATAATAATAATTATATATTTCTCAATTTATGTGCCCTTTTCATTTAGCAGATGTATTATCAGAAACACGTTGCATGAGCAAAGGCAGGGGAAGCGTTTATGATCCTGTTTTTGGGATTTGTTGCCATTTCTGTAGGTCCATCTCTACATTTTTGCTATCATTCTTTTCATATCTCTTTACTTTTGATTTCTGCAGGTCCATCTCTACATCTCTACACTCAGTAAATGGTCTGTGTGAGAGAGAAACATATTATGTGTGTCTGAAACCACATAGCTCCTCCTACGTCTCTACATCTCTACATTTGATATAATGGTTAGTTGGAGGTTTATTCTGCAAATTGATTTTATCCAACATTTGATATAAGTCATTTTGATTCTTTAATTTACGCTTATTGTGCCAGGACGAATGATTTCATAGTCAAAAGTAGGTTTCCCTTTTAAACTTATTTTGTTTTATATATGACATCAGGTGAGGTGAGGTTGTTTAAGGCACAGTCTGAGTATGTCGACAAAGTTGCAGCTACGGTAAGTATATCGTATACTGTTTCACTTGCATGGTCTATTTAATTTTATTGTATAAAGTTTTCCCGGGGTTCTATCCCCTTTTAAAAAAAATTGCTACTAGTACTGTCTGTATAAACTGCTTTATGGTTTTAGGATGCTATAGACAATTTGACTTTCTCGACTCCATTTTCTTTTATGTTTTATGTCGAGTGCTGACAACAATAGTTTGAAATTGCTTCTGCAAGTAGCTTGTATCATGCACCAACTGGAAATTATTAGACAGATTTATAACAATCTTACTAACAGTAATACACTTGAGACTTGGTTTACAAATTATAAATTCATAATTCATGAAATTGCAAAAAATTGAGCTATTACTTGTTTAACTTCATAGATTTCTAGCAAAACACATATGATTAGCTGAGAATTGATGTTATGATTGGTAATGTTAATGCATCATGCTACTTTTTGTGTTTGGATGGCATGTAGAACATGGTACTTTTAACGTTAATTTTTTGGTTGCATCGGATCTTTTACATACACACAGAATCTGTTAAGGATGTTTATGCTAGTTGTTCTCAGGAAGGCTCCATTCGAACAACCTGTCCTGCAACTGATTCTTTTATCATGGATATTAATAGTGAATAAGTATCATGGTTGGAAGTTCACTTGAAATTACTACATTATGGCTACCGCCTCTGCAAATACCTCACAATCAGATGGTGCTTCATCGTCCTTACAAAATAGCAAACGTTGTCCTACACGAGGAGAGACTAAAAAAAATTAGAAAGCAAATGGGAGGAGTTAGGTTGACTGCAGACTTTTACGAGGAGTTTAGGCAAGCTGTTGGGACAAACTCCGAGAAGTTCAACAATGAGTACGGCATAATATGTCGTAAATAGTGTCCCTTCGAATACATGGATTAGAGGAAAGTCCCTAAATCTGTAAAGACTAGTCTTCGCGAGAGGATTTTGGTAAGATAACCAGAAGTTATATTTATAATATTTTGTCATTTTTGTTCATTATCCTTAACGAATTTTTATGTCATGTATTTATTTTATAGATAAATTTTGATGTCGACTTGTCTTCAAAGATCGTGGTTGATGTGATCGACTTCCAAATCGGTCGATCTTTCAAAAATCACAGGGCAAAGTTGCAGGAGCATTTCCTAAAATATCATAGCGAGGAGGATGTGGAAGGAGCTAAAGGAATGAAGCCAACGAACTCGACCATTACAAATAATGCTCAGGTTACACTGTGCGATTATTGGAGTTCGGAGAAGTTCCATGTAAGATTTTTTTTGGATCTGAATTTCCACTTATGGTCGGCTTTGGCTTATGATGCATACTTATTAGGGATCACAAGATTAGAAAACAAAATTCTTCATTTAGGGTACATGAAAACACCAAAACGTAAAAGTGTGAGGGCAACATGGCATTCATTTATTTGAGATTCAAATATATATATATATATATATATATATATATATATATATACATACTTGTTCACAGTGCTGGTGCTGGGTTTACCATGATATTTAGAGCAAACAAGTATTGGTTGACAATTGAATCAACATCCCCCAATCATATGCCCTTTTCCTATGTTGATTTAGAAATATAAACGAGCACATGGGAACACAGGACAACACCAACCCCTTTCCTATGTTGAGTTAGAAAGGTGTATTTATTAAAGGTAAGTCAAGATTGAGCATAGAAGGTAAAGACACTGATAATTTTTAGCATAGAAGGTAGTCAGCAAGCAGCTAGTGGCCTAGTGCCTCCTATGGTGGCCAAATAGTGCCTCCTTCAGCACTACGAAAATTTATCAAACATACATAATGCCAAGATAGATTTTATATATGCTGAATTTTTGAGTACTTTTAGAAATTTGCGTATTTAATGTTAAATTCTTTGGTAGACTGGGTTCTTCATGAAAACAGAACCCCCTTCTTTGTTCCATCACTTTAAATGGTACATTGATTAATAAACTTGAATATATATTTGTGTAGGCTATGTCAAGAAAAAATTTCGAGAAGAGAGGGAAACGAAAATATGTTTCTTTAAATGGTATAGTGAGATAGAGACTTTCTGAAAGTTGCATTATAGAGAAAATAAGGGTTAGGTTAATGAGTATTCTCGCACTTCATATGTAAGTTACGTTTAACGAATTCTTTTGTATGTCTCCATTGTTTTATATATCCCTAAGATGTATATATATATAACTTTTCTTATCCATAGGAGAACATGGTAGAGATTAAGCGGCATAAGGAATCAACTGAAGATCCTCCGGGTGATCTAGAGATTATGCAAAAAGTCTTGGGTAAAAGACCTGCATATATTCGGGGATGGTCTAGGGTCCCGAGCACTAGGAATGACTCTACGTGTTCACGACATAGCACCGACTCATCAAGTCGATTGAGCCACACCGAGATGTCTGTTATACTTGACTCGACGAAGTCTAAGCTTTCTTCAACCAAATCCGAGATCTTTCTTATGAAGGATGAAATGGCTGAGTTGCGTCAAATGGTGAGGTTGTTTGAATCTGGCCAACCACTTCCGAGTTTTTCATCTTCACTAAAAGCTCAAAACCATGGTTCCGATACTCGAGATCATTAGAACATTCAGTTATGATTTTGGATGTTTTTTTAATAAATTTGGATTGATGCATGAATTGATTGAACTTTAGGATTTCTCATAAAAGTTCTTGTCTTTTATATAACAAAGCTATAAAAAAACTATCGTTTTGGGATTTTCAAGAATTTGTTCTTTGATTAATTTAATATTATTTATTTATTTGATCTATTATATATATATATATATATATATATATATATATATATATGAATATGCAATTGAAATATGGAAGAAAATAAATATAAATATACTTTTTAGAGAAGGAATTGAATTTTTAAAAGTGTAGTTAAAGATGACATTTAGAGAAAAATTTGAGTTTGCATATCTAAATATTATATTTAGAGAAGCTTTTGTAAGTGTTACTAAAGGGGACCTTTAGAGAAACTTTTCAAAAGTGTCACTAAAGCCAACATCTTTAGATTTGTTTTTCAATTTCCTTCTCTGAAAGTATTTTTTAGTAACTCTTACAATCTATCACAAATACTTGAAAAGTGTCACTAATAATTACTTTTAGAGAAGTTTTTGGAAAAAAAATTGTCTATCCTTTAGAAAAGCTTAGAAAATGTATCTAAATGCCCACAAAAGCGTCTCTAAATGCTACCCAAAAATGCACCCTCCAAAAACCCTCCCTAAAACCTTTACCTACCCTTATTTAGAGAAACTCTTTGACGGAAATGAAAAGTTTCTCTAAAGGCTTTAGAGAAGCTTTTAAGACTTTTAAGTACAAAACAAAACCTTCCCTGAACGTAATTTCTCTTGTAGTGTCTGGTGATTGATTTGGTCGGTCAAACTCTATGTTTAGTAAAACTAGTATTCATCATCGTGCGTTACACGATGATCAAAACACATAATATGTAATGATGCTACATCAACCAAAACTTGAGAATACTAAATTATCGTCGTACATCTGTCAATACTCTTATAATATATCAAGACATCTCTCCTCCTTTCATATATTCATCAATGTGGGATAAACAAAACTCAACTACAATTCATTATTTGAGAACATACAAAATTCTCATTGTATCATGTAAATACTTTATAGCCAACATTTCTTTCATATTGATATTTATTGTATTTATATTTATATTCATGATTGTCTTGATTCGATTCAAATGAATATTTTATATTTAATGAAATCAGAAGTGAAAGCTGTTATTTTTTAAATAAAATATTTTTATCACAAGACTTCAAAATTGTCATTTAATCCAAATGGCAAGTGTCACATTTTTAGCTAACCAAATTTTTTATTCTTCAAGGTATACTCCCTCATTTCATATACTAATTACCTATTTCGAATATTTGTAATTTTGTATCATTTGATGATGTCATGTCAATAGCTAGAAATATGTAACGTATATTGCTAACCCAATAAAAAATAATAAAAAAATAATTGTTGATGTATTTATGTTGTGCAAATAAAAATAATATATAAGATAATAAAGAAAAGAGTGAGCTTCACTTTTGGTCCTTAACGTTTCTCAATTTTAACGGATATCGTCTCTAAACTATTGAAACTCGAATTTGGTCCCTCACGTTTGTCATTTCACTTTGATTTTTGTCCCTTCCACTAACGACTGTTAATTATTTATGTTAACTCCAATTAAATAAGGGGTATTATGGTCATTTTCCATATCTTTTTAGTTTCCTATTAAAGTTTAAAATATATGATATAATATAAATCCAAAATCACTACCAACCATCATCATTGACCACCATCCACCACAGTTGACCACCATTCACCGCCACGGACCACCATCTACACAATCACAAATCCAAACATAAAAAATAGGTATTCAAAGTCGTAATTGAAACATATGTCCAAACTCAAAAATCTTAATAAAACCTAAAATAGTGTTGGGAAATTCAGAAATGCACAAGTAAAGTTAATGCTGCTAGAAGAACTTGATTAATACTTCTGAGATTAATGCTGCTAAGTCAAGGTTAATACTGCTAGAGGAGATTACTACTGCTAAGCAATTTTAGTACTGCTAGTAGTTAGTACTGCTGAAGTTAATACTGCTCAAAGTATTAATACTTCTGAAGACTTAGTGCTGCTTATGAGATAATCAAGATTCGTGCAGATCAAGTTTGAAGATTATGGAAAGCTTGAAGATAAAGATGGAAGATTATTTTGAAGATCTTTTATTATTTGTAATTATCTTTTATCTTTAGCATATATAGAATAGTTTAGACATGATAGAAAAATATAGAATTCTGAATTTTTGTTTTTATAGAGAGAATCAACCTCAAGGTTTGTAATCCTAATTCTAGAGAAGTAGAATTCGTATTGGTGAGCCTGTTCATCAATATTGAGGTTGAGTGTTGAATCTTGTAACTTTATAATCATTCAATAAAGTTTGCAAGTTATTATTCAGATTCACTGTTTTCACTGTTTCATTGAATATTAAAGTGTTATTCCGCAAACTCCTTTAATATTGTTTCTGAGTGTTTATTCTTGTTTAGAATTAAGATCCTGACAAGTGGTATCAGAGCTAGTATTCTCAGAAATCTTATTCATCATGGAAAATACAGTTAAATCAAACAGTACTCTGGTCTCAAAAGTTCCAATGCTCAGATCCAATGAATTTGACATGTGGATGATTAGAATCAAGCAATACATTCTCCTCACAGATTACTCTATGTGGGACATCATTGAGAATGGCCCATCTGATGCATGAAAGATTGGTGAAGATGGAAAAAGAACCCCTCCAAAGACGGATGCAGAAAGAAAGACAAGGCAGACAAAGATGAAAGCCTTGAGCACACTGCTCTTGGCCATTCCCAATGAGTATCAACACCAATTCTGTAATTGCACTGATGCACAGATGCTCTGGAATGCTCTAGAGAAGAGATTCTCTGGTACCAAAAGTACCAAGAGAAATCAAAAGGCAATCCTGAAACAACAATATGAAAACTTTATGTCAACTAAGAATGAGTCCATGACTCAAACTTTTGACAGGTTTAACAAACTGATTGGTGAACTGGCTACTATGGGAGTACAGATTGATCAAGATGATGTAAACAGAAAGTTGTTAAGGTCCCTTGGAGATGAATGGACCATGTACACTGTGTCATTCAGACAGAATGATCAGTTGGAAGAGAAAGAACTTGATGATCTGTATAATGATCTTAGAGTATTTGAAGCTGAGGTGGAGGCTAAGAAAAAGCCTTCTGGATATATTCATAATGCTGCACTCCTATCCGCATCAATTGATTCTACTGCTAATCCTGAATCAGTTAATGCTGCTAATGGAGAAAATCAAGAAAAAAGCACTGATTCTGTGTTTGAAGCCTTCCTTGCCAGCCATGGAAATTCCTCCTTAATTAATGATGATTTGGAACAACTTCATCCTGATGATCTGGAAGAGATGGATATTAAATGGCAGATGGCCATGCTTTCCATGAGGGTGAAGAAGTTCATAAAGAGGACTGGGAGGAACAACTTCTCCCAAATAAGAGAAGATGGAGCAGGGTTTGATAAATCAAAGGTGGAGTGATACAAATGCCATCTGAAGGGACACTTTGCCAGGGAATGCAGAAGTGGAGTGTCTCACAACAACAACCACCAACAAGTACAGTCTGGAAACCTCAACCATAACAGAAACTCTACTCAAGCCCTTGTTTCTCAACAAGGAATGGGGTTTGACTGGAGTGATCAAGCAGAAGAGTCTATCCAAAATCAAGCACTTATGGCTGAAGTATCTGATCTCCCATCTGAGGTAAGTTCTAATCTCTGTTCTAAAACTTTCATAGACACTGTTAAAAGGTACAGGGATCACAACCAGAAGATGAGTGATGACCTTAAGAGATTAGAAAAGGACATAAAAGACTATGTGAGAATTGTTGAGAGGTTTGAGGAACAGATTAAAGGTTTTCAAGCCAATGAACTCCAACACTCATATGACACCAATTACTGGAAGTGGGAGAAAAAGGATCTAGAACTTAAACTGACCAAATCTAAAGAGGAGAGTGAAAAGCTGAGAGAGGAACTAACCAAGGTTAAGCTTGATGTAGAAAAGTTTTCCAATGCCTCTAAAGCAATGGACTCTTTACTACAAACCCAGATTCATGACAAATTGAGAAGAGGAATTGGGTACAATGCCACACCTCCACCATATAACAACAATTACATCCCTCCTACTTCAGACTTACTAGAAACCAAAGATAGGAAGGACTTACCTGAGGGAGCCACTGAGATAGATCCCTTAGATGAGGTAGTTGTTGAAGATAAAACTAAGAAAGAGGTTAGTAAGAGTAAGGAGAACAAAGTAAGTGGTGAGATTCCTCTAAAGAATAACATTATCACCAATGAGGACTGTGGAAGGGCTTGGATCAAATCCAAGGACATAGAGAAGACAGAGGGAAAGTCTGGTAAGGTCCATTACAAACAGACCACAGTTGTGAATCCAGGTCCTTGCAAATAGTGTGCATGTAAGAAGAATGAGCCCCTAAAACATGATAAAAAGAGGGGAAATCAAAGAAACTGGAATAATCAGTGGGCACAGAAACAAGGGGTTGATCTGAGTAAAATCAATAGACCAAAACCTTGTTTTATCTGTGGCAAATTGAATCATCTTGCCAAACACTGTTATTTCAATCCTATAAACCAAAGGATGAACTTTCAAAGACCTATGCAAAAACCCTTGGGTTATAGGAAGATTAAAAAGAACCATGTGGCTAAGAAATCTGTTAAATCTAAAAGCAACATGAAGAAAAAGTCTGTTAAAGAAAGTGTCAATATGTGGGTTCCTAAAAGCACTAAAACTGTTAGTACTGCTACCACAAATAGTGCTGCTGACAATGATAGTGCTGCTAGAAGTAATACTACTGCTAACAATGTTAGTACTTCTTCAAAAGTTAATTCTGCTAACTCTGTTAGTGCTGCTAACAAGGTTAGTACTGCTAAACATGTTAGTACTGCTAACTCTGTTAGTACTTCTAAGGTTAGTACTGCTTCTAGTGTTTGTGCTGCTAAGCCAATCATATTGACAAAGTACTCTAATAAAGAGTGCTCTGAGTTTAAAAACCTTATCAAAAAGGAATGTAAATACTTTGATGAGAAAGGAAGACCCAAGACCACTTTGGCTTGGGTCCCCAATCAATACTAATTGTTTAATCTTATGTCCAGGGCAACCAGCAGCTCAAGGGGAAGAGTATCTGGCATGTTGATAGTGGTTGCTCTAGGCACATGACAGGGAACATGTCATGCCTCAAAAATTTCAAGAAAATTAATGGTGGACATGTTGCCTTTGGTAATACTCCAGATGGAGGTAAGATAAGTGGTAAGGGGGATGTAAGGTAAAATGACCTTTGAATATGTATTCTATGTTGAGCAGTTAAGGTACAACCTGTTAAGTGTATCACATGTGTGTGACAAACAACATAGTATATTATTTACAGATTCTGAATGCATTATCCTTGCTCCTAGATTCAAGGTAGTTGATGAAAAGATGATACTACTAAGAACTCCCAGAAAGGATAATGTATATTGCTTAGATATGGAAAGTGTTTCAACTGATTCATCCCTAAATTGTCTTGTTTCAAAAGCTTCTTTGGATGAATCATCACTTTGGCACAGAAGGATGTGTCACATGAACTTTAAAACAATGAATAAACTTGTTAAAAACAACCTTGTAAGAGGTTTACCTTCCAAAGTCTTTTCATGTGATGATCATTGTGTTTCCTGTCTCAAAGGCAAACAACACAAAACTTCTCATAAGTCCAAAGAGTTGAACAAAATTTCTAATTCTCTTGAGTTTTACATATGGATCTGTTTGGTCCTACAAATGTTATGAGTATAGGTAAGAAATCATACTGCCTAGTTATTGTTGATGATTACTCTAGATTTACTTGGGTATATTTTCTAAGGACTAAGGATGAGACAAGTAGACTGATCAAATTCTTTATTCTAAGAATTGAAAACCAAACAAATCAAAAGGTAAAAGTCATTAGGTCAGACAATGGTACTGAATTTAAAAATCATGACCTAAACATCTTTTGTGAGGAAAAAGAAATTGAGAGGCAATACAGTGCTCCTAGGACTCCACAACAAAATGGTGTTGCTGAGAGAAGGAATAGGACACTGATTGAAGCTGCTAGATCTCTGTTGGCAGACTCAAAACTTCCAATTACTTTCTGGGCTGAAGCAGTTAATACTGCTTGCTGTGTCCAAAACAGAGTTCTAGTAGTCAAGCCTAAAAACAAGACACCATATGAGCTGTTAAATAACAAAAAACCTTTTATAGGATTTTTCAAACCTTTTGGGTGTCCTTGTACCATTCTCAATACCAAAACTCACTTCGGAAAGTTTGATAGCAAGGCTGATGATGGTTTTCTTGTTGGTTACTCATCTCAGAGTAAGGCTTACAGAGTGTTTAATACTTCTTCCAGAATAATTGAGGAAAGTGACAATGTCAAATGCAATGAGAACACACCAAATCCTATTGGGTCTGGTCCTTAGTGGTTATTTGACATTGATTCACTAACTAACTCTTTGGGTTTCAGTAGTGATTATAATGCAGGTTCAGGAAGTGGAGGATCAGGGGATGAACAAGTACAAGTACAAGACATTATTCCTTAGTCTGTGATCTTTCCCATACCTACAATAGAGCCTGTTGATGTCTGTGCAAAGGAAACTATAACTGAACCAATTCAGAGTGAAGAAGAAGGAAGAGATGAGGAGAATCAAGTGCATGATGAGCCAGAAGCAGCTGATGAGATCCCCTCAACTGACCTAATTGATTCCAATCTGGATGTGGGAATCAATGAAGAACCTTGTCATCAAACTAGAACTCAAAAGAATTATCCTCCAGAGCTGGTCATAGGAGACATCTCTTCTCCTATGATATCAAGGAATCAAAGCAGACTACAAGAGCTGCAGGATCAGCAACACACAGTACTCACTTGCTTTCTATCTCAGATTGAGCCTAAGAAGGTTTATGATGCTATGAAAGATTCCAGTTGGATAGAAGCTATGCAAGAAGAGTTACTGCAGTTAAAGTTGCAAGAAGTTTGGGACTTGGTGGACCTTCCAAAAGGTCATAGAGCTATAGGCACCAAGTGGATTTTCAGGAACAAAAAGGATGAGAGAGGTATTGTAATAAGGAACAAAGCAAGGCTGGTGGCACAAGGGTACACTCAAGAAGAAGGCATTGACTATGAAGAAGTGTTTGCTCCAGTGGCAAGGGTAGAAGCAATTAGGCTATTTCTAGCCTATGCCTCATACATGAAGTTCAAGGTATATCAAATGGAAGTGAAGAGTGCCTTTCTTTATGGCACTATTGATGAAGAAGTATATGTCTGTCAGCCCCCTGGATTCGAAAATCCATCATATCCAGACAGAGTATACAAACTGAAGAAAGCACTTTATGGTCTTCATCAAGCCCCAAGAGCATGGTATGATACTCTGTCTACCTATCTCTTGGAGAATGGGTTTGAAAGAGGAATAATTGACAAGACCCTCTTCATTAAAATAAGTAAGAAGGACATCCTATTGGTTCAGATTTATGTGGATGATATCATCTTTGGATCCACAAAAGATCAGATGTGTAGAGACTTTGAAAAGTTGATGCACAAGAGCTTTAAAATGAGTTCAATGGGTGAACTTACCTTCTTCCTTGGGCTTCAAGTGAAACAGAAGAAAGATGGGATCTTCATAAGCCAATCAAAATATGTGAAAGACATCCTGGACAAATATGGTCTAACAGACTGAAAGCCAGCAAGCACACCTATGGAGACTCATAAACAGATCACTGTTGATCTTGAGGGGGAGGATGTGGATGTCCATCTATATAGATCAATGATTGGATCACTCATGTATCTCACAGCCTCAAGACCAGACATCATGTTTCCAGTGTGTTTGTGTGCCAGATTCCAAGTCAATCCAAAGCAATCACATCTACAAGTTGTTAAAAGGATTTTCAGATACTTAAGAGGGCAACCTAGACTAGGTCTTTGGTATCCATATGAATCCAACTTTGACTTGATTGCTTATTTAGATAGTGACTTGGGAGGTGCTAACATGGACAGAAAGTCTACTTCAGGTGGATGTCAACTTTTGGGTGCAAGACTAGTATCCTGGCAGTGTAAGAAACAAACCACAATGTCCTTATCAACAACAGAAGCTGAGTATATTGCTGCTGCAAGTTACTGCTCTCAGGTTCTATGGATTCAGAATCAGATGCTGGACTATGGGGTAACCTTTCTTCACACTCCAATCTTCATTGACAACAGCAGTGCTATAAGCATTGTTAACAATCCAGTCAAGCACTCCAAAACCAAGCACATTGAGATCAGGTATCACTTTATCAGAGATTGTAATGAAAAGAAGCTAATTCAAGTTGCTAAAGTTCATACTGACAACCAGTTTGCTGATCTATTCACTAACGCTTTTGATGTGGGTAGATTCACTTTCTTGGTCACAAGTGTGGGCATGATCAACTCTGAATAAGCTCATTTGTTTTAAAAAGTGTTTTCATACCTGTTATTGGTTTATTCTTTGGTGCTACTAACATCTTTCTCAGGAAATTATTACCTTGCTCAGAGTACCTTAAAGCTTCAAAAAGTGTAAGTATAGTTAATGCTGCCAGTGCAGTTTTAATACTGCCAGTGCACAGTTAATACTGCTAGTAGTTAATACTGCTCTCAGTTAATACTGCTAGTAGTTAATACTGCTCTCAGTTAATACTGCTAGTTAGTTAATACTGCTAGTAGTTAATACTGCTCTCAGTTAATACTGCTAGCTAGTTAATACTGCTAGTAGTTAATACTGCTCTCAGTTAATACTGCTAGTTAGTTAATACTGCTAGGTGTTAATACTGCTTATATCCCGAATCGTATAAATACACTTTTTGCCCGCCCAAAAGTTCATACCGACTCTTTGCTTTCTATTCATCTGCTCTCTAACCCTTTTCTCTCAAGTACCAAGTGTTGCAGTCCAGAATACTCAAGCACAATGGCATCCATGGCATTCATTGATGAGCACAACGAGATTGCGATGCTACAGAAGCCAAAACAAGCTGCTGGATTCCACCAGATTGTGGATTTTCTCAAGTCCAGCCACATTGCCCATGCTCTCACTGTGTCGCCAACAATATATATAGAGCATCAAAGACAGTTCTGGGCGAATGCCACCGTAGTGACAGAGAATGGTGTGCAGATAATCAAAACAAGGGTGTGTGACAAATCCTTGTCAGTTTCTGAAGAGGTGATACGCATCTGTCTACGTCTAGACGATGCTGCAGGTATTACTTCTATTCCAAATGAGGACTTGTTCTCAAACCTTTCAAGAATGGGGTATGGAGGCCAATTGGGTGGTTTCAAATTTTCAAAAGCCAAATTTTATACCCAATGGCGTTTTCTTGTTCATACCCTGATGCACTGCATTTCCAAAAAGACTACTGGATGGAGTGAGTTTAGCAGTACCATTGCTTATGCTTTGGTCTGCTTGGCCACTGCCAGAAAGTACAATTTTTCTAGAATGATTTTCTGTGATCTTGTATCAAACTTGGGAAGCAAAAAGAGTTTTTACATGTACCCCAGGTTTGTTCAGGAAGTGATAACCCATGAATTGACGGATATGCCTCACTTTGATGAGGTATATGTACCAAAAATCCCCAAAGGTAAGGTCTTTTCAAACATGAAAAGATCTCCATTGGACTCGGAAGGAGTTGACACCCCATTGTTCTCTACAATGATGGTGGTGTCCCAAAATGAAGAAGGTATGGCAGCAGTGTCAAGGCCCTCATTAGACCATCCCACTGCTAGCCAATCCTAACCTTCACCCTCCATATCAATCCCTCAGTCTCTTGTTCAAAAGCTAAGTTCTCCAATAACCCAAACTTACATCAGGAAAAAGGTAAAGAAGGCTCCTTCCCTTCTTGTACCATCACCCACAGAGCCTATAAGCCCTCTAATGGAGAATCCTCCATTAGAGAATATCTACAGGGAAACCACAGGGGTGTCTCCCAACCCCAAGGAGGTGCTCACTGAGGAGATGTTTGAGCATATGGGTGCTAAGGCTGCCACTACTCCAGCTAGCACAGAGGAGGTCAGTGGTAACATAAATAAGACCTTCCCCATGGCAACTTTGGGTGAGCAATCATCCAAAGGTCCCAGGTGCCAAGAAACCACGGGGGTAGCAGGTGCTTCTGCTAGGTAGAAGACCTCTACTACAAAAAGATCCCATGATCCTTCAAAAGAGGGTAACACTTCTGGAGAAGGTGAGGACATATATAACTACTATGAATTGATGGAAGCAATGGGAAACATAAACATGGATGTGATCAAGCAGGGCAAAGAAATAGAAGAGCTGAAACTGATAGTTCTGTCTCAACAAGAACAGATTGTCAACTTGAAGCAAATGGTGAAGAAATTGATTCTGCAAAAGAAGAAGAAACAGTTTGTGCTAAGAAGGAGGAAACCAGTGACTGATGCTCCCAAAAAGGGGGAGTCAGAAGCTGATGTCAACATGGAAGATGTCAAAGAAAAGGGGGAGCAAGAGAAAGTTGATCTTGAGGGGGAGCAACAAGCAGTGGAAACTGAGTTTGTACAAGAATCAGAAAAAGAGAAAGCAGCAGTAACAGTTAATGCTGCTGGTTCAAGCCAAGCAGCAGAAACTGTTAATACTGCTGAACTAAAAGAAGTAGCAGAAATAGTGCAAGAAGTTCTGACAGATATTGAAATTGCTGAAACCTTAATCAAAGCCAAACATGATACTCCCAAGGTCACCTCAAAGGCCAAATGAGTTGTCATCAAAGAACAAGGTGAAGTGATCAAGAAAGCAAATGTAGAGAAGAAGGTGAGCAAAGACAAAGGCAAAGCTAAAATGGTGGAATCTGATCAACCAATCAAAAAGAAAAAGTTGGTTGAGTCAGATGAAGCCTTGGCCAAGAAGATACAAGCTGATATTGAGCAAGAAGAAAGGGTTCAGGTTGAAAAGGACAGAGAGATGGCTAAGGCTCTAGCTGCTGAACTGAATGAAGCTTATCAACAAAGCCTGGCAACTGAAATTGCACAGAAGAAAGCTGCAAACCTGAAGAAATCTGTGATGGTAAAAACAGCTGCAAAGAAGAGACAACCCTCAAAGACATTCCTTGGTACTCAAGAGAGAAACAAGATGATTACATTTCTCAAGGGTGCTGTAGGAGTCAGAAAGGAGATGTTCTCAAAGATGTCTTTTGAGAAGATTAAAGAGCTATATGATTCAGAGATGCTAAAGCTTCAAGGGAATGAAACTGCAAGAGTGGAAATGGAGAAGAGAATGAACAAAAGCAATGATTTCATGATAGAAAAACCTTTTCCAGATGAGCAAGAAACACCACCAAAGAAAGAAGCAACTCTTGGTGAAAGTCTAAGGACTTTAAAAAGAACCAAGGTGAGGGCAAAGAGAAAGTCAATTAAGAAGCCTAGAATAGCTACAGAAGAAGCTGAGAAGGTTGCTGAAGAAGAAGGGGCACCTAAGCCATCTGAACAGAAAGAACCAGCAAGAACTGATGATGTAAATATATACATGGTAGTGATGGACAAAGTGCCTGAACCAATTTCAGCTGAACCTGTTGGAGTTAAGCCTCCAGAGGTTATTCTATGGGACACAATGAAGATTGATGGCAAGGAATACATAAGGCTCAAGAGGAAAGATGAGAAGTATGAGGTGTTCAATACTTGGGCAAAGATTGTAAGAACATGCTCCAGGTCAGATCTAGAAGAAATGTTTGAGATAGGAATGAAGTTGTATGTAGATCAACTGAAAGCTCCAGAGATTTCAATTACAAAATTAGTGATGGAGTATCTGTGTATGATGTTCAAGCCTGAAGAAGTGGAGCATGTCATCAGAAATGTGTTCAAAACTGTCAACAATTGGACTCTATATGAAACTAGTGGAGTATATGCACTAACTATGGACATAAATCACATAGAGTACTTCCTAGTGGATAGAGTGTACAATCACAGCAGACTGAAGCTTCATGCAATGTTGAAGAAGAAACTTGGATGTGTTCCAGATTCAGAGATGGCTAAGTATTTGATTCAAAGAACAATCAATCAGAGTTTGGGGTTGGATGCAAATACAGGAGTATAAACCATGAAGTTTTGGGAGCATCTAGAAGATCATCTGAAGAACTTGACTTCTCTTCCTAAAAGTCAAGTTAGGGGGAGATTGTTGGGAAATTCAGAAATGCACAAGTAAAGTTAATGCTGCTAGAAGAACTTGATTAATACTTCTGAGATTAATGCTGCTAAGTCAAGGTTAATACTGCTAGAGGAGATTACTACTGCTAAGCAATTTTAGTACTGCTAGTAGTTAGTACTGCTAAAGTTAATACTGCTCAAAGTATTAATACTGCTGAAGACTTAGTGCTGCTTATGAGATAATCAAGATTCGTGCAGATCAAGTTTGAAGATTATGGAAAACTTGAAGATAAAGATGGAAGATTATTTTGAAGATCTTTTATTATTTGTAATTATCTTTTATCTTTAGCATATATAGAATAGTTTAGACATGATAGAAAAATATAGAATTCTGAATTTTTGTTTTTATAGAGAAAATCAACCTCAAGGTTTATAATCCTAATTCTAGAGAAGTAGAATTCGTATTGGTGAGCCTGTTCATCAATATTGAGGTTGAGTGTTGAATCTTGTAACTTTATAATCAATCAATAAAGTTTGCAAGTTATTATTCAGATTCACTGTTTTTCACTGTTTCATTGAATATAAAAGTGTTATTCCGCAAACTCCTTTAATATTGTTTCTGAGTGTTTATTCTTGTTTAGAATTAAGATCCTGACAAATAGTTCCTTCAAAGAGATACAAAATCTAAATTAAATCAATACCATAAAACCCTAAAGCTAAATTGGTCCCAAATTAAAACCCAAAACCATAAATCAAACAAAAACTAAATCAAATGAAAATGGCGATGGACATGGACATGGAGATAGAGATGAAAATGAGATGTATACAAACCATATAACATAAATCAAACTGTAAGATCATAACCTGAATAATAACCCTTAAAATCAAAAATCTAGTTCGGCACAGATCTGGGTTTAAGCTATTCATGGATGTTATTACATCACATACATGGTTCGTTCACGTCAGAGATATGGGAAGGAGATCGAGGTTGAAGGGGGAGCCGGAGACTGATGTGTGGCAGCACCACAAATCCAAGCCGGAGGTACTAAAAAAAATTTGTAGCTGGAAGTCTGATTGTAGATCTGGTGGTGGTGGCCTCGTGATGGAGTAGGTATATTGATTAATGTGTTAAGTTTAAACCATATGTAAATAAAAATGAGAGAAAAAAATATATAAATATATATCATTGAAGAGTCTCATTAATTTCTTTTGTTATGCATATTGAAATTATATTAAATTAGCATAACTATTTCATTTATATATATTTATTAATAGTAACCTAAAAAGAATATGAAAAATTAGATCAGTTAATAATATATTTTGATTTTTCCGACAAACAGGTATATTGATTTCTAATCAAAGAGGTGCTAGCCTAGTGGTAAGGCCCTGGGGGGATAGTGCATGGTATGCCTATCTACCAGGGTTCGAATCCTGGGGAATGCACTTCGGCGATACCCAGACCTTGGGTCGGCCTTCGGGTCGGTTCGGGTCCAGGTTTACGGGCATACCAGTCTATGGGTATGTGGGTTCGGTCTTGACCGGGCTTAGTCGTACCTGGGCGGGTCCAGTCCATTTGGGCTGGGCCGGGTCGCTGCGGATTAGTCGGTGCTGCCCAATTGGATGCCCGGATACCGCGAGTGCGTGTGTGTGTGGGCATAGCCCAAGTTGCTGTACAAAAAAAAAATAATAAAATTTTATGAAAGATCTGATCTATAAGATATTGTTTTACTAACAAAAAATTAGATAAATAATAAAGCAAAATGTTAACATACATTCTTTAGCCTTTTCTTTTAACAACGGTGTATTGATTGTTGTATAAATAAAAAAAAAATTAATAGTAATAAAGCTAAATTTTTTAAAAATACTTATGTTTAAACTAATAAAGTAAAATGTAAATAAATAGGTTCTGGTAATTTAAAAAATAAAGTGTAATTTTTTTTTAATATTTATACTAATTGTTTTGTAAATAAAAAGTTAAAAACAAATAAAAATTAAATGTTAAACTAATAAAATTGGAGATAATAAGTTTTATATTTTATTTTTTGTTACCTTTGTTACAAAAAATTCTAAATTATGTAAATATGTACACTAAAATAAATTTAAATAATTATTTTAATTATACTGATTGTTATATCAATAAAAATAAAATGTAAATAAAATAAAATGTTGTAAATATACCATCGTTGCATAAATAAATAAATTAAAAGGTTATAAAATTAAAGTTAATTTAATTTAAATTTTGATTTAAAAATAAATCAAAAGTATAAGAAAATAGATAAACGTCTTTTGTCCATTCACCTTTTAAGCTTTGTTTTATACATTAATTAAATATATTGATAATTGTTTAAAGAAAAAAATAAACTTACTTAGAATGAGAAAAAGAAAAATTATAAAAATAAAAAGTAAATTAAATATGAAGGATTTTAATTGTAATGATCATTACATTAATAGAACATAAAAGGTAAATAAAAACAAATGTTAAACTAAGTTAATACATAAAAAGGAAAATAAGTTTATTGAATGTGAATAAGTTAAAATGAAAATCTAGAAGTAAGATCAACTTTCAGTCAATTATAAATCAAATTTATAAAAAATTTCAACAAGTAATATTTCGACGTTTGATAATTAAAATAAATTGAAACTTTCTCAAAAGACCAAACCTTTGACGGATATACAAACCTGTATCATAGACTTCGAGTGTGCGGCATCAAAAGTCAATGAAATGATCCCTAAAACTTCAAATCCTTGTATTGATTTGAACTTTTCCACTAAGATTTGACCATGATTTCTTGAGGATAAAATCATAGATACGGTAAATTATCACAACAATGACAATGTTAATGTCAATAGAAAAAATCTATGCTACTTGAAGTAGTCAAAACTGTTGGGCATTTGGTTTGTCCCATATAGACCAAATCCTAAAACTAGTAGTGCCTTATATTACCAAGCCCTCGTCTCCTATCAAATTGCCTAACCAACAAGTTGTGCTCAAGACATAGTAAATGTCAAAGATTAGGCCTTGGGCCTTGGGTCTCGATGGAGTCTTGAACTATCACAAGGCAGTGGCGGGGGTGGGATTCGTTGCGGATAAAGTCGCGACGATAGTCGCGTGCGACACTGCCTCGACGGCACACAGTGTTTGGCGCGGCTTCACCGCGTGACAACTCGCGTGGAATGCGACAGTTATTTGTCGGTTCATTTCGGTTGGAAAACGCTTACCTATAAATACCTCAATATTAACTGATTTTTTGCAAGAGAGAAAAATAACAATTTATGGGTAAAAGTTCATACACGAAATTTCATCTTGGAAGCTTATGTTCGACTCGTCAGGTTCGAGTTTTGCAACTTGAACAAATTGTTGAATCCTCTAGTCAGACGTCCAATCTCACGGTACGAGGGACGAATTTCTGTCTAAGGACGCTGCAAACGCAGGCCTCAATCCAAAACGCTATTCATCAAGTTTTGCTGCAATAATCGAGTTAGTGATTCGATTCTTGTTCTTATTTTGATTTTGTATACATATACTTATATATACGATTTATATATGTATATATAGTGTATATTTTCTACAATTTTTGTATCAATTCTTCATTTTATGTGTTGTCGGTTGTACGGATTTCTGTGTTCTAACCCTAAGATCTAACAATCTTAGACAGAATTTTCGTGAGGGATCAATCTTCCATGTTGAAATCCCATGTGGAAAAGCTCGAAAAATTCAAAGGGTTGGATTTCAGGAGATGGCAACAGAAAATGTTGTTCTATATCACGACGCTTCACGTCTCCAACGTGCTTACCGAGAAAGCACCAACACCACCGGTTGGAGAAGGACAAAATCCTCCTACCCAAATACCAATCTCGACATATCAAAGATCTCAAGATGCCTGGAAGAGCAATGAATATAATTGCAGAAACTATATTCTAAATGCTCTTGATGATTGCCTCCATGATATTTATTCTACTTTCTCTACCGCAAGAGAAATCTAGGAATCATCGGAAAGCAAATACAAGCGATGTTGCATGTTCCAAGAGATTTGTGGTGGAAAAGATCTTGAATTTCATGATGAACGACTCAAAGTCCGTCATGAAGCAAGTGGAGGAATTACAAGTCCTTGTCCACGAATTGGAAGTAGAAGGTATGGGTGTTAACTCAAACTTTATCGTTGGTTCTATCATTGATAAATTACCTCCGTATTGGAAAAAATTTAAGCTTTATCTTAAACATTTGATTGAGGACATGACATTTAAGCAATTGATACTCAAACTTTGGGTGGCAGAGGACAATCAGATGAATGAGAGGGTTGATGAAAGCTCTTTGGAACCAAATGCAAACGTGGTCACCGGTTGCACATCAAAGGCCAAATTTCAAAAAGGAAAAGGCAAGGCATTTGGTGGCAAGCATAATGTAAATGTTGCAAATCCACTCTCAACTCAAAGGAAGAACTTCAAGAAATGTGTGTTGAGTTGTTAGGTCTGTGGAAAACCGGGACATCGAGCCAAAGATTGCAGCCACCGAAGAGATCATGGAGGAGGAGCCGTGGAGGAGGTGTTAGTGGCCCCCAATCAAGCAAATGTGGCCAATTCTCCGAATAAATTTGTTGGAGTAATTGAAGCACTTCTTGCCACAAATGTGATCGATTGGTGGGTCGACACCGGTGCCATAAGGCACATTTGAAACTCGAAGAGCATGTTCCCATCCTACCAAAAGGTTAATGATGAAGAGCCAATGTATATGTGTTGACAAACGTGTTGCATGTACCTGCGATAACAAAGAAATTGATTTATGGACCTACCTTTAGCAACAAAAGATTCAAGATGGTGTTTGAATCCGACAAATTTGTACTAAGTAAGGGAGGTGTGTATGTTGGAAATGGTTACCTATCTGAGGGGCTCTTTAAACTTTCTATTGTAAGTATGAACAACGATGATGTAAATATCATTGATAATAATAAGAACAACGCAGGCACTAGCACTACTTCTATGTACATGATTGACTCATCTTCCTGTGGCATTCTCGACTTGGGCATGTGAATTATCGATCCTTACAAAGGATGATTAAACTTGGCATGTTGCCTAAGTGTTCTATGGACAATAAGACTAAATGTGAATGTGTGTTTAATCAAAATACACAAGTCATCCTCATAAATCTGTAGAAAAATCCAATGAAGTACTTTGACTTATCCACATCGATTTATGTGACTATAAATCAACACCTACACGTGGAGGAAAGAACTATTATATATCTTTCATCGATGATTGCATCAAATTCTGTTATGCATACTTAATACATACAAAAGATGAAGCTTTAAGTATGTTTAAGACATATAAAGCTGAAGTTGAAAATCAACCTAATAAAAGAATAAAAGTTCCGAGGTCTGATAGAGGAGGAGAATATGAATCAAGAGACTTTACAAATATTTGTTCTAGGCATGGCATAATCCATCAAACTACGGCTCCCTATACTCCACAACAAAATGGAGTAGCCGAAAGAAAGAACAAAACATTGGAAAATATGATTAACTCAATTTCAATTACTTCGGGAATGTATGGCTGCAAACTCGATATTTAATAGAATTCCTCACAAAAAGAGTGATAAATCACCCTATGAGTTATGGAAAGGTAAGATACCTTCATATAAAAGACTAAAAGTGTGGGGTTGCCTTGCAAAGGTTCAAGCACCTTTACCAAAAAGGACAAAGTTTGGACCAAAGACCATTGATTGTGTGTTTCTTGGTCCTGCAAGTAATAGTGCAACTTATAAATTTCTAGTCTATAAGTCATACATAGGAGATATTCACAACAACACCATTTTAGAATCTGCTGAAGCAGAATTCTTTAAACATATTTTTCCTTAGAAGGATAAAGAGAAAGCCGTCTCTAGTCCAAGGAAACGACTAAGTGAAGAAGCTGACACTAACAAGATTGCACAAACTAATGAAGAGAGTACTTCTAGGGCTCAAGAAGAAAGCATAGAGCCTAGAAGAAGAAAATGGGGAAAAATAGCCAAAGACTTTGGTCCCGACTTTATGACCTTCGATGTTGGCGAAGAACCTCAAACCTATAAGGCTGCTATGGATTCATCTGAAGAACCTTATTGGAAAGAGGCCATTCAAAGTGAGTTTGATTCCATAATCAAAAATAGCACTTGGAAATTGGTAGATCTACCTTCGGGTCATAAAGTGATTGACCATAAATGGATCTTCAAACGAAAAATGAGACCTGATGGTACTATAGAGAAGTATAAAGCTCGATTAGTAGCCAAAGGGTACCGAAAAAAGGAAGGTCAAGACTTCTTCGACACCTACTCACCAGTTACTCAAATCATGTCTATAAGGACGTTGATGGCCATAGCATCTATTCACACCCTACAAATACATCAAATGGATATGAAAATTGCGTTCCTGAACGATGAGTTTGGGGTCGTTTACCAAACGCTTACCCGGATAAGCGCTTACCAATAAAATTTAACACTATCACTTACTTAGCGGGTAAGATTTTAGTCCACCAAAACGGTATCGTATGCAACAATTTTCCCGATAACCGCTTACCGGTAAAATTTAACACTATCACTTACTTACCGAGTAAGATTTTAGTCCACCAAAACGGTATCGTATGTAACAATTTTCCCGGTAAGTGCTAACCGTAGTAAGAGTCTTCGCCATCACTTACCTGGTAAGACTCTTGGTCCTTGCCTTAGCAATTATCGGGTAAGATTTTTGGTCATTGCCATCATTATCCATAAGGTTATATGACTTGGTAAGCACTTACCCGGGTAAGCGTTTGGTAAACGGCCCCTTAGATGAAGAGATATATATGTAACAACATGAAGGTTTTGTTGTTAGAGACCAAGAGAACAAAGTTTGTAAAATTTATTAAGTCCCTTTATGGACTTAAGCAAGCCCCAAAACAATGGCATGAAAAGTTTGACAATACAATTTTGTCAAATGGGTTTCACATAAATGAATGCGATAAGTGTGTTTATGTGAAAAAAATATAAGAATGCGTATGTCATTATATGCCTATATGTGGATGACATGATAATCATAGGGACCAACTTAGATGTAATCAACCAAACCAAGAAGATGTTGCACTCCTCGTTTGATATGAAGGATATGGGAGTAGCATATGTAATTCTTGGAATAAAGATCCAAAGAGATCCTAATGGTTACATACTCACTCAATCTCACTATATTGAGAAAGTCCTTAGGAAGTCTGGTCACTATGATGATAGACCATTTGATCCTTCTAGCCAACTAAGGAAAAAAAAAGGAGATAATGTCTCTCAATTGGAATATACTCAAGTCCTTGGGAGCTTGATGTACATCATGAATTTCACGAGACGTGGATCTAACATATTGTGTGAGTAGACTAAGACGATACTCACATAACCCTCGTAAATATCATTGGTATGCACTAATAAGAGTGCTTTGTTATCTGAAATACACAATGAACTATGGGTTAAACCATACTAAGTATCCTCCCGTATTAAAAGGATACTGAGATGCAAATTGGATTTCCAATCCTTTAGAAAGCAAGTCCACAAGCGGCTATGTATTTACACTTGGTGGTGCATCCATATCGTGAAAATCTTCAAAGCAAACCGTTAATACACGGTCGACTATGGAAGCATAATTTGTAGCGTTGGATAAAGTTGCCGAAGAAGCATAATGGCTCAAAAGTTTCCTAGAAGGAAGTCCCTCGTGGCCAAAGCCTGTTACTGCCATATGTATACATTGTGATAGCATAGCTGCTCTCACAAGAGCAAAGAGTCAAATCTATAACGCAAATATCATCATATCAGGCATCGCCACAAGACAATCCAAGACTTGCTAAACAATGGAGTAATATCCATGTACGTAAAGTCAAAGGAAAACATTACCGATCCTTTCACAAAGGGCCTTAGTAGAGAACAAGTCACCTATACATCGAGGGGAATGGGCGTAAAGCCAATTCAATGATTTACGACTCAACAGAAACCTAACCTAGCAACATTAGAGATCCCATGGTCTAGATTCAATAGGAAAACATGTTGAGGACAACTCGGGCATTCATAGCACACATGTATGCCTATTCCTATGATGTTAACTCGTGTAATTTTTCCGTTGATGCTTCAGGGTACAATTCATATTCTTAATAATGCTAATAGCTTCTATAGTAGAACACTACAGAATGTTCATGATTGGCATTACCTATATGATATTGATGTGGGGTCGCATCTTTGAGAACGAATATGGCTACGTCTTCTAAAAGTCTCATGAAGAAGGAATTGTTCACGACCAAAATGAACACAACGGCAAGAATCGAACTCTGCATAAACATGATGTGTGTGATATTCATTGTATAGACTTACTACAAAACGTGGTTAGTTCAAGACTCATCGTCACTACCCACAAAGTAGGTCCGATGAATACTCACTATGATCGGTTAAAGTCTTTTGACACCTTTTTTGATGCATATCATGTTTAGTTTCCTTTCATAGAACTATAAGTACTTAGAATTTGCTTATTTTCTATTCAAATGTGGGGTATTGTTGGAGTTTTAATAGAAAATGTGAGGTATTGTTGGGTCTTTGGTTTGTCCCACATAGACCAAATCCTAAAACTAGTAGTGCCTAATATAACCAATCCCTCATCTCCTATCAAAATGCCTAACCAACAAGTTGGCTTAAGACATATTAAATCTCAAAGATTGGGCCTTCGGCCTTGGGGCTCTTACGGTCTCGATGGGGTTGTGAATTATCACAAGGTAGTGCCTGGTCGGGATTCAGTCTGCGACGATAGTCGCGTGCGACACTGACCTCTACGGCACACAGTGTTTGGCACATGTTTCTGCACGGGTTTACTTGTGTGACAAGTCACGCGGAACCCGACAGTTATTTGTCGGTTGGAAAAGGCTTACCTATAAATACCTCAATATTATCTGATTTTTGGGCAGAGAGAAAAATAACAATTTCTAGGTAAAAGTTCATACACGAAAATTCATCTTGGAAGCTTATGTTCGATTCGTCAGGTTCGAGTTTTGCAACTTGAACGGATTGTTCAATCCTCTAGTCAGACGTCCAATCTCACGGTACGAGGGACGAATTTCTGTATAAGGACGCTGCAAACGCATGCCTCAATCCAAAACGCTCTTCATCAAGTTTCGTTGCAATAATCGAGTTAGCGATTCGATTCTTGTTCTTATTTTGATTTTGTACACATATACTTATATATATATATATATACGATTTATATATGTATATATAATGTATATTTTCTGCAATTTTTGTATCAATTCTTCATTTTATGAGTTGCCGGTTGTACGGATTTCTGTGTTCTAACCCTAAGATCTAACAAAAATTTGATTCGATGTATCAATCATGTATTAAAGGTTATTGTTAATGAATTTGTATCAAATCTTGTAATCACAAAATATCAAAATTTAATTTGAACCTATATGATTCAATCGTGAAGACAATCATGTACTATGATAACAACAAATCTAATAGTATGGGAAAAACGAATATAATAACAAATCACATTCTTTGAATAACATAATTTCTACATGTTCAAAATCTTCCATGTCGTGCCATGTCTTGAACTTTAATCCTCTTCATCCTCCATCAAAAGAATTTCAAGAACATCACTTTGTTTTTTATTGCAACATTAGAAGCCTTGTCACAACACTAACAATGTTAATGTCAATAGAAAAAAACTTATGCTGCTTTAAATAGTCAAAACTTGATGCAAATCAATCATGTATAAATAGTTATTGTTAATGGATTTATTTCATATATTTTAATCACTAAATATCAAATCTTAATTCAAATCTATATGATTCGATCATAAAGACGATCACATATTATGATAACAATAAATCCAATAGGATGGAAAAAACAAACATATAATAACAAATCAAATTCTTTGAAGAACATAATTTCTACATACTTGTTCAGAATCTTCCATGTCTTTTCATGTCTTGAACTTTCATCCTCTTCATCATCCATGAAAGAAATCTCAAGAATTTCATTTTGTTTATTATTGCAACTTTAAAAACCAAACTAATTGAGAAAAACAAAGTAAATGAAAAAGCAAATCAAGAATTTGGGGTTAAACTCATATGTGGAAATTTACAAAAAAGGCCTAAGTTAATAATAAATTACACATTTTTCATATAGGGGTATAAAAATCTTTAACATATTAAACATTTAAAAAATCAAAAAATTGAGAAAAAAACAAATGCAATAGTATGGAAAAAAAACAAACATATAATAACAAATCAAATTCTTTGAAGAACATAATTTCTACATACTTGTTAGAATCTTCCATCTCATTTCATGTCTTGAACTTTCATCCTCTTTATCATCCATGAAAGAAATTTCAAGAATTTCAATTTGGTTTATTATTGCAACTATAAAAGCCAAATCAATTGAGAAAAAAAAAGTAAATGAAAAAACAAATCAAAAGTTGGGGGTTAAACTATATGTGGAAATTTACAAAAAAAGACCCAAGTTAATAATAAATTACACATTTTCTAAATAGAGGTATAAAAATCTTTAACATATTAAATATTTAAGAAAATAAAAAAATTAAGAAAATTGGAAAACACATTTCCTACTATAACAACTTGTCATTTGATCATCTTTCTATGTTTCTCTTTTATATATAGATTTAGAATATAGATATAGATATATTGATTTTAATAAAAAAATTATATGTTCATAAATTTCAAATTTTGTTTATTTATATATTTATGTATATAAATAATAAAAATAAAGGTGTGCTAATTTTCTCTTTAGTTTTTATTAATGAATAAGAGTGTTGTCATTTAATATTTAAAAATATTTAAAACCTAAAGAGAAAATAAAAGGTTTGCTCATTTAATAACAATTTTTATTCAAAAATATGAGAAAATAGAAAACTATGAATCAAGCTTTCTCAACATGACACATCATCTCTCAATGATTCTATTTTATATATAGACTAGTGTGGAAACTGTGTGTTGCACGGTAGCGTGGGTTATGTGGGTTCAATAACATGTAGATTATCCATATAAATAAATGTTAGTCGGTAAGGTAAATATAATTATCTGCAAATCCTATTCATGTCATTTATAAAAATTAGTAGAATTTAATTAGTGGATTTTTAATATAAATAAAATGAGTAACATTACGTTTGGTCCATGGATAATTTTTGCATTGTTTGTATAATTCATAACATTGCACGAAATTTTTTCTTTTTGGAAAGAGAACGGTATCTGTGACAATTTTGTTAACAAAGAAACAAATGTGTACTTACTTGGCACGATAACTACCGCCCAAACATATGTTCACTCTCCAAATGGGAGATACCCCAAAGGTTGTCATGGACTGCACTAATACAACCGACTAAACATAAGTGGTTGAAACAACAAAGGTCTAGAATTCTCGACAACCTTGAAATGTTACAAAACATATACATTTCATTCTTGTAACAAATACTTAGTGATTAAGTTTTCCAAACCATTGTCGTCATCAGAGACACCTATACAACATAAACATTTGACCAAACGATAAGCATAACACAATTTGTTAATAATTGGTATGAGCATAAGAATACGGTAATATAAGAACTCACATTTTCGTCAATGAAAACCATAGCAAAACTAATCAAATCATCATTTCTAAAAAAGAATAATTTTGGTACACCTCATAAAAAAAGGAGTTACAAAATTTTGTGTTGCACTTACTAATTAAAAACCACTTAAGAAAAGTTCACCATCTTATCACATGGACATAATCTACAGAATATAAAGAAATAAGAATCATTCTATAAACCAAAGTGAAGTCACGAAACAACATCAATTTTTTTTGAAGTATTAAATTTTATATATTGCAAATACTCGCACACACTCCTCACATAATAGGAAGATAGAAATTCAAGTTAAGAAAAAATTATAGAAAAAAATTTAAATGGCATCAAGTAGTCATGTAACAGAAAACAAACTTTTAATAACAAAACATAAACGGCATGCAAATATCAAGACTAATATAAAAGATGAATGAAAAAGCAAGAGTCCCATTGTCATTAAAATCAATATATTTAAGGTAGCAATTTGTTAAAGAAATTTTCATAAAATAAAAAAAATAAGCACCATATGTAAGAAGGTAACATAATCTATAAATGGGTACCTAAACCAATTGTTGCTTAATTTCTCCTGTGCATACCCATCATATGTGGTACTTGGATTCGTGTTGTTCAAAGCATATGACCGGGCAGAAAGATATTTTATCTAATTATACAGAGAAATTTTGCTGCAATGTAAGGTTTGGGAACGACTAGTTTTCACCAATTTTGGGTTATGGAGATGTCATGCAAGAGAACTTAACGATTAAGAAGGTGAGCTATGTTGAAGGATTAGGACACAATCTTTTCAACAACGGACAATTTTGTAACAAAGACTTAGAGGTAAATATCAAAGCCAAGAGGTGATGTGTCAAAACGGAAGATGGTAAAGAACTCTTGGTTGGCACGAGAAAGTCAAACCTCTACACTATTAATCTGTCCAATGTGAAGACTAACAATGTTGTGTGTCTACTGTCAAAGGCATCTATCTAACGGAACTGGTTATGGCATAGAAGGCTATCTCATCTCAACTTTCGATACATAAACAAGTTGGTGAATGGGAATTTGGTAAAAGGACTTCCAGAGCTTAAGTATGAAATAGAACATCTGTGTGACGCGTGTGAGAAGGGAAAAATGAAAAGAGCTTCTCATAAGCCTAAGCCTGAACCCTGTACAAGTGATCCTTTGGAATTGTTACACATGGACTTATGTGGTCCCATGCGTACTCAGAGTATAAACGGCAAGTGTTACATGCTCGTAATTGTGGATGGTTATTCAAGATACACTTAGGTCAAATTTCTAAGATCAAAAGATGAGACGCCCGATGTCATCATCTCATTTCTCAAGACTATTCAATTGAACTTGCAAAGAGCAGTCAAACTTATTCGGACAGATAATGGCACCGAATTCAAGAACAAAATAGTTAACGATTATCTCGAATCGGTCGGGATAACTCATCAGTTTTCTGCTGCCAGAAGGCCAGAACAAAATGGGGTAGTTGAAAGAAGAAATCGGACTCTCGTTGAGGCTGCACGAACGATGCTGAGTCAATCCGATCTAAATTTATTTTTGTAGGCTGAAGTTGTCTTGACTGCATGCTATACTCAAAGTCATTCTATCATCCATCGCCGGTTTAGTAAAACGCCGTATGCTTTGATTAACAATAGAATACCTAGCATCAAACATTTTCACATCTTTGGATGCAGGTGTTTTATGTTGAACGATAAGGAGAACTTGAACAAGTTCAGTCCCAAGGCTGAAGAATGCATTTTCATTGGCTACTCTCAGACAAATGCGGCATACAGAGTCTACTTGAAGAAGTCAAATATTGTCGTTGAGAGCGTTAATGTTACGTTTGATGAAGAGATGGCTTCTGAGCACATCAGTTCATAACCCGTTATAACAGGAGTCTTAGCTTCTGGACAAATCAGTCCAGAACCTGTATCTAAAGTTTCTAATTCTGATAATGATTCTAGTTCTACATCTCATTTAACAGAGTTAGATTTATTATTTGAACATTTTTATGATGAGTTTCTCGGATCTAAAGTGTCTAAACCTGTTATGATTGACAGATCGTATAATTCATGTACTAATCAACCAATCACTTCAGATGTATCAACTGAACCAACCTCCCCAATTCAGACATAAACTCAAGTTCAAATACCTACTCAATCATTTGAAATTGAACATGAATGTGAAGAGCCAGAAGTATCACATTTAGTTGGGTGTACAACAATACCTACTCAATAGACAACAAATGTCTCACCAACTGAAGCTTCTACACCTACTTCAATTGAACCCCAACAAAAAGAAAAAATTGGATTATTAGATTATCAACATGATTAGTCTACATCTAATCCACTCCCTCATGTAAACAAGTAGACCAAAGAGCACCCGTTTCATCAAATAGTCGGAGTCTTGTCAAACCCGGTGCAAACTAGGTCTACAACTGCGAACGAGTGCATGTTTGATTCCTTTCTGAGTAAGATAGAGCCTACCCAAGTATCTAAAGATCTAGCTGACCCAGATTGGATAACAGTTATGCAAGAAGAGCTCAATTAATTTGAAGCGCTCAAAGTCTAGAGACTCGTGCCTAAACCTGAAGGAAAAACGATTATGGACACAAAATGGGTATTCAAAAGCAAAAAGGATGCGGATGGTATCGTGGTCAGAAATAAAGCAAGACTTGTGGCTAAGGGATACAGGCAAGAGGAAAGAATAGACTACGATGAGACATATGCTCTAGTTGTAGGTATAGAGGCAATAAGGATGTTCTTAGCCTTCGCTACACATAAAAACTTCACTGTCTACCAGATGGACGGGAATACTGCTTTTCTCAATGGCATACTGAAGGAGGAAGTATACGTCTCACAACCAGAAGGATTTGTCACTGCGGAAAAATAGAAACATGTCTACATTCTTGACAATGCCCTCTACGGATTAAAGAAAGCTCCTCGAGCCTGGGGACTTCATAGTGGTTGCCCGGGTTCGAGCCTTACACGCAACATTTGTGCAAAATATTGGCACGTGTGTCATCCTTGTGGCCACAGGATGAATGCCCGCGGGCCTAAGGCCTGTTTTCCGGATATTAGTCTGGGCCCAAAAGTGGTCTGGGATACTCCTTCCCAAAAAAAAAGCTCCTCGAGCCTGGTATGATGTTCAATTCAAGTTTTTAGTCAAGTCTGGCTTCTCAAAAGGTAAAAGCTCAACTCTGGACAAGTGGTGGAAACTACCAAGCTTGGTCCTTGCGGAGCGGATCATCCCTATAATATACAAAGAAAAACTCTAGATATGATTCAGATGCTTAATAATAAGAAAGAATAATCAAATTGAATTCAGCGATTTCCCAATTCTCCCTTTGGTACTTCGACTCTCGCATAAAGTTCTTGCTTATTCAACGATTAACCAAACGAAAATGTTAAGAAATAATAAATTGTACTTTAGGTCTTTTTTAAATTGATTCATATATGAAAAAAAATATCACGACGCATGTGATACCACTCTCTTTATCAAAGAAAAAAAAGCTCATATCATTATAATTCAAATATATGTCGATGACATAATTTTCGGTTCAACAAACCCGAAGTATTGTAAGAACTTTTCCGCTCTTATGGTGTCCAGATTTCAAATGAGTATGATGGGAAAGATGAATTTCTTTCTCGGATTACAAGTAAGACAACTTTCTACGAGGATTTTCATAAACCAATCAAAGTACATTTATGATATTTTGAAAAAGTTTAAAATGGAAAATTTACTCCTATTTCAACCCCGATGGCACTGGGAACTAAGATTGGCGCTGATCTTGCGGGAAAAGCTGTTGATCTTAGAACTAATCGGTTCTTTAATGTACTTAACGGCTAGTAGACCGAATATTATGTTCTCCACATGTTTATGTGATCGATATCAAGCTTCACCTAAAGAATCTCATCTCTCGGAAGTAAAGCGTATATTTAGGTATCTGAAAGGGGACTGCAGATCTTGGTTTATGGTATCCTAAATATACTGGTTTTGAGCCAACAACGTATTCAGGCGCAGATCATGCAGGCTGTATGCTCGACAGGAAAAACACATCGGGTCACATTCAATTTCTAGGAGACAAGATCGTTAGTTGGGTGTCAAAGAGACAACTATGTGTTTCCACATCAACCTCTGAAGCAGAGTATGTAGTTGCTGCAAGTTGTTGCTTTCAAGTCTTGTGGATGCGCACACAGCTTCGAGACTATGGATTCCATTTCAACAAAATTCCAATATATTGTGATTCGATTAGCACAATTGCGATATCTGCTAATCCTGTTCAGTACACGAAAACAAAGCACATAGACGTGCGGTATCACTTCATAAAAGATAATGTCAAAAAAGGTACAATTGAACTTTACTTTGTAAACACGAATTATCAACTTGCTGATTTATTCACCAAGCCTTTGGACGAAAAGAGATTTAATTTTCTCATTTAGAAATTAGGTATGTTGAATATTAAAACATAATCTGTTTTACCTCGTAAAGTTTGATTTTGTAATTTTTCTTCATTTCTTTATTCTTTTGTCTAAATAATATATGCATTAAAGGTTTGCTAATGATTTTAGGGGGAGTAAGACAAAGATTAGAAGATCTACATTCTAGGGGGAGTTAGAGAATGTTTGCATTTGATATGTACTGACATATTTTATGAATGCACCATTTCAAGGGGAGTAAGGAGAATTGACTTCTAAACATTCAGTTTAGAAGTCGTACTGTAAATGTTTTAATTCTCTTTTCATATCTTTATTTTTCAATAAATGTTTTACTTTCAATAAGACTTTTATACTCTGACGACTTTTTGACTACTTGCGGATTTTGAGGAGGAGCTTACATGATCAAATTAGTCATGACTGGCTGACTTTTTGAGATTTTGGATATGTGTAAGGATAATTTTAACCTTAATCTCATTATATTTGAAAGATGGACAACTTTCAGACATGAAAACATGTTTTTAATGTTCAAACCACTTCTTAATTCTTAAACGTTTTCATGAATTTCATAAGTGTGTAGTTTAAATGTTTTCATATTATGAGCTGCAATGTTTAACTAACCGTGTGTTTACAAAGATTAATACTTGTGTATTATCTTTTTCATATACTGTCATGTATTCACACACATTGGTTTAGTATTTTTGTTGATTTTGTTCTTACCATTTCTCAAAACGAAACCTTTTTTCGATGGTAAGACACTCCTTTTGTAAATTCACTGTTTGTTGAGCGTTGATTCATTCAAAGCATTTATTTCATGACTTGTCTATACTTGTTCATATAGACAACATCCAATTTTTCATGACCTAAGCTTTTATTGATAAATCATTCATGTTTGATCTTTTCCATACATTGTCAGATTCTCAAAACATATCTCTTGATTTCACTTCATTCAATCAATTTCTTTGTTTTGAGAAAATCTTCCTTGTTTAAAATGCTCAATTCTTCATGATTATCTTACTGAGCATACATTTATCTGACATATGTACTGTACTTTAATTGTTGAAGTTAAACGATTGAGCAACATTCTATTTAGGACAAAATACATGGGATCAATGTGTGAGATTAATAGAACTTCTATGGATTCACGATAACCAGTGTTTCCTACCCAATAAGTTATCCTGGAGTGATCAAGAGGCGAGGGTCCAATATCTGAGTGTGGGTGTGTGATGAGGTAAAATGAAAAGAGAGTTTGGTTAGAAGTGAGATTAAATTTTAAAAAGAAAGAGGGTGTGAGAATAGAGTTAAAAGAATATGAAAATTCTACACCAACTTTTCCTGAGTCAGGCAGCCACATCTACTGTTGGTTCACATTCTTTGGTGACCTTCATTGAAACAGGCATTAGCCCATGCCAACTCTTGAATTAAACCCCACCAGCTTCTCATCTTTTTCTTAACAAAAAGATGTTTCACATTTGATTGGGGAAGCAACACATATTCTATCTTGTCTTTATTTGGAAGATGTAGATATTGAAAAAGAAGAAAAGTTGCCCCACCTTCGTACCTCGTTCATGCACATTGAAAAAGAAGGAAAGTTGTTTCAATGGTTTACACATTTTGAGCCTAATATAACACAATATGCTTAAATTCTTTCATACACAAGCACTCACACACATAAAATTTGTTTTTCTGTTAGAACGTTGATAGAATTACCTCGTGTTATTCGATGATGGAATGGAAGACCTGGGGAGTGAACATCAATAAAACTCCTTGTACAGTACATTCGTTATACTAAGTGATTTCGTGCTACTTACAGGCATTATAACTGATTCATTTATTGATTCAGGGTTACATTCTTAATTGTATGAATTTGAAAAGATTCAGATGAATACATTATGAATTGATGGATGTTCAGAGGCTCATATGGAAAGATCAGTAGTCAGAAAATGGTGACATTTCTTGAAAAAGTTTTGATGATTTCTATGCTCTACATCATCAAAAAGGGGGAGACATTCAAGAAATGACAGAGTTTGAAAGTTTAAATTCAGAAATATGGGGACAATGTTCAGAATGATAGAGAAAGTTCAAGAAGTTCTGCAAGATTGATGAAATTTGCTGAAATTTTCTTTGAAGATTATTTTCTGAAGCAAAGTGAGCTGAATCTGAAGATAATTTCTCTTTTGAAGTCTAGAAGAGGTTTTCATAACCTTGGGGGAGATTGTTATAATTCTTGAAGATGTTTTTCACAGACTTTGGGGGAGAACATTGGAAAACTGAGGAGATTTAAAAGAAAAGAGAGAGATTGTTCTTTGAAATTGAAATTCGTTTTGAATCCAAAGGGTAGATTAAATATTTACCTTTGTGAAGATGTTATAGGGGAGATTGAATTCGTTAAAGATCAAATAAGAGGGAGATTGCTCGTTATTGCCAAAATTTCTTTGTGAAGATGATCTTGATTCCAAAGGAGGAGATTGTTAAGGCATAAATGTTGGATCCAAGATCATTTGGATACAAAGTCAAAGCTTAAGTCAAAGCCTCTTAATGCAAAGTCAAAGTCAATGCTCAAAGAGGAGAGATTGATTTTCAAATGGGGAGATTATTCCATAATACTGAATTTCTTTTTGAATCCAAAGGGGGAGATAAAGTGCTTATCTTTTTGGATATGATCTTGAATCCAAAGGGGGAGATTGTTAGTACATAATTGTTGGATCCAAGATCATTGAAGGATGAAAGTCATTGTCCAAGTCAAACTCTCATTGCAAAGTCAAAGTAAAAGCTCAAAAGAAGAAAAGTCAAAGTGTTAGTTATATTAGCTTGTTTTGTCTTTGTATTGTTCATAGGTATAAATAGTTTTCTTGTTGTAGAATCTTGTAACTAAGTACGCTTACAATTGAGAATCTAGAGTGAGAAATATTTCATGTGAGAGAGATTTGTAATCTGGTAAATTGAGATCAATAATATGACATTTGGCATCGATTGATTGTTGTTCATCTTGTTGATTTGCACATTTAGGGACACACGCCAAGAATTAAACACTTTCCCATTTTTGGATGCAGGTGTTACATGCTGAACGATAAGGAGAGCTTGAACAAGTTCAATCCTTAAGCTGAAGAAGGGATTTTCATTGGCTACTCTCAGACAACAACATCATACAGAGTTTACCTTAAAAATTCAAAAATCGTAGTGGAGAGTGCTAATGTCAAATTAGATGAAGCTATGGAGATGGCTTCTGAGCATATCAGTTCATAACCCGTTATTACAGGAGTATTAGCTTCTGGACATATCAGTCCAGAGCCTATTTCTAATGTTCCTAATTCTGAAAATGCTTCTACTTCCACATCACACTTAACAAAATTGGATTTATTATTTGAACACTTTTATGATGAGTTTCTAGGATCAAAAGTGACTAAACCTGTTGTGATTGACAGATCTGAAGATTCAAGTGATAATCAACCAATCACATCAGATGTCTCAACTGAACCAGCTTCCCCAGTTCAAACTGAAACTCAAGTTCAAATACCTACTCAATCAGTTGAAGTTGAATAAGATAGTGAACAACCAGAAGTGTCACATTCAGTAGGATGTACTGTAATGCCTACTCGACAGACATCAAGTGTCCAACCAACTAAGACTTCTGCACCACTCACTTCAACTGAACCCTAACAAGAAGATGGATACTTAGATGATCAACATGATTAGTCTATTTCTAATCCACTCCCTCACATAAACAAGTGGACCAAAGAGCACCCGGTACATCAAATTATCGAAGATCCGTCAAAGCCAGTGCAAACTAGGTCTGCTACTGCAAACGAGTGCATGTTTGATTCCTTTCTGAGTAAAATAGAGCCTACTCGAGTATCAGAAGCTCTAGAAGTTCCAGATTGGATAGCAACCATGAAAAAGGAACTCACCCAGTTTGAAGCGCTTAAAGTCTGGAGACTCATGCCTCGCCCGGAATGAAAAACCATTATAGGAACGAAATGGGTATTCAAAAACAAGAAAGATGAAGATGGTATTGTGGTAAGAAATAAAGCTCGACTTGTAGCAAAGGGATACCTGCAAGAGGAAGGAATAGACTATGATGAGACTTATGCTTCAGTTACACGTATAGAGGCAATCAAAATATTTCTAACCTACGTTGCACACAAAAACTTCACCGTCTACCAAATGGACGTTAAGAATGCCATTCTTAATGGCATATTCAAGGAGGTATACGTCTTACAGTTAGAAGGGTTTGTCGTTGCTGAAAAACCGGATCATGTCTACATCCTTGATAAGGCCCTGTGTTGATCCATGCTCTCTCAGTGATTTGATAAAGACCCTTTTCTACACTTAGTGAAAATTACGTTTAATAAATATGTATTGGTGTTTCATCATCAGCGATCAAACTGAGTCTGTTCAGTTATCACTGATGATCTTTCTTGTAAACATTCATATGTATTAGTGTTTCACTATCAGCTGTTAAATATTGAGTATGTTCAGTATCGCTGATAGTTTCTGATGTAAACAGTCAAACGTAATCCCTGAAGACAAGTTTCGCGTCAACAGATGTTCATAGCTGAATCGAAGACGAAGCTGCTGAACAAAGACAAGTCTACTAATGACCTGATGCGGATATCAGTGAAGCAAAGACAAATCTACACACGTGAAGAAACCTGAGGAAAAGCTTCAGCGATAGCAGAACTTCTTTGTATCTCTGAAGGAAGAGATATACTGCGAACGATGATGACTTAGCTTATGCCTCAAGTCTCTTTTGTATTTCCCTTGCACACCTAGTATGATGTGTCAGAACAGACATACCTCTGCCACAATTCGTACAACAACTCTGTCCACTACACTGTTCATGATACGGCCGAAAGCATGTCTCCCAAAGTCAGACCCTCTCAACCAATCAATGTAGGACACGTGTAAAGTGCTCTGCCATGCATTTAATGCATATGGTATAAATAGAAAGATCAACTCTCCATCTGAAGAGACCGACGCCTTCATCTTTCTAAAATATAGAAACCTTTATTTTCTATACTCTCTAATCTCCCATTCTCTATATTCTTGTGCAACCATCTTAGTGTTTCTTAAGTTTGTTTAGATTGAGTTCTACTTAATCTTATTCCGCAACAGACTTGTAAATTATGTTTGATTTATCAATAAACAATTTATTAAACTTTAAAAACTTGTGTTTGTATTCAACCCCCCCCCCCCTTATACAAACTTGTTAAGCACCTTCGGGACCAACAAGTGGTATCAGAGCGGACTGTTTAATCTAATAAACAAGATCTTGCTTTATTCTCTTCCTTGCTATTCTAAATGGCACTTAACATAAATACAAACTACTATGATAATGGTTCACTTTCTAAACCTCCTCGATTTAGCAGAGATAACTTTGCTCTCTAGAAGAATCGAATGATGCTATTTCTAGAAGGTGTAGACCCTACTATACCTGATTACGTAGCATATGGACCTTATGAACCTTTCACTATCATAAGCTTCGTTCCCGCTACTGCCACCACTCCTGGTGTTCCTGAGCGCTATGCTCTTAAGGAGATAAGACAGTGGAGTGATGAAGACAAAAAGAAAGTCGGACTAGATGCAAAGGCAAAAACCATTATCTCTATGGCTCTTCCTGATGAAGCATTCCATTCCATCATGCATCTTAAAACGTCTAAAGAAATGTGGGAAACAATCTGGGTTCAATATGATGGCACCACTGAAATCCAAGAAACTCGAAAGATTAACTTGGTAAGATAATATGAAAGTTTTATCGCTGGAAAGAACGAATCTCTCTCTGACGTTCACCAGAGGTTTAAATGCTTAATCATTGATCTAAGAACCGTGTGTAGGACCTATTCTAATTCTGAGGTCTTAACTAAATTCTTAGAATGTCTTCCTGAATGCTGGGACAGTTATTCAATATGTCTCAAGCTTACAAAAGACTTAAATTCTCTTTCTCTCAGCACCTTGTATGGAATATTGCTCAGCTATGAGCAATCAAATCTCCTGAAGAATAACCTTGTAAAAGATTCTAAAGACTGCACAAGCACTCCTGTTGCTTTAGTCTCTTTAGAGATAATTCCATCTCAGCGATCTACTCTTACTATCACTGAGTTAGATTCTGAATCTGAGGAACTATCAGACACTGATCTTTCAGAGTTTGATGAGTCCTTAGCACTCTTGACAAACTCTTTTAAGAGATTTGCAAGAAAGAGTAATTTCAGAAGAAATAAGCCTCTCTCTCTCTCACTGACAAGACAAAATCAACCCCTGTTGATAAGGCTACTGCTACTTGCTTTAACTGCGAAAAGATTGGACACTTTACAAGTGAGTGCAGTTTGAAGAAAGTCTTCAAACCTTCTACCTCCAGAAGATCCAGCGATGACAAATACCTTAAACTGAAAGAAAAATATCAAAAGTTGAAAAACTTTAAGCGAAAAGGTAAATGTCTCGTCGCTGAAGAACATGACTGGGCTGAATCAGAAGAATCAAGTTCTGATGAAGAAGAAGTCACTAATCTCTGTCTCATGGCCGAGATTAAAGAAGAAGTGGAAGAATATCCAGAAACTTCCATGAGCTATATATCATCTCAGGTATCTATCTCTACTAATCCCTCTCTATCTGAAGCAGAGAGAAGTCGCGCTGTTAATGTGCTGACGATTGATCTATACAATGCTCTAAATGGAAAAACTCTAGCTTAGAACAAAAACATTGATTTAACGGAACAACTACAGAAATGTCATGAAAAGATCAGAGAACTGACTCTTTTAGAGGAGACTTTGAAAGATCAAGTCATTGTTAATGAAATCATCAGCATAGAACGCGAACAAGCCATCGCTGCTTTAAAAGCAGAAAAGGCTACTGTTGATGGATTGAAAATGTATGATCCCAGATTCAAGCACAAACAAACAAATATGATATGACAATTTTAGTTCTAGAGAGAGAGTAGAGAGAGAAACTAACAGTCGTATGTTTTATTGATATGAGATCTTACAACAACTTCTTACACACTAGTTGCTTACAACACTTACAACACAAGAACTATTTATATATGTAGCAAAACTCTCAAAGACTTGAAACACTCACAAAGCCTCACAATTTTGAATTACTTTGACTTAGACTTTTCTATATTAAATCTTGGATACAATTTATAAACTAACATTCTCCCCCTTTGTATTCAAGATTTAATAAATATTTGACAATCGTCTTTAGCTCTTGATTCTTCAAACTTTGACTCTGACATCTTTAAATGTTGAAGCTTTGGCAATCTTCAATCTCTGATGCTTTGAAGAATCTTGAAAAGTCTTTCATAAAGTCTTTAAACATCCATCAACTCTTTGAACAAAACTTTGAAACTAATTGAAACTTCTTGAACTTTAAGACAACTTTGAGGAATCTTTGAGTGCTTGGTATCTTTATCTTTTTGATCTTTGGACTGTCTTTGGAAAAACAAACTTTCTCGAGTCATCTTGATTTGTCTTTGAATTATCTTTGAATAATTTCTTTTCATCAGACTTGATTTAATTGAACTTTCTGAATTTCTCCCCAAGTCTTTTCCACTTTGACATCTCTTTATGGCTTTGAAATTATGACTTTGAAATTGAACTTTTAGAATTTCTCCCCCTTTTTGATGATTGTGAGAAACAAAATCATCAAAACTAATTCCAATGTCAGCTCGGTCTTTGAAACTTCTTCCCCAATTAATCAATGTATAACAGTCTTCATGATATCTTTTGGGAAAGTATGAACATTCTCCCCCAATTGATCTGATAATGAGCCGTCAATTCATGAATGTATTTATCCGAATCTTTTTAAGTTCAGACAAATTATGAGTTGTAACCCTGAATCAACAAATGAAACAGTTAGGAATGCCTGTCAGTAACACAAAGTTACTGTGTACAACGAATGTACAATTTAAGGAGCTTGAGATGATGTTCACTCCCCAGGACTTCCATTCAATCATTGAAAAACACAAGGTGTTTTCTATGAATGTTCTGACAGAAAAACAGATTTTCTGTGTGCTCGTGCTTGTGTTATGAAAGAATTAGCACAATGATTGCTGTTAAGGCTCAAAATAATGTAATACATTGAGACAACAATGATTATACATAGACTCAAATGTGCATGAAAAGGGTTGAAGGTAGGGCAACTTTCCTTCTTTTTCAATATCAGTATCTTCCGAGTGAAGAACCAATAGCGTATGTGCTGCTTCCCCAGAAAATGTGAAACATTCTCTTTTTAAGAAAAGAATGAGTAGCTGGTGGGGTTGTATGCAAGAGATGGGATGGGCTAGGTGCCTTTTTCAATGTCGTTCACGAAGAATTGTGAAACAACAGTTTATGTGGCTGCCCGACTCAGAAAGATTTGGTGCAGAGTCTGATATTCTTTTACTCTGTTCTCACACCCTCTTTCTTTTAACCATTTTAACTCACTTCTAACCAATCTCTCATTTATATTTTACCTCTTCACACACCAACACTCAAATCTTTTGACCCATATCCCCTCAATCACTCAAATGATTACTTCTGGGTAGGAAACACTGGTTTTCGTTAATCCATGGAAGTCATTTAAGCTCACACATTGAATCTCATGTATTTACGCTAAAAGAATATGTTGTTCAATGATTATCTTGACATTTAGGCACAAGAAATCATTTGTCAGTATATGTATGCTCATAAAAAATAAGAATGAAATTTGAGCATATTAAGCATTTAAGATTTCTCAAAACTTTGTATGAATGAATAATCATGAAAGAATAGAAATGTTTTGAGAATCTGACAATGATTAAGATCAGATCAAAATTCATGAAGAATAATATTTTGGGAAATTATAGACGTAAGATGTTTATATGAACAAAATATAAACATATATCAATAAAAGCGCATTTAATGATGAAATGATGTCTGATTCAAACAAAAATGAATAACAAACGGGAGTATTACCATAGAAAGATTAAACTTTTGATACATAGTAATAACAAATCCAAATGAAGTATTGAACCGGCGTGTGTGAATACTTGACAATATATTGACAAGATAATACACAAGTATTGATCTTTGTAAACACACGGTCAGTAAACATTAAAGCTCAATTATGAAAAACATTTAAAATCACACTTCTTAATTCATGAAATCATTTGAGAATAAAGAAGTGGTTTGAACATTTAAGAAAACGTTTTTCATGCTTGAAAGTTGTTCTTCTTTCAAACAATCAGAGATCTAGATCAGAAGATACTTACAAACATTTAGGCTCCCCCTCAAACCATGATAAAATGATTTATATTCTGATAAGCTCCCCCTGGATATTTGCAAAATATCCTTGTCTTTAAACGTTGAAGACCGAGTCCTAAACTAATGTGTTTAGAAGTAATAGTCCTTTAACATTTAAGACCGAGTCTTGAACTGAATTATTCAAGAGCCATAATTCTTGACATTGAAGTGCGGGTCTTGAACTGTGTTATTCAAGAGCCTTTTTTCTTGCTCCCCCTTAAACTTCAGGTGCCTGCAACACAGATTTAGCTTTTGGTACCCACTGGTATTTGGGTCCTGATATGTTAGTTGCAGTTCTTGTGGGGGTAACATAATAAGAACCATACCAGTAATTAACAAAATTATTACTTTCAAAGTCATTTGCTCCACAGTAATAACAACAAATCTTCTTTTGACCAATCCTAATCAAATGATTAGTAGAATAAAACATATCAGAATTATCAAAAGATTTACCTTTATAAGCACTGTTCTTCTTGGCTTTAGATGTGGATGCAGATGCTTTGTCCTTCTTTTTCTCATTAGGAGAACTCTTCACTCTCCAGACCATCTGTCCTTTCTTTGAATGCTTTCCAAGAGATTTAACATAGAAGCTCGCTGGACTATCAACAGATTTGTCATAAAATAGATTAGACTGACGAATCTAATTTGATTTGACATTGTTTGATTTGACACTTTTCTTTTTGAAAACATTTTTCTCATGAATAGAACTAGGAGCAGTTTTGAAAGAACAAACTGATTCTGTTGAATTGTCAAGAGGTGATTGATTAATCACATCAGTAGAAACTTTATCTGACAATTCAACATTTGCAGCTTCTAAGTTTTTTATCTTTTCGGATGAAATGTTTCTTTCTGCAATAACTGAGTCAAACTGTTGTTTCAAATCAGATTTAGCCATCTGTTCTTTCAAAAAGTTTGAAGATAGAACAGATATCTTGGATGTGAGCTTAGATATTTCAGATTCAAAGATTTGACGTTCTTGTTCAAAATCTTTTTCTAAGTTCTTGTTTTGTTTAGAAATATCTTTGAAAATCCCAACATTTCTCTTTTCAGCATTTTTCTTTTCAGTTTCAAAAGACTTTTTCTTTTCTTGAAAAGTTTTTCTTTCTTTATCAAGTAAGTCTTGTAGAACTGAGATTTGTTTGGGAAGTTCAATCGTTTTGTCTTCAATAACTTTTCTCTCTTTAGCAAACGTGTCTCTTTTAGTAATTAATATCTTTTCAAACTCTGACCCTTGCTTGGAGAGTTTAATGCATCTTAGCTCAAGATCCTTTTTCTCTTGTATATATTTCTTTGAAAAGTCAGACAAGTTTTGAGTAGATGATTTCTCCAGATTTATTTTCTCTTTATCTGCTTGAAATCTTTTCATCAGATCAGCATTCTTTGTTTCCAGAGTAGATATCTTTTCTTCAAAGGTCTTAAAGTTTTGTTGAAGATCAACTGATTCAGCTTGCAATTCTGATGATTTTTATTCAATTGTCTTCAGTTGGCTTTGAAGATTCGTTATCTTTCTCTCTTTCAGCTTTATTTCTTTCTCACATGTCACAATAATATTCTCTTTTATTGCAATATTTTTCTCCTTCTCTTTAATTTCTTTCTCTTTTTCTTTAATTTCTTTCTCTCTTGCTCTGATGATACCTGCAAAATCAGATTTAGCATTATTAGCACATTTTATACAATCAGGAGTTTTATCAGAATTTGACAATTTAAATTTAAGCTCCTGAATCTGTTTTAGAAGAACTGAATTCTGATCTTTCAGTTTATCCCGTTCAACTTCTATTGCCGGTGTCTCAGGCATGTACATGATAGCACAGTCTCTCGCTGATAAAATTGTAGACATCTTGAATGTAATGTTAGCTTGAAATGAATGATCGTTTCCAAACAATTCAGAGAAGTTGACTGAAAGTCAAACTTAGATCACCACTTGAAAAACAATCTCAGAAATTTTTTAACTCCAGGACTCGCAAACCACAAGAACTCGCAGACCAAATAACTTGCAAAGCACTGTTCAATTAGCTTCTCTCTAGACGTTATGTGCGCGTTTGTAGAACTCGCACGCTATTACTTGCGCGTTTTAAAGAACTCGCAGGCCTCGATGTGCGCGAAGTAACTTCTCGCAGACAACTGTATGCGCATTTTCGCTTCTCGTACACTACTTCATGCGCTTTTGGACTTAGAAAAATTTGAACACTTGAGCTTCTCGCAAATGAACACAAACTCCCAGATCAAATATCCCTTGCGCGTTCCATACTTATAAAATTTTGACAAAATAAGAACTCGCTAAATGGAAACTCGCATGACTATTAAAATCGCAAGCCACTGTTCAAAGCACTTCTCGCAAGATGTGTTGTGCGCGTTTTTCACTTCTCGCAAACACTTTATGCGCGAACTAATTCAAACTCGCAGAAAACACTATATTCATCATCATGCGCGTTCTTCAATGTGTGCGTGTTCTTGCTTAGCGCGTTTTATGGATCTTGCGCGTTTCACTCTTATACTTCAAGTATTCGATCCAAACACCCAAATAACCTGCAATTCGATTTGTTAGTGTATAAAATTGTATCCAAGATTTAAGTGTAGAAAAGTCAAAGGCAATGTAAGTCAAATAGTGAAAAGTCAACATAAGTCTTAGAGAGTTTATATTGTTTAAGAGTTTAATCTTGAGAGAAGTGTGTGGTATAAATATCTTTAAGTCTTGTAATAGTTAAGTGGTTAAAGCATAGAAGAATTCATTGTAATATTCATATTGTGAGATCAAAGACTAATACGCTTTATCTCTCTACTCTCTCTCTAGATCTTGATATTGTCAAATCTTGAATTGAGAATTGCTTGATTGAATTTGGGAATTGCATTTTCAATTGGTATCAGAGCTATACCAAACAAATTCAGAAAGAATTCATCACTTGATTAGATCGATTTCTGTAATTTCAAGAACATGCAGATCGTATCATTTTTTTTACTGTTGAATCAAATTTGCACTTGATAATTGTTGTTTGAATGTATAAATGATTAGGTTGTGATCGATTTTTGTTGAAGAACACTTTGTATTCACACAATTTCACAAATTAACCACAAAATCAGATTGTAATTTTGATTTTTTTGGTTTTTGTTGTCAAAATGTCAAACACTGTAATTCGATCAATTGCACTGTAATTTGTTGTTTTTAGCAAGTTTGAATTGATAGAAATGTGTTTAGGATTGTATTTCGATCATATTGATGTATTTTAAACATAGCTTGCGAGTTCTTGTAGAACACGCAAACAAGCAGCCTGCGAGTTCTAATCATTTTGATCTGCGAGTTTCGATTAATGTAGTCTGCGAGTTTCTAAGAAACACGTAGACAAGCATCTGCGAGTTCCGAAAACTCTCAAGCGTCTATCTGCGAGTTATAATGTTACCAATTCGTTTGGTTTGCGAGTTCTAAGTGGTGCCAGTCCATATGATCTACGAGTTTTAATCACTTGACTTGCGAGTTTGAATTTAAGTGGCTTGCGAGTTTGAATTCGAGTTTCAAATTTATGTGACTTGCAAGTTTTCAAAATCAATCCAGTCTGCGAGTTTTAATCTGCTTTAGCTCAAGAGATCTGCGAGTTTCAATGTTATAAATTCCAAGCATTTGCGAGTTTTAGTTCATCTTATCTGCGAGTTCTAATCCATATAGTCTGCGAATTCCAATTCACTTGATTTGCGAGTTTTAGTGCTTTGCGAGTTTCAGAGTTGAATTTTTTTTTCTGAATTTTTTTTCAAGTGGTGATCTAATTTTAACTTTCAGTCAAATTTTTCTGAATTGTTTGGGAACGATCATTCTTTCAAGCTGTCTTTCAGTAATTTTTCTTAGTCTGCAATCATGTCTAGAGATCTTTTCAGTATGGGATCAAAGTCCAAGTCTCCGGTTTACAAGTTAAAAAACAAAGATTTGGAGCCTATTGTTTTAATCCCACATATTATTGAGACATCTGTTAAATCAGAGACTACTTCAGATACATCAACTAAAATAGAAACAGAAACTATTATTAAAGATGGTTCATCTTAAATAGTAGTTACATGTCCTATTATAGTGGATGGAAATGAAAAGTCTCAAATTTTAAATAAATCTGTTTCAAAAATGACTTCAAAGAGTTTTGATTTTGAATATCAAGCAGCTTTAAATAAAATTTCTGTTCTTGAAAAGGAAATAGAAGCAGAAAGAAAGAAACTGAAAAATCAGAATTCCAAGCTTCTCAATCAGATTCAGGAGTTGAAGTTTGAATTGTCAAATTCTGATAAAACTCTTGTTTGTACAAAATGTATTGATAATGCTAAATCTAATTTTGCAGGTATCATCAGTGAAAGAGAGAAAGAGATTAAAGATAGAGAGAAAATGATTGCAATAAAAGAAAATTCAATTCAGAATCTTGAGAAAGTTATCAAGATCAAAAAGTCTAATATTACGAATCTTCAAAGCCAAATGAAGAAAACTGAACAGAAATCATCAAAGCTGAAAGATGAATCAGTTGAGCTTCAACACAAGTTAAAGGCTTTTGAAGATCAGATATCTGCATTGGAAGCCAAAAATGCTGATCAGATGAAAAGCTTCCACTCAGATAAAGACAGAGCAAATTTGGAGAAATCTTATACTCAAAAGTGTTGGTCCCGAGATAGCAAAACAAGTATTGTAGAAGGGGGGGTTGAATACAATACACAAAAATTTCACTTAATTTTAATTCTTTATTGATATAAATATCAAGAATTACACATAGAAAACTTTTAAGATTGTTGCGGAAAAGAACAGATAAATCTATTCTAACAATCTTTCACTTAGAAACTAGAAAACTAAACCCAACTTGAAAATACAAAGATGAAAGCTATGAAGTTCTTGAGAGAGAGAGAGAGGTTGCCAACTTTTCTTGAGCACTTAGAAATCTCTTCCAAAAGGGTTAGGTTGCCATGAGACGATCTTCACCTTTAAATACCACCATGTGCATTAAATGCAAATGACACTTGTCATCTTGGTATTGGATACCAAATATCTTCTTGCAAAAGCAATAAGATCTTGATGTGACTTATCATAAAGCAAAGTAGACTTTTGTACCTTGATAAGACAACACCTCAATAAAATATATTTGGTACATATCCTTTTTCTGATCTTTTGGAGAAAGTCTCCATCATTTCAGAACTTGGGTGAATATCTTCTAAGAGAAGGAATCTTCCATTCCCATTGTCAGAAGAACACTGGGAATGAGGAAATATGTCAAATCATGAGGGTTTGACATAAATGATCTTACAGATAAAGAAGCAATCTGCAAGAAAGGAAATTGCCGAAGAATGGCAAGGGATGTCGAACAAGGAGTTCGGCAAATGAGGGTTGTGCCGAGCAAAGGAGATTCGGCAACAAAGAAAGAATGTGCCGAATAGGAAATCTGCATGGGGTGATTTGCTGAATAGAAATTGGCATAGGGATGATCTGCCGAATAGGAATCGGCAGGCCAGGCTTAGTTCACTTTAAAGTTCATCTCAATCCGCATTGTAGACTTCCTTCATGTTGATTTCAGTTTGTCTTCGACTCACCGATCTGTTTAACCATAACTAAGTTATTACAAAGAACCATACTAATTCTAAGATGTACAATCATTTACAGAAGAGTAAACAAAAACTAAAGGAGAGGCTATCTTCAAATCTTAGATGACCCAACAATCTCCCCCTATTTGATGATGACATCTCATACTTACAATTTAAAAAGATAAAACATGAGTAATGCATTTTGACCCTTGTTTATATTCTTTTGGGTTCTTTTTCACATAGACCATTCTTTTTGTATTATTTTTTTTAAGTATAAACGATATTTACAAAAGAATAAAAGAATGACAGCTATACAAACGAATAAATAAATACAAAGAATAAAGAATGAGAAACAATATATATATACATATATACAAAAGACTATTGACGGGAATTGTTTGAATTTGAGTAGGTGATTGCTCCCCCTCAACTCATACTCCCCCTCAACTAATGTCTGGTGGGTTTGATCACACAGTCCATCACAAAATAGGTATCAGCAGAGTTTAAGCATGGGTGGAAAGAAGTTCCTCCTCAACTCATACTCCCCCTCAACTAATTCACGGTGTCAGAAAGTAAGAAGTCAGAAAGATTTTCGGGATCCTCCGAACTTGATTTCAGGAAAAGCAGATTCATCATTGGATCATGCATAAACATCGGAACTGAGAATCCCGGGTGATAGGCTGTGAGGTGGAGAAGAAGTACCTTGGATTGGGGAGGAGTCCAAGTCATCCTTATCAACCAAGGAAACGATTGATGAGGGAATAATAGGGGTCCCTGATTTTACAATTGTATCATTTTGAGATGATACAAAGGAGGTGGCTTTGGGTTAGACATATTCCCTCGGCCCAGAAGGGAAAAATTCAACACCTGCCGATTGTGGAGAATCGGTGAATGGAGTAAGTGGCTTGGCCCTTGAAACCTTCCTCATCCTCTTGAGAGGAGACTTTGGAGGGGAAGAAAAGTGCCTCCGCTTTTGAGAGAGGTGGGAGACAAGGGCAACTACTGAAGGATTTTTCGGTGGCATAGTCTCAGAAGAGGTTGCGGAGGTATCGGTGGCTTTTGATTTATTCTTTTTGGCCACCAATTTCACTCAGGTAAGGGAATCAGGGGTCACTGAAGTGAGTGATATAGAGAGAGCCACCGATTCGAAGAAGGATGGTTCCTCAGTATCTTCTTACTTCAGATTAGGAGAATGAAAGAAATCATACCTGGGGTTGAGAGCTCGATTGAAGAGAGAGAGTCCTTGTTCAAAGTGGTCTTCATGACTTTCTAAATGTTGGTAGGATAGTCATCACCAAATCAATTAGTGACCCAATAATTTATCTCCCCCTATTTGATGATGACACCAACACTTAGAAAAAAAAATAGTACTGACACTTAGAAAAAAATAGTACTAACACTCAGAAAAGGGAGAAGAACTAGAACTCATAAATTCAGTGGCCCAATTTTATTTTTTTTAATTTTTTTTAAGGGCTTTTTTCCTTTTTTTTTTGGTAAGGCAAAGAAAAACGAGAATAAAGACTCAAAGAACAAAAAAAAATTGGGAAGAAAAAGAAAAGGAAGAAAAAATTGGGAAGAAATGGAAGAAACTTTGGGTAGACATTTCGGATAGAAATTGGGGTGAAATGTTGGGGATTTATAGTGGTAGGGATAAGGGAATTTGAAAAGGTAGGAGTGAGGGACGCTGAAGTCATTCGGGTAGTCACTCATTATCACATAGTTCCAAAATTTTCAAATAAATGAAACACATAGGATTGAAGAAAAAGAAGTCAACATAAATTCGGGGAGAAATTATGAGAGAATTTTTTCGGAAGAAAATTTATGGAAGAAAATATGGGAAGAAATTTCCGGTAGAATAAAATTTCGGCTAAAAAGAAATTTCGAAAATTTCGGCAAAGAAATTTCGAGGAGAATTTTCGAAAAGAAATTCGGGGAGAAACTTTGGTGAGAAAATTTCGGTAGGAAATTTAGGGGAGAAATGTTGGTGAGAAATTTAGAAAATTTCGGCAACAAAATTTTAGAAGAAATGATAGTGGAGAACAAGATGAAGAAAATCCGAGAAAAAAAAATTGATTTTTTTTTTCGGCAACAAAATATTGATTTTTTTTGTACTTAACAAAAATTTAACATACCTAAGGATCCAACGAGGAAGTTGAATCGAGCCTCATCCAGTGGTTTTGTGAAGAGGTCTGCAAGTTGAAGATCTGTAGGAATGAAGTGAAGTTCAATATCACCTTTAGAGATATGATCTCTTATAAAGTGATACCGAGTATCAATATGTTTGGATCTGGAGTTCAGCACTGGATTGTTGGCAATGGCTATAGCACTGGAATTATCATACAGGATCGGTATATGCGAGTAGAACTTGTCATAATCTTGTAGTTGATTTTTCATCCACAAGATCTGAGCACAACAACTTCCAACTGCTACATATTTAGCTTTGGCAGTAGAGGTAGATACCAAATTCTTTTTCTTGCTGGACCATCTGACCAAATTTCCACCTAGTAATTGACAGCTGTCGGTTGTACTTTTCCTGTCTACTTTAGACCCTGCAAAATCAGAATCTGAATAGCCAATGAGATCAAAACCCGAGTCCTTGGGATACCAAAGACCCATATTCATAGTACCTTTTAGGTACCGAAAAATACGTTTCACAGCTGCCAAGTGAGATTCCTTGGGATTGGCTTGATAACGCGCACACAGACACGTAGCATACATAATATCAGGTCTACTAGCAGTGAGATAAAAAAGAGACCCTATCATCCCTCTATAATTTGTGATATCAACTGACTTGCCAGATGAATCAACATGAATCTTAAGAGGAGGTGCCATTGAAGTTTTCATGGGAGAGCAATTTTCAAAATCAAACTTTTTCAAAAGATCACGAATATATTTACTCTAACTTATGAAAATACGTTCAGAAGATTGTTTAATTTGAAGACCAAGAAAGAAGGTAAGCTCACCCATCATACTCATCTCATATTTACTTTTCATTAGAGAGGCAAAGTCCTGACAAAGAGCTTCATTAGTGGCACCAAAAATGATATCATCCACATAGATTTGAACAAGAATGATATTACCTTTAGTTTTCTTGAGAAAGAGAGTATTATCAATTTTACCTCTGGTATATCGGTTGGAGAGAAGGAATTCAGACAAAGTGTCATACCAAGCACGAGGAGCTTGCTTCAGACCATAGAGAGCCTTGTCAAGTCTGAACACATAGTAAGGATGAGCTGGATCTTCAAAACCAGGAGGTTGTTTTACATAGACTTCTTCAGCAAGTTCTCCATTGAGAAATGCACTGTTAACATCCATTTGAAAGACCCGTAAGTTTTTGTGAGCAACATGAGCAAGAAAGATTCTTATTGCTTCAAGTCTAGCAACAGGAGTAAAGGTTTCATTATAATCGATACCTTCCTCCTGCCTATATCCTTGAGCAACAAGTCTGGCTTTGTTCCGGATAACAGTACCGACTCCATCCATCTTATTTCGGAAAACCCACTTAGTACCGATAATGGTCTTACCGAAAGGTCGAGGCACAAGTCTCCAGGATTTGTTTCTTTCGAATTGAGACAACTCTTCTTGCATGGCAGTGACCCAACAAGAATCTTCTAGAGCTTCCTCAAATTTATTGGGCTCAACAATAGAGAGAAAGTTCACATAGAGACAAATATTTCCAATACCTCTTCTAGTTTGGACACCTGTTTGCTGATCACCTATAATTTGATTAATTGGATGATCTTTGGTCCATTTGAGAACTGGGGGAAGAGGTGCAGGAAATGTGTTTGGAGAGTATGAAGGTGAACGATCGGTAGGTATAGGATGAATATGATGAAGAGAAGAAGTATGTAAGGTGGGTTCGGTAGGAGCTATGGATTCGGTAGGAGCTGTGGGTTCGGTAGTTGGTAAAGGTTCTGCCGAATCATGATGGAGAGAAGTAGAGGGTACTGAGAATGGGACATATGGAGATCCTGAAGACAGATGGTTTGGAGAATCTTCTCCAACACACGAAGTAAACCATTCATGAAGCTCAGAATCATCACAAGATAAGGAAGACGTATTGTGATCATCGAACTTCACATGTATTGACTCATCAATACATTTTCTCCTTAGATTGTATACTCTATAGGCTTTAGAAGTTTGAGAATAACCCACAAATATATCTTCATCAGCCTTGGGATCAAATTTCCTAAGTTGATCTCGATCATTCAAGATAAAACATAGACAGCCAAAAACATGAAGAAAACCAATGTTTGCTTTTCGGCTATAAAAGACTTCATAGGAAGTCTTGTTGTGTATTTTCACAATGATAGACCGATTTTGAGTGAAACAAGTTGTATTTACAGCCTCAGCCCAAAAATAGGTTGGTAGATTTGATTCACTAAGCATGGATCTTGTAGCTTCACATAGCGTACGATTGTTTCTTTCCACAACACCATTTTGTTGTGGAGTCCTTACTGCTGCAAAGTTTTGAGAAATACCTTTGTCACAGAGAAAGGCATCTAAGGTAGCATTTCTGAATTCGGTTCCATTGTCACTTCTGATAGATCTGACTAGTTGACCATTGAGGACTTCAGATTTCTTGATAAAGTTGATGATTTCTTCAGGTGTATCACTTTTGTACTTGAGAAAGAATACCCAAGTGTAACGCGTGTATTCATCAATAATGACAAGAATGTACCTTTTTCCACCTAGGCTGAGTGTGTTGACATGCCCACAAAGATCCATATGCAGCATCTGTAGAGGGGTAGAGATAGAGAAACACTATTTTGATTTGAAAGAAGATTTTGTCAGTTTGCCTTTCTCACACGCTGCACATAGCTTCTCTTTTGAGAAAGAGATTTTCGGCAAGACGACAACAAGCTCTTTGTTGGAGAGAGCATTCAACGTTTTGAAGTTAAGATGAGAAAGACGTTTATGCTAGAGCCAGTTCTTCTTGTCAGAGTCTTCAGAGATGAAATAGATGCTTTCATTTTCAGATGTTTTGACACTCATATTGATGACATATACATTGTCCTTTCTAAAGCCAGAGAGGACAGTGTGAAAGCTTTTATCAGTATTGAGGCAATCATTTTCTCTGAAAATCACATAGTATCCTAAGTCACATAGTTGACTAATGCTTAATAGATTATGCATCAGTCCCTCCACATAGGAAACTTTGTTAAAAGTAATGGAACCGTTATAAAGAGTTCCATAACCTTTAGTGGAACCACGAGAGTTATCACCAAAAGTTACAGTTGGTCCCTTTTATTTCACAAAGTCTAGAAGAAGAGATTTGTTCCCGGTCATGTCGTGAGCATCCACTATCGAGATACCATGTTTGATGATGCCCATAGACCTTTTGAAGAAGGTGTAATCTTTCTTTTGTTGGGAAGGTCAACAACAACGGATTTTCCTTTAGAAAGGAGAGGATCCTTTTTAGGAGAATGAGAAGAAAGGTAGGTCACAATTTTGAGGAAAGATGTCTTTGAAGAGAGAGAATATCCTACGAAAAATTTCTTCATAAGATTTGTTGATTCTCAAACACCTGTAATCACAGAGAAATCATTTCTTTGGTACCCGTTTTGAAGTGGGTACTTTAAGGTTAGAAGAAGAAGAATAGTTATCAAGATTCTTTATTTCAATGCAATATTTTAGACAAACCTTTGCTAGATGAAAGGTGTCACCACAACTATAACATTTTTTATAAATAAAAGTTTTCTTTGATTTCTGACCCAGATCTTTGTGTATGCCCTTAACATTGACTTTGAAAGATTTAGAGGTGGAAGGTGAAAGTCATGGTTTTGGTCCAAAGATTCCTTTTTCAGAGGAAGGGAGAGGAAAGGTAGAGATATCTTTGGATTTGGACTTCTTCAAGTGCGCAGATCTGGGAATGAACTTTGTAGGAAGAATAAGAGGTTCATTTTTGGAAGAAGAAGGAGAAAAAGCTTGAACAACACTTAGAACAAAAGAGGGATCAATATCTATTTTTCCAAATCCAAGACCAGAAAATTGATGATTTTCAAATCTTTAAGTTCAGCTTTGATTTATCAAAATGTTTCAGTTAAGAAAGACACATTTGAAGTTGAGAGGAGAAAGATTTAAAACCTTTTTCTTAACATCATTTTCACTATAGAAGTCAAATGTTAAGGAGTCAAAGGCCTCAATCTTTTCAGAAACAATAAGAGAATGAAAGGAATGTACCTGAGAGGAAAAAGAGGAGCACTCAGCAGAGACTAAAGCGGTGGAGGATGCATGTCCTTCAGGATCTTCTATATCATTTATTTTTGCCATAAGGCAAATGTTGGAGATGTCATTCTCGCTTTCTGAAGTTGATTCATCTACCCAGTCATGGGTTTCAGTCATTTGACCTTTTCCCTTTCTGAGCAAAGATTCATTTCTCTTCTTCTCTCTCTTGTATTTGGCCTTGTATTTTTCAGCACGGTCGGTACTCTCTTGGAAAGAAGATGAGGAAAATTTTTGAGAGTGAGACCTGTTGGAAAAGTCAGGTCTCATTCTTCTTAACTTAGAGGAATTTTGGTTGGAAAAGGTAGTTTTAGATCTTCCTGGAGAATTGCTCCTACACTCAGAGGCAAAGTGGCCTTTCTTGCCACAAGCATAACATTCCTCATTTGCTTTATCGGAGGGAGAGAATTTTGAGATAGAAGAAGATTTTCGGCCAAACTTAGATTTTCTAGAAGAAAAATGAAGGTCACTGGAAGTTTCCTCACCTTCATCACCAGCCTCACTAAGATAGGCTTCTGAAGGATCATTAGGTTCCTCTTGACTATTATGGTCAGAATCGGAGGGATAGGTTATTCTAGGAATGCACCCAGATTTCTTGAAAGAGTCACTGATAAGAGCCATAGATGAGCTTCTTATCTATTTTATGACAATCTTCCTTTGGATCAAAGTTTGTTCATAGTTAAAGAGATATCCATAAAGAACATTAAGGGAAAGATTATCAAGATCCTTGGTTGTCTTGATGCAGGTACATATATTTTCCCAAAAGTCAGGAAGACCATCCATAAACTTGCATAAAACTTCCTCATTGTCATACACTCTACCTAAGAGCTTAAGGTCATTAAGAAGGTTGTTAAAACGATTGTAGTAATCAGAAAGATACTCTCCCTTTTCATGAGAAAAGAGCTCGTACTTTCTGACAAGAGCAATCTTTTTGCTCTTTTTAACCTCATCTGTTCCCTCATACAAAATGCATAAGGTATACCACATTTCCTTGGCAGTAGAAAAATTCACCAAGGAGTGATACACCTCATCAGGGAGGGACAGAGCAATGATGGCTCTGACTCTAGAGTCAAGAGCAAAGAGACGCTTGTCATCATCATTGTATTTTCTGGGATTTTTGAGGATGTACCTCCCAATAGCAGAAGTTCGTTCTTCATCCGAAGAATCATCAGAATCACCAAAAACAACATCTTTATCTCTTAAGTCAGAACGAGGTTTTTGGGTCTCAAAGCGAGCCCAGACTTTAGGAACAATAGGTCCCTCACGAAGAACAGTCAGATAACAGCTGTAAGCTCCTTCTAGGAAAAGCATCATTCTACTTTCCAGAGAGAAAAGTTGTTAGCATTAAACCAAGGAGGTTTGACCATAGAGCCATTATCAGTTTGAGAAGAAAAAGAAGAAGGATCAACTTTTGACGAAGATGCCATCACGGATATGATTTATCAAGTTAAATCAACCGCTCTGATACCACTTGTTGGTCCCGAGATAGCAAAACAAGTATTGTAGAAGGGGGGGTTGAATACAATACAAAAAAATTTCACTTAATTTTAATTCTTTATTGATATAAATATCAAGAATTACACATAGAAAACTTTTAAGATTGTTGCGGAAAAAAACAGATAAATCTATTCTAACAATCTTTTACTTAGAAACTAGAAAACTAAACACAACTTGAAAAATACAAAGATCAAAGCTATGAAGTTCTTGAGAGAGAGAGAGAGAGAGAGAGGTTGCCAACTTTTCTTGAGCACATAGAAATCTCTTCAAAAAGGGTTAGGTTGCAATGAGACGATCTTCACCTTTAAATACCACCATGTGCATTAAATGCAAATGACACTTTTCATCTTGGTATTGGATACCAAATATCTTCTTGCAAAAGCAATAAGATCTTGATGTGACTTATCATAATGCAAAGTAGACTTTTGTACCTTGATAAGACAACACCTCAATAAAATATATTTGGTACATGTCCTTTTTCTGATCTTTTGGAGAAAGTCTCCATCATTTCAGAACTTGGGTGAATAACTTCTAAGAGAAGGAATCTTCCATTCCCATTGTCAGAAGAACACTGGGAATGAGGAAGTATGTCAAATCATGAGGGTTTGACATAAATGATCTTACAGATAAAGAAGCAATCTGGAAGAAAGGAAAATGCCGAAAAATGGCAAGGGATGCCGAACAAGGAGTTCGGCAAATGAGGGTTGTGTCGAGCAAAGGAGATTCGACAACAAAGAAAGAATGTGCCGAATAGGAAATCGGCATGGGGTGATTTGCCGAATAGAAATCGGCATAGGGATGATCTGTCGAATAGGAATCGGCAGGCCATGCTTAGTTCACTTTGAAGTTCATCTCAATCCGCATTGTAGACTTCCTTCATGTTGATTTCAGTTTGTCTTCGACTCACTGATCTGTTTAACCATAACTAAGCTATTGCAAAGAACCACACTAATTCTAAGATGTACAATCATTTACAGAAGAGTAAACAAAAACTAAAGGAGAGGTTATCTTCAAATCTTATATGACCAAACAAAAAGTTGTCTGATATTTCAAAGAAAGCTAACCAAGAGAAAAAAGATCTTGAGCTTAGATGCATAAAACATTCAAAGCAAGTGTCTGATTTTGAAAAGATTCTAATTAGTGAAAGAGACACATTTGCTAAGGAAATGAAAGTTCTTGAAGATAAAACTACTGAATTTTCTAAACAGATCTCAGTTTTACAAGACTTATTAGAAAAAGAAAGGCAAAATTTTCAAGAAAAGAAGAAGTCTTTTGAACTTGAAAAGAAAAATTCTGAAACGAGAAATGTTGGGATCTTCAAGGATATTTCTGATAAAACCAAGAACTTAGAGAAGGATTTTGAGCAAGAACGTTCACATTTTGAATCTGAGATATCTAAGCTCACATCCAAAATAACTGTTCTATCATTAGATGTCCAAAAAGAACAGAAGGCCAGATCTGATTTGAAAATAAAGTTTGACACACTTACTTCTAAAAGAAACATTTTATCTGAAAAGATAAAAGACTTAGAAGCTGCAAACAGTGAACTGTCAGAAAAGATTACAGCTGATGTGATTAGTCAATCACCTGTTGATAATTCAACAGAATCAGTCTGTTCTTTCAAAACAGCTTCAAGTTCTATTCATGACAAAAATGTTTTCAAAATGAAAAATGTCAAATCAAATCAGATCAGACCATCAAATCTATTTTATGACAAATCTGTTGATGGAAAGCAATCAAAGAAAAGTCAGATGGTCTGGAGAGTTAAAGATTCTTCCGAAGAGAAAAAGAAGGACAAAACATCTGCTTCCACAACCAATGCCAAAAAGAACAATATGCATAAAGTTAAATCTTTTGGTAATTCTGATATATATTACTCGACTAATCATTTGATCAGGATTGCTGAAAAGAAAATCTGTTGTTCTTACTGTGGAGAGAATGACTTCGTTTAGAAAGAATCTGCTCAGAACTGGTACGGTTCTTACAGAATTACTTCTCAGAATTCTGGATTTAAAAGATATAAATCTAATGAGAAGTGGATTCCTAAATCTAACATACCAGGACCCAAATACCAGTGGGTACCAAAATCTGTTAAATCTGTTTTGCAGGTACCACCGGTCTACGGGGAGCAAGATGTTTGACTTCTGAGTAAATCAACTCAGGACTCGGACTTCAAAGTCAAAGAGTTATGGTTTCTAAACACTTCAGTTTAGAACCTGAACTTTAATGTAAAAAAGTGTGGCTCTTGAATAATTCAGTTCAAGACCCAGACTTCAACGTTAAAGGACTATGACTTCTAAGTAACACAGCTTAGGACTCGGTCTTTAATGTTTAGAGTTAAGGATATTTTGAAAATATCCAGGGGGAGCTTACTTGAATCTAAATCATTATATCATGATTTGAGGGGGAGCTTAAAGGTAAATATCTTCTGATGTTAATCTCTGATTGTTTGAAAGAAGAACAACTTTCGAACATGAAAAACGTTTTCTGAAATGTTCAAACCACTTCTCTATTCTCAAAAGGTTTCATGAATTTAGAAGTGTGATTTTAAATGTTTTTCAATTTTTGAGCGTTAATGTTTAACTGACTGTGTGTTTCCAAAGATCAATACTTGCGTATTATCTTGTCTATATACTGGAAAGTATTCATACACACCGGTTCAGTCCTTCATTTGAAATTGTTATTACCATGCCTCATAAAGAAACAACTTTTCGATGGTAATACCCTCGTTTGCTTTAAAATATTGTTGAGCATCAATCATCATTTCGAAATTTGTGCTTTCATTGTTATAATTGTTTATATTCGTTCATATAAACAAACCATCAATTTCATTGATACCCTAACTGTTGGGAACTGAAGAATTCATCAAGTATGGTTAATGCTGCTAGTTCAAAGTTACTACTGCTAGAAGACTTAAAGGTTAATACTGCTGAGTGTTACTACTGCTAGTAGTTAATACTGCTAGTCAAAGTTAGTGCTGCTTGAACAAAGTTAGTACTGCTTAGCTAGTTAGTACTGCTAGTGGTTAGTGCTGCTTGGTAGTTAATGCTGCTAGAAGGAATTAATGCTGCTGAGCATAGTTAGTGCTGCTTATGACTTGAAGATCCGAATGGAAAGGATGACAGCTGGAAAGATTCAAGATATTCATGGAAGGCTTGAAGATAATGATGGAAGATATACTGAAGATATTTTATTTATTGTAATTATCTGTTTATTCAGTATATGTACAGATTTGATAGAATAGATTAATTAATTAATTCTAAGTTTTAGTTCTAGAGAAAAAATCAACCTCAAGGCATAGTTCCTAATTCTAGAGAAGTAGAATTCGTATTGGTGAGCCTGTTCATCAATATTGAGGTTGAGTGTGTAATCTTGTAACTTCAAAGCATTCAATACAAGTTTACAGTTTGTTCTTTATATTTACTGTGTTGATTTACTATTTCATTGAATATCAAAGTGTTATTCCGCAAACTTCTTTGATATTGTTTCTGAGAATTATTTCTTGTTAAGAATTCGATCCTGACACTAACCATTTTATTTGATCTGATTGATACATTGTTAGATTCTCAAAACAATTCTTTTGATTTCATTTCATTTATTCAATATCCTTGTTTTGAGAGATCTTCATTGTTCAAATGCTCAAACTTCATTCAAATCCTTGTGAGCATACATTTTGACAATGTTATCATTTTTGTGCTTAACTGTTCAAGATAAATTGTTGAGCAATCATTCTTTTTAGGACTTACATGGGATTCGTGTGAGAACTTAAACAAAACTTCCATGGATTCACATAAACCTGTGTTTCCTACCCAGGAAGTAATCCTAGAGTGATTGAGGGGTGAGGGGTTTTAAATCAAAGAGTGGGGCAGATAACTCATCTAATTGAGTTTTTCTCATTGTGCTGAGCGGAAAAATGTAAAAGAGAGTTTGGTTAGAAGTGAGCTTAAATGTTAACAAGAAAGAGGGTGTGACAATAGAGTTAAAAGAATATCAAAACTCTGCACCAACCACTTTCTGAGTCGGGCAGCCACATCTACTGATTGGTTCACATTCTTTGGTGACCATCATTGAAAAAGGCAGTGAGCCCAAGCCAACTCTTGCAATTACCCCACCAGCCACTCGTTTCTTTCTTAACAAAGAAATGTTTTATTTTTTTTGGGGATGCAGCATATCTGCTATCTAATCTTCACTCGGAAGATTTAGATATTGAAAAAAAAGGAAAGTTACCCCACCTTCGCACCTTTTTCATGCACATTGAGTCTGTGTAATACTTGTTGCCGTCTCAACAGTTTACATAATTTGAGCCTGAAAAAGTTTAAGTAGCTTCAATCATTTCTACACTTTCACGTACACACAAGGAATAAGTTTTCTTGTCATAACATTCATAGAAAATTCATTTGTGGTTTTTCGATGATTGAATGGAAGACCTGGGGGAGTGAACATCACAAAAGCTCCTTTCCAATGTACATCCGTTGTACAAAGTGGCTCCGTGCTACTTACAGGCGAACTAACTGTTTCATATGTTGAATTAGGGTTACATTGTTCATTATGTCTGATTTTAAAAATTCGGATATATAGATTTCATGAATTGACGTATACTCAGATCAAAGAGCGGACAATGACAAATTATCATAAATGGGAGATTGTTAGTTCATTTCAAATGGGAAGATCAAAGAATATGCTGAAATTGAAGAAGTTTTGATGATCATGATGCTCACGATCATCAAAAAGAGGGAGAAATTTACAAAGTTCAATTTCAAAGACGAGATGTCAAAAAGGGGGAGAAATTTTGAAAGATCAATTTCAAAGTTAAAAGGATGTCAAAGTTTGTTGAAAAGATTTGTGAAGAAGTTTTAAAGTCTGATGATTATTAAGAGATGATTCAAAACAATTCAGACTAATGATTCGAGAAAGTTTGTTTTTCCGAAGACAGTCAAGAGATCAGAGTGATGAAGATACAGTTTTGAAAGATTCCTCAAAGTTTCAAAGATTTCAAAGAAGTTTAAAGAGTTTCAAAGCATTATTCAAGACTTGTTGACTTTCCAAAGATGCAAAGTGTTAAAGACTTTTCAAGATTCTTCTAAGACTGAAGATTGCCAAAGCTTCAAAGGTCAAAGCTGTCAGAGTCAAAGATTGATGAATCAAGCGCTGAAGATGAGTGTCAACTTTTTTTTAAATCTTGAATACAAAGGGGGAGAATGTTAGTGTATAAAATTGTATCCAAGATTTAAGTGTAGAAAATTCAAAGGCAATGTAAGTCAAATAGTGAAAAGTCAACATAAGTCTTAGAGAGTTTATATTGTTTAAGAGTTTAATCTTGTGAGAAGTGTGTGGTATAAATACCTTTAAGTCTTGTAATAGTTAAATGGTTAAAGCATAGAAGAATTCATTGTAATATTCATATTGTGAGATCAATGACTAATACGCTTTCTCTCTCTACTCTCTCTCTAGATCTTGATATTGTCAAATCTTGAATTGAGAATTGCTTGATTGAATTTGGGAATTACATTTTCACGATTCATAACCTGAACCAATATGATCGGTTTGACATTTCAAACAAGTTTCTAATACACTTTAACAACTAAAAACAGGAAATTACAGTGCCCATCAAGATTTTATAGTGTTCAAGAATGTTTTTCAAGAAAACCAAAAATTTAGAAATTCGATCTGAATTTGTGAGTAATTTGTAAAACAAATTGAATACAAACTATTCTATTACAACACACGAATCCTAAGGATACATTTTCACAATCAAAGAACAATAATCCAAAGAAAATTTGATCCAACAGTAAACCATAAGAACTCGTTCTGCGTGTTGTTGAGATTTTCAAGAAATCGATCCAAATCAAGTGTAGTAATCTTTCTGAATTTGATTGAGTTTAGCTCTGATACCAATTGAAAATGTATGATCCCAGATTCAAGCACAAACAAACAATTATGATATGACAATTTCAGTTCTAGAGAGAGAGTAGAGAGAGAAACTACAAGTCGTATGTTTTATTGATATGAGATCTTACAACAACTTCTTACACACTAGTTGCTTACAACACTTACAACATAAGAACTATTTATATATGTAGCAAAACTCTCAAAGACTTGAAACACTCACAAAGCCTCACAACTTTGACTTACTTTGACTTAGACTTTTCTATATTAAATCTTGGATACAATTTATACACTAACATGGATGGTGCAAATCCTCAACAAAGATCACTGAGATTATAAGTGCTCAGATCCTTGCCAGTGATAGAATTGGTCTTGGTTTTTGGAAACCACAGGATAAGCCTAAAGAAGACAACTCCATGCTTAAGTTTGGAATGTTTGTCTCTTCTATCCCTGACACTTCTTATGCTTAGTGCTCTTCTTCATCTTCTTCTAATCCCATCCCTGAGGAAATATCTAAAGACTCTAAGCCTGCAGATAAAGAAAAATCAATTTCCCATCCTCAGAAGGCTACGAAGAAAGCAAAGCTGAATGTTCCTTCTAAACATTCAGTAAATCGATCTTCTAGCTCTGTGACAGAAATCTTTGATATTTGTCCTCCAAAGCTGAAGATTGATCTTAAGCCTAAGAGATCTGAATAAATGAAAGTTCCTCCCAGATCTCATGCTAAAGGCATTCTTGGAGCTGGCCCTGTTCATCTCAAATTCTCAAATCCTACTACTCATGGTCCTAAAACCACCTTCAAATATAGAAAATGATATCATTGTGGGTTTACTGACCATATTGCTAGTAAATGTCCAACTGTCACTAAAGCTGATAAAACAGCTAAAGTGAAGATGAATGCCTCCAAGGCTAAGAAGGTCACCAAAGCTGAGAAATCGACCAAGGTGAAGAATACCACTAAGGTTAAGAAATTAACAAAAGTGAAGGTTACCACTGAAGCTGAATCTTCATTTTCTATGAATATTGTTGAACCTTCCATCTCTACTGACCCTAAAGGACCCATTAAAAAATGGGTACCAAACAAAGCTTAATCTTCCTTATGTTTGCAGATCAAAGGGCATCTGGTATCTTGATAGTGGATGCTCTTGTCACATGACAGGACAAAAAGACCTGCTCACTGAATACAAGGAAGAGAAAGGTCCCTCAGTGACCTTTGGTGGAAATGGAAAAGGATATACCCGAGGGTTTGGTGTCCTCAGCAATGGGACAACTACCTTCAGAAGAGTCGCGTACGCACATGGACTGAAGCACAATCTTCTGAGCATCAGTCAGCTATGTGACAAAGACTATGAAGTTCGCTTTACCAAGAAAGCATGTTCAGTGGTAAATGAGAATGGAAAACTTGCTCTCAGTGGTTATCGTAAAGAAAATGTCTATGTAATATATATGGACTCTACTACCACTGAAAACGTATGTTTTCTTTCTAAAGCCTCCTCTGATGTCAACTGGCTATGGCACAAAAGGCTCTCTCATCTAAACTTCAAAACCCTGAATTCTCTCTCATCTAAGGAGCTGGTTTCTGGTCTTCCTAAACACTCATATGCTAAGGAATCTCTATGTTAAGCATGTGAAAAAGGAAAACAGACAAAAGCTAGTTTCAAATCTAAACAAGTTTCCTCAGTGACAAGTCTTCTTCAACTCTTGCATATGGATTTGTGTGGCCCTGTCAATATCCAATCCATAGCTGGAAAGAAGTATATACATTTGTCATTGTAGATGAATACTCTCTCTACACCTGGGTTATCTTTCTTCGTTGTAAGAGTGATACTCCAGAAGAACTAATATCCTTTGTTAAAAAGATGGAAGTGCTGAATAATCTTACTGTTCGTTCAATAAAAAGTGATCATGGAACTGAATTCAAAAACAATTCTCTGAACAATTTCTTTGAGAACAAGGGAATTTCTCACAACTTTTCCTCAGTAAGAACGCCTCAGCAAAACGGAGTCGCTGAAAGAAGAAACAGAACTATCGTTGAAGCTGCTACATCAATGCTCAGTGATTCTCACCTCCCTACTCAATTTTGGGCTGAAGCTGTGAACACTGTATGCTTTACTCAAAAACAGATCGCTGATAGTAAAGCGATTTGGAAAGACAACTTATGAACTATTTCATGGAAGAAAACCCTCTATCAGTTTTCTTCATATCTTTGGTTGTGAGTGCTTCATTCTAAGCAACAAAGATCTACTTGGAAGTTCGATCCAAAAGCTGATGACGGAATATTTCTTGGATATTCCTCTATCTCCAAACCCTACAGATTTTTCAACAAGAGAAGACAAATTGTGGAAGAAACAATTCATGTCACCTTTGATGAAACTCGCTCAGCGAACTCTAAACTAATCGTTGACAATGAAGAGCTAAATGCTTGGATGTTTTCTCATTAAAGAGAAACAGAACCCTTCTGCTCAAACCATCAACACTCAGATCCTGCAGCTGTTGATGATGATCCAAACATCATACCTCCTAATGCTGAATCCACCTCATGGGTTTCAGCTGAGCCTCTAAACACACTCCCTCCATCAGATCCGTCTTCGTCTGAAACCCTCTCTGATAACAATGGTCTGTCTGAAACTCAACAATTAATAGCTGATGAACCTCAGGCTTCTTCATCAGTAAATCCGATTGTTGATCCAACTCCTAAAATGAACCATCATGCTCCTGCTCAGCGATGGACCAGAGATCACCCCATAGATCAAATTCTTGGTGATCCCGACTTAGGTATTCAGACTAGTCGAAGTTCAGGTAATATCTTCCTCTTTGTCAACTTTATTTCTTTAATAGAGCCAAAGAAAACTGATGATGCCCTCAGAGATCCATACTGGGTCAGTGCTATGCAAGAAGAGTTGACTGAGTTTACTCATAACAAAGTTTGGAATCTCGTTCCTAGACCATCTGATAAAACTATTATAGGCACCAAATGGGTGTTTAGAAACAAGTTAGATGAACATGGAACTATAACCCGCAACAAGGCTAGACTTGTTGCTCAGGGAAACAGAAAAGAGGAAGGCATAGACTATGATGAAACCTTTGCCCCTGTGGCTAGGCTCGAAGCAATTCGACTCTTCTTAGCTTATGCAGTTTACAAAGACTTCATTATATATCAAATGGATGTAAAATCAGCATTCCTAAATGGAAAGCTGAATGAAGAAGTCTATGTAGAATAACCCCCAGGGTTCTCTGACCCTAAGCATCCAAATTATGTTTAAAATTGGATAAGGCTCTCTATGGTCTAAAACAAGCCCCTCGTACTTGGTATGACACTCTCTCATCCTTTCTTATCTCTGAAAATTTTGAACGTGGTAAAATTGATAATACCTTGTTTTTCAAAAAGATAAAAGGTCATATTATTCTTGTACAAATATATGTCGATGACATAATATTTGGTTCTACTAACCCATCTCTGTGTACTCGGTTCGCTGAAAGAATGAAGAAAGAATACAAAATGAGTATGATGGGTGAGCTAACGTACTTTCTTCGTCTTCAGATTAAACAATCTGAAAAAGGTACTTTTATCAACCAAGGTAAGTATGTTAAAGATATGCTGAAAAAGTTTGCTCTAACTCAAACTTCAGCGATGAAAACTTCTATGGCACCTCCTCTGACGTTAAACAAGGATCCAGCTGGAAAACTTGTTAATGTCACTACCTATAGAGAAACGATAGGCTCCATGTTGTATCTCACAGCAAGCCGACCTGACATCATGTACTCTACATGTCTGTGTGCACGTTATCAGTCTGAACCCAAGGAATCTCATCTAATTGTTGTCAAGCGAATCTTCAGATATCTGAAAGGAACTTCTAACCTCGGTCTTTGGTATCCCAAAGACTTAGGGTTCGATCTAATAGGATATTCAAATAGTGATTTTGCAGGTTGTAAACTTGATAGAAAGAGCACCACTGTGGATGTCAACTTCTAGGAGGAAAGCTGGTAAGCTGGACGAGTAAAAAGCAAAATTTGGTGTTCACTTCCACAACTGAAGTTGAATACGTAGCCGCTGGAAGTTGTTGTGCTCAAGTTTTATGGATGAGAAGTCAACTATTAGACTATGACCTTCAGCTATAAAAGATTCCAATCTATTGTGACAACAGTAGTGCTATCGCTATAGCAAATAATCCAGTGCTACATTCAAAGACAAAACACATAGAGATCAGATATCATTTTATCAGATATCATGTGATGAATGGTGATATTGAACTTCACTTTATCCTTACTGACTATCAGCTCGCTGATTTATTCACCAAACCTCTTGATGAGACAAGATTCAACTTTCTCATCAGTGAGCTTGGAATGCTGAATCTTGAAGAGTAACTTCATCTTTCATGCATTATGTCAGTAATACTAAGTTCCCCTTGATTACTTACTCTCTGAACAAATATCTATGACTCTCAGGTATGTTCTATCATTCTCAATCACTGAATATTCATTCAGTAAGACGTTTTTCAAAATCAAAACTTTAATCACTAATCTTTCTTCAAATGATTAAAAGCTTTTTGATAAACAAAAACTATCACTGATATTTCTCATCTGTGATCCTTTGAAATAAAAACCGATCTCTGAATTTTGATCAACGATTCTTTCAAAAAGAAAACCTATCTCTGACTTTTCTTCAGGGATGATTTCAAACAGGACAAATGAAACGTATTTTTTCACTCTCCTATGATGTCATTTGAACCGACAATCCATGACATGCCTTTTTCTCTTTTATCCAATCAACTTCGTAGGATGTGTCCATGTCATGATGAGCATTTGTTTTCTCGCCTCACACATTCTCTCTCTCTCTCTCTCTCCTCATATAAAAAGAATGCCTTTTTCATTCTTATCTTTTTCATGCTTTCTACAAACTTTCAAAGCAAGAAAACTATCCAAAGGCATTCAAGCAAACAAATCCATTCCAGTCTTCGAAACTTCATCTCTTCAAGATCAACATGTTTTTGTTTATCTTATTCTTAACTTCTTCTTAAAATCCTACATGTTTCATTTTTATGGATTTTAAACTATTTTTCTCAAACAATAAAATCATTTCTTTTGATTTTATCTTCTCTAAAACTTTTGGTTTTCTACATGTTCTTTCTTCTTCACAAAGAACATTGTTTTACTCTAAAAATAACTTTGTTTTTTTCTCTGTTTCTTTCTAAATACAGAAACTGGTAAAAATTTAATTATTTTTGGACTCTAAACCTTTCTCTCCAATACATTTCTTTCTATATTCAGAAATGGCCCAAGCATCACTCATTGCTTCCAAGAACGTCAAGTTCAACGTCTCTGAATCCGAGGTCCCTAAGAACAACCATCTCGCCAGGTTGGACTTTGACACTGAGAAATACTTACACTTAGTGGATGCAGTTGCATTTCTGAAGCAGTCTTGCTTGGCCTTCGCTCTCACTGTGGACCCAAAACCTTCCAAGACTCTTCTACAACAGTTTTGGTTCACCGCTGATGAGAACACTATCACCAACAAAAAGGGTGAAGTAGTCCCTGCCATCTCTTTCACAACTGAACTGGGTTTAGGTCTCCTCACTGCTTATGGTCTCAGGATTGCACTTTGATTCCTTGAGAAGACCAATGTTGGGTTTGATACACTCCCTACTGACGCTGAACTCATCCAATTCTTGGATGACATGGAATATTACTGGGACAACAAGCCTCGTTCCACAATCCCCAACAAGCGTCTGAACAAGATCCAAAAGGCAAACATGTCTTCCCAACTCAACTACATCTTCTCTCACGTTATTCAGAGTATGTGTGGGAAGATTGGCTCCCTGGACCAGGCGAGCAAAAATCAGCTACAGATGGACTATTCAGTCATTGTTGGCAAACACTTTGACTACGTTGGCGCTATCTTTGATGATCTTAAGTCAAAGATAGAGAAGACGGAGAGGGATCCCAATATCCCATATGTACGCTTTATCTGCGCGTACCTACACTTTCTATACGCTGACAAGTACCCAACTTCTCACGATGGTACTTTTTCAAAAGTGGGTCAGCGATTACTAGAGCTCAAGCCGGTCGCCAACGAGGTAAGTCTCTCAACTCTATGCACCCATCTCTCTCTACATTCTTCGACTTCAGCGGCCACGCAGGGGGTTCCTTCTCTTATTATCCCTGCCGCTACCACCGCTCTCAAACGACCATCAACTGCTCTTTCTGGTCCCTCTAAGAAGGCCAAAAAGACCAAGGAGATCGCCCCTTCGGGTTCTGTTCCTGAAGTAGTTTCTCAATAAACTACTTTGGATGGTTTCGTGGGTCTCTTCTCCACATCCTCTGCAGCTACTACAACAACCGTGTCAGTGATGACAATCGCTGACACTATCCCTACGACGACCCCTGAAATTGTATTCCCAGATTACAATCAAGCAAATCTAACAATCTACAATTCAAGATTTAACATTGAAGTCTAGAGAGATAGTAGAGAGAGAAAGTCAATCACAAGTATATTAAAGTCACAAGTCTGACAATTACAATGTGATACTTGGTAACATGATTTACAAAGCTATAGGTATTTATACCTAAGAACTAAAACACTCACAAGATTAAACCCTCATATTGACTTAACTAGACTTTGACTTTGTTGACTTTGCTAGGCTTGACTTTTCACACTAAATATTGGATACAATTTTATACACTAACATTCTCCCCCTTTGTATTCAAGATTTAAAAAAATTTGACACCAGTCTTCAGCCCTTGATTCTTCAACTTCTATCTCTGATGGCTTTGACCTTTGAAGCTCTTACAGTCTTCAGTCTTTCAGTCTTTGAAGAATCTTGAAAAGTCTTTTGCACTTTGCATCTTTAGAGAGTCAACAAGTCTTGAACACGAATTTGAATTCTTAAAACTTTTGAAATTCCTTTGATCTTTGAAACTTCTTTGAAAAATTTGAAACATGATTGAAACCTTCATCTTTAAAATTTTGAGGAATCTTTCAAAAACTGTATCTTCATCTCTTATGATCTCTTGATCGTCTTCAGAAAAACAAACTTTCTCGAATCATCTGATTTGACTTTGAATGGTCTCAGAATGATTTCTTTGAATCTGACTTGAACTTTCTTGAACTTTGTAGATTTCTCCACAAGTCTTTTCACCTTGAACTTTCTTCAAGACTTTGAAATTGATTTGAAATTGACCTTTGTAGATTCATCCCCCTTTTTGTTGATTGTGAGCATCATTATCATCAAAACTTTCTCAATTTCAGCACTTTCTTTGAATCTCCCCCTTCTACAAATATTCTCCCCTTTGAGATACATTTGACATTCACTGCTCTTTGATCTAAATAGCTGAATCATGAACTGTATATACCTGAATCATTTCAAATTCAGATATAATGAACGTTGTAATCCTGATTCAACAAATGAAACAGTTAGATTGCTTGTAAGTAGTACGGAACCACTTTGTACAATAGATGTACAATGGAAAGGAGCTTTTGTGATGTGCACTCCCCCAGGGCTTCCATTCAATCATCGAAAAACCACAAAGGAATTTTCTATGAATGTTATGACAAGAAAACTTATTCCTTGTGTGTACGTGAAAGTGTAGAAATGATTGAAGCTACTTAGCTTTATCAGGCTCAAATTGTGTAAACTGTTGAGACAGCAACAAGTATTACATGGACTCAATGTACATGAAAGAGGTGCGAAGGTGCGGCAATTTTCCTTCTTTTTCAATATCTAAATCTTCCGAGTGAAGATCAGATAGCAGATATGATGCGTCCCCAAAGAAAATAAAACATTTCTTTGTTAAGAAAGAAACGAGTGGTTGGTGGGGTTAATGCAAGAGTTGGCATGGGCTCACTGCCTGTTTCAATGATGGTCACCAAAGAATGTGAACCAATTAGAAGATGTGGTTTCCCGGCTCAGAAAGTGGTTGGTGCAGAGTTTTCATATTCTTTTAACTCTGTTCTCACACCCTCTTTCTTTTTAACATTTTGCTCACTTCTAACCAAACTCTCATTTACATTTTTCCGCTCCACACAATGAAAAAAACTCAACCGGATGGGTTATCTCCCCCACTCTTTGATTTATGACCCCTCACCCCTCACTCACTCAAGGATAACTTCCGGGGTAGGAAACACATGTTTACGTGAATCCATAGAAGTTCTGTTTAAGTTCTCACACTGAACCCATGTAAGTCCTAAAAAGAATAGTTGCTCAACAGTTTAACTTGAACAGTTAAGCACAAAATGTATGATAACATTGTCAAAATGTATGCTCATGAGATTTGAGCATTTGAAAATGAAGATCTCTCAAAACAATAATATTGAATGAATTATTTGAAATCAAGAGAATTGTTTTGAGAATCTGACAATGTATCAATTAGATCAAATAAAATAAGATATGAACGTGAAATGGTTAGGGTATCAAAGAAATTGATTGTTTGTTTATATGAACGAATATAAACAGTTTAACAATGAACGCTCAAGTTGAAATGATGAATTGATGCTTAACAACATTTGAAAGCAAACGAGGGTATTACCATCAAAAATTGTTTCGTTTAGAGACATGGTAATAACAAAATCAAATGAAATACTGAACCGATGTGTGTGAATACTTGACAGTATATAGAAAAGATAATACGCAAGTATTGATCTTTGGAAACACACAGCCAGTTAAACATTAAAACTCAAAATTGAAAAACATTTAAAATCACACTTCTTAATTCATGAAATCTTTTGAGAATCAGAAGTGGTTTGAACATTTCATAAACTGTTTTTCATGCTTGAAAGTTGTTCTTCTTCCAAACAATCAGAGATCTAGGATTAGAAGATATTTACCTTTTAGGCTCCCCTTCAAATCATGGTAGAATGATTTAGGTCTGATAAGATCCCCCTGGATATTTGCAAAATATCCTTATCTGAACATTGAAGAATGGGTCCTGATCTGTCATGTGATCAGAAGCCACAATCGTAACACTTAAATCCGGGTTTTGAACTGTTTTGTTCAAAAACCATAAACTTGACATTAAAGTACGGATCCTAAACCGAAGTGTTTAGAAGCCAAGTTCTATGAGGTACGAGTTCTAGACTGATTTGTCTAGAAGTCAAAATCTTTTAACTTTGAAGTCCGGGTCTTGAACTGAATTATTCAAGAGTCATTGTTTTATGCTCCCCCATAAACTTTGGGTGCCTGCAACACAGATTTAGGTTTTCGTACCCACTGGTATTTTGGTCCTGAAGTGTTAGTTGCAGTTCTTGTGGGGTTTACATAAGAAGAACCATACCAGTAATTGACAAATTTTTTACTTACAAAGTCATGTGCTCCACAGTAAGAACAACAGATTTTCTTCTGAGCAATCCTGGTCAATTGATTAGTGTAATAAAACTTATCAGAATTACCAAAAGATTTACCTTTATGCACACTGTTCTTCTTGGCATTGGTTGTGGATGCAGATGCTTTGTCATTCTTCTTCTCATCATCTAAAGAACTCGTCACTCTCCAGACCATATGACTTTTCTTAGATTGCTTTCCAAGTGATTTAACATAGAAGTTTGCTGAACCATCAACAGATTTGTCATAGAATAGATTAGATGGTCTGATCTGAATTGATTTGATAGTGTTTGGTTTGACATTTTTCTTTTTGAAAACATATTTCTCATGAATAGAACTTGAAGTTGTTTTGAAATAACAGACTGATTATGTTGAGTTATTAACAAGTGATTGACTAATCACATCAGCTGAAACTTTATCTGACAGTTCAACGTTTGCAGCTTCCAGGTCTTTTATCTTTTCGGATAAAATGTTTCTTTCAGAAGTTAGTGTGTCAAACTTTTGTTTCCAATCAGATCTGGCCATCTGTTCTTTTTGATAATCTGATGATAGAGCAGTTATTTTGGATATGAGCTTTGATATTTCAGATTCAAAATGTAAGCGTTCTTGTTCAAAATCTTTTTGTAAGTTCTTGGTTTTATCAGAAATTTCATTGAAGATCCCAACATTTCTATTTTCATATTTCTTCTTTTCAATCTCCAAAGAATTTTTGTTTTCTGGAAAATCTTTTCTTTCTTTCTCAAGTAAATCTTGTAGAATAGAGATATGTTTGGGAAATTCAGAATTTTTATCTTCAAGAACTTTTCTTTCTTTGGCAAAAGTGTCTCTTTCAGTGATTATTATCTTTTCGAATTCAGACACTTTCTTAGAAAGTTTAATGCATCTCAACTCCAAATCCTTTTTCTCTTGTAAAGTTTTCTTTGAAAATTCAGATGACTGTTGAGTAGAAGATGTCTTCACATTTGATTTTTCTTTTTCTGGTTGGAGGCTTGTTTTCAGTTCAGCATTCTACTTCTCCAGAGCAGATATCTGATCTTCAAAAGCCTTAAACTTGTTTTGAAGCTTGACTGATTCATCTTGCAATTCTGATGATTTCTGTTCAGTCGTCTTCAGTTGGCTTTGAAGTTTCGCTTTAACTTTATCTTCTTTGATGCTTTTCATCAAGTCAACATTTTTCACTTTCAATGCATATACATTTTCTTCAGAATCCATATACTTTTGTTGAAGCTTAACTTATTCATCTTGTAGATCTGATGATTTCTGTTCAGTTTTCTTCAGTTGACTTCGAAGATTTGTAACATAAGACTCCTTGAGCTTCATTACTTCTTCAAGAGACTGAATGGTATTATCTTTTATTTCCATCATTTTCTCTTTCTCTTTAATCTCATTCTCTTGTTCTTTTATCTCTTTCTCTTTTGCACTGATGATACCTGCAAAATTAGATTTATCCATATTAGTACACTTTTTACAGTCAGGAGTTTTATCAGAATTTGACAGATTAAATTTCAACTCCTGAATCTGTTTTAGAAGTACTGAATTCTGATTTTCAGTTTATGTCGTTCAGCTTCTATTTTAGGTATCTCAGGCATAAACAATACTTCCATATCTCTAGCTGATAATACAGTATTTCCCTTATCATCAGTCTTTGGCATCTTGAATGATTAGCTTGAATATGAAAGATCGTTCAAGAAGTGCAGATTACACTCGGTGTGTAAAATTCAAAACTGATCAAATTTGAAACAACTGGCAAAAATTGACTAAGTACTGAAACTCGCAGACCACTGAAAGGCTTGAAACTCGCAGACCGAATAAACTCGCAAAACACTGTTTCGGATAAACTCGTAGATCGAATAAACTCGCAGAACACTATTTCAGATATACTCGTAGACCATAACGTGCGCGTTTCTAGAACTCGCAGAGGCCTACTTGCGCGTTTAACAAACTCGCAAGCTAAAACTCGCAGATGGAATCTTCACACAAACTCGCAAATCAAAGAGCTAAACACGCAGGCTTTGATTTGCGCGTTCTATGAACTCGCTAATAACGCCTTGCGCGTTTGAGACCAAATTATTCAACTTGCGCGTTCTTGCGATGAACTTGCGCGTTTCACAGATTTTGCGCGTTCTTGGGTTTTCCTTGCGTGTTCTAAGCCTGATCGATCAAAAGTCAAGTAAAACTTGATTTATGATTCTGAAAAACACAGAATTTGTCCACGATACAATACGAAACAAGATTACAATACTAAAATTACAAAAGAATTCAAAAATTACAGTGATTGATTCGAAATACAATGTTCGACTTTCAACTATTCACGAAACCAACATTTTGATCAAATTGATCAATCTAAAGTTGAAATTCGTCTATGTGATCTGAACAAAACTTGATCCTATTGATAAAACGCACACAATCAAATCAAATTCTTGATTTAATTGTGCAAAAACAATATGAATCGAAATCAAACAGTGGTTTTTCAGTCTGCCAAAAAATATTTAAAAAATTTTCAAATCTGATCCGAATCTGCTCCTTCTTGTTTGCTCTGATACCAAATGAAATTGTATTCCTAGATTAAAATCAAGCAAATCTAACAATCTACAATTCAAGATTTAACATTGAAGTCTAGAGAGAAAGTCAATCACAAGTATATTAAAGTCACAAGTCTGACAATTACAATGTGATACTTGGTTACATGATTTACAAAGCTATAGGTATTTATACCTAAGAACTAAAACACTTACAAGATTAAACCCTCATATTGCCTTAACTAGACTTTGACTTTGTTGACTTTGCTAAGCTTGACTTTTCACACTAAATCTTGGATACAATTTTATACACTAACAACCCCCATCTCCTCAGTTCTTCAACAACCACCTGAGGTAATTTACACTATCCAAATATCTTCTATCCCCATTACTCCTCCTACTATTTCTTTGGTCTCTAACCCTCCATCTCTTTCACAGCAACCTCATGTTGCACCAATAGGACCTGATAGTCAAAATTTTGAACGAGATTTGCACTTCTTCAACATGTTTGATAATTCAGGTACTCCTAAAACCCCATACCCATCTCCCATCTCTCCATATAAGCCTGAGCATCGTTGTGATCATCCACTAACTTTCCTTACAGGTCCTAATTTGGCAATTGTTGACTCTCATGTCAACACTCTTGCTGAAAAGGTGGAATCTCTCACCACCTCTGTCAAGGAATCCACTGGTGCTGTGAATCTCGTTGGTGAAGAGCTTAAAAGGTTGACTGTTGCCTCCTCCTCCAATGCTGATTCTTCTCAAATAACAGTTGTTCAAGAGGACATTGTCAAGATCAAGGAAGACCTTGTTGGAACTCATCAACAGGTCCAACTCATTCAGGGACTTTACGGCAAACTCAGCACTGATGTTCATGACCTTTCCCGTAAGGTTGACTCCTGCACCACGGTCCTTCAGCAAGTACTTGCCAAGCTGAATGAACCAGCTCCAACGCCCACACCTTCCTTTACAGAGAACGATCGTACATCTCTGAATATAGTCGTTGAATTCATTCATCAAGCTACTTCAGACATTCCTGTCATCGAAGGCCGTCTTAAGCATTTGGAGGTTGAAGTCTGGTCTCTGGCTAATGCAAAAGCTGCCCCTCAAAACGCTGATCTCTCCCTCGCTGATAATGACAAAGAGGGGGAGAAAGAACTTAATGAAGAAAATGTTGAGGAAGCGGAAGCTGAAGTCCAGACGGAAGATCCTCCCTCTCAGGTTGAGGGGGAGAAGGTTTCTGACCGAGCCCCACCCTCTTCTGCACTCGCTTAAATTCTAAATGAAGAAGAAGAGGAGGAGGACGAAGAAGATGATGAATATCTTGATCTTCATGATCAAGAGAAGGAGCAACAAGCTGATGATGATGATGACGACGATGAGGAAGACCAATCTCTTTGGTTCTCAGCGACTAACGTAACTTTAGCGATAGCTTCGAAAGAAGCTACAAAAGAAGTTGGGGGGAGAGGTGAAACTTCTTCAGGTACTCCTTCCCAAGACAAGCAGAAAGGTATAGCTGTCGAGGGAAACCTGAACATAGTCTCACAATCTGAGGGGGAGAATCCTTCTCAGGTATTTATTTCTATCGTACCCATATCTTTCTATACCTACCACACCCCTGTCTCTTTCTAAACCTTTATCTTTCTTTTTCCCAAAAATATACACTAACTACTTTTCACTTCTTGTCCAGACAGTTCTCTCCCTTGCTTAAGGGAACCGAACTACAAATAATACCAGCTTCTACAGCTGAAGAACAAATAATCCCAATCTCATTCAGTGAGATTGAAGAAGAAGAAGAAGAAGAAGCCCTGCTCCACCCAGGAAGGCCCTCTAGACCAGCTCATTGGTCAGAGGAAGAATTGAACAAAAGAATAGAGATGATCTCTCGTCAGGAGAGTCAACGGTTGAAAATCCCTCTTCAACAATCATCAAATGAGATTGACTTCCTTACTGAAGCTGAGATAGAAGAATCCATCAGAGCTGAGAAGCTGATTGTTGAATGCCAACAAGACTGAACTCTTGCTCTTAAGGTTCAATCATCTCAGGTCAAAGACAAAAGATTAAAGAAGAATCTAGTGGAAGTTCAAGCTGGACTTTTAAAAGAAATTGAAGAGGAACGCTCAAGAGAACAAGAGGTCATCGATAACTCAGTCGAATGGTGTAAGAAAAAAGTCGACTATCGCTCTGACCCACTAAAAATAACAGTCGTTGTCATCTCTGGAAGAAAGAAGAAGGACCGAATTTCTGTAACCTTGGAGATAACCAGAGAGGATGCAAGCTTAAAGGCAATGTTCATTTCAAAGCTTGAGAGTTTTGGCTACATGGAATGGCTAGAGTTCAAAGATGCGCTGAAGAAATCAAAGTCAATCTACAGAGGCCATGTTGAAGGCATCCTAGACGCCCTCATCAACAGAGTCACTGCAGTCTTAAACGTGCCATCTGCTCTTCCTCCTAAGCCAAGGCAAATCAAAAGAAAGCCTGCTTCTTCCTCCTCTAAAAATGTCGCTGCTATCAGAAACGACACCTCCATCAAATTTTCAAAGGAAGCATTGTTCGGACCTCCTTCTGATCTCTCAGTTCTAGACCTATACCTGCCTCCTGGTGGACCATATATTCCCGGGCAAGTACTCAACAATCCTCGTGAAATCTTCTTCAGAGATGATGAAGGGGTACTCAGATTTCAAAGACCCTCTGAGATTCCCATCTGTCCTCTGAATCACCTCAAAGATCTTTTGTGTCTATGGTGTGACTTCTCTCCATCAGCTGATTCGATCAAATCAATCATTCGTCAAGAATCATCAGATCGAAGGCAAAGAGGAGAAGAAATACCTAACTATATGATCAATATTTCAAAGTCTTATCTAGATAACTGATAGATTAGTCTCTTACTTCTAGTAATCTATTAGTTAAACTTACAGTAGTTAGTTCTTCACTTGTACTTTATATTTTCATCTCTTGTAATTCTTTCTTTGAATTAATGAAAATTTGAGTGAAGTACTTAACCCTATCAATACTGTAAAAGATCCCTCAAAATAGTAATTGGGACATGTATGCTATGAGTCCTGATTATTCCTTATTTTGAATTAAAAAGTAATTTTCTTTAGTTACTTTGTCATTATCAAATAGGGGGAAGATTGTTGATCAATGCTCTCTCAGTGATTTGATAAAGACCCTTTTCTACACTTAGTGAAAATTACGTTTAATAAATATGTATTAGTGTTTCATCATCAGCGATCAGACTGAGTCTGTTCAGTTATCACTGATGATCTTTCTTGTAAACATTCATATGTATTAGTGTTTCACTATCAGTTGTTAAATACTGAGTATGTTCAGTATCGCTGATAGTTTCTGATGTAAATAGTCAAACGTAATCCCTGAAGACAAGTTTTGCGTCAACAGATGTTCATAGCTGAATCGAACACGAAGCTGATGAACAAAGACAATTCTACTATTGACCTGATGCGGATATCAGTGAAGCAAAGACAAATCTACACACGCGTAGAAACCTGAAGAAAAGCTTCAGCGATAGCTGAACTTCTTTATATCTCTAAAAGAAGAGATATTTAGTGATCGATGATCACTTAGCTTATGCCTCAAGTCTCTTTTGTCTTTCCCTTGCACACCCAATACGATGTGTCAGAACGGACATACCTCTGCCATAATTCGTACAACAACTTTGTCCACTACACTATTCATGATACGGCCGAAAGCATGTCTCCCAAAGTCAGACCCTCTCAGCCAATCAATGAAGGACACGTGTAAAGTGCTCTGCCATGCATTTAATGCATAGGGTATAAATAGAAAGATCAACTCTCCATCTGAAGATCCCTAAGCCTTCATCTTTCTAAAATATAGAAACCCTTGTTTTCTAAACTCTCTAATCTCCCATTCTCTATATTCTTGTGCAACCATCTTAGTGTTTCTTAAGTTTGTTTAGATTGAGTTCTACTTAATCTTATTCCGCAATAGACTTGTAAATTGTGTTTGATTTATCAATAAACAATTTATTAAACTTTAAAAACTTGTGTTTGTATTCAACCCCCCCCCCCCCTTCTACAAACTTGTTAAGCACCTTCGGGACCAACACCCTGTACGATTTAAAGTAAGCTCTTCGAGCTTGTTATGATGTTCTATTCAAGTTTCTAGTCAAGTCAGGCTTCTCGAAAGGTAAAATCGATACCACTCTCTTTATTAAAAAGGAAAAAGCTGATATCATTCTCATACAAATATATGTCGATGACATAATTTTTGGTTCAACAAACCCTAAGTATTGTAAGAACTTTTCTGCTCTAATGGTGTCCAGATTTCAAATGAGTATGATGGAAGAGATTAATTTCTTTCTTGGATTACAAGTTAGACAGTTTTCTACGGGGATTTTTATTAACCAATCGAAGTACATTTTTGATATTTTGAAGAAGTTTAAAATGGAAAATTGTACTCTTATTTCAACCCCTATGGCACCTGGAACTAAGATCGGAGTTGATCTTTCTGGACAAGTTGTTGATCCTAGAATCTATAGAGGCATGATAGGTTCTTTAATGTACTTGACGGCTAGTAGACCGGATATTATGTTCTCTACTTTTTTGTGCGCTAGATATCAAGCTAAGCCTAAAGAATCCCATCTCTCGGCTGTAAAGCGTATCTTTAGATATCTGAAGGGCACTGTAGACCTTGGTTTGTGGTATCCTAAAGATAATGGTTTTGAGCTCACAGCATATTCAGATGCAGATCATGCAGGCTGTATGCTAGACAGGAAGAGCACATCGGGTCACATACAATTTCTGGGAGACAAGCTCGTAAGTTGGGCATTAAAGAAACAACTTTGTGTATCCACTTCAACAACTGAAGTAGAGTATGTAGTTGCTGCTCTCAAGTGTGGTGGATGAGGACACAGCTTCGTGACCATGGATTCCATTTGAACAAAATACCAATATATTTTTATTCGAATATCGCAATCGTGATATCTGCTAATCCTGTTCAACAAAAAAAAACAAAGAACATTGATGTGCGATATAACATTATCAAGGATAATGTTGAAAAAGGTACAATTGAACTTTACTTTGTACACACGGATTATCAATATTAGAACATAAATGTTCTGTTTAGAAGTTTAGTAAAGTAATCTTTTGTATTTTTTATTTAGGCCTTGTACTTTGGGTTTGGGCTAAAATGTACACAAGGGTGTGAGGGTATATATAGGAGTCTGTTAATTAGTTGTTTGTAACTTTCATTCTGTCAAAATGTAGCTATACGAATTCCTGTGTTCTCTGTAGTTTAGTTTTCTTATTGTTAATAAAACTATAGATTTCCCTCCCAATCATTATTGTTATGTGTGTTTAATCATTGTAATCTTGATCATGGACCTAACAAGCCTAACAATCAACTTGTTAGCTTATTCACCAAGCCTTTGGACGAAAAGAAATTTAATTTTCTCATTTCGAAATTAGGCATGTTGATCTTAAAACATAATCTGTATTTACCTCGTACAGTTTGATTTATAACTTTTCTTCATTTCTTTATTCTTTTGTCTAAATGATATCTGCACTGAAGGTTTGCTCATGATTTTAGGGGGAGTGAGACAAAGATTAGATGATCTACTTTTTAGGGGGAGCTAGGGAATTTTTGCATATATTTCTATACTGACATTTTTATGATGCATATTTTCAGGGGGAGTAAGAACAATTGACTTCTAAACATTCAGTTTAGAACTCGTTATTTAATGTTTTAACTCACTTTTCAAGTTTTTACTTTCAATAAATGTTGTTATTTTGCTTTTAATAAGACTTTGTTATTTTGACAACTTTTTGACTAAATGCAGATTTTGAGGGGGAACTTACATTATCATATCAATCATAACTTTGAGGCTAACTATATGAGATTAACGCTGAGCATAAGGCTTATTCTAACCTTAATCTCATACATGTTTGAAAGATGGACGACTTTCAGACATGAAAACATGTTTCCTTAAACGTTCAAACCACTTCTCGATTCTTAAAATATTTTCATGAATTTCAGAAGTGTGTATTTTAAATGTTTTCACTTTATGAGCTTTCATGATTAACTAACCTTCTGTTTCAAAGATAAATACTTGTGTATTATCTTTTCCATATACTGTCAATTATTCACACACACCGGTTTAGTATTTCTTTTGACTATGTTCTTACCATATCTCAAATTGAAACTAATTTTCGATGGTAAGACACTCCTTTTTGTATATTCAATGTTCGTTGAGCGTTATTTCATTCAAAGCGATTCTTTCAAGAATTGTCTATATTTGATTCATATAGACAAATTCCAATTTTTCATGACCTAAGCTTTTATTGGTAAATCATTCATATTTGTTGGTGCCCAGTCTAGCTCAACAATGATATAAACCAAAAATATCAAAACAGATTAAGATGCGGAAGCGTTTTAATGCATAAGAAAGGTTTTGTTTGGTAGAATCACACACAAACAAGTAATAAAGATAACTATAAAACAATAAGAATGATTCACTCAAAGGTCATCTTCATTAACTTGCAAATACACTAATAACACACAGTTGTGTGTGTAAAAAAATGCTCTCAACAGATTTCTCTCTACAAATCAAGCGTATATGCAATTGTGTGCTATGAGTATGTCGATTACAGGAGGTGCTCCCTACATATACAAGTAATGGAGTAGACAATAGTATAAAATAAAGGTTGTGATTCCATAAAAGGAATGACACCTGGAAAGTAATCCATCGTGTGCGTACTATTTGATCTTGAGGATCTTTGTACAACAGGGATACATGAGAGGCACATGGTCTTGTTTCTTCAAGAACCGCACAAGTCTTTTTCTTCCAGAATTTGCCACCACAGAGGCTCTGTGAAGGGTCATAGAGGCTCTACGGTCAGATGGTGATCTTCAGGTTAAGTTCTACTTCTGAAGTTAGCCGACAGAGGCTCTGATCTTGTGTTTCTGTTGAGTCTTGGTGTATGTAGCAGATGTCTTCTATGGTTCCTATACTTAGCCTATTTTTCAATACTTTTAAGAATGACAATTGGAGCTTACAATATTTGATCTTTTCCATACATTGTCAGATTCTCAAAACATATCTATTGATTTCACTTCGTTCATTCAATTTCCTTGTTTTGAGAAAATCTTATATGATTTAAAAATGCTCAAATCTTCACGATTATCTTATTGAGCATACATATATCTGACATATGTAATTCATACTACTACGCTCTAACTGTTGAAGTTAAATTGTTGAGCAACATTATGCTGGTAGGACAAATTCATGGGATCAGTGTGAGAACTTAAAAGAACTTCTATGGATTCACGATAACAGTATTTCCAACCGAAAAAGTTATCCTTGATTGATCGAGAGGCGAGGGGTCAATATCAAAGAGTAGGTGTGTGATGAGGTAAAATGAAAAGAAAGTTTGGTTAGAAGTGAGCTTAAATGGTTAAAAGAAAGAGGGTGTGAGAACAGAGTTAAAAGAATATCGAAACTCTGCACCAAATCTTTTCTGAGTCGGACAGCCACATCTACTGTTGGTTCACATTCTTTGGTGACCTTCATTGAAACAGGCACTAGCCCATGCCAACTCTTGCATTAAACCCCACCAACTACTCATCTTTTTTCTCAACAAAAAAGATGTTTCATATTTTCTTAGGGGATGCAGCACATATGCTATCTGATCTTCATTTAAAAGATTTGGATATTGAAACAGAAGGAAGTCTTCCCCACCTTCGCATCTCGTTCATGCACATTGAGTATGTGTAATACTGTTGTTGTATCAATGGTTTACAGATTTTGAGCCTGAAAAGCTTAAGTCTCTTCAATCATTCTACACTAGCACGAGCACACAAGGAATTTGTTTTCTTGTCATAACGTTCATAGAAAATTCTTTGTGATTTTCGATGATTGAATGGAAGCCCTCGGGGAGTGAACATTAAAAAGCTCATTTCCAAAGTGCATTTGTTGCAAAAAGTGGCTATGTGCTGCTTAGAGGCATTTCTAACTGATTCGCTTGTTGATTTAGGGTTACATTGTTATTTGTCTGAATTTGAAAAGATTCGGATGAATACATTTGTTGAATTGACGGATGGTTCGGATATTATATGGAAAGATCAGTTACTAAAAATGGTCTTAAGTTGTGAGAAATTGGTACCAGACATTTCTTGAAGAAGTTGTGATCCCAAAATTACTAGCATATTTCAAACAAAGATTATCAAACAAAGATTATCAAACAAACATTTATTGATCAAATCACATGATTACAAAGTAGTCACAAGTCTAATTGTCACAGATCTCACTTGTATCTTATGCGAACTCTATCTGTTTTCTCTCTGGATGTGCGACTTGTGTTTTCTGAATTCAGCATATCTACTAGATTACAAAGACACGAAACTATTTATACTAACTCAACCTTAGTTGACTTTACAACTCAAACCCTCAAACTATACAACATTTACACAAATGACCCACTATTTTAATCTTGAATACAATTCTAATCTAACAATCTCCCCCTTTGGATTTAAGATTAAAAAAAAATTACAATTATCTTCAGGTCTTCTTATCTTCAGAAACATCTTCAACAAACAATCTTTTTCAGCTTTGACAACTTCAAATCTTTAACATTCTCTACAAACTTTGCATCTTCAAAACTTTGTCTCTTTTTAATCTTCCCCTTTGAATAAAAATCCAATTTTAGAAAAGCTCAATATTTTCTTCAATCTCTGATTTTGATGCATCTTTCAGATTTATCTCTTTCTTTGAAAACAAACAACCATCTGACTTTTCTTTCTCAATCTTATACTTTCCTCTTTGTAATTCTTTCCTTGACTTTCACTTTGAAATTGATCTAACTTTGAATTCTCGAATATTCTCCCCAATCTGATATGATCAACTTTAATATGACTCTGAAACATTGATATATCTCCCCCTGTTTGATGAATTGTGAGAATCAGAATCATTAAAACTTTTCAAGGTCAGCACAGTATTTGAATAATCGCCCTAAAATAATCAGATAAGCTAAATCTTCATGATTAACAATCTCCCCTTGTTGGTAGGATATGAACATTCTCCTCCAATTGATCTGATAAGTTTCCGTCAATTCATGAATGTATTCATTTGAATCTTTCCAAATTTAGACAAATTATGAGTGGTAACCATGAATCAATAAATGAAACAATTATATTGCCTGTAAGTAACACGAAGTTACTTAGTACAACAGATGTACTTTATAAGGAGCTTGGGTGATATTCACTCCCCAGGACTTTCATTCAATCATTGAAAAACACAAGGTTAATCTATAAATGTTCTGACAGAAAAACAGATTTTCTGTGTGCTCGTGCTTGTGTTATGAAAGAATTAGCACAATGATTGCTTTTAAGGCTCAAAATATGTAAACCATTAAGACAACAACAGTTATACATAGACTCAATGTGCATGAGAAAGGGAAAAAAAGGTGGGGCAACTTTCCTTCTTTTTCAATATCAGTATCTTCTGAGTGAAGAACCAATAGAGTTTGTGCTGCTTTCCCAGAAAATGTGAAACATTCTCTTTCTAAGAAAAGAATGAGTAGCTGGTGGGGTTTTTGCAAGAGTTGGGATGGGCTCACTGCCTTTTTCAATGATGGTCACCAAAGAATGTGAACCAATCTGATTATATGGCTACCCGGCTCAGAAAGATTTGGTGCAGAGTTTAATATTCTTTTACTCTGTTCTCACATTTAAGCTCACTTCTAACCAATCTCTCATTTCCATTTTACATCATCATACACCAACACTCAATTCTTTTGACCCCTCTCCCCTCAATCACTCTTAGGATTACTTCTGGGGTAGGAAACACTGGTTAAAGTGAATCCATGAAAGTCATTTAAGCTCACATACTGAATCCCATGTATTTATCCTAAAAAGAATATGTCGCTCAATGATTTTCTTGACAAATAAGCACAAGAAATCATAGTCTATGTATGCTCATAAAAGATAAGAATGAAATTTGAGCATTTTAAACATTTAAGATCTCTCAAAACAATCTAAATGAATGAATATCATGAAATGAATAGAAATGTTTTGAGAATCTGACAATGATTTAAATCAGATCAAATATTTCATGAAGAATTATAATGGGGTATCAAAGAACGAAAGTTGTTTATATGAAAGATATATAAACATTTTAACAATGAAAGCACATGTAATGAGAAATGACGTATGATTTCAAAACAACTTTGAATAGCAAACAGGAGTATTACCATAGAAAGATTTATCATTTGAAACATGGTAATAACAAAGTCAAGAAATGTACTGAACCGATGTGTGTAAGAATACTTGATAGTATATAGACAAGATAATACACAAGTATTTATCTTTTAGAAACACACGGTCAGTTAATCCTCAAAGTACTTGATATGAAAAACATTTAAATTCACACTTCGAAATTCATAAAGCTTTTAAGAACGCGAAGTGGTTTGAACGTTTAAGAAAATATTTTTCATACCTGAAAGACGTACTTCTTTCAAATATGGTAGAGATTAAGAATTAGAGATGGTTACCTTCAGTTTAGAATTCTTAACTCCCCCTAAAATGAATATCATCGTGTAAGCATTCTTGACAAAACTTCAGATATTCTCCCCTCAATATCTGTAAAAATTCAAGTCATTAGAAAAATATGACAGTGTAATTCTAAGTAGCTCCCCCTCGAAAAAAAACTTCTTGAAAAATGTTATCTAATTAGCATCCTTCAGAAGAAAAACATTTGAGATCGGGTTCTGAACTGTAGTATTCAGATGCCATGATTACATATTCTCCGGTGAGGATAGTAATATTCAGTTTTACCATTTAAGAACGGGTCCTGATCTGTTGTAATCAGAAACCATAGTCACTTGAAATAAACCTGCAAAATAAAAAAATTTGGTAATCATTTTAAAAATGATTCCTCCTTCGTCAGTAGTTGATGAATGTTCGTATCTGTTCATAAATTCCAAGGCACATTCAATAGAAGCATAAATTGAGATATACTCCCCTTGGATCATGGATTCACATTCAACATACCTAAGTTGCTGACTAAAAAGTTGAAACGCTTTTCATCTAACGTTTTAGTGAAAAGGTCAGCCAATTGGTAGTCGGTTTGCACGAAATGCATTTCTATGTCGCCCTTTTCCACGTGATCCTTGATGAAGTGGTAGCGTACGTCAATGTGTTTCGTCTTTGAGTGTTGCACCAGATTAGCCGTTATTGCTATCGCGCTCTTGGAATCATAGTAGATAGGGACTCTTTGGTAGGAATAGCCAAAATCTTTCAACTGTGTCTTCATCCAGAGGACTTGTGAACAACAACTAGCGACAACTACGTATTCAGCCTCAGCGGTAGATGTAGAAACGCAGTTTTGTTTCTTTGAAGTCCGACTGACCAATTTGTCTCCTAAAAACTGACAAGATCTAGATAAGCTCTTTCGATCCAGTTTACAACCTGCATGGTCAGCATCTGTATAGGCAGTTAAATTGAAACCAAAAGACTTAGGATACCAAAGGCCTAACTCGGGAGTGCCTTTGAGGTATCTAAGAATTCTTTTTACAGCGACGAGGTGAGATTCCTTCGGATTAGCTTGATATATCGCACAGAAGCATGTAGCAAACATTATATCGGGTCTGCTTGCTGTTAGATACAGTAATGATCCACTCATACTTCGGTACACTTTTTGATCAACAGATTTGCCAGACAAATCAGCATCCAAAAGTGTTCCGGTTGCCATCGGTGTTTTCATTACTGAACTATCAAGCATATTGAACTTTTTCAGGATATCTCTAATGTATTTAGACTGATTTATGAATATGCCTTCGGGTGACTGCTTTACTTGCAGTCCAAGGAAAAAAGTTAGTTCACCCATCATCGACATTTCAAAACAAGATTCCATGATTTTTGAAAAGTTCTTACAGAATTTAGGATTAGTAGACTCGAATATAATATCTTCTACATAAATCTGTATTAGAATATCATCACCTTGCTTTTTCAGAAAGAGGGTAGTATCCATCATACCTTTCTTAAAACCAGAAGCGAGTAGGAATTGAGTTAAAGTTTCGTACCAAGCTCTTGGTGCCTGTTTCAATCCATAGAGCGCTTTGTCTAGAACGTAGAGATGATCTGGGTGTTTCGGATCAACAAAGCCTTCAGGTTGAGCAACATAAACCTCTTCATGCAGTATGCCATTTAAGAATGCAGATTTTACGTCCATTTGATAGATTGTAAAATTCTTATGAGCTGCATATGATAAGAAGTTTCTGATGGCCTCAATCCGTGCTATAGGGGCAAATGTCTCATCGTAGTCGATTCCCTCCTGTTGGCAATAACCCTTATCAACTAGGCGAGCTTTTTTCCGTACTACTACTCCAGCTTCATCCCTCTTATTTCTGAAAACCCACTTCGTGCCAATCACGAATTTTCCTTCAGGTAGTGGGATAAGTCGCCAAACCTTGTTCCTCTCGAATTGCAGAAGCTCATCTTGCATGGCAAGAATCCAGTCCGTATCGCGCAAGGCTTCTGATGCTTTCTCAGGCTCCAAGAAACTAAGGAAACTCGAATACAAACAAAAATTTGCAGATGTTGTCCGCGTTTTGACTCCACTATGTACGTCATCGATGATGTTATGTAGGGGGTGATCTCTTGTCCAACGTGTAGTGCTCGGAATTGGTTGAACATTTTCTTGCGTATTATCGTCATCATATTCATCATACACTGCAGGCACAACCTAGGATGTACTCGGGACATCTTGTACATTTATTTCTGACTCTGGTAATTCTGGAGCTACGGAGGAAGTACTCAGGACTTCTCTTCCAGAATCTGTATCTGTAGAAGCAAACTCAACATTAGCACTTTCAGAAATATTAGGTGTAGATGTACCTGACGAGGTTGTTGTAGTTACACGTTCAGAAGTTCTAGAGATAACTTTAGTAACAGTTGGGACCTCTGATGTTGATGCGGACACGCTTGATTTTTCAAAATCTCCACAAATGTCCATAAAAGCATCAAGAAACAGTAAATCTAACTCAAATGTAACATTAGTTGAGTCAGAAAGCTTTGTCTTTGAAGATTCGGGTTCTATTCTATTTTGAATAAAAGCCTTTTCTTTAAGCTTGAGTTCTGAACTGTTGTGTTCAGAAGTCAATGTAGATGATTCATCAAACGACACGTTCATGCTTTCCATAATAGTCTTGGTCCGTCTGTTGTAAACACGATAGGCTTTAGACATCAAAAAATATCCTACAAAGTAGCCTTCGTCCGTGTTCTTATCGAACTTTCCAAGATTATCACGGTCGTTAAGTATATAGCACCTGCAACCAAAAACACGTAGAAGTTTAATGTTCGGCTTTTTTTATTTATTAGCTCATACGTTGTTTTCTTGTGTCTCTTAATCACAATGGTACGGTTCTGAGTGAAACATGTGGTCGCAACGGCTTCAGCCCAAAGATACATCGGTAGACCAGAATATGCCAACATAGTTCTCATAGCTTCAACCAGGGTTCGATTTTTTCTTTCGACCACGCCGTTTTGTTGCAGTGTGTAGGCAACAGAGAAATTATGTGAAATCCCAACCGATGTGAGATAACTCTGAAGAGTGTCGTTTTTAAACTCTATGCCGTTATCACTTAGCAAGGTTTTGACCGGCAGTTGAAGTCGAACCTGGATCTTTTTGATGAAGGCAATGATGAGTTCTGGTGCGTCTGATTTGTTTCACAAAAACTCCAGCCAAGTGTATCTTGAATACTCGTCTATCATCACAAGTATATACTTTTTCCCGTTGATGGACTGAGTACGCATTGGGTCGCAAAGGTCCATGTGGATTAGCTCCAGAAGTGTTGAGCATGAAAATTCAGTCTTTGCTTTGTGTGAACTACATTTCATTTTTCCCATCTCGCAAGCAGGGCAAAGAGAATCTTTCTCAAACCTCATTTCTGGTAGACCTTTGACTATACCATGTCTCGCTAGCTGATTTATCACTTTGAAGTTCTGGTGAGATAGGCGCCGATGCTATGTCCAACTTTCAGCTTTTGATGCTTTGGCAAGTAGACACACAGATCTAGTTGCAGACAGTTTTGGAAAATTCACCGCATAAAGATTACCTTGATGTTCTTCTCTAAAAATCTCATCACCGTTCCCATCTTCAATAAAACAGTTATCAACTGTAAACCGAACTTAAAATGTATTGTCGCAGAATTGACTTGTGCTGAATAAATTGTGATCAAGTCCTTCTACATACAGTACTTTCTTTATTGTCACAGTGTCGTTTTTCAATGAACCGTGTCCTCTGATTATACCGTTGAGCTCAGAGTTGGCGAAGCTGACCATTCCTGCAGGTTCCTCAACATAATTATGTAATAGATGCTTAAATCCTGTCATGTGTCTCGAGCATCCTGGGTCAATATACCACAGATGTGAGGCCTACAAAAAGAACAAATCACTTATTTTTAGGTACCCATATCCAAATGGGTCCTTCTTGGTTAGCCTTATGCAATTTCTTGATATCTTCCACCTTAGCCTTGACTCGACATTTATAACGAGGCTTTGGTACCCATTTCCAGATCAAATTAACATTAAGCTCATGAAATTGCTTTTTGTTAGAAAGATGAGCATTCTTAGCATGAAACACTTTAGTGTGTTGTGTTGAGGATTTCGATACAGATTTAGCTCGAGATGCCTTTTTAACAAATTTAGGCTTAGGAGGAATGGAGTGAGATGTAAAAGCATTGTCACCACAGTGTTTGCAAATCAAGTTCGTGCGAGCAAATGTCAACATTTTTGATTTATCAAACTGAGTACATTTATTCATACAATTTTGACATTTATTTGCAATTTAACTTGTACAAGGAGAAACAACACTATTGGCAACATTACATTCAGTTTTAACATCTTTCTTTTTACTCTCTATCTTCATCCATTCTCCTTAACCATTTTTGTTTTTCAAATTTGAAACATGAAATGAAACCTTGTTAGCTTTCTTCTTCAAAGATGAATTTTTCTTTAAAATACCTGAAGACTCGCCTTTTTCAAAAATACTTGGAAGATATTTAGGATTTTCAGAATAAACAACAGAGGTTTTGGAGGAAGTAGTCTCAAACTCTAGATTTGAATGAACATTCCATTTTTGAGATTCAAACATCTTTTTCTCATTTAAATTTTTCTTAAACAAATCAGCTTTCAAATCATTTAACTCTTTGGAAAGCTCTTTGTTTTCCTCAAAAGACTTTTCAAGTTTGAATTTGAGATCACAGTTCTCATCTTCTAACTCTTCAAGTGTCTTTTTTAGTTAACTGATTTGTTTTTTAAAAGTAGATGTTTGATCCATCACAGAATTTGAGTCTAACTTCTCAATAATAGGAACAGGATCTGAAGCATTCATCATATTTTCAAAAATCTCCTCAATCATTTTCTTTGCAAAATCAGTTTTAGTGCTAGGATTCATAACATTTAGGCACTCTTCAGTCTTAACCTCCTTTGGAGATTCAGAAGTGACTGATTCAGATATTAGATTTTGAGTCTCAATATCAGTGTCTTATTCATATTCATCATACTAACATTGAGTTTCAGGTATATATGTGTCATTGTTGGTTGATTCTGTTGGAGATGATGTAGAAAATAATGATTGAAACTCAACAAATTCAAGTTTCCTGTTTTTATAGCTTTTGTTCAAATCATTGTATGAAAAACCAACAGATTTAAAGCTTGAATGTGAATCAGTACAACTTGACGTATTGTCATCTGTCACTTCTTTACCTTTAGAAGAGATGTCAGACTTAGGTGTTTCAGCTTTGACAAATGTTTCATGAATGTCCGGAATTTTCTTTGTTTTAGACCCCAATTTGTCAAAATTATACAAGTTTTCGGGGGCTTTCTTCAAAACATTATTTTCTTCAAAACCTAATCCCGTCTTAGCATTGTAAAATCTGACGTCTTGGAGTTTATTAGTTAGCAAATTCAATGTTTGCTCAGTTTGTCCTCTTTTTTGGTTCAAATCCTCCAGTTGTTTTATCTTGCAATAAGCTTCATTTCACTCCTGAAAGCAAGCTTCAAACTTAATCTTAAATTCACCTTTTTTAGAATTTAAATTAACTAGATTTCTTTCAACCTCCACAATTTTAGATTTTAAAAGTTCCTTTTCTTTCTTCAAAGCGTCTTTTTCTGATTCCTTGTCCTCAACAACAACTTTCAACAATGCGTTTTCATCACGAAAACTCATCATTAATTGTCGTTCAGTGCTAAGTTTGCCTTTCAACTTTTCAAATTCTTTTTCCATGTTTTGAATCTGAGCCATGAGAGATTCAACAAATTCAGAGTTATAAGGAGTATTTACCTTAGAGTCACAATCAGATCGGTCAGAAGAAGTTTCTGCTTCAACATCAATCTTTGACATCATGCAGACTTGTGTAAAGTGGGCTGATTCTTCATCTGAACTTTGAAAGAACCAATTTTCTTCATCAGCCATCAACTCTTTTCCTTCTTCTGCCTTCTTTGCTAGTAAGTACTTCTTGGCATAATACTCGGAGTTTTTCACCCTCTTAAACTTGAAATCTTTAAAAAAGTGGCCAGGCTTACCGTAGTTGTAACACCTGCCATATTTGGGCTCAGTCTTCTCTTCTTTCTTCTCTTCTCTTTTCTCTTCTCTTTTCTCATCTCTTTTCTCTTCTCTCTTTCCTTCTTTCTTCCCATACCTCGGTTTGTACTTTTCTGATCGGTCCTTCCTATACCCTTCATACTTTGACTTGGAGAACCATTTCTTACCAAAGCTCTTTTGGAATTGCTTGGTGATGAGGGCCAGGTTTTCTGCAAACTTCTGTATATCATCATCAGAATGTACTTCAGTCTCATCAGAGGATTCTTTAGAACTTCACTCACTAAGTTCTGTGAGAAAGGCTTTGGACTTCTTGCTCTTGTATTTTGAGGAAGAGACGGTCTTTGAACTTGAACCTTTTTCCTTTCAGATAATAGAGCTAGAGAGTCCTTGACAATCTTCTTTTTTTCATTCAAAAGTTTGACCTCATCCTCATGCTGAGCAAGGGTAGTGAAGATGTCATTTACGTCCTCTTATGCCATACATTTGGTCATTTGAATGTTTATGGCATAGTTCTTCCATTCGGGATTCAAGTTCTTGATGAACTTGTACTTGATTTCAGATACGGATTTGTTCATCCCATTTCTCCTCAAGTCGTTCAGTATCATATTGAACCTTGTGTACGTGTCCCCTAGAGCTTCCCCTTCTTTGGCATGAAATCCCTCATATGCATTGATGCTTTGATTCAGCTTAGCCTGAATTGACCTCTCTGTACCTTGAAATTGTGTGATCCCAATTTACTAGCATTCAACAAACACAGATTATCAAAACAAGTTTATTGATCAAACCAAATGATTACAATGTAGTCACAAGTCTAAGTGTCACATATCTCATGATGAAAGCTATGTGAATTCTATCTTTGTTCTCTCTAAGTACTTGACTTGTGTTCTTGGAAATGTAAGCATGTCTACAAGTTTACAACAAGACCAACTATATATACTAAGTCAAACATAGTTGACTTTACAACTCAAACCCTCACACTATTAAACAATTACATAATCGACCCACTATTTTAATTTTGAATACAATAATCATTCAACAATCTCCCCCTTTGGATTCAAGATTAAAAAAAATTGACAATTATCTTCATGTCTTCTTATCTTCAAAAATAATATTCAACAAACAAACTTTTCAGCTTTAAAACTTGAAATCTTTGACAAACACTTTGTAGAACTTTATTATCTTGAACAACTAAAGTGAATCTCCCCTTTGGCTTTTCCAACAACTTTAACACTTTCTTCACAACCATTTAAAACTTCAAAACTTTGACCATCTTCAAATCCTTCAAATCTCGAACTATCTTCAACTATTTGAAAATCAACCATCTGACTTGAAATTCTCTGGCTTTAAAATCTCAAATTCTTTCCTTTTTCTCAGCTTTTGCATGATTTGACTACTATCAGAAACACTTAACTTGATAACTGACTTGAACTTTGAACTTCCTCCCACTTTTTGATGAATTTTGAGAATCAGAATCATCAAAACTTTCAAGGCAGTTCTATCTTTGAACTTTCTCCCCCAAAGAAACAGTATAAGCACAGTCTTCAAGAATAATCTCCATCTGGTCTGATAATGAGTTGTCAATTCATAAAATGTATTTATCCGAATCTTTTCAAATTTAGAAAAATTATGAGTTGTAACCCTGAATCAACAGATGAAACAGTTAGGAATGCCTGTCAGTAACACAAAGTTACTGTGTACAACGAATGTACAATGTAAGGAGCTTGAGATGATGTTCACTCCCAGGACTTCCATTCAATCATTGACAAACACAAGGTATTTTCTATGAATGTTCTAACAGAAAAACAGATTTTCTGTGTGCTCGTGCTTGTGTTATGAAAGAATTAGCACAATGATTGTTGTTAAGGCTCAAAATTATGTAAACCAATGAGACAACAATGGTTATACATAGACTCAATGTGCATGAGAAAGGGTCAAAGGTGGGGCAACTTTCCTTCTTTTTCAATATCAGTATCTTCCGAGTGAAGAACTAATAGATTATGTGTTGCTTCCCTAGAAAATGTGAAATATTCTCTTTTTAAGAAAAGAATGAGTAGCCGGTGGGGTGTTTGCAAGAGTTGGTATGGGCTCACTGCCTTTTTCAATGATGGTCAACAAAGAATGTGAACCAATTAGATTATGTGGTTGCCCGACTCAGAAAGATTTGGTGCAGAGTTTGATATTCTTTTACTCTGATCTCACACCCTCTTTCTTTTGAACATTTTAAGCTCACTTCTAACCAGTCTCTCTTTTCTATTTTACCTCATCACAGACCAACACTCAAGTCTTTTGACCCCTCTCCCCTCAATCGCTCAAAGGATTACTTTCGGGGTAGGAAACACTAGTTATCGTTAATCCATGGAAATTCTGTTAAGCTCTCACGTCAAATCCCATGTATTTTGTCCTAAAAGAATGTGTTGCTCAATGATTTTCTTGACATTAAAGCGCAAGAAATCAATGTCAGTATATGTATGCTCATAAAAGATAAGAATGAAATTTGAGCAATTTAAGATTTCTCAAAACTTTTGAATGAATGAATATCATGAAATGAATAGAAATATTTTGAGAAACTGACAATGATTTAAATCAAATCAATATTTCATGAAGAATTATAATGGGGTATCAAAGAATGAAAGTTGTTTATATGAACAATATATAAACATTTTAGCAATGAAAGCACATGTAATGAAAAATGACGTCTGATCTCAATCAATATTGAGTACAACCGGGAGTATTACCATAGAAAGATTTATCATTTGATACATGGTAATAACAAATTCAAGAAAAATATACTGAACTGATGTGTGTAAGAATACTTGACAATATATGACAAGATAATACACAAGAATTTATCTTTTGGAAACACACGGTCAGATAAGCATGAAAGTATCTAACTAAAAAATCATTTAAAATCACACTTTGAAATTGATAAAACATGTTGAGAACACGAAGTGGTTTGAACATTTAATCCAAAAATGATTTTTCAAAAGTGAAAGTTGTTCATCTTTCAATAAGTATTAAAGATTAAGATACAGAAAGATATACCTGTATTCTCCCCCTAAAATGAATATTCTCATTTAAGCTTCCTCGAAATCTATAACAATTCAAATTATCAGAAAAATATAACAATGAAAATATCTCTTCCCCCTAAAAGATATGACAATATAATTTCAGTAACTCCCCCTCAAATAAAAACTTCTTGAAAAGATATTAACTAATCAGCATCCTTCAGAAGAAAAACATTTGAGATCGGCTTCTGAACTGTAATATTCAGAAGCCATGATTACATATTCTCCGGTGAGAATAGTAATTTAGTTGAACTTTTATGCGAATTCTATCTTTGAATTTAAAGTCTGCGAGTTCTTCGTACGAAAAGTACGGATCTTGCGAGTTCTTGAGTTATCGGTCCTAAAAAAATCAAATCTAGTCCAAAAATCAATCAACTCCTTCGATTCAGAGGATGTAACTTCACAACAATTAACAGATTAGTACGAAGATCAATCCAATTCAATATCAAATTCTAAATCACACTTAAACATCGAAAATCATAGTGCAACAGTAAACTGAACTCGTACGAACCAAAAACTTTCAAAAATCAAAATTTGTTGATCAAACTTGTTTTTCAGTGCAATTCAATCCAATAAAGTCAATCTAAAACATATTTCGACCAACTTTCAATCAAAGATTTTAACAAAAACACTTTTAATCACAAAATTCAAATCAAGAACTCAAGAAACTGTTCGAACTCGTTTTTCTCAAAAAATTTGTTGAATCACTGCTCTGATACCAAATGTGATCCCAAAATTACTAGCATATATCAAACAAAGATTATCAAACAAACATTTGTTGATCAAATCACATGATTACAAGGTAGTCACAAGTCTAAGTGTCACAGATCTCACTTGTATCTTATGCGAACTCTATCTGTTTTCTCTCTGAATCTGCGACTTGTGTTTTCTAAATTCAGCATGTCTACTAGATTACAAAGACACGAAACTATTTATACTAAGTCAACCTTAGTTGACTTTACAACTCAAACCCTCAAACTATACAACATTTACACAAATGACCCACTGTTTTAATCTTGAATACAATTCTAATCTAACAGAAGTTTTGATGATTTCTATGCTATACATCATCAAAAAGGGGGATAAATAATTACAAGAAAAGTTGATTGGATAATGGATTGTGATAGTAACGGGGAGAGAATCAAGAATGACAAAGCTGTTTTGGAGATATTTCAAAGAATTCAGAAAGATTGCTGAAGTTTACAAAAAATTTCTTTGAAGATTATTTGCTGAAACAAAGTGATCCAAATCTGAAAATAATTTCTTTTTCGAAGTCTGAAAGAGGTTACTATGAATCTTTTGGGATATTTTTAAAGTTTTTGAAGAAGATAATTACAGACTTTGAAGGAGATTGTGAAAATCTGAAGATTTTTCAAAGAAAAGAGGAGTTTGTTTGGCAGAGACATGAAGAGAGAGATTGTTCCTTGATGATAAAATTCTTTTTGAATCCAAAGGGAGAGATAAAGTGCTTATCTTTTTGGAGATGGTCTTGAATCCAAAGGGGGAGATTGTTAGTGCATAAATGTTGGATCCAAGATCATTGTATTTGAAAGTCAAAGTTCAAGGTCAAATCCCTCTAAGCAAAAGTCAAAGTCAAAGCTCAAAGAGATGAAGTCAAAGTGTTAGTTGTGATAGCTTAGTTTTGTTCCTTGTAATGTTCTTAGAGGTATAAATATCTTCTTTGTTATGTAGAATGTAGAGAACTTACAGAGAAGAGATTTCATTGTATACATTTAGAGAGAAGTTCTAGTGAGAGAAATTGATTGTAATGTTTTAAATCGATAAATACAATTTGTGAGATTTGTGATTTGTAATTGTGTTCATCTTGATATACTTGCACATAAATCTGGGAATAACACAAACGAAGTTTGTAGGTGATAAGAAGCTTGTAGTAACAATATACTTAGCATATGGAAATCTTACTTGAGAATTGAGATTGCTTGAAATCCAAATAATTGTATTTTTTTTCTTGAAATTAAGCCTTCAAGAAAGACACAATCAAATCAAATAAACCACTACAACAAATCTACTCTATTGCGACGACAAAAGTCGTCGCTAATGCTCCAATTATTGTCACTGTAGGTTTTGTCACTATTAGTCCGTAGTTGTAGGTCCCTAATAGCGACAACATGTCGTCGCAGTAGGTAAAAAATAAAAAATTAATTATATACCTATTGCAATGACAATGTCGTCGCTATAGGTCAAAAATGAAAAAATAATTTTATACCTACTGTGACGACATGTCGTCGCTATAGACCAAAAAATAAAAAATTAATTATATACCTATTACAACGACAATGTCGTCGCTATAGACCAAAAATAAAAAATTAATTACATACCTATTGCGATGACATGTCGTCGCTATAGGTGAAAAAACCAAAAAAAAATTTAATTTGCAATTTTAAGCCACAAACTAATTTATTCCAATCATACAAAAATTGATAGCATGAGCAAGACAATTATTATTATGAATTGATAAATTCTACAATTTGCATAATCAAACAAAATCATTATGTATACGGTCAATATGAATTGAACCAAAAAGAACCAAAAACTATATCCAACTACAAAGTGTTGGGAAACTTCTTCTTTTTAACATTTAAGAATACATCTAATCAAACAAATTATATTGAAAAAAATAGAATATATTAAACTGTTTATTCCTTAGAGTTCGTATGGTACAATCTTCACCTTTCGTCTATCTCCACAAGCTACTAAATAGAATATATTAAACTATATATAAGTAAGATCATTACCAGGTGGAAGTTGGACAAGGAGGAGTAGCAAGGTCTAAAATCCCTTCTAACATCAGTAACACACATTTCATAGAGGGATGACGAACAGGTTCATCCCGGATTCAACAAAGTCTAATGTCTCCATATCCACTTGTTGTTAATGACCAACAAGCACATCCAGTTGCCCTCGTTCTAAGCATTTGTAAGCCCAACTAGAGAGAACAATCTCTTCCACATTTGATACTTGTGTTTCCATATGATTTCAAACAACACGATCCCGTAGCTGAAAATATCAACCTTCACTGATATAGGGTTGTTTTTCTGCCACTCGGGTGCCAAGTACCTAAGCAGTCCAAAGTCGGAGATTTTAGTAGTACAGAAATCATCCATCAAGATGTTTTGGGGCTTTATGTCACAATGAATGATGGGTGACTCACATTCTTCATGAATTGAAAAGAATATAAATATTTAGTAGCTATTAGACGAGAAAATTGATCAGAAAATCTGACCTGATCATTGTGGGCATGACACCAATTGCTCTAGCATGAAGGAAAGACTGTGGAAAGATTGGTTCTTGTAAGTGTTTCAATAACATCATAACAAGTCAATGAATTTGCTATGGATTCTATTTTTTTTTATAAGAATTGAACAAGTTTCAAACCACACATTGATGAAAAAAAATGAAGTGAATACTCAATTAATATATGGTAAACCACTAGCTTATGAATTATTCCTTCAGTTTTTCATCTACGATTTGTGGGTTCATCTATGATTTATCTGCACATCATGGAAATGTGAAGTTTCAATTAAATATGAGCAACCGAGTGGAATGCTTTAAATGAATTGAAGTATAAAATGTAAAATTAAGAGGCATAGTTGCATGATAACCAAGACATCAAGTGGGTCATTTTACTTACAGAGAGTACTAGGGAAGAAGCCTTAGTTGTGAGGGTAAACGATTGACGGATATTGGACGCGATCAACCTGATAAAGCACATATTAGAAATTACCCAAACCAATAGAACCCATCTTATTTCATCAATTATCATCCTCATTTACCTTAAGTCCTTGAACTTTTTTTTTGTCAAAATCGTACTTTACTTTGGTCCCATTGTTAATTTCAATCACCTACAAAAATAAAAGAAAGATTTTATGAATGAATTCAACAGATCCCATGTCAAAAAAGAGAGATTTTGGAATCAAATAAATAAGCAAAGACAAGGTTTAAAATCAATGATACAATTTAACTTTTGTTATGTTAGATGTATATTGTATTCAAGATTAAAATAGAGGGTCTAGTTTGTAAATGTTGAATAGTTAAGGGTTTTGAGTTGTAAAGTCAACTATGTTGACTTAGTATAAATACGTTGTTTCCTTTGTAATCTTGTAGAGAAGCACATTAGATACAAACAGATTTGGTAAGATATTTCACACACTGAAAACACACACATACGTGAGATCTATGACTACGTGTTAGATCTGTGACTAATTGTATATCTTGTGATTTGATCACTAAAAGTTGTGTTCTTAATCTGTTGTTTGAAGATATGCTAGTATTTGGGATCTCATTTGGTATCAGAGCTAGATCAGAAAAGAAGAAAAATCAAATTTTTGTCACTGTTTTATCGACTTTGTTCCATTAATCAAGATTTTGTGTGAGTGATGATTTAGATGTGAAATTGAGTTCATTGTGATCGTTCATAGTATTGGAACATTTCTTGTTTGGAATGTGTTAAGTCAGATTTTATAGTAATCATTTTATTTATAACCATGTAGCTAATACTGTGTACTTAGCGCTATTCTTTCGTGTATTGGCCAAAGGTATTTAAGTCCCTTGTGGCCTTTGTGTTTTGTAACTCTGAGCTACATTCTGTTTGGAATACACATACTTTGCGTCTTATACTTTCTCTCTCTACTTTCTCTCACATAGATTAGATCGATCTTGGAATCCAAATCCAAATCCAAATCCTTCTATAGAACCAGATCGAAAGTCATGTTCTACTGGTATAAATGGGTTTAAGATGTGTCGATGTAGCATTTTTGATCTGGGAGAGTAAGTTCCAAGGGGTTCTTGACACCTAGTCCTCTAAGGCCAACTGGTCTGGGAGCGGCTGACCCAAATCCTGCAATAGGATCAGATAGAAAGTTACATTTACGACATGTTTTTTACTTACCAAACTTCTTGATTAAAAGATGCCAATGTGCACAATGCTAAAAGATGCCAAAGATCACAACAATGTGAAGATGCCAATGTTCACATATTATAGAAAGATTCCAATGAGCACACATCTCATGATACTTGGTGATATTTTTAAGTTGCGATAAACCTATAAATTTGTGAAAGTCTTAATTCTTGACAGCTTAGTGTGAGTAAAGGCAAAGTTCTCTATTATATTTTTAGAATTACATTTACTTGAAGCTAATCAAAGTTCGCATGCTAGCACACTGAATAGATTGATGAAAGTTTTTGAAACTGAACATGTATTAACTTCATATGCAATGAAACTGGTATCTGTATTCAAAAACACACACTTGATTTCAATTGATTGATTAATCTGTGATATTTTACTGAGTATAATTTAATTTGTATAGTGTTTAAAAATTTTATATATTTAGTTGTTTCAAAATATATATTCAGTATATTTTTCTTTCTACGTTTGATGTTTCGATACTTGTGTTCTCATATCTGTGTCAGTGGGTCTGTGCATATTTCGAGGGGGAGTGAATAAGGAGAAAATTCTGAAAGAACATCTGATCATATCTCATTTCGAGGGAGAGTACATAAAGTGAATACAGTGGACAGTGCATTTTTATAGGGGGAGTAAAAGAGCTCAACAGGTGAATCTCTTCAAGTCTCAAATACAGATTTCTTGCTAGCTTCTTCGACTCAATCTTGCAGATCTGAAGTTGTCTCGTCTCCAGCGTAGACATGACCAAGATGATCCAGATCATCAAGGTCATGAGGGGGAGAAGTTAAAGAGACAAAGAGTTCATAGTTTATCTGCTTAAGATTCTATTTCTTCAGTTATACTTGTCCTTATGATGTTGCAGCTCCGACCACCACAGCTCCTTCGAGTACATTTAAAAGAGGTGCGTCGTCTAGACCACAAGATGATGTTCCTGTTCTTGAACCGATTGTTCCTCCAAGATTATTACAAATTGGTCCAGTCTTGTCAAGGCAGCAAAGACAACATAGATTGAAAGATGCTGAGAAGAAATTTTTTTTAGTCAAGAAGCTACGCTAAGACGCTTAGAAGGTCTTATTTGAGTTTGAAGATGGGTGTATCAGCCTACATTGAAGACTGGAGCGCCAATGATTACTAAGGGGGAGATTGTTAAGTCAGATTTTTTAGTAATCATTGTATTTATAACCTTGTAGCTAATACTGTGTACTTAGCGCTATTCTTTCGTGTATTGGCCAAGGGTATTTAAGTCCCTTGTGGCATTTGTGTTTTGTAACTCTGAGCTACATTCTGATTGGAATACACATACTTTGCGTCTTATACTTTCTCTCTCTACTTTCTCTCACATAGATTAGATCGATCTTGGAATTACAGAATGGTTAATCAAATAACCAAGAGATTGTGAGAATTAGATCAATTTTATCATTTTTCAAGAAAATGTTCATCGCGGACTGTCAGAGATCAATTGCTGCAATTGTGTTTGTTTTTATGATAATTCACTCCACAGGGTTGTTCACGATGCTATAGTGATCAATCTCATCAAGTTTCATAGGCTAATTCGAAGAATTAAGTGATAACAGTGAAATTTAAGCCGAAAAAGTTCAAGATCTACAGAATTCGCACAAAACCATGAAGAACTCACACAAAGAACTCGTAGAGTTATAGAATTCGCAAGGTTGAAGAATTCGCAGGGTTAAAGAATTCGTAGAGGTATATTGTACGAAAAGTTGATTTTTGAAAAGTCCAAAGAAAGGATTCGCACGAGTTTTCATGCGAATTACACAGAATTCGCTCATCAGTGTGATGCGAATTGTGCAGAATTCGTACATCTGAGTAATACGAATTGTCAAGAATTCGTACCCTTGTCTTTTGCGAAAACCTCAGAATTCACACACTGCTATCTGCGAAAAGCTCAGAATTCGCATAACAAGACTATACGAAAAGCTTAGAATTTGTATCCTTTTCATATCCTTTATGTGAATTGTGAATATACGAATTCTATACATACGAATTATTGATTGTGAGTGTTATGCGATTTGTGCATGCAAATTGTTCCTTGTGAGTTGCATACGAATTATGTACTTGTAATCATTTTTGAGTGATTTTATGTGATTTTTACTGCTGATTTTTCTAATTTTATGACTAACGATCATTTCTAGCTAATTTTTTTTAGATATCAAGCTGCAATATGAGATTTAATTGTCAAAATTTTTTCACTAGGGGCGCTGCCCCTCGACCCTGCAAGGGTATTGCCCCTTGACCCCACCCGCTAACCGGGTAGCGGGACCCTCATGCTAAGTCTGCTGAGGGGGGCATATTTTTTTGTGTGATCAAGGTTTCTGATTCTTGTTAACGATTATTTCAAGCTTATATTTTTGCAGATATCAAGATGCCATATATTGACGAGAAGGGAAACACAGTTCTAACCAAGAGAGATTGTGCTTTAGCGTACATGCCAGAGATTCCATCACTCGAAGCTGAGAACAAAAATCTGAAAATCTAGAATTCATCTCTTCTTGATCAAATCAATAATTTGAAAGAAAATTCTAAAGGTTTAGAAAAGAACTTTATTTGCTCAAATTGTGTTGCTAACTCCAAGATTAATTTTGCAGGGATTATTGAATCGAAAGAAAAAGAGATTTCAAATCTTCAAGCAAAGTTGAAGAAGTCTGAAAGTCTTAATTCAAGCTCTACATGGTCAAAAAAGGAGATGATGCAAAAAGAGCTTGGTGATCTTAGAAGAAGAGCAAACATTGCCAGTGAAACTTATGAAGGGCTGGGAAAGACAAATTCACAAATCTTTTCTGAAAAAGATAAGTTGAAAGATAAAGTGTTTAGTCTTGAAGTTGAAATCAACATGATGAAAGAGAAAGGTAACTCAAGAAATAAAGAGGATGTGAAGAAGGTTGAAAAGAAAAGAAATGATTTAGAGAAAGAAAATGTTGAGCTGAAGAAGAAAATATCTGAATTAGAAGCTCAAATGGATAAAGAGAAGAAAGAAAGGGTTGAATTTGAGAAAGAAAGAAAATTTTTTGCTCAAAAGTTTTCGTAATTCTCAAGAAAAGCATTTGAAGAAAAGAAATCAGTGGAGCTTAAATGCATGAAGCTTTCTCAACAAGTGTCAGACTTCGAGAAAGTTATCATTCTTGAGAGAGACATGTTTGAGAAGGAGAAGAAGAAGATTGAACAAACAAAGAATCTAAGAAAGATTTTGATGAAGAAAAGAAAGCTTTTGAGAGTGAGATTGCTAAGCTGGCAAGAAAGTTATCAGAACTGTCAACTACTATTATGAAGGAGAAGAATGCAAAATCTGAATTGCACAAGAAGTATGACATACTCTCAAAGGAAAGAAACAGTTTGTCTACAAAGATTAAAGAACTTGAAGAGATCATGTTTAAGGTGAAGCTGACTGAGCACAAAACGCCAGAATCAATTGCTTAATCACCAAGAGATGATCTAGCTGCATCCGAATGTTCATTCAAATCAGCTGCAAGTTCAATTTTCATACATGTTTCTATTAATCCTTTATTTTATTCAATTGACAGTCATACTTCTAAATCAAATGATCAGATTCGTCCTTCTAATATTTTCTATGACAAAAATGTTGATGGTTCAAGTCACATCAAAAGGAATAAAACTCAGCAGAAAATGACCTAGAGAAAGAAAGATGAGAAAGATAAAGAGAATTGGTTTTGGAGAGTTAAAGGATTTTCGGAGGAGAAGAAGAGAGAAGAAAAATCATTTGTGCGTACATTCAAAGGTAAAAGGAACTATGCTTCGAAAGGTAAAACTTTTGGCAAACCTGATCTGGTCTACACTATCAATCAACAGATCAGGTTAGCTCAAAAGAAAATTAGTTGTTCCTATTGTGGTTCAAATGATTTTGTTAACAAAAATTATGAAAATAGCTGGTATGGTTCTTACTTTATCTCTCCTACTAGAACTGCAACTAACAATTCAGGATCCAAATACAAGTGGATACCAAAAGCTAAACCTGTGTTGCAGGCAAATAAAGACTAAGGGGAGAAAGAACTAAGACTTCTGAATACAACAGTTCAGAACTCGTTCTTCAAAGAACATTGACTTCTAGACAAAGCAGTCTAGGACTCGTACTTCGGAGAAAGAACAATGGCTCTTGGATAAAACAGTTCAAGACCCGTTCCTCAATGTTTCAGAACTATGGTTTCTTCTTACATCAGATCAGGACCCGTTCTTCAGTGGTAAATTGAATATTACTATTCTCACCGAAGAATATGTAATCATGGCTTCTGAATATTTCAGTTCAGAACCCGTACTCAAATGTTTTCTTCTGAAGGATGCTAATTAGATAATATATTTTCAAGAAGTTTTTTCTTTTGAGGGGGATTTTATGAAATTCTTAAGTGATATATCCTTTAGGGGGAGGAGATATAAATGCTTTATACTTTCACTGTCATATTTTTCTGATAAATTGACTTTTTACAGGTATCGAGGGGGAGGATATCTGAGTTTTGGTCAAGGATACTTCACTGAAAATATTCATTTCAGGGGGAGTTAAGGATTTTGATCTAAAGGTATATATTTCTAATCCTTATACTCTATCACTTGCTGAAAGAAGAATAACTTTCACTTGTGAAAATCAATTTCTTTCATGTTCAAACCACTCCGCATTCTCAAAATGATTCATGAATTTCGGAGTGTGATTTTTTAAATGTTTTTGGATACTTCAATACTTATCTGACCGTGTGTTTCCAGAAAGATCAATACTCGTGTATTATCTTTTCTATATACTGTCAAGTATTCTTATACACATCGATTCAGAACATTCTATTTGACTTTGATATTACCATGTCTCTAAAAGTTTAATCTTTCGATAATAATACTCCCGTTTGTATTCTATGTTGTTTGAATCAGATGTCATTTATATACTGAAATGTGCTTTCATTGTTAAAATGTTTATATATTGTTCATATAAACAACATTCGTCTTTGATTTCCCAAAATATTGTTCTTCATGAATTTTGATCTGATTCTAATCATTGTCAGATTCTCAAAACATTTCTATTATTTCATGATTATTCATTCATACAAAGTTTTGAGAAATCTTAAATGCTTAAAATGCTCAAATTTTATTCTGATTTTTGATGAGCATACATACACTGACTATGATTTCTGGCGCTTTAATGTCAAGAAAATCATTGAGATACACATTCTTTCTAGGATAATACATGGGATTCAATGTGTGAGCTTAATAGAACTTCCATGTATTCACGATAACCAGTGTTTCCTACCCAGGAAGTCATCCTTGAGTGATTGAGGGGAGAGGGGTAAAAAAGATTGAGTGTTGGTGTGCAAAGAGGTAAAATGGAAATGAGATATTGGTTAGATGTGAGCTTAAATGATTAAAAGAAAGAGGGTGAGAGAACAGAGTAAAAGAATATTAAACTCTACACCAAACTTCTTTCTGAGCCGGGCAGCCACATTACTGTTGTTTCACATTTCTTCGTGAACGACATTGAAATAGGCAACTAACCCATGCCATCTCTTGCATACAACCCCACCAGCTACTCATTCTTTTCTTAAAAAGAGAATGTTTCACATTTTCTGGGGACGCAACACATACACTATTGGTTCTTCACTTGGAAGATACTGATATTGAAAAAGAAGGAAAGTTGCCCCACCTTCGACCCTTTTTCATGCACAATTGAGTCTATGTATAACCTTTGTTGTCTCATTGGTTTACATAATTTTGAGCCAAAACAGCAATCATTGTGCTAATTCTTTCATAACACAAGCACGAGCACCCAGAAAATCTGTTTTTCTGTCAGAACATTCATAGAAAATACCTTGTGTTTTTCAATGATTGAATAGAAGTCCTAGGGAGTGAACATCACTTCAAGCTCCTTAAATTGTACATTTGTTGTACATAGTAACTTTGTGTTACTGACAGGCATTCCTAACTGTTTCATTTGTTGATTCAGGGTTACAACTCATAATTTGTCTTAATTTGAAAAGATTCGGATAAATACATTTCATGAATTGACGGCTCATTATCAAATCAGTTGGGGAAGATTGATTTCTTTCATACATGGGGAAGATTATTAATCATGAAGAATGTGCTACATTGATTAATTGAGGAAGAAGTTTCAAAGACAGAGCTGACATTGAAAAAGTTTTGATGATTCTGATTCTCACAATTCATCAAAAAGGGGGAGATATATCAAGTTTTCAAAGTGAGACTAAAGTTGATATTTTCAAGAAGGGGGAGAATTTAAAAGTCAGATACAAAGTTTATGTTGTTCAAAGTTCAAGTCAGTTACAAGTTGTTTGAAAAAGCTGAGAAAAGAAAGAAAGTTTGAAGAATGACAAAGTTTGAAAGTTTTTAAGTTAGTCAAAGTTTGAAGACTTCAATGATTGTGAAGAATATGTCAAAGTTGTTGGAAAAGTCAAAGGAGGAAATTTATTTCAAGTGCTATCAAAGTTTAATGAAGATGTTAATGTTTTCAAGGATTAAAGCTGAAAAGATTCGAATGTTGAAGAATTTTCTGAAGAAACGAAGACCTGAAGATAATTGTCAATTTTTTTTAATCTTGAATCCAAAGGGGAGATTGTTAGATGTATATTGTATTCAAGATTAAAATAGAGTGTCTTGTTTGTAAATGTTGAATAGCTAAGGGTTTTGAGTTGTAAAGTCAACTATGTTGACTTAGTATAAATACGTTGTTTCCTTTGTAATCTTGTAGAGAAGCGCATTAGATACAAACGGAGTGTCAGGATCGATTTCTTAACAAGAATAAAGTCTCAGAAACAATATCAAAGAAGTTGCGGAATAACACTTTGATATTCAATGTAACAGTAAACAAACAGTATATGATTAACAACTTGTAAACTTGTATTAAATGATTAAAATCACAAGATTACACACACAACCTCAATCTTGAAGAACAAGCTCTTTCAAGACGAATTCTACTTCTCTAGAATTAGGATCTATGCCTTGAGGTTGATTCTCTCTAGAACAAAAACTTAGAATCAATTCAATTCCTTCTAAACTATTCTGTCAAATCTATACAAATACTGAACAAAAAGATAATTACAAAAAATAGAATATCTTCAGTATATCTTCCATGAATATCTTCAGAATATCCTTGTTTATCTTTAACCACGATCTCTTCATCATTATCTTCACATTATCTTAGAAGCAGCATTAACTGAGTCTTGGCAGCATTAACTACTAAGCAGCACTAACTTCTAGCAGTACTAACTAGCTAAGCAGTACTAACTTTGTTCAAGCAGCACTAACTTTGACTAGCAGTATTAATTCTACTAGCAGTAGTAATACTCAGCAGTATTAACTTTGAAGTCCTCTGGCAGTAGTAATTCTGAACTAGCAGCATTAAAGATTTGTTCACATCTTCAGTTCCCAACAATCTCCCCCTAACTTGACTTTTAGAAAGAGAAGTCAAGTTCTTCAAATGCTTCCAAAATCTTCATTGATCTACTCCAATGTTAGGATCCAGTCCCATACTCTGATTTATAGTTCTCTGAATTAAGTACTTTGCCATTTCTGAATTTGGTGCACAACCCAACTTTTTATTTAACATGGCATGAAGCTTTAGATTTGTATGGTTGTATACCCTATCTACCAAGTAATACTCCATGTGAAAAGTATCCAATGCCAGTTCGTAGACTCCACTCCTTTCATATAGAGTCCATCCTCTAACAGCTTTAAATACATCTTTTATCAAATGCTTTACTGCTTCTGGTTTGAACAACATGCACAAATATTACATAACTAACTTCACAATTGGTAACCCTGGAGCTGTCAACTGATCTGCATGAACTTTCATCCCCACTTCAAACATTTCTTCCAAATCTGATCTTGAACACTCTCTGACAATTTTGTTCCAGGTGTTGTAGACTTCATACTTCTCATCCTTTCTTTTCAATCTAATGTACTCTTTGCCATCTACATCCATAGTGTCCCAGTGGATAACTTCAGGAGGTTTGAATCCAACAGGTTCAGCTGAAATAGGCTTTGGAATTTTATCCATTACCACCATGTACATGTTTACATCTGAACTCTGTGATACTTCCTGAGTTTCAGCCTCATTCTTAGGTGCCTCTTCTTCTTCAGCAACCTTTTGCTCTTCTTCTACTCTAGGCTTCTTTACAATCTTCTTTCTTTTAGCCATCATTTTAGTTCTCTTCAGAGTCTTTTGAACTTGCCCTAAAGTAGCTTCCTTCTTCTTTTCTTCCTTTTGCTCTGCCTTTTCTTTGGTAGGAGTTCCCTCTTCACTTTCAGGGAATGGTTGATTCATATTCACATCATGTCTCTCCTTGGCCTTCTTTTCAAACTCCACTCTATCCTTTTTCATTACTCTTCAGCTTCCCCATTTCTTTCTCATAGAGATCCCTGATTTGATCAAAAGTCATCTTCACAAACATTTCTTTCTTTACCCCAATTGCACTCCTCAAGAAAGTTATCATTTTGTTTCTTTCCTGAGTGGCAAGGTAAGTTTGTGAAGGTCTTCTCTTCTTAGCACTTATTCTGGCCATCATAGCCTTTCTCAAGCTCATTCCTCTTTGCTTTGCCTTCTCTGTTTCCAGCCCTTTCTGGAATGCTTCATTTAACTTATTTGCAAGTGCTCTGGCCATTTCTCTGTCTTTTTCAACCTGCTCCTTTTCTACTTGATCTAGCTCTTCTTGTACTTTCTTTGCTAATGCTTCATCTGACTCAATCATCTTTTGCTTTTTAGATGGTTGATCAGATTCTATCATCTTTGCTTTTCCCTTTTTCCTTGCATCTGCAGCCATTTCTTTCTTCTCTATTTTCTTTGCTCCCCCTTCATTTATGACCACTCCCTTTGCTTTGGGAGTGTCATTCTTTGCTTTGATGAGCATTTCAGCTACTTCAATTTCTGTTGGTGTTAACTCTGTTACTGCTGCTTGTGAAATTTCAGCAGCACTAACAGTTTCTGCTGCTTGTTTTGGCTCAGCAGTAGTAACCATTTCTGCTTCTTTAGTTGTAACTGCTGCTGGTGTTGTGACTGCAGATTTCTTTTCTTCAACAAACTCCCCCTCAAACTGTTGATCTATCTGTTCTGAGCTAGAATTCTCCCCCTTTTTGGAAGCATCTTTATTATTTGACCTCTTCTTCAAAACAAACTGCTTTCTCCTCTTCTTATGCACCAACCTTGTCACCATTTTCTTTAATTTGGCAATCTGTATTTGTTGGGACAAGATTACCAATTTCATTTCCTCTATCTTTTTGCCTTGTTTAATAACATCCAGGTTGATGTTACCCATTGTTTCCATCAATTCATCATAGTCATATCTGTCCTCACCTTCTCCAGAAGTGTTACCCTCTTTTGAAGGATCATAGGATCTTTTTGTAGTGGAAGTCGTCTGCCTAGCAGAAGCACTATCCACCCCCTTGGTTTCTTGGCACCGGGGACCTTTGAATGATTGCTCATTCAAAGTTGCCATGGGGGAGGTCTTATTTATGTTACCACTGTCCTCCTCTGTGTTAGCAGGAGTAGTGGCAGCCTGCTCACCCATATGCTCAACCTCCTCCTCAGAGAGCACCTCCTTGGGGTTGGGAGACACCCTTGTGGTTTCCCTGTAGATATTCTCTAAGGGAGAATTCTCCCTTAGAGGGCTTAAAGGCTTAGGGGTTGATGGTACAAGAAGGGAAGGAGCCTTCTTTACCTGTTTCCTTTTGTATGTTTGGGTGATTGGTGAAGTTGGTTTATCAAGAAGAGACTGGGGAATTGATTTAGAGTGGGAAGGTTGGGATTGGCTAGCAGTGGGTTGGTCTAATGGGGGCCTTGACCCTGCTGCCATACCTTCATCAGTGTGGGACACCACCATCATTGTAGAGAACAATGGGGTGTCAACTCCTTCCGAGTCCAGAGGGGATCTTTTCATGTTTGAAAAGACCTTACCTTTGGGAATTTTTGGTACATATACCCCATCAAAATGAGGTATATCCATCAATTCATGGGTAATAACTTCTTAGACAAACCTGGGGTACATATAAAAACTCTTTTTACTTCCCAGGTTTGAGACAAGATCATTAAAAATCATTTGGGAAAAATTATACTTTCTGGCAGTGGCTAAGCATACCAAAGCATAAGCAATGGTGCTACTGAACTCACTCCATCCAGTAGTCTTTTTAGAGATACAATGCATAAGGGTATGGACAAAGAAACGCCATTGAGGTGAAAATTTTGCTTTTGAGAACTTGAACACACCCAATGGGCCTCCATACCCCATTCTTGTAAGAGTAGAAAACAGTTCATCATTAGAGATAGAAGTTATACCAGAGGCATCGTCTAGATGTAGACTGATGCGAAGTACCTCTTCAGTAACTGTCAAGGGTTTGTCACACACCCTTGTTTTGATCATTTGCACACCATTCTCAGTAACAATGGTGGCATTTGCCCAGAATTGCCTCTGATGCTCTATGAAGATGGTAGGAGATATAGTGAGAGCATGGGCAATGTGGCTGGACTTCAGAAAGTCGACTATCTGGTGAAAAACTTCAGCTTGTTTTGGCTTTTGGAGCATCGCGATTTCATTGTGGTCGTCAATGAACGCCATGGATGCCATTGACCTTGAAGGTTCTTGCTTGAAAACGTGGAACTCGAGAGAGAAAGGGTTTAGAGCGCAAGTGAACAGTATGCAAAGAGTCGTTATGAACTTTTAGGCGGGCAAAAGGTATTTATAGTATTCGGGACATAAGCAGTATTAACCTAGAGCAGTATTAACTGAAAGCAGTATTAACTGAAAGTAGTATTAACCACTAGCAGTATTAACTGAAAGCAGTATTAACTGAAAGCAGTATTAACTGAAAGCAGTATTAACTGAAAGCAGTATTAACCACTAGCAGTATTAACTAAAACAGTATTAACCACTAGCAGTATTAACTACTAGCAGTATTAACTAACTAGCAGTATTAACTACTTAGCAGTATTAACTGTGCACTGGCAGTATTAACAATGCACTGGCAGTATTAACAATGCACTGGCAGTATTAACAATGCACTGGCAGTATTAACAATGCACTGGCAGTATTAACAATGCACTGGCAGTATTAAAAATACTTACACTTTTAAGCTTTGTGAAGGACTGAGTACTGCTATACTTTTCCTGAAAAAGAAGATTAGGACCACCAAGAATAAACAATATACAGGTATTAAACCACTTTTTAAGTAGGAGCTTATTCAGAGTTGATCATTCCCACACTTGTTACCAAGAAAGTGAATCTACCCACATCAAATGCTTTGGTGAATAGATCAGCAAACTGGTTGTCAGTATGAACCTTTACAACTTGAATAAGTTTCTTTTCATTACAGTCTCTTATGAAGTGATACCTGATCTCAATGTGCTTTGTCTTTGAGTGCTTGACAGGATTATTCACAATGCTAATAGCACTGCTATTATCAATAAAAATTGGAGTGTGTAGAAAGGCTACCCCATAGTCCAGCATTTGATTCTGAATCCATAAGACTTGAGAACAGCAACTTGCAGCTGCTATGTACTCTGCTTCTGTTGTAGATGTGGACACTGTGGTTTGTTTCTTGCACTGCCATGACACTAGTCTTGCACCCAAAAACTGACATCCTCCAGAAGTAGATTTCCTGTCCAAGTTTGCTCCACCTAGATCACTATCTAAGTATGCAAGTAGGTCAAATGATGAGTCATGAGGATACCAAAGTCCCAATCTGGGTTGCCCTTTGAGATATCTGAATATCCTCTTAACAGCTTGATAGTGAGATTGCTTTGGCCTAACTTGGAATCTTGCACATACACAGACTGGAAACATTATATTTGTCCTAGATGCTGTAAGATACATGAGAGAGCCAATCATGGATCTATAGTGATGAACATCCATATCCTCCCCCTCAAGATCTGCTGTTATCTGCTTGTGTGTCTCCATAGGTGTGCTGGCAGGTTTTGAATCTGAGAAACCAAACTTGGTTAGAATGTCCTGCACATACTTGGACTGGCAGATAACTATTCCATCTGACTTCTGTTGAACTTGGAGGCCAAGGAAGAAAGTAAGTTCCCCCATGGAACTCATTTTGAACCTTTGATGCATTAGTTCCTCAAACTCCTTGCACATGTTGTCTCTTGTAGATCCAAAGATGATATCATCTACATAGATTTGGACCAGCAAGATATCCTTCTTCTTTCTCTTGATAAATAGAGTTTTATCAATGACTCCTCTTTCAAATCCATTTTCCAAGAGATAGGATGACAGAGGGTCATACCATGCTCTTGGAGCTTGATGCAGTCCATAAAGTGCTTTCTTCAATTTGTATACCCTGTCTGGATAGCTTGGGTTTTCAAACCCTGGTGGTTGACAGACATATACTTCTTCTTCAATTGAGCCATAAAGAAATGCACTTTTCACATCCATTTGATAGACTTTGAATTTCATATAAGAAGCATAAGCCAGGAATAATCTAATTGCTTCTATCCTGGCCACAGGTGCAAATACTTCATCATAGTCTATTCCCTCTTCTTGTGTATACCCTTGAGCCACCAGCCTTGCTTTATTCCGTATCACTATACCTCTTTCATCTCTCTTATTCCTGAAGACCCATTTTGTTCCTATTGCTCTTTGGCCTTTAGGAAGGTCTACCAGATCCCAAACATCTTGCAGCTTGAATTGCAGTAGCTCTTCTTGCATTGATTCTATCCAACTGGACTCTTTCATAGCATCATGTGCCTTCTTAGGCTCAAGCTGGGATAAAAAGCAAGAAAGCACTGTATGCTGTTGGTCTTGCATTTCTTGCAGCCTGCTTTGATTTCTAGTCATCATAGGAGAGGATATATCTCCTATTACCAGTTGTGGAGGATGATTCTTTTGAATTCTGGTGTGATGATTAGGTTCTTCATTAAGTCTCACCTCTAGATTGGAGTCATTCAACTCAACTAGGGTGTTTTCAGCAGCTACTTCTGATTCTTTATTGTCTTGAGTCTCCTCATCTCTACTTTCTTCTTCACTCTGACTTGGTCCAGTAGATGGTTCCTTTTCACAGTCTTCAACAGGATCCACTGTAGGTATGGGAAAGATCACAAATTTAGACATACTGTCTTGGACGTGGGTAGTTCTTGATTCTCCACTCCCTGAACCTGCATAATCATCACTACTGAAACCAAAAGAGTTAGTTAGTGAATCAATGTCAAATAGCCACTCAGGACCAGACCCAATTGGATTTGGTGTGTTCTCATTGCATTTGACATTGTCACTTTCTTCAATTATTCTAGAAGAAGAGTTAAAGACTCTGTAAGCCTTACTCTGAGATGAGTAACCAACAAGAAATCCATCATCTGCTTTGCTATCAAACTTACCTAAGTGAGATTTGGTATTGAGAATAGTACAAGGACACCCAAAAGGTTTGAAAAATCCAATAAATGGTTTTCTTTTATTTAAAAGCTCATATGGGGTCTTGTTCTTTGGCTTGACCACTAGAACTCTGTTTTGGACATAACAGGCAGTATTAACTGCTTCAGCCCAGAAGGTAATTGGCAGTTTTGAATCAGCCAACAGAGATCTAGCAGCCTCTATTAGTGTCCTATTTCTCCTCTCAGCAACTCCATTATGTTGAGGAGTCCTAGGGGCACTATATTGTCTCGCAATGCCTTTCTCTTCACAAAAGGTGTTTAGATCAAGATTTTTAAATTCAGTCCCATTATCTGATCTAATGACTTTTACTTTTTGATTAGTTTGGTTTTCAATTCTTAGGATAAAGGATTTGATCAGTCCACTTGTCTCATCCTTAGTCCTTAGAAAATATACCCAAGTAAATCTGGAGTAATCATCAACAATAACCAAGCAGTAAGATTTCTTGCCTATACTCATAACATTTGTAGGACCAAACAGATCCATATGCAGTAATTGGAGACAAGAAGAAATAGTGTTTAACTCTTTGGTCTTATGAGAAGTTTTGTGTTGTTTGCCTTTAAGACAAGCAACACAATGATCATCACATGAAAAGACTTTTGATGGTAAACCTCTTACAAGGTTGTTTTTAACAAGTTTGTTCATAGTTTTGAAGTTCATGTGACACATCCTTCTGTGCCAAAGAGAGGATTCATCCACAGAAGCTTTTGAAACAAGACAGTTCAGGGATGAATCACTATCAACATTGTCCTTTCTTGGAGTTCTAAGTAGTATCATGCTTTCATCAACTACTTTGAACCCTGGAGCAAGGATCATACACTCTGTATTTGTAAATAATATGCTATGTTGTTTGTCACAAACCTGTGATACACTTAACAGGTTGTACTTCAACTGATCAACATAGTAGACATCCTCAAATGTCATCTTACCTTTTGTAACATTACCTTTTCCACTTATTTTACCACCAGTAAGATTATCTCCAAAAAGCAACATGTCCTCCATTGATATGCTTGAAATCCTGAAGGCATGACATGTTGCCTGTCATGTGCCTAGAGCAACCACTATCAACATGCCATATGCTCTTCCCCTTGAGCTGTTGGTTGCCCTGCACATAAGATAAATCAGTTAGTATGAATTGGGAACCCAATCCAAAGTGGTCTTAGGTACCCCTTTCTCATCAAAATACTTGCATTCTTTCTTGACAAGATTTTTAAACTTTGACTCCTCATTTCTGGAGTACTTTGTCACAATGATAGGCTTGGAAACACTTTTGCTAGAAGCAGTACTGGTTTTAGAAGTACTAACTGCCTTAGCAGCACTTGCATGCTTAGCAGTACTAACCTTGTTAGAAGTAGTAACTGTGTTAGCAGTATTAACCTTTGAAGAGGTACTAACAGTATTAGCAGCATTAATATTTTCAGCAGTACTAACACTGGTAGCAGCAGTAATGCTTCCAGCAGCACTATCCCTGTCAGCAGTACTAACAGTTTTAGTGCTTCTAGGCACCCACATTTTAATACTTTCTTTTAAAACCTTTTTCCTCATGGGGCCCTTACTTTCAACAGATTTCTTCATCACATGTTTCTTTCCAGCCTTCCTATAATCAACAGGTTTTTGCACAAATCTTTGAAAGTTCATCTGTTGGTTAATAGGGTTAAAGAAACAATGCTTAGCCAAATGGTTTAACTTTCCACATATGAAACAAGGTTTTGGTCTATTGATTTTACTTAGATCAATGCCTTGTTTTTGTGCCCATTGGTTATTCCAGTTTCTCTTATTTCCCCTTGGTTTATCATGTTTTTGGGGCTTAGATTTATTGTATGCACACTGCTTGCAAGGGATAAGGTTCACAACAGTGGTCTGCTTATAGTGAACCTTCTTGTTCTTTCCCTCAGTCTTCTCTATCTCATTGGACTTGATCCAATGCTTTCCACATCCCTCATTGGTGATTATGTGGCTTTCTATATGAATCTCACCACTCACAGTGTTGTCTTTATCCTTGACAACTTCTTTCTCAGTTTTATCCTTAACAACTACTTCATCTAAGGGATCTATCTCAGTGGCTCCCTTAGGTAGGTCCTTCCTATCCTTTGTTTCTAACAAATCTGAACTAGGAGGGATGTAGTTGTTGTTATAGGGTGGTGGTGTGGTATTGTACCCTATTCCTCTTCTCAGTTTATCATGAATCTGAGATTGTAGTAAAGAATCCATAGCTTTAGAGGCATTGGAAAACTTTTCTACATCTAGCTTGACTTTAGCTAGTTCTACTCTTAGCTTTTCACTCTCCTCTTTGGATCTGGTCAGTTGAAGTTCTAAGTCATTCTTCTCCCACTTCCAGTAGTTTGTGTCATAAGAGTGTTGAAGCTCATTGGCTTGAAAACCCTTAATCTGCTCTTCAAATCTCTCAACTATCCTTACATAATCTTTTATGTCCTTTTCCAATCTCTTAAGGTCATCACTCATGTTCTGATTGTGATCCCTATACCTTTTAACAGTGTTAATGCAATTTTGAGAACAAAGATTGGAAGTTACCTCTGTTGGGAGATCAGACACCTCTGCCATTAGATCTTGGTTCTGGATGGCCTCTTTAGCTTGATCACTCCAATCAAACCCCATGCCTTGTTGAGAGACAAGGGCTTGTGCAGAGTTTCTGTTATTATTGAAGCTTCCAGATTGAGCTTGTTGGTGGTTATTGTTTTGAGGCATTCCACTTCTGCATTCTCTAGCAAAGTGTCCCTTCTGATGGCATTTATAGCATTCCACCTTTGACTTGTCAAAACCTGCTCCATCTTCTCTTCTTTGTGAGAAGTTGTTCCTTCCAGTTCTTTTGATGAACTTCTTAACTCTCATAGAGAGCATGGCCATCTGCCATTTAATGTCCATCTCTTCAAGATCATCTGGATGGAGTTGTTCCAAGTCATCATTAATGAGAGAAGAGTTTCCATGACTTGCCAGAAAGGCTTCAAATACAGTTTCATTGCCTTTCTCTAGATTTGCTCCATTGGCAGCACTAACTGATTCAGGGTTTGAAGTAGAATCAGTTGATGCTGAAAGGAGTGCAGCATTGTGAACATACCCAGTAGGCCTCTTCTTAGCCTCTACCTCAGATTCAAAAACTCTTAGATCATTATATAGATCATCAAGTTCCTTTTCTTCCAGTTGATCATTCTGTCTGAAAGACACAGTATACATGGTCCATTCATCACTCAGGGACCTTAGAAACTTTTTGTTCAGATCATCTTGATCAATTTGTACTCCCACTGTAGCAAGTTCACCAATAAGCTTGTTGAACCTGTCAAAAGTTTTAGTCATGGACTCATTCTTGGTTGACATAAAGTTCTCATATTGTTGCCTCAGAATGGCTTTCTGATTTCTCTTGGTACTTTTGGTACCTGAGAATCTCTTCTATAGAGCATTCCAGAGCATCTCTGCATCAGTGCAGTTGCAGAACTGATGTTGATATTCATTGGGGATAGCCAAGAGCAAAGTGCTCAAGGCTTTCATCTCTGTCTGTCTAGTCTTTCTTTCAGCATCAGTTTTTGGTGGAGTTCTCTTTCCATCTGCACCAATCTTTCCTGCTTCAGAAGGACCATTCTCTATGATATCCCACATAGAATAGTCAGTGAGGAGTATGTACTGCTTGATTCTGATCTTCCACATATCGAATTCATTGGGTCTGAGCATTGGACCCTTTGAGACCAGAGTACTGTTTGATTCTGCAAAGTTTTCCATGATGAATGAATAGATGTTTCTGAGAGAACAAGCTCTGATACCACTTGTCAGGATCGATTTCTTAACAAGAATAAAGTCTCAGAAACAATATCAAAGAAGTTGCGGAATAACACTTTGATATTCAATGTAACAGTAAACAAACAGTATATGATTAACAACTTGTAAACTTGTATTGAATGATTAAAATCACAAGATTACACACACAACCTCAATCTTGAAGAACAAGCTCTTTCAAGACGAATTCTACTTCTCTAGAATTAGGATCTATGCCTTGAGGTTGATTCTCTCTAGAACAAAAACTTAGAATCAATTCAATCCCTTCTAAACTATTCTGTCAAATCTATACAAATACTGAACAAAAAGATAATTACAAAAAATAAAATATCTTCAGTATATCTTCCATGAATATCTTCAGAATATCCTTGTTTATCTTTAACCACGATCTCTTCATCATTATCTTCACATTATCTTAGAAGCAGCATTAACTGAGTCTTGGCAGCATTAACTACTAAGCAGCACTAACTTCTAGCAGTACTAACTAGCTAAGCAGTACTAACTTTGTTCAAGCAGCACTAACTTTGACTAGCAGTATTAATTCTACTAGCAGTAGTAATACTCAGCAGTATTAACTTTGAAGTCCTCTGGCAGTAGTAATTCTGAACTAGCAGCATTAAAGATTTGTTCACATCTTCAGTTCCCAACACGGAGTTGGTAAGAGATTTCACACACTGAAAACACACACATACGTGAGATCTATGACTACGTGTTAGATCTGTGACTAATTGTATATCTTGTGATTTGATCAATAAAAGTTGTGTTCTTAATCTGTTGTTTGAATATATGCTAGTATTTGGGATCTCATATTATACGTGGAGTAATCCGAGTAAAGAAATATAATCAAAACAATAACACATGGCATCAAACAAAAAGTAATTGTAAGATGAGACAATACAAGTCTTATGACAAAGCAATTTTGCTTATGACAAAAATAAAGAAATAGATAGTGTTTTCAGAAACAATAGGTTATACTTATGTATTCAAAGAAATTTTGCTTATGACAAATGAATAGATGGTTCTCTCTATATGAAGGAATTTTACTTACCTTAAAACATCTCCTAGATTGCAGAATCCGTGAACGGAAGAAGTCCCCAATCAGCTGGGTTAAAATCCAATAGTGAGCTCATAACTTTATCTGTAGTTACAAAATAATCAACTCCCTATTAACAAGAAACAAAGACATTACCTCACAAAATAAAGATCTTCTTCTAGATATCATAATTTTTTTGACTATAGTGGTGTGAGCTCTTTCATAAGAGAAGTTAACATTATGAAAAGAGTTCTCATAGTTGTATCAGAGAGGAATAATTATGAGCATAACAACCATCATGAGCATAAACACATATGAATCTCTAATTTACCAAGAAAATCATCATAAAAGGGGGACCATGAACATGTTAGCAATTGATGCAAATCTCAACAAAAATACATGTTTAGTGTAGCACACACATACTCAAACATATTCCAAGACTAAAGTTATAATGTTATACCAATTATCAAGTAATTAAGAAGAACCTATAACTAAATTATGGCTATAATTACATAATTATCTGTTCCAAAACTAATGACACATTTCCACTTTAAGAATTCAATTTGCTCTAAAATACAACGAACTAATAACAATCATCAACCAATTGTTGCAGTCATGGCCATAGAAGAAAAATATAGATCCAAAAAAGAGAATGTAAGGTTACTCCATATAGAACATACATTGTCAAAAGCTTGGTGAAGCCCAAATCCTGTCTTCTTTTTTGGTGAAATCCATACCAAACTATAGTAAATTAGTAATATTATGCTTGATTTTTCATTTCTTGTATCACATGTGTCATCGATCTCAAAAACCTTTCTGGTCATAAACAGAAATCGAAAACCTTTCAGATGGTTAGAAATCAAAAACATTTCTGATCAAAAACAGAAATCGACGATGGAGAAACAGAAATCGAAGATGGAGAAACAGAAATCGACGTTGAAGAGACATATATCAAAATCGATGGGACTAAGAGAAATCGAAATCGTGGAGAGCAGAGATACCTGAGAGATCGATATTCTCTTGATAAAGGAGGAATCACCATGCTCGAAAGTCTAACCAGTAATCATTCTTCTCTTTCTGTGTGTATGTATGTTGAATTTCGGGGAAAATAATGTTAATGATGTATGAAATCATATTATTACTAACAGGTACAGGAAAAACCCAAAGCAGCGCTCTGCCTTGTTGATCGAAAGCAACGATAGAAGATGAGAAGAGTGGATGGGCCTATTGGGATGTATAAAAAAATATCATAATATTTTTTTTGACTCTATAGCGACGACAAGTCGAAGCTCTAGGTCCACAAAATTCTAATTTTTTAAAAAATATATCTTTTTCTAATAAAAGATTTTTTTGACTCTACACCGACGACAAGTCGAAGCTGTAAGTCCCCAAAAATTTAATTTTTTTAAAAAATATATCTTTTTCGAATAAAAGATTTTTTTTACTCTACAGCGACGACAAGTCAAAGCTGTAGGTCCCCAAAATTTTAATTTTTTAAAAAAGTATATCCTTTTCGAATAAAAGATTTTTTTTTTACTCTACAGCGACGACAAGTTGAAGCTATAGGTCCCCAAAATTGTAATTTTTTTAAAAAGTATATCTTTTTCTAATAAAATATTTTTTGACTCTATAGCGACGACATGTCGTCGCTATAGGTGTCTATTATTTTTAAAAAATAAATTAAACTTTTCTAGCATGTGTAAAAAATTGTTTTTATATCTATAGCGACGATTTCAAGTCGTTGCTATAGCCTTTGTGGCTGTAGAGGTGATTTCTTACAAAACCTGAAATAGGTTGATTTGAGAGGATCATAAGACATTGTGTATACGATCCATCGGGGTCGATATGGGAGATGGTGAAGGGAAGTCTGGAATTCAAAGCACAACCAAATAAACTAAAATATGAAAATTAAATTGATAGGTTGATTTTTGAGATATTATTTGATAGATTGAGAAAACCAAAAGCTTGGGAAAACGAAAAGATTGATGATGGAGAGGAGTTAGGGAAAACAAAAAAGACGATATTAAATGCAAACACAGATAAATAATCAATGATTATAGCATTGGAAATTAAAAAAAAAAAGTTAAAAAGAGGATGAAGGAGAAAAAAGATAATTGAGTTTTTTTTTTTTTTTTTTTTCCTGTTATAGGAGATGTCACATCATCCATCTTGGTTTCTCCTTTAAGGTATATATAGATATAGAAGGTTTTTCATTGTACCATCTAAGCAACTCCATATTTTGTTTTTATATAAATATAGATTAATTAATAAATTATACTAGATCAAATAATCAAAATTAATTATTTCTAACCATTTGTGTTTCAATAAAAGTGAAGAAAATTAGTTTGACCTTTATATTTTGACTAAAAGATTATTGTAAAAAACAAAGTGTTACTTTGACTTTTAGTTTCTTTTTAAATTTACTTCAATTTTATAGGATATTAAAAAAAAAAAGTATGTTATAGATTTTGGACATTATACAGTGGACACCCAATTATGAACTATAGTCCAATATTGCATTATTAATATCAGAAATTTTATATTGGTATATGATTTCATCAATCAAGAATTAGTTTTTATTACTTATTCGTAGTATCTTGAAAAATAACAACATAATTCAATTGGAAAAACAGGTCATGCCGAATATCTTGAGCTCAAAGAAAACCAACCCTAACGAAGTGTTATGTAGGATTCAGACCGATAAGCAACCGCTATAGGAATTGGGAGTTGCTTTTTCGAGTGGGAAAGCTATTGGGTGTCCCTAGGAACGGCAGAAAAAGAAGTACTGGTTCAACCAAAGTGATTGAACCGGTGTTTCGAGATATCTATTGTCATCTTTGTTGTAGGCTCACAACATCATTGACTGACAACAACGAGATAACTTTTTAAAAGTAAAAAGATCAAGATAAGGGAAAGATGAAGACATAAGTAAAATGAAAGGAATTATGATCAAATCATCTTTAAAATTCAGTATAAAGTTAAATAATTTCAAAACTCATAGGTAAAACTGATCTAGTATACATCAAAAATTAAAAGCCAATATATTTGGTTACAAAATTGTTGAAGTTTTTTTGTGTCGTCATTTTTATATTTACAATTTTTCCAACAAAAAGAAAACTTCTAAAATAAGTTGTGAATTAAATCAATCATGATAACAAAGAAGCATGACCACACATCTCCTAATAATATAAAGTCTTGCTTTTTGCTCTTTAAGCACTACTCCAAATCCTCTTGTTGAAATCCTCCTTGTGGAGCTTCCCATGCTATTATTGTTCCATGTCATCTTCATCTCTCTATTTGCCTTTGCTTCAGTCAAATGATCGAAAAATTTAATCTTTTTTATAGAAAAAGACAAGATTTAAACCTGAAAGTTGATATTTAGTGAAAAACTGACTGATCTCTGGTGGGGGAAGGATCAATCAAGAAATATTGATGTAGGTTTATTCTGATTTGCAGAAGAGATTTGTTTTGTGTTGTAGATGTTGTATATGGTTTCTTTATATAGAGGGTGGGATTTTTGGGATGGGAAGGGGTTGGGGTGGGGGTTAGGGTTAGGGTTGAAACTTGAAAGGGAATGGTGGTGCTTCATTGGGTCACCAAACATTTCCTTGTGGGGTTCACTTACCACTTGGGATTCCATATCTCTTTCCAACATCGATGAAATATTATATGCTTGCAAACCCCATTAAAAAAAAGTTTGAACACCCCTCTTTTCTTTGCTCCAAATTAATCTCATTCAAAGATAAATAAATTAAAAGGATAAAAATTGTAATCATATCTATATCTATACTATATTATAAAACACGGATAAAAAACTCTTAGATACAAATTATTAGGCATAAGGTACCATCATTTTATGCAAAATTTTAAAAATCTCTTAATTTACAAGTATCAAAGCACAAGATACATATTACTACCACAGGATTCTAACACCCACCAATTTGGTATGTGCAGGATCTTCCTTTTATGCAGACATTTTCATTTATCACTATTAATTAATATATTATATTACTATAATTTTGTTTTAATTATATTATTAAATATGTAATTGGTTATTTTATTTAAATGTCATTAAAATATATAAGACATTGAATTCTAACAAAATACTTAATTTTTTTATATAAAAAACATTATATTATTAAGCCTAAATTAAACAAATTTATAAAAAAAAACATTATCACTTTCTCAAAACCATCCAAAATCGTATTGTAAGTCGACAAAAAAATAAAATAAAACATTAAAATCGTGATGTATCTCACTGCATTGCGCGAGTACACTTCTAGTGTTCAATAATACACGTATCTAATTCAATATATGAATATTTAGAATATTTTCAATATGTTCAACTATTTTAGCAAACTTAATTTAAAATCCTGTTCCTTTGTAATGCTACATGTGTATATAAAATAAAATAAAATAAATGTATACGATTGTAGCTATATTGATATACATGTCATCTTCATATGGGGATGGTGTTGGCATCACCCACAAACATAGTGGGGTCTAACATCACCTGATCACTACAAAACTTATCAACCTTTTGTATTCACTTGTTCATCATGAGGTTATCATTTATTTCTTGATCTTTATTATATATGTGGTGGGTGGGTTGGTTCCCGGTAATAAGTTGAGTTAATGGTGAAAAACATGAGAAATAGTTATCGACTGTTGGATGAGAGATGGACGCACATTAGGATGAGATGCACCTAGATAAGATGCACTTAGAGGCACCAGATCAATTCATTTTTAAGCCGCAATTCATGAGAGGACTTGAGATTAAAAGAGAACAACGGTTCAGATCCACTTCTCACGCTTCTCACCGTTAACTTCTCACACGATCCTTTGGTGGGTTATGTATGACCAAATAGATGTTGTTGGTGATTTTAGTGTAATCAAACATTTTGGTGTAATTGTGATTTACTTGAGATCGATTAAGACGATAAGGTAAACATACGTAAGTTAGAAGGTGCGGAGTGCACACTTACAAATGTTACCTTTATTATCTTAAGAGGGGTTAAAGTTCTAAAGGACTTATAAATTATTTAAGTCGTGTTTTAGAAATTATAAAGGTTATCGCTGAAAATCTAAAAGCTATCGCTGAAAGTCTAATAGATGTCGCTGATAGGTGTTGATGACAGTTGATTGTTGTCGCTGATAGGTGATAGTTGGTCGCTGATAGTTTATTGTTGTCGCTGATAGCTTATAGAATTCGGTTGTAACTACTTTTTAATCTTATCCATTTATGGTTATAACCGTTGTTTAACCGCCTAACCGCCAATAACCGTCGATCTCTTATTTAAATATGTAATGTGAGAATCTGTGGATAGACATATATCTCTTTTCACAGCCTTTGAAAAAGAGAGAAATCTTAAGAATTATCCCAATACAAAATTTGTGAACTCAAGGCTTATAGAGTCGAATTGTTGTATTTGGAAAGTGTTTTCCAACACAATTCTTAAGTTTATCCGGTCTCGATACCATCTCTAAGTTACACATTTCCTAACGTTCAAATACAACAATTTTCTGATTAATTAACGATGGCGAATCGAGAGGAGTCCGTTCGCGATATGACTTCCAAATTTGGCAAACTAGAGAAATTTCAAGGAAACGACTTTCGTCGGTGGAAAAAGAAGATGCACATCCTTCTCACCACTTTAAAGGTCGTGTATGTTCTTAGCACCCCGATGCCCGAGATTCTTGAAGACTCAATTCTGGAGGCGGTCCGACGTAGAAACAAGTGGGAGAACGATGACTACATATGTCGTGGGTATATTCTTAACGGTATGTCTGATGCTTTATTTGATGTTTACCAGAATGTAGAAACATCCAAAGAATTATGGCATGTTTTGGAATCGAAATACATGGTCGAGGATGCTTCGAGTAAGAAGTTCCTCGTAAGTAATTTTAACAATTACAAGATGATCGATTCCAGGCCCGTTATGGAGCAATACAACGAATTGCTTCGGATCCTTGGTCTATTTACTCAACACCATATGAATATGGATGAATCCATATCGGTTTCGAGTATAATTGACAAGTTGCCACCATCATGGAAAGATTTCAAACACACACTTAAACACAAAAAGGAAGAACTTTCTTTGGTGCAACTTGGCAGCCACTTACGTATTAAGGAATCATTACGTGTACAAGAAAGTGGTAAGACCAAGGATAAGGAAGTCCCAAGTTCATACAATGTCAACATGGTTGAGGAGCGTAAGAACACGACCAAAAGGAAGTTCAACAAAGGTAAAAAGTGGATGTTCGACAACCCCAAACACGGATCCAGCAAAAAGTCGAAAATGACTTGTTGGATTTGTGGTCGAACCGGACATTTCGAACGAGATTGTCGAGTTGGTAAAGGAAACAAGAATGGAGCGAGTACGAGTGGGGCGGGACAAGGGTCGAACGACCGACCCCCAAATCAAGGTCAAAATTCGATCTTTTCTTATAATTCAAGTGAGAATTATGTATCACTAATTTCCTATGCATTTTATGTACAGGATGATGATATCGCATGGTGGATAGACTCGGGTGCCACAAGTTACGTGTGCAAGGATAAAAAATGGTTTAAGAAGTTCGAACCGGTGGAAGATGGATCGGTCTTGCATATCGGCAACGAGTCTAGTGCTCCAATCTTGGGTTGTGGTCGTGTGGATCTTATTTTTAACTCTGGGAATTTATTAACTCTTAATAATGTTTTATTTACCGAAAATCCGGAAGAATCTAGTGTCCGGTAGTATGTTGAACAAGTTGGGTTACAAACAAGTATTCGAAAGCGATAAGTATACCTTATCGCGACGTGGTGTGTTTGTTGGATTTGGATATTTGAATTCTGGTATGTTTATGTTGAATCTAATTAATAAATTTGCTTGTGATAATTCTGTGTGTTTGGTTGAGAATGAAAATTCATTTTTGTGGCATGCCAGACTTGGACATGTGCATTATAAAAGAATGCATGAAATGTCCAAGGATGGCATGATTCCTTCCTTTGATTTAAATATTGAAAAGTGTAAGACTTTCATGCTCACAAAAATCACACGTCAACCTTTTCCTAAAATTAAAAGATCATCTATGGTTTTGGATTTAATCCATAGTGATTTGTGTGATTTGCATGCGACTCCTTCACTTGGAAATAAAAAGTATTTTGCTACATTTATAGATGACGCTTCGAGATTTTGTTACGTTTTTCTACTACATTCGAAAGATGAAGTTTTAGAAAAATTTAAAATTTATAAAACCGAAGTGGAATTGCAGCAAAATATTTTAACTAAAAAGTTAAGAACCGATAGAGGCGGTGAATATTTCGATCCTCTATTTTTCCAGTCTGTTGGAATTATTCACGAGGCCACGACACCGTACACACCTCAACAAAACGGTGTTGCGGAACGGAAAAATCGAGTTTTGAAAGAAATGGTTAACTCGATGTTATCATACCCTGGTCTTAGTGACGGATTTTGGGGTGAAGCCATGTTGACAGATTGTTACGTTTTAAACCGGGTACCAAACAAAAGGAGTAAGATGACTCCTTATGAACTTTGGTTCAAGAAGAAACCAAACTTGAATTATTTACGAGTTTGGGGATGCCGAGCCATGGTAAGATTACCGGATCCCAAAAGGAAGACATTGGGGGAAAGAGTAATCGATTGTATATTTATCGGATATGCCAACCATTATAAGGCATATCGGTTCTATGTCATCGAACCCAACGGTTCTGTTTCGGTTAATAAATAGAATCGAGAGATGCCATATTCGATGAGAATCGATTTACTTCGATACCGAGACCAAAAGACATGATTCCAAGTACGAGTGGAATCAAAGATAGTGGAAAAGAAAAGGAAATTCCTTTAGAATTTCTCAAGCTTCGAAGAAGTAAACGAGGAAGGATTGAGAAATCTTTTGGTCCCGACTTTCAACTGTACTTAGTTGAAGGTTCACGAGATTAAATTGGATCTCAATATGCTTATTGTTATAGCATAGAGGAAGATCCAAGAACCTATGATGAGGCTATGAAGTCTCAAGATGTTGCCTTTTGGAAGGAGGCAATAAATAATGAGATGGAGTCTATCATAGGTAATAACACGTGGGTGTTGGCCGACTCACCACCGGGTTGCAAACCATTGGGATGCAAATGGATTTTCAAGAAGAAAATGAAATTTGATGGTTCTATCAATAAGTTTAAAGCTCGGTTGATAATACAAGGTTTTGGGCAAAAAGAAGGCATCGATTATTTCGATACCTACGCACCGGTTGCTCGAATCTCCACTATTCGATTATTAATAGCATTGGCGGCTATTAATAACTTGGTAATTCACCAAATGGTTGTCAAGACGGCATTCCTTAACGGTGATTTAAAGGAGGAGGTTTACATGAAGCAACCGGGAGGCTTTGTGATGCCGGGGAATGAACATAAAGTGTGTAAATTAATTAAATCACTTTATGGTTTGAAACAAGCCCCAAAACAGTGGCATCAAAAGTTTGATGAAGTTGTTTTGTCTTATGGTTTTCGTTTAAATCAATCGGACAAGTGTATGTATAGCAAATTTGACGATTCCGGTAGAGGCGTCATAATTTGTTTATATGTAGAAGACATGTTAATCTTTGGCACGGACCAAAGACAAGTCGACTTTACAAAAGAATTTTTGTCATCCCAATTCTCGATGAAGGATTTGGGGGAGGCCGAAGTGATCCTTGGAATAAGGATTAAACAGGAGAACAAAGGTTTGGCCATAACACAATCTCACTATCTAGAGAAAGTGTTAAAGAAGTTTAACATGTTGAATTGTTCCCCCGTAAGTACTCCGTTGGATCCAAGTGAGAAGCTTATGCCCAACGAGGGTGAAGCGGTTTCACAATTAGAATACTCTAAAGCAATCGGGTACTTGATGTATGCAATGACAAGTACACGCCCGGATATTGCCTACGCCGTTGGTAGGTTGTGTCAGTTTACTAGTAGACCGAGTGCTCATCATTGGCAAGTGGTAAGAAGAGTATTCAAGTACTTGAAGGGAACCATGAATTATGGTATCACTTATATCGGGTTTCCTTCGGTAATCGAAGGCTACACGGATGCGAGTTGGATATCCAATGTAGAGGATCATTCTTCTACTAGTGGATAGGCATTTTTGCTCGGTGGAGGTGCCATTTCTTGGGCCTCAAAGAAACAAAATTGCATCACAAATTCCACCATGGAATCTGAATTTGTGGCCTTGGCGGTCGCCGATAAAGAGGCGGAGTGGCTAAGGAATTTAATATACGAGATTCCTTTGTGGCCGAAACTGATATCACCGATTTGTATTCATTGTGATAGTGCTGCAACCTTGGCTAAGGCATATAGCCAAGTATATAATGGAAAGTCAAGGCACTTGGGAGTAAGACATAGCATGGTTAGAGAATTAATCATGCATGGGGTGATATCCGTAGAATTCGTTAGAACTCATAATAATTTAGTTGACCATTTAACAAAGGGGATGGCTAGAGACTTAGTGCACAAGTCTGTGATCGGGATGGGTTTAAAGTCCATATAAATATTTATTAATAAGATACCCAATTCCCCTTTAATACAACGTTAAAGGTTGAATTCAATGTGGAAGGCTTATTAATAAAATTGAAGCACATGATAATATCATCCCAATGTATGTGCTTAGACCTGCAAGTGCTGTAAGGTTGAAAAATTATTTCTTAATGATTCTTTTGAATATGCAGGTGCAAGATATAAAAGAATCACCTAAGTGGACGTGAAGTGTGGCCGCTTCAAGAAAGTTTTCGACTTGGCTTTCTATACGTTCATGAATGGATAAGGACGCAAGGCCTCTACAAATGTGTCAAGTGTGTTATCTAGATTTGTACGGACATATGTGTATATTATCTTCATGTATTCAAATGGGTTGATGGGTTCAATTCTTAGAACACCCCGATTCTCGAATATTTGGAATGTGTAATATACTGAAATGAAAATTCAATCTTCGTGACATTTTCATTTATGCATTTGTTTGAATTTTACATATTTATGATTGAATAGTGAATCAAAGGATTACACTAAAATGGGGGAGGAATGTTGGTGATTTTAGTGTCATCAATCATTTTGGTGTAATTGTGATTTACTTGAGATCGATTAAGACGATAAGGTAAACATACGTAAGTTAGAAGGTGCGGAGTGCACACTTACAAATATTACCTTTATTATCTTAAGAGGGGTTAAAGTTCTAAAGGACTAATAAATTATTTAAGTCGTGTTTTAGAAATTATAAAGGTTATCGCTGAAAATCTAAAAGCTATCGCTGAAAGTCTAATAGCTGTCGCTGATAGGTGTTGATGACGGTTGATTGTTGTCGCTGATAGGTGATAGTTGGTCGCTGATAGCTTATTGTTTGTAACTACTTTTTAATCTAATCCATTTATGGTTATAACCGTTGTTTAACCGCCTAACCGCCAATAACCCTCGATCTCTTATTTAAATATGTAATGTGAGAATCTGGGGATAGACATATATCTCTTTTCACAGCCTTTGAAAAATAGAGAAATCTTAAGAGTTATCCCAATACAAAATTCGTGAACTCAAGGCTTATAGGGTCGAATTGTTGTATTTGGAAAGTGTTTTCCAACACGATTATTAAGTTTATCCGGTCTCGATACCATCTCTAAGTTACACATTTCCTAATAGATGTAACGTAATGGCTTTATTGATATGATTATATTTATTTAATACTATATACTTAATCATGTATTTAAGTATTTTTAAGACAAAATAAGAATTTAGACTTTTAGTATTGCTTTTTGACTGACAAAATGTCTAACACGAGGGTATATCGAGATGATCGTGTATTAGTTTAAGTTTGTTAGTATCACTGGATCTAAAATTTGAAACCCTAGAAAGAATGTATGTTAAAACTATGGTTCTTTATAACCCGTTATGGTCTTGTTATGGCACCAAGTCTTGGCTTTGCTACCACGTTAATCCTTGTGACTTCAGTCTAAGGATTGACTTGCGTTGTAACGCATTATGGCACATTACGACACGTTATTTTGCAAGACATGAGTTTTTTATATATACTTTTTCCTAATATATAACTTGGGGGGACATTATAATTATATACGAGACTTGAGATTTAAATAAACTTAAAAAAGAAACTTAATTAAAACTAAAACCCTTAATAGATAAACCCTCACTCCCACTTGCGTACATGAAGAGTTGAACACAAGTTCTTTGAGGATTAACTAAAGTAGTGACTAGAGAGTCAAGAGATCCAATGCCAATTTTGAATTTTTGATATCATTTTTAATAAGCTTTATATATTTGATATAAATGGTTATTGTTTCTTTTTTTATTTTATAGTTTTATATGAATTTATATTGTTATAAGGTATTATCCAAAAAAAACTAACACACAAATATATATATGTGTGTATATATATATATAGGGGTTAAATCATGCGAGGACCAAAAATATATTGAGAACCTTAAGGACTAATCTAATCCATAGATTATATTAAATCAAGGGCCATTTAAAAAAAGTGCTTATTTGAAATAAAATGGGGAACTAAGGGCATTTTTGTCAAATTCACTCCACTTCTTGTGTTCCTCTTCCAAACCCACCATATACATTGTCTTCCTCTACCTTCTTCTTCTCCTTGCTCTCGAACAAAGTCGATAAATTGAATCAAGACGACATGGTTGAAATCTGCTCAAACGCGTTGAAGAACGCTGACGACGATGCCGATTTCTTCAACGATACAGGCGCCGGATCTAGTGAAGAAATTATTTCCTTCTTTAATCGGAACGAGTTTTGCCGGCAGAGACCTCGCCGGTACCACGACACGCGCATTATTCCTTGAATCGAGAGTCGTTGCTCCTAATCCGCCATTAGAAGCTTCGAGATCAGTTTTCGAGTTTCCGGTGAGAACCACGGCAGAAACTCGTACTCCGCCTTGAAGATTTTCCGGTACAGATTCATTAGGTTCTCGTCCTGAAACGGTAAGAATCCGGCTAATAGCACATACAAGGTACCTTATTTGAACAACCCCAAACTTGTTTATCTTTTGTGATGATAACCGAACATCAAAACCAGATTTCTCAGCATAATTCCTATACATCATTACAACTTCTTCCAGTATGTAAAAACAAGAACGAATAGTAGGTTTCAACGATTCAATTACAATAGCTTTTAGTTCCTCCTGGAGATTCCAAAACAACTAGAATACAATTCATCAACTGGATGACTTCCATCTTCTGAAATAGATATAAGCACATAGTGAAACACAAAAATATACGATCATTTATATAAATATAAATAATGATTCACCATATGAAAAAGAACAATAGAAGTTACACATGAAACTCCTTTGGTATAATTTGACTCGAATAAACATGAAAAACCTCAAATAGCGAAACATATCAGATTAAACATATAAACAAATCAATTTGATAATTTATACCAGCAATACATGATGTTTCACCATATGAAACATACTATTATAATCTGGACAATTAAACATGAAACAACTAATAAAATAAATCTAAAGTCAAAATTCAGAAACACAACAGATTAAACATATAATAACTCAGTTTTAGGATTTATACCAACAATACATGATATTTTACCATATGAAACTCTTATCATCTGAACAATTAAACATGGAACACTAATAGAATAAATCTAAAATCAAATTCTAAAATACAATAGATTAAACGTATAATAACTAAGTTTTAGGATTTATAGAGAAAATATATGATGTTTCACCATATGAAACTCTACTATTATCATATGAATAAGTAAACATGAAACAACTAATCAAATAAACCTAAAATCAAAATTCTGAAACTCAACAGATTAAACGTATCATAACTCATATTTATGATCTATAGAGGAAATATAAGATGTTTCACCATATGAAACTCTGCATATGAAAGAGGAAGAAATAGAACTTTCTTACAAAGTTCAAGAACAACACACATTAGTGGAATCGAAATCACATTACTGGAATTGAAATCACATTACTAGAATTGAAATCAAATATACAAAATTAAATTGGAATCCTATTAGTTGGTTACGACTAGACCTGACAAACGTGTCATGTCGTGTCGGGTTCAAAGTTAAACGGGTTGAAAGTGTCTAACCCTAACCCGACCCGTTTAATAACGGTTCAGAAAATCCCAACCCTAACCCGACCCGCCTAACCTACCACGACCCGCCTAACCCGTTTAACATTTATAAAATTAAAATTGAAAATTGAAAATTCACAAAAAAATACAAATACAAAATTCAAATGAAAGCATTATAAATCCAAAATTTATAGTTCAAAATTATAATCAAATATAAAACACTAAAAATCCAAAGCATTAAAAGGAAAACTTATATATATATATATACACATATAGAGGTGGTTTCAGTTGGAAACTATGGAAACCGTCAATTTCATTGGTTAAATTAATAAAATTGGTTTATAAAGTTGTTTAATATGATCAGGTTGTTTCATATAATTCTTTTATTAATAAAATTGTTTCATATATTTGTGTTTTTTAGGTAGTTTAATCTATTTTTCTCATTCTGATAAATTGTTTCATGTATTTTCGCAGTCTGATGAAACTTTTTCATTTTTACATAAAAAATACAAATATATGCAACAATTTCATCAATAAAAGAATTATATGAAACAATTTAATCAAATTAAACAATTTTATGAAACAATTTCATTAACTTAACCAATGAAATCCAGGGTTTCCACGATTTTCAAAATTATAGTGGTTTCCATTTGATCTCTCCCCTACACACACACACACACACACACACATATATATATATAAACGGGTTATTCATGTCATTTTCGAGTTGAAATTTTTGACCCTGACCTTACCCGTTTAATTTCGTGTCGTGTCGTGTCAACCCGTTTATTTAAACGGGTTGAAATGTATTACCCAAGCCCGTTTATTTCGTGTCGAGTTCGTGTCGGGGTTAGCGTGTCGTGTCAGTTTTTGCCAGGTCTAGTTACGACTAAACAAAAACAAAATATAAAAAAACACAATCATAACCATCACATAATTGAAAATCTAAAGAAAACAAGAATAAGTTATAAAATCGATAAAATAAGAAGAAAGAAAAACATGTTTCAACCATTCGATCCTTCAAATCGTTATTAATAAAATCTAAAAGTTGTTCTTCATTCAAATGTTCATCAACAAGATTATACTCTATGGATTCCATCGATCTTGAAGAACACAGAGTTGAGGATTTGGATGAGTACTAAAACCTAGAGCTCAATTCGTGAATCATGAATTTGAATTATGAATCTCTAAACGATAGATCACATATATATATATATATATATATATATATATATATATATATATATATATATATATATATATGGAATAGAATTTGCGTAAAAAAGGAAACTGTATTATTATAAAATAATAAAATAATAATAATATATTATTATATTTGTTACCAAAATTACCATTGTGAATGCAATTTCCCAATCTATCAAGCACAATTCTCATAAAAGATATGACATTTATCAAGAACTAGAGAGAGAAAGTAGATCTTGAATATTCATACGTCTCTTTTTCATATATCTGAATATTACAATGAGGCTCCTTACAAGATTACAAAGCACAAAACCTATATATACCCACATCTAAAACACAAAGACTTAACAACTAAGTAAACTAATACAACTTTGACTATTTTGACTTTGACAATGTTGACCTTACAACTTTGACTTTCTAATTAAATCTTGGATACAATATGTTAATGTACTGTATTTAGAAAGTTTTGTAAAGTCATCCTTAGTGCAATAGGCTTTGTTATTTAGCATATGGGTTGAGCTTATTTGTGTAACATGGGTGATTGGGGTATAAATAGGAGATGTTTGTAGTTTGTTTGTAACCTTTCATTCACAATGTAGCCTTTAAAGCTTGTAAGTGTTTCTAGAGAGAGAAACTCTTTCTCTATCTAGATTGTGAATAATACAATCATTTCCATCCCAATCTACCTATTGTTCAATCCTTCTACATTGATTAATTGTGAATTCATGACCTATCATGTGGTATCAGAGCCTAATCGAAGAAATTATTCATCGAAACGATCGAATTCGCAATTTTTCAATGGAACAATGTTCTGGTCGCATGAACAGTAACCGTGATTTCAAATTCTTCATTTTGGAGCTTAATTGTTCGAGATTTGATGCTAGATTGATTATGTGATTAGAGTAGAATCATTGGTAATCAATCACATTGTGTAATTTCAATCTATTTAGGAGAATTAGTCGATTTTGAGATTTTTTTGTTCGAAATATTTTTTTCTGAGTTGAGATTGAATTCTGTCAATAAGATGTTTTTAGACAAGATCATCAACTACAAAGTTGTTCAGTAGTGAATTTCGAACATGCTCATAAAGTTTGATCTCAAAATTCGAAGAATTGTGGAAGATTTGTTGATTTTAAGATTTCAGACTCGACTTCTCGCCAGATCTCAAAAACACGCAAGTTCATCTGAAGAACGCGCAAGCTGAAGAACGCGCAAGACTAAGCTTGCGAGTTTGAGCAAAAGCGCAAGATGAAGCGTGCGAGTTTGGGAAACGCGCAAGACGAAGCTTGCGAGTTTAAGCGATTAACTTCCTTCAGTCTGCGAGTTTCATGCTTAGCGAGTTTTGATATTGTCAAATTTTTTGTAAGGCATAAAATGCGCAAGTCAAGGCCTGCGAGTTTTTTCAAAACGCGCATGAAGAGGCCTGCGAGTTTCAAGAACACGCACATCATGTTTAGCGCGAAAGAACGTGAATAGTTCTTTGCGAGTTATTTGTTCTACGAGTTTAAATGTTCTGCGAGTTCTGAGCTTTTGCGACAAGTTACTGTTCACACCCATTTTTGCGACAAGTTGCCTTGTGAGATTTAACTGTCAAATTTTTCTTCAAATAAATCTTCTACCCTACCTAGTAGTGTTTGCTACAAGTTGCATCCTCCGACAAGCATACCAGATTAAGTTCTTAAGCTGAATTCCTATTCAACTCGCGGTCAAAGACAGATATGATGTTATATACTGAAGATGCACTCTGGTTGTCATGTCATAATCCACACATATCATTATTGTGGGCGTTAAGGAATGTGTTGGGTTTACTAAAGATTAAAAGTTGTCTTTATGTGCACTTAGTCGAGGTTACTGTCCACATCAGATCTGATATTTCAGTTGATATTTCAAAGGATAAGAGCTACTTTCAAGGGGGAGCCGGAGCTGTTTGAAGTTTAAGCAACGCTAAAGTTTTTAAAAGAAATCAAGGGGGAGAAGAGTTGAAGCTGATAAGGAATGATTCCTTTACAAAACTTAGGAGGAGAATGTTAATGTACTGTATTTAGAAAGTTTTGTAAAGTCATCCTTAATGCAATAGGCTTTGTTATTTAGCATATGGGTTGAGCTTATTTGTGTAACATGGGTGATTGGGGTATAAATAGGAGATGTTTGTAGTTTTTTTGTAACCTTTCATTCACAATGTAGCCTTTAAAGCTTGTAAGTGTTTCTAGAGAGAGAAACTCTTTCTCTCTCTAGATTGTGAATAATACAATCATTTACAACCCAATCTATCTATTGTTCAATCCTTCTACATTGATTAATTGTGAATTCATGACCTATCACAATATTTTGACTTAACAACCATTATACCATTTTTGTTTAAAATCACCATTTATTTTAAAATATAGGATTAAAAACCTATTTAAGGCTTAGATTAGTCCTTACAGTTCTCAATCTTTTAACGGTTCTCATTTGATTACCGTCCTATATATATATATATATATATATATATATATATGTGTGTGTGTGTGTGTGTGTGTGTGTGTGTGTGTTTGTATGTATGTATCTATGTATGTATGTACACACATATTTATATATCACTACAAAACAAAGAGGCTTCAACGACGGATGTTTCACCAGTAATTAATTTCCGATGGATCACCGGTGGATTAACCATCACCGACGGAATACCCGACGACTTTTCCGTCGATGATTAAAAAATCCACCGGTAATCACAATCATCGGCCACATTTTTTCCGATGATGAGATCTGTCGGTAATCCGCCGACAGCTTACCAAACGATTTTTTCCATCAGTGAAGCCTATTTGTTCTGTAGTGGGATGTATGTATGTATGTGTGTGTGTGTGTATATATATATATAGGCTGGTTCAAACGAGAAGGTGGTCAATTTGCGAGAAGGCGAGAAGAAGTAAGAGCCACATAATTTATTAATTAAAAATACCATAAATGAAAAATAAAAAATAAAAAATTATTTTAGAAATTAGGATAATTCCAATTTTGAATTAGATAAATTCTTAAAAATCTCATTATATCTTTTAAATTTATTTATTTTTTAATTTTAATAAATTCATAATTTTTTTTTATCAAATTTATATAATTTATTTTTTCTAGATACAATTTTGATAAAAAAAAATCATAATTTTCATCAAATATCACATGTGACATCCACAATTAATTCATTATCTATTTCACAATTTTTTCTCTAGTTTTTAGATTTACGTTTTGAATCATATATGATTAACTTAGTTTAACATATGATATATTATTATGTATCACATATGATTTTACTAGGTGAATTTTTGTACATATCACATATGATAATATATATCTGAATATAAGTGACGCATATTCACATATGATATTATTTACTTCATAAAAAGATATATATATATATATATATATATATATATATATATATATATATAATCACATATGATTAACTAAATTATATACAATTATCACATATGATAATATGATATGTGATATGTATAAATATTCATATAGTAATATCACATTTGATATTTGGTCAAAATTGTGATTTTTTATTAAAAGTATATTCAAAAAAAAATTAATAAAAAAATTATGAAATAACTGAAATTAAAAAATAAAAAAATCTAAAAGATATAATAAGAATTTTAAGGATTTATCAAATTCAAAATGATAATTATCTTAATTTCTAAAATTATTTTTTATTTTTCATTTGTGGTATTTTTAATTAATAGATTATGTGACCCACATTCCTTCTCGCTTTCTCGTAATTTAGTTTGTTTCTCGCATAATCCTCCCCCCCTCTCTCTCTCTCTCTCTCTGTGTGTGTGTGTGTGTATATATATATATGTATATATAGAGATGGGTTATAGTGTAAACCAAGACATTTGTACAAATCATACAACTCATTATATTAGGAAATAATTGAGATATTTATGGATAATAATCATGATTTATTAAATACGATTGAGATATATGGAAGATAATAAAGTTTATTTATTATGATCATGACATTGGTTAAGGAAACAAAATAAAATTAGATATTCATTAGACTAGACGGTTGAGATACGTTTATAAGTTTGTACAAATAGAGGTGGTTTGCATTTGATCGCTCTATATTATATATATATATATATATATATATATATATATATATATATAGGTAGGTAGGTAATCAAATGAGAACCGTTAAAAGATTGAGAACTGTAAGAACTAATCTAAGCCTTAAATAAGTTTTAATCCTATGTTTTAAAATAAATGGTGATTTTAAACAATAATGGGTATAATGGTAATTTTGGTAACAAATATAATAATATTTTATTATTTTATAACAATACAATTTCCTTTTTTACTCAAATTCTATTCCATATATATATATATATATATATATATATATATATATATATATATATATATATATATATATATATATATATATATATATATATATGATCGATCGTTTACAAATTCATAATTCAAATTCATGATTCACGAATTGAGCTCTATTTTTTTTAGTACTCATCCAAATCCTCAACTCTGTGTTCTTCAAGATCGATGGAATCCATAGAGTATAATCTTGTTGATGAACATTTGAATGAAGAACAACTTTTAGATTTTATTAATAACGATTTGAAGGATCGAATGGTTGAAACAGGTTTTTCTTTCTTCTTATTTTATCGATTTTATAACTTATTCTTGTTTTCTTTAGATTTTCAATTATGTGATGGTTATGATTGTTTTTTTTTAGATTTTGTTTTTGTTTAGTCGTAACCAACTAATAGGACTCTAATTTAATTTTGTATATTTGATTTCAATTCTAGTAATGTGATTTCAATTCCAGTAATGTGATTTCAATTCCACTAATGTGTGTTGTTCTTGAACATTGTAAGAAAGTTCGATTTCTTCCTCTTTCATATGCAGAGTTTCATATGGTGAAACATCATATATTTCCTCTATAGATCATAAATTTGAGTTATGATACGTTTAATCTGTTGAGTTTCAGAATTTTGATTTTAGGTTTATTTGATTAATTGTTTCATGTTTACTTATTCATATGATAATAGTAGAGTTTCATATGGTGAAACATCATATATTTTCTCTATAAATCCTAAAACTTAGTTATTATACGTTTAACCTATTGTATTTTAGAATTTGAATTTAGATTTATTGTATTAGTGTTCCATGTTTAATTGTTCAGATGATAAGAGTTTCATATGGTAAAACATCATGTATTGTTGGTATAAATCCTAAAACTGAGTTATTATATGTTTAATCTGTTGTGTTTCTGAATTTTGACTTTACATTTATTTTATTAGTTGTTTCATGTTTAATTGTCAAGATTATAATAGTATGTTTCATATGGTGAAACATCATGTATTGCTGGTATAAATTATCAAATTGATTTGTTTATATGTTTAATCTGATATGTTTCGCTATTTGAGGTATTTCATGTATATTCGAGTCAAATTATACCAATAGAGTTTCATGTGAAACTTCTATTGTTCTTTTTCATATGGTGAATCATTATTTATATTTATATAAATGATTGTATATTTTTGTGTTTCACTATGTGCTTATATATATTTCAAAAGATGGAAGTCATCCAATTGATGAATTGCATTCTAGTTGTTTTGGAATCTCCAGGAGGAACTAAAAGCTATTGTAATTGAATCGTTGAAGCCTACTATTCGTTCTTGTTTTTACATACTGGAAGAAGTTGTAATGATGTATAGGAATTATGCTGAGAAATCTGGTTTTGATGTTCGGTTATCATCACAAAAGATAAACAAGTTTGGGGTTGTTCAAATAAGGTACCTTGTATGTAGTAAGAATGGACAACCACGAAAGAAGTCTTATAACTCTCTTGATCTTGCTCATGGTAAAAGAGAAGTTCAGAATTCGAATGTGAAGAGGTGTGGGTGTAAAGCTGGTGTTCGTTTCCGTTTGTTGAAGGGGAGAGACACATATGAGTTGTGTAGTTTTATAGAACAACATAATCGCCCTCTATGTAACACCCTAAAAAATTTAAATAGAAACTAATATAAAATTTTCTAAATACAGCATTAATGGAAACATCTACAAGAACAATTTAATATTTAACATCAATAAACGTATTTCAATCCTTAAACACGATTTATAATAGGTACGGGTGTTACTAAAACCCAGTAACAGTCACTATCTCCAAGTGCGGAAGACTCCACCAAACTACTTACCCTCGTGTAAATCTAATGCTCATCTCCTCGATGCACTGCTAGAACCAAACCCCCAACTGGAACATGATGCACATGCCGACAAATAAAACGTTAGGCTTAACGCCTAGTGAGCTCAAGAGTTTTCAACATTTATAAATATATTGTTAAAAAGGAAGAATGCAATTGAAATCATAATCTTTCAAAATGATATGCTTCATTTATGAAAACATCTCGTTTTCCAATAATATGCATTTTAAATGAAGGAGACACCAATATAAACGTTATCCAAACCAAACTGTTTTACGGGCTAAGATCCCAATATAAAACGTTCTTTCGTAAATTGAGATTCAACCCAAAACTTACTCAAAATGAGAATAGAAAGCGGACTCCCAATTTATAAAACGCGAATAAAACTTTATATCCGAAACACCCAAAACACGGTTGGGATATGACACTCAACTCATAAACCATGGATGAAAACCCATATAAACAAACGTCACAGAAAACACGGACATTAGGCCCAATACTCACACAACCATAAAATGGAGGGAAACCAAATACCAAAACATGGGAATGACGTATTTCATTCAAACCTTAATATACGCGGGACAAACCCAATATTAAGGCCATCATTTACCTTCGACCATACACAACCAATGATAGTAAGATACGACATTAACATTTACAATATTAGTGATCGACGACGGGGGAGACCTGTTTCCATCTTGGGTGACGAAAACACGTGAATGGGGCCGCCCGTGATGTTATTGGATTTCACCACCTATCCCGGTTCTACTTCCCATGCCATAACAGACATCAAAATCCTTAAACCGTTTATGCCTCTAGTGCTTACTCCGTCGAGTTACACCTCAAGGTCTTACATACAAGGGTGCCTATCCAATCTAGACGAGTTACACCTTAAAGGCATGCGCCCTATGTTGCCTACTCGCTAGCGACCCAAACGATCAACAGTTATAACCAACATCACATGCCTTCCTAGAACAGACAGACTTACGTGCCTATGGATCCATTGCAACACAGTCTAACATTAGATGACTCCAATTGAATGACCAAAGCACCCAAAACATGTAACTCTCAAATGACATGTAATAAACGCCATCATACTCAAATCTCCACAACGGGTTATGCAAACACAACGACCGAAAGTATGATTAACTCAAAACTCATCATTGGTTGAGGCAAACCATTTTCCAAATGAACTCATACCTTTATATTTCCAAAATGTCGCATAACAAAATAATACGCATTTTCCAAATGGTTTATAAGATCAAATACACAAATGATGACACTTACATCAAATGAACTCCATTTAGATATGTAAAATCATCAAGGAAACATATCAACATGATTTATTCACCAAAATGTTCAAAAATCCCAAAGTGGGCGTTTCACAATGTTTATCAAATTAAACACTTCAAATAATCAAGATTTACCAAAAACTCAATAGCTAATAATTTCATGCAAAACATATAAACACTTTAAAATAAACATTTTGGCAGGTACACCGTTCTCAGAAATCAACTTGAACTCACCTTCCTAGATTTAGACTATATCTATATTTTACCCCAACTTGAGCTTCCTTGAAGAAACTTGGATCCTCCAAGCCAAAACTTCCAAAAACCTAGATCCATACATTTCCAGCCATAAATAATCATAATCAACCACAAAGAATCGTTCCTCAAACTTTATACATGAAGATCTCTACTTATGTCAAAACCCTAATTTCCATAGATGAAGAAAAGAGAAGGTTACCTTACCCACAACTTGAATCCTTTAACAAAGCACTTTTAGGTCACCATAAGGAGCCACAAACTTCCCATCTTCAAAATAGATAAAAGGGTTAGGTGAAACCCAAGAAGCTTGGTGGGGAAGATGAATATGGAGGGTTATGGTTCTAACCTCCAAACTTGCTAGATGATGAAGGAATCATGTAATTTAAGGAGGAAAATCAAAATAGGTTAGGGTTCGTTCTTGAGGTTGGGGTCGGTTTGGGAGAGAAAAGGGGAATTGATTTAGGGCTTTTGTGAGAAAATGAAGTATGGAGGCCGATTTCCTCTTTTATCAGCGCACAATGGCTTCGCGCGGATGCTGGCGCGGATCAACTCACGCGAACCTCTGGAATCCAGACCCTCGCGCGGATCACTGCGCGGAACACTACCGCTATTTTTTTTTGGTCATTCTCTCGGCCATAGATTTCGGGGTGTTACAATCCTCCCAACCTTAAAAGAGATTTCATCCTCGAAATCTGACCCCGACCAAACACCCAACGTCGCATTAAGCAAGATCAATTGGCTCTCTATCCAAAAAGGAATGATTTCACGATACCTTGCCTCAAATACGAAACCGATTACATCCCGGTTAAGTTTGTTGTTGTGTTTCTCATAACAGGCCGCCACACACCCGATCTCAACGTTCGATATACCTTACAGATGACAGAAAGAAGATCGAGTCATTTTCTAATCATTTCTTATCATTAGGATATGTGTTGCCTCCCAACCTTAGGTTGCCCTTATCACCTCGAGAGTAGCTTACGATCTTAATTTACTACTTCCACCAAGGACGCCTCAAGGCGAGCCTTACCCTTAAATGTCTATTTGTCCTTCGTGGAATTATGTTACACTCTTTTCTTGCCTTCAAGAACACAACGACCTTTGTAGAAAGGATTCAACCCTCGCTTACCCATAGTCTTTTCAATTCCGAGTATCCACATCCAAGTTGACTTTACCCGAGTGGTGAAGGAATCCGCGTACAACTGCTGAGTTGATCACCCACTGTTGTTATAGAAATGACACTTCTAACTCCAACACCTCACGATATCCTCAATAATTGATTTATTGACTTGTACTTAAAGTCTACCTCGGCATTCTTGCCAGATTTCTCCAATAATCAACACCCCAAGGATTTCGTTCCAGATTCGCAATGTCGAATCTAAGTTGACACCTACTCGTGGAAATTAAACTTCAAATCATACCGTTTTATTAGGCAATCATAATATCATCATTATTCACCAATACCCATTAATACTTAATTACCAACATCTAATCTTCCTTTAAGTTCCACCACCGTGAGGCTAACATTTCTCATAATCCAACGGAATACATCCAAACATTCCAAATATCACTGACCTCAAAAGAACAAGTCGGCTTGCACTGAGCCGGTCCCCAAAAGATTTAAACTTGACACCTAATATGGGAATGAAAACTCCAAACATACAACTTTATGAACAAACCATAACATCCTCAATATTCCTGAATACCCATAGAGATAGAACACCACCAACACATAGCATGTTGTCAAACATCAACCCATCAATTCAAAACCAGCCGCACAAGTTTTAACCCGAAATTTTGCTGAAATAAAAGACTACTACTTACATAAATGGGAGCATGCAAAGTTCTAATACCTCAATTATTCATGCGTGCGATGACTCACAAACTGAAACCCAAAATTCAGAACTGACTACAAGTTGGATCATTCGACGCTTCAATTTCAAAGGACTCCTCTAGTCCCTAATTACAGCTCCTTTCAAGGTAGGCTTTTAAATCTATGGCCCTAATGAGTTCAAGGTTTTCAACTAATATGCCAACTTAATATTTTATAAAACTCTCAAATGCAAAAGCTTTTATAACAATAAATCGTACGTGTAAAATCCACTACCGTTTACTCGATATGTGCAAGGTGATCACCAATGCCACGCATATAAAACCATTTCTAAATTCATTTGATCAATACTCATGTTACTAATGACATTAACAAAAGATGCACAGTAAAATTTCAAATGGACTACTATGGTCCTAGCATGCACCAATTTATAATATGTACGCGAAAATAATTTTCTGCACTAAAACATGTGCAACAAAGGTTTGTACAACTCCAAAGAGGGGCTTTGCAATTTCCGACTACTAAATTCTCCCCTTTAAACCACAAATGTCATGAAGTAAAATTTTCAACAAGGTCACATACATCAGTTTATGCCGAGTACGTAATAATAGTTTTCTGTACTAAAACGGTGGGTAACAATTAAGTGTACAAATCCCAAGAGTAGAGCTTCACAAGTTCGAGCTTCAAAATCTTCTTTTGACCATAAAATAGTAGCGGGTAAAATTTCCCATCAATACCCGCATACAAAGACTTATTTCCCAAATTTCGTAGAACGATAGGTGTATGCAATTCGGTTGATCGTAAAGTAATTTAAATCAATTTCAACTTTTAAACCGTATAATAAAGTGATCTTAGTCCCCAAAATAGTGGCTACATTGACATGCATACTGATAACCCAATACAGTGCATTGCGTAAAACTATAACAGTAAAATCAACAACTGAAACATGTTCAAAGCAAAAGTTCAATACGAACCATCAAAGATCTACCACATGCTTACTCACGCAAAAGTGTAAATCAACTCAAATACCTAACAACGTACCACGAAATACTTGCATAAAACCCAAAAGAGAAATCATATGACATTGAAACTTCCCAAATAACATGTGGGATAATATCTACCAACAAAACCCTCAAGACGTCTCTCACGGTTGCGAAAGGACATTTGCAACCTGCATGAGATAAAAAAAATATTAGACAAAGACTCCTATGTTAACGCACACAATAATGCAAGTATACGAGTTCCAAATTTTATCTACGCGACTCAAAATGTCGTAAAATAGAATTCCATAAGACCCAGCAAAATTTTCCATAAAACTCAATGAAATCCAACGACACACAAAATCGAATGGTGCCAAAATCTCCGTTTCCAAAAATCAATTAGCACGAAACAAAGTTATGGCTAAAATTTCATAATTCCAAAATTTTCTCTATTATCGCATTTGTAAAGTAAATCGGCGCTTTTTCAATAAAACCCCAATAAGACACAACACTAAATAAACTCGTAAACTTATGCATCTCAAAGTACACTCATGTGTAGCAAAACGTCATAAAATAACATTTCATAAAACTCCACAAAACTCACACGGAATGAAATTTCCAATAAAACTCGAATACCAAAACATGGGAATATCTTTTCATCTAAAACCTTAACATACGTGGAGGAGATCCAATGTCAATGTCATAAATCACAACTATTTGCCAAAGACTCTAAACAAGGTTGAATCGTAAATACTACGATATCCGAAAATATCATTCGACAAAACCAGGATAAAGAAAATCTCCGCCAAATCCGCAATCATATGCAATAAAACAATTTTATGCATGTTTAAACTCATGGTTTAAAATATTGTGTGTGCTAAACCTTTTTCCAAAATTTTATTAATTCTACTCACTTTATGATTTAAGAATATGAGAAAAAATTGATGCGAACTTATTTTAGAAACAAATTTCGTGCATGAATTTGGTCGGCACTCATCATCCCGAAATCACGTTCCTCATTTCTCCGCCATACTATTGTCATCCGGATGCTTAAAACATCTTAAATCAATAATCAAATGTTTCATCCGCTCACCTTACAATTTCTCCTTAAGTAACGTCGATTCCAAAAGTCTACGGTTCTAACCCAACCAATCATTCCGATCCGAAACGGTCCAGTTAATGCAATCACCATGCTTACTGTCACTCCAAGTGACGAATGCTAAAATCATCAACTCCTTCTAATGGTTACCCATTTAGAAACTTCATCACTACCCCAACAGTCATCATACCAAGGCAGCACAAGCATTCACATGTAACATGTGTGTTCACCATAACACTGGCCAGGTGCAATTATGAACGTACTGTACATGATCAACCTTGTTACTATCGACGTGATTCCCGTTCCTAGTGACTCCATCAACCTCAAAATATCGTATCTTAAGGTACCTAATGGTGCAACTTCACTTTCAATTACTTAAAATTTTGCTAGTTTGAGTTTAGGCATCCAAAATGAATACCTAATTCTCTCAAACATAAGCTCTGATACCAACTTGTAACACCCTCAAATCTTTAAATAGCAACTAATATAATATTTTCTAAATACATCGTTAAAGGAAACATTTACAACAACCATTTAAGATTTAACTTCAATAAACGTATTTCAATACTTAAACACGATCTATAATAGGTACGGGTGTTACTAAAACCCAGTAACAGTCACTATCTCCAAGTGCGGAAGATTCCACTAAACTACTTACCCTCGTGTAAATCTAATGCTCATCTCCTCGATGCACATGCCGACAAATAAAAGGTTAGGCTTAACGCCTAGTGAGATCAAAAGTTTTCAACATTTATAAATATATCGTTAAAAAGGAAAAATGCAATTGAAATCTTAATCTTTCAAAATGATATGCTTCATTTATGAAACATATCGTTTTCCAATAATATGCATTTTAAACGAAGGAGACACCTATATAAACGTTATCCAAACCAAAATGTTTTACGGGCTAAGATCCCAATATAAAACGTTCTTTCGTAAATTGAGATTCAACCCAAAACTTACTCAACATGAGAATAGAAAGCGGACTCCCAATTTATGAAACACGAATAAAACTTTATATCCCGAAACATCCAAAACACGGTTGGGATATGACACTGAACTCATAAACCATGGATGAAAACCCATATAAACAAACGTCACCGAAAACACGGACATTAGGCCCAATACTCACACAACCATAAAATGGATGGAAACCAACTACCAAAACATGGGAATGACGTATTTCATTCAAACCTTAATATACGCGGGGGAAACCCAATATAAAGGCCATCATTTACCGTCGACCACACAAAACCAACAATAGTAAGATAAGACATTAACATTTACAATACTAATGATCGACGACGGGGGACACCCGTTTCCATCTTGGGGGACGAGAATACGTGAATGGGGCCACCCGTGATGTTATTGGATTTCACCACCTATCCCGGTTCTAGTTCCCATGCCATAACAGACATCACAATCCTCAAACCGTCTATGCCTCTAGTGCTTACTCCGTCGAGTTACACCTCAAGGTCTTACAGACAAGGGTGCCTATCCAATCTAGACGAGTTACACCTCAAAGGCCTGCGCCCTCAATTACCTACTCGCTAGCGACCCAAACGGTCAATAGTTATAACCAACATCACATGCCTTCCTAGAACAGACAGACTTACGTGCCTATGGATCCATTGCAACACAGTCTAACATTAGATGACTTCAATTGAATGTGTTAGTGTATTGTATTTAGAAAGTTTTGTAAATTAATCCTTAGTGCAATAGGCTTTGTCATTAGCATAATGGGTTGGGCTAAATTGTGTAACATGGGTGATTGGGGTGTAAATAGGAAAGTGTTTGTAGTTTGTTTGTAACTTTTAGACACAATGTAGACATTCAAGCTTTGTATGTGTTTCTAGAAAGAGAAACTCTTTCTCTCTCTAGGTTGTGAATAATACAAACTTTTCCAACCCAATCTACCTCTTGTTCAATCTTTTATACATTGATTAATTGTGAATTCATGACCTAAAAGAATGACCAAAGCACCCAAAGTATGTAACTCTCGAATGACACGTAATAAACGCCATCATACTCAAAACTCCACAACAGGTTATGAAAACACAACGACCGAAAGTATGATTAACTCAAAACTCATCATTGGTTGAAGCAGACCATTTTCCAAATGAACTCATACCTTTATATTTCCAAAATGCCTCATAACACAATAATACGCATTTTCCAAATGGTTTATAGGATCAAATACACAAATGATGACACTTACATCAAATGAACTCCATTTAGATATGTAAAATCATCAAGGAAACATATCAACATGATTTATTCACCAAAATGTTCAAAAATCCCAAAGTGTGTGTTTCACAATGTTTATCAAACTTCAAATAATCAAGATTTACCAAAAACTCAATAGCTAATAATTTCATGCAACACATATAAACACTTTAAAATAAACATTTTGGCAGGTATACCGTTTTCACAAATCAACTGGAACTCACCTTACTAGATTAGGCTAAATCTAGATTTTTACCCCAACTTGAGCTTCCTTAAAGAAACTTGGATCCTCTAAGCCAAAACTTCCAAAAACTTAGATCTATACATTTCCAGCCATAAATAATCATAATCATCCACAAAGAATCGTTCTTCAAACTTTATACATGAAGATCTCTAGTTATGTCAAAACCCCAATTTCCATAGATGAAGAAAAGAGAAGGTTACCTTACCCACAACTTGAATCCTTTAACAAAGCACTTTTAGGTCAACATAAGGAGCCACAAACTTCCCATCTTCAAAATAGACAAAAGGGTTGGGTGAAACCCCAAGAATCTTGGTGGGGAACATGAAGATGGACGGTTATGGTTCTAACCTCCAAACTTGCTAGATGATGAAGGAATCATGTAATTTAAGGAGGAAAACCCTCAAAATAGGTTAGCGTTAGTTCTTGAGGTTGGGTTTGGTTTGGGAGAGAAAAGGGGAAGAGATTTAGGGTTTTTGTGAGAAAATGAAGTATGGAGGCCAATTTCCTCTTTTATCAGCGTACAATGGCTCGGCGCAGACGCTGGTGCAGATCAACTCGTGTGGACCTCTGGAATCCAGACCCTCGTGCGGATCACGGCGTGGTCCAACCCGCCCAGAAACTCGCACGGAACACTGCCGCTATTTTTTTTTGTCTTCTTCTCGGCCATAGATTTCGGGGTGTTACACTCTAGACCCAGATGAGATGACATATGTTTTTCTCGTAAACGTAGGCAACTTAGTTTTGGAGAACATAGGTTAATACATCAAGCAAATAGTTTGAACATGGGTGTAACTAGGATGCATAAGATGAGAACCAGTTTGAGAGGCGGATATTAATTTGCTTCCAGTTCTACAGTATACTTTCAAAGTTTTAAAAAGGACATGGATAAATACGTTGTTACTGGGGCTGATGCACAAATGTTCATTAACATGATGAGTAAAAGGAAAGAGATTGCCCCAAACTTTTTCTTTGATTATAAAGTCTGCGATAGCGAGTTGGTTTGTACCTTTTAGGCAGATGAGACAACAAGGTTCAATTATGCAGAGTTTGGGGATGTTATGTCCTTTGATGCGACTTTTCAAACTAATAGGTAAGTGTTCATTATATGTTAGAGTTCATTCATTATCATATGTTTCTACTTTTAATTATATTATTTGTATATGTTTTGTATTTAGGTATGCCATGATCTTCATTCCCTTCACTGTTGTGGACAACCACAAAAGACTGTGGTTGTTGGCCCTGTGCTTGTGAATAAGGAAACTATTGAGAATTTCAAATGGGTTTTAGAAGCATTTTTGAAAGCTCGTCAAAAATAACCTACATTGGTTTTGACAGACCAATGTGCAGTAATGAAACAAGCGATAACTACTGTCTTTCCAGATTCAAAACACAGGCTCTGTATGTGGCACATCATGAGCAAACTTCCTAGTAAGGTAATCATATATAGGTATAATATTTTTCTTTGAATGTTTTTAGTATTTCGTGCCCCTACTCCCTAACTTTTTTCACGCGACCATCTACTATATAGTCATCATATGCAATATCTTGTGTTCACCCCATAAAATATATTAGTCCAACTTTGTTAGTGCACAAATATATTGGATACAAGATCATAAAGTTGAAGATGAAAGTCAAGTCAAAAGCTCAAGTCAACTCTCAAGCTAAAGTCAAAGTCTTTGTAATAAAGGTCAAAGTCAAAGCTTTTGTATTTTAGTGTTATTGTTTTTCTTTGTAAGTGTTAGGGTATAAATAGTATTATTTTTGTTTGTAGACTCATATGACTAGAAGACTAGAAGAGTTGAGCGCGTTTTAGAGAGAGAAATTATGAGAACACTATTGTAATCGTAATTGGTGATTGAAATACAATTGAGTTGATTTGTGTGTCATCTTAATCTTGATTGTTTTGCACATTTGTGGGACACACAATTGGTATCAGAGCCGACAAAAGTTCAGAATTTTTGCTGATAATCTGATTGACTGGTCGACATTTTTCAAGAACTCGCAAAGAAAACTGTGCAGATTCGAATTTCGTTGTTTAGTGATGTTTTTTATCTGAGTTTGATTTGTTTGTACTCGATTTGATGTCTAGAACAATTTTCGTTTGAATTGATTAGCCTAATTCACATTAATTATGTGTGAATTTTTTATTTTTCTTGTAGTTCTGTTCGAGTTAGTTTGTCGTACTGTTAAAGATCAAAATTGTAATTTTTGGTGTTTCTATCTGAAATCAATCAATTGTAACCTGTTCGTGAGATGGAATAGAAGAAATCTGCAAAGTTTCAGGTTGATATTTGAAGGTTTGAATCGATTTCAGTGAAAAGTTAGAGTTTTTGAACGAAAAGTTGAAGAACACGCAAGATCCAGAAAACGCGCAATGTGCTTGCTGAAGAACACGCACATGGTTAAATCTCGCAAAGGGTGAATAACTCGCAAGTCTAAGCTTGCGAGAAGTAGAAACACGCACGACTCTGTTTACTGTTGTCTCTTTGATCTGCGTGAAGTTGGTTTTTGCGAGAAGTGTTTTGTGAGCGCGAACTAAAAGTTTGAAAAATATTCTAATTATCAGAACGCGCAGACGCATTGCGCGAATTGTTTGCGTGAAGTGATCTAGAAACGCGCAACCTTTGTCTTGCACAAACTCAAAACTCACACGGTTCAGTTTGCGCGAAGCTAATACGCGCATACTTCATTTTGCGCGAACTTAGAACGCGTACATTACTTGTTGTGTGAACCTCTGAACTCGCATCATTTGTTATGCGCGAAACTTAAACGCGCTAAATACTGTTTGCGCGAAGTTTCTTTCTTTGTTCTGCGAGTTCCTATACTTTGATAATTTTCCGAGTTTTTCGATGCGTTGACCAAGTTTGACTTTCAAAGTCAAATTTGTTTCTGAATTTTTGACGATCAATTTAAATCAGTGCAAAATCAAATATGACTTCCAAAGAGGCTCTTGCTATCGGTACAGATGTAAAGCCACCAGTTCTGTTTAAAGGTGAATATGAGTAGTGGAAGGACAGATTCCTGGACTTCATTGACCGGAATGACCTGGGTGACTACATCAGACTGTCTTTGAAAGAAGGAGTGATGAAACCTCCCACCAAGATTCATACTACTGAAACTGAAGGAGAGAAAGTTGTGAATAAAGAGTATTCATTGCCAGTTGATGAGTATACTGAGGAACAGAAGAAAAGGCTAAAAGCTGACAGGTTGGCAAGATCTTTTATTCTGCAAGGAATTCCCAACGAGATATATGTCAAGATAGACAACTATAATGCTATGGGGAAAGAAATGTGGGATCAACTTGATAAAATGATGCTTGGGTCTAAGATCGGTAATCAGCTGAAAGTGTCAAACTCCCTGAATAACTACGAAGAGTTTAAAGCTAAGGAAGGTGAAAGTTTAGAGGCCACTTATGATAGGTTTGTGACTCTTCTGAACGATCTGAGTAAGAACAGAGTCAAGAAATCTCAGATTGAGCAGAATATCAAGTTTCTAAGCATTTTACAACCCGAATGGAAAAGGTTTACCAGACAGATAAAAGAGATGAAAGACCTGAATGAGATACCACTTCATGAAGTTTATGAGACACTAAGACAGAATGAGGAAGAGGTAGAGGAGATGAAAGATGAGAACAAGAAAGCTGAGAAATTGGTAACAGATCCGGTTGCATTAGTTGTCAAGAATGATAAACTAAGATCTATCTAAAACACTAGAGAGAGAAAGTAGAGAGAATATGAATGAGACGCAAAAGTGATTCTATTCAATATGAAGTGCCAAAGTTATTATTACAAGACAAGACACAAGGGCCTTAAATACCTTTGGCCAAAACAGATACAAAAGACAAGCTAAACAACAGATAAGGCCACAAGTAATAATTACATTGATTACTACAAAATCAGACTTAACAATCTCCCCCTTAGTAATCAATGGCGCTCAGGTCTTTTAAGATGTCTGTTTAACCCGATTAGGACCTCTAAGCGTCTTAAAGTAGCACGAAAATTTAATCTTTCTTCCAATCTCTGTTGCCTTTGTTGTCTAGACAAGGAAGGACCTGATTATAACACGCTTGGAGGTATACTCACATTAGGTTCAGAAACAAGAAACTCAACTTGTGCTCTTGACGACTCACCTCTTTCAAATGTACTAGATGGAGCTGCTGTGGTTGGAGCTGAGACAACAAAAGGCTTGATGAGACTGAAAGAGAATTATCTCTAACTAGAGACTGATAATCTTCAAGGTGCCATCTGAATACTTATTGATTTCTTCAAACCTTAGAAAACGATGATGACCAGAAGCATCTGTATATATCACACCATAAAGATCTTCGATAATAGTGAACAAGTCGATTATGTCTTTGAAGATTGACAACTGAACTTTTTCATATCTCAACTGAACTTTTTCATATCTCAACTGAACTTTTTCATCTGAACTTTTTCATTTGAAGATTGATAACAGGAAGAATCTGATTTATCTCCCCAAGTCTGATATAAACTTTTCATCTGAACTTGAACTTTGATACATCTCCCCCTTTTTTATGAATTGTGAGAATCAAAATCATCAAAACTCTTCAGGATTAGACCTGTCTTTGGAACAACTCCCCCAAATAAACAAGTAAGCATTGTCTTCATGAAATTTCCCTTTGAAATGTGAACAATTTCTTCCAGATAGAAAAATTTGCAATCTCTTCCAATGAATGATAAGAGAAAATCGTTTATCTGATCTAAATGAGCCGTCAATTCATAAATGTATTCATCTGAATCTTTTCAAATTCAAACAAATTATGAATGGTAAACCTGAATCAACAAATGAAACAATTAGAAATGCCTGTCAGTAGCACAAAGCCACTGTGTACAACGAATGTACAATTTAAGGAGCTGGTTTAATGTTGATTCCCCAGGACTTCCATTCAATCATTGAAAAAACACAAGGTATTTTCTATGAATGTTCTGACAGAAAAACACATTTTCTGTGTGCTCGTGCTTGTGATATGAAAGAATTAGCACAATGATTGTGTTTCAAAAGGCTCAAAATATGTAAACCATTGAGACAACAACGATTATACATAGATCAATTGTGCATGATAAAGGGTCGAAGGTGGGGCAACTTTCCTTCTTTTCAATATTAGTATCTTCCAAGTGAAGAACCAATAGCATATGTGTTGCTTCCCCAGAAAATATGAAACATTCTGTTAGACCACAGTCTCATTGGATTCAAGATCATCCAATCTGAAGATCGTAATCTGAAGCTAAAGCCGGAACGTCGACTCTCGATATAAAAGTCTATGTCTATTTGTAATAAATGTCAATGTAATTTAATGTAATATGTTTTAGTTTACTTAGATCTATATATCTAAGTTAAAGTATTGTAATAGTTAGTTAAAGGTAACTTAGTTAGTTATTTAGTTTCTAGTTTATATTAGATATAATATCTAGATTTAATATCTAGATATTAATCTTGATAGTGTGTTCAACACACTTGCTAGATTTTAAGTGTATCTCTAGTCTCTCAAGATCAGATCACTTATCACACATACAAACACACACATCAAGGTGTAAAAGAGAGAAAACATAGAGAACACAAAGCAAAGCTTAATCGATCAACCTTGTAATCGTTATTTTATATATCAAACAGGTTGGTAATCTTATTGTGTTGTTTCTAAGAACTTGTTATAAAGTATTGTTGGACCGACAATTGGTATCAGAGCCTAATTAAGATCAAACAAGTTTTTCAGAAAAACGTCTCTGTGTTCTTCAAGAAAAATTGATTTCGAGTGTAAGAGTGTTTTAGGTGTTAGAATCGATCAGAGTGTGATCGAAATACATGCTAGATCGAGTTGTATGTGTTTAATTTCACGTTAAAGCTTAAATCGAGTTCCAATTTGTGGTTTTTGTGAGAAAAGAGTTGAGAAGAGTAAGTCACTGTGCGATCAGATTAATTTCTAAAAAGAGTGTTTTAGTGAGATCGAGTGCCTACAATCTGTTCTAGAAGTGTTTCTAGACATAAGGGTAGTGTTTGTTATTGCTAAATCGTTTCAGGAACAAGATTCATACGATTTTCAGAAGAACAGGTCGAACACCCGCATTCCAGAGGTTGAATAACCCGAAAAGCTCAACTTCTCGGTTCCCAAGTGACCCGAAAAGCTCAACTTCTCGGTTCCCAAGTGACCCGAAAAGCTCAACTTCTCGGTTCCCAAGTGACCCGCAAAGCATACTTCTCGGGTCCCATTAGAAACGCGAACCCCCGTGCTAAGTCTGCCTAGGGGGACAAAATTACTTGTGTGATCAAATTTTATCTGTACTAACGGTCATATCAAACAGTTCTTTTTGCACATCAAATTAAACAGGATGACATCCAGAGAAGCCCTTGCAATAGGAACTGACACCAAGCCACCAATTCTATTCAAAGGAGAATACGAACAGTGGAAGGATAGGTTTCTAAACTTCATTGACAGACACGAGCTGGGTGATTTTATCAGAACATCTATTGAAGAAGGGATTATGACACCACCAATGACGACTCGTGTAATTGATAACGTGCCTACTCAGGTTGAACTGAAGTATCACGAGCTACAAGATGATAACCTCAGAAGAGCCAAAGGCGACAAATTATCAAAGTCATACATCTTACAGGGGATCCCAAATGAAATATATGTCAAGATTGACAGTTACAAGGCTTCAGGTAAAGAAATGTGGGATCAGCTCGAGAAAATGATGCTGGGTTCAAAAATTGGAAATCAGCTGAAGATCTCCAACTGCCTAAATAACTATGAAGAATTTAGAGGCAGGGTGGGAGAAACCTTAGAAGAAACCTATGACAGGTTTGTGACATTGCTGAATGAACTTAGCAAGAACAAAGTTCACAAATCTCAAAATGAGCTGAATATCAAATTCCTTAGTATTCTTCAACCTGAATGGAAAAGATTTGCTCGTCAGATGAAGCAAATTAAAGACTTGAATGAGATTCCACTTCACGAGGTGTATGAAACCCTCCGTCAGAATGAAGAAGAGGTGGATGAAATTCTGGATGAGAAGAGACAGAGAGGAAAGGTAGTTGAAGACACAGTCGCCCTTGTAGTCAGAAAGAAGAAGAACAAGGCGACTGTATATGAATCAGATGAAGAAAATGAAGGTTGTGCAAACTCAGAATCAGATGAAAACAATCAGCTGAAGCAAGCAATGATGATGCTGACTAGTGCCTTTCAGAAAAGGTTCTACACAAAGCCAACATCAAATAATCAGAGATATTCATCTGGTCCGAACAACTACATTCATAAAGAAAGGATTGAAGGTAGCAGATACGAAGGGAAGAGATTTGATGGGAGAAGATCAGAGGAGAGGAAACCAGAAGAGAGAAGGTTTCAGTCGGAAGGAAAGAGGATAGAGGAGAGGAGACCGGAAGAAAGGAAATTCAAAGCTGAAGGATCAAGTCATCCAGAACCGCCTACATGCTACAACTGTGGTAAACCAGGTCACTATGCCAAAGACTGCCGCAGATCTAAAGTCAGAAATTCAGACTATTACAAGAACAAGATGCTTCTTGCAAAACAACAAGAGGCAGGCAAGGTACTGATGGCTGAGGACGAATACTGGCTCGATCACTCAGATGATGAAGAAGAAGATGATGAAGATAGAGAAGAAGCTGTCAACATGTGCTTGATGGGCAAGATAGAATCAGATGCTGAAGCTGATTCTGACAATGAAGAAGAGGAGGTATGTAATCTTTCTGATTTAGAATTCATGAATAAAATGCATGCCATGAGTATGAAACAAAGAGAGTTAGAATCTAATCCTAAACAAGATAATGGTGTCATGACAAACAAAAACCAGTTGATACAGAAACTTAGCAATGAAATTGCTGAGAAGAAAGTATTAATTGAGGTTTTACATAAAGAAAATGACACCAATGCTAAGGAAAAGACAATAATTCTAAAAGAGAATTCTGATCTTAAATCTCAACTGCTAAAAGGTGCAATAGATATTTTTGAGCTGAAAAAGTTGCATGCTTCTTGTACAAAAGAGAACTTTTCTTTGTTAGGAAAACTAAAAAGTTTGGAAGAGAAGTTGTATAAAATGGGTCAAACTGAACAAACTATTTTTCTGAACAAACCCAAAGAGGAGAAAGAGAGATGGGGAATCGGTTATAAGAATCCTCACTGTCTTAAAAAGGGGATGTCTGAAGTTCCAGGACTTTATGATCATCTTAATATGCAATTAGCCCGCAGACTCCCCGCGTTTAAAACTTTCTGGACTAAACTGTCAAAAGAGGATGAAGCCAATGAAACGGAAAAACGGATGAAATCAGCTAAAGTTCATCTTCCATTTTATTATGCGAAGTTGAATAATAGTTATGATGAAAACCCAATATACAAAAAGAAGGAAACTCTTTCAAGTGATTTCTTTCTAAGTTATACTGAAAAGGAAATGGAGGCGAAGCCTATTAAAGGTAAACTATATGTCCCTCCTCTCGTTTTAGAACGTAAAATTTCTGAACTCGAGAATTCTTTATCAGATGCAAGACTGTTGATAAATATTGAGCAAAACGTTTTTTCAACCGTGTTTTCAAATTCTGTTATTTCAAAAGCTTCAAACTCTAAGGATTTGTCTGGTTCATCAAATAAGAGTCTTGATTTTTTGAACTTTGACGGTAGTTCAGATGATGGTTCCAATCTCTTTGACTTTAATACACAACTTCCCAACCATTCATCTTTTGTGAAGAAAACTTTAAGAAAAACCAGTAAGCCTGTGAACAGTGCAAAATCAACAAAAGCTTTCGTTGATAAATCAGTCTCTGTGAACGCTAAGAGTGCTAAAGGTAAGAAAATATCTCAGCATTCACAGAAACCGACCACTACTGGTAATTCCAAGAAGAAGCATTCGTTTGTTGCTCCAAGGTCTAACTCACCAGCTTTACATGTTTCAGATCTGAGAAATCAAAGGCCAGAAGCAAATTCTCTGTGGCAACCCAAACGGAACCTTGACAAGACCGTCTTAACGTCTAGTAGTGTTAATTGTAATAAGACTTCGCTTACTAAAGATGTTGTAATTGCTGATATTGCTGTTTTGAACCCAAAACTTGTTGTTTCTCGTAAACAATATACAATGAAGCAATTATTTCAGTTATCTTTATCTGCTGGAAAGTCTTCTTTTTATGATAAACATATATCTATATCTTGTCAAGATTCTGAAGATTGGTTTGGAAATTACCATGTGCATTCATCTCATACCAATTCTTCTCATGCATTTCAAAAGAAAATAGGATCCAATTTGAAATGGATACCAAAATCATGTGCTAACACAGTAGGACCCAAATTCCAATGGGTACATAAGGTGAAATCTGTGTTGCAGGCACACAAAGCTTAGAGAGAAAGCGACTTCTGATTATGTACAGATCAGGACTCGTTCTTCAAAGTCAAAAATAGGTTTTTGGATAATGCAGTTCAAAACCCGAACATCGAAGATCAAAATAGGCTTTTGAACAAATCAGTTCAAGACCCGCACTTCGATGACCAAAGTGTATATTCCAATGTTGTCATATACAAATCTAAATTTCTAATTTCTCTTATGCAGACTAGTCATACGTGGTTCTTGGACAGCGGATGTTCCAAACACATGACAGGTCAAAAAGAGATACTGTCCAATTACAAAGACAAATATTGTGGAACAGTAAGATTTGGCAACGACCAGTTTTCTCCAATCATGGGATATGGTGATGTACAACACGGCAATGTAACTATCAAGAGGGTGAGCTATGTAGAAGGCTTAGGACACAACTTGTTCAGTATAGGCCAGTTCTGTGACAAAGACTTAGAGGTCAACTTCAAAGCCAAGAGTTGTTCTATTCGCAATGAAGAAGGCGAAGAACTCTTGGTCGGTACACGAGAATCAGACCTCTACACAATAAACTTATCAGATGTCCAGACTGACAAACAAGTTTGTCTACTATCGAAAGCTTCGATGCAACAAAGTTGGTTATGGCATCGACGTCTTTCTCACCTCAACTTTCGGTACATCAACAACCTGGTCAGTGGAAAGCTCGTCAAAGGACTTCCAGAGCTGAGATATGAAAGAGAACATCTTTGTGCAGCTTGTGAGAAGGGCAAGATGAAGAGGGCACCTCATAAACCGAAGCCAGAACCAAGTACCAATGCTCCTTTAGAGTTATTGCATATGGATCTATGCGGTCCAATGCGCACTCAAAGCTTAGGCGGAAAGAAGTACATACTCGTGATCGTGGACGATTACTCACGATACACATGGGTCAAGTTTCTACGTTCAAAAGATAAGACACCTGATGTTCTCATTACATTCCTGAAAACGACCCAGGTGAATCTGCAGAAACCGGTCAAGATTCTAAGAACAGACAACGGCACAGAGTTCAAGAACAACAAAGTTGAAGAATATCTCGAATCTGTCGGGATTTCACATCAATACTCTGCTGCTCGAACGCCTCAACAAAATGGAGTAGTTGAAAGAAGAAATCGAACGCTAGTCGAGGCTGCTCGTACTATGCTAAGTCATTCCAACTTACCTCTATTTTTGTGGGCAGAAGCTGTTTCGACCGCGTGCTACACACAGAATCGTTCCATGATACATCGGAGGTTCAAGAAGACTCCTTATGCGTTAATCAACAACCGAACACCGACAATCAAATACTTCCATATATTTGGATGTAAGTGTTTCGTACTAAACGATAGGGAGAATCTTAACAAGTTCAGCGCTAAGGCGGATGAAGGGATCTTCATTGGATATTCCTCGACATCAACTGCATTCCGAGTTTATCTGAAGAAGTCAAAGACGGTGATTGAAAGCATCAACGTCACCTTTGATGAAGAAATGGCTTCCGAACAACAACGTTCAGAACCCGTTATAACTGGAGTACTAGCTTCTGGGCAACTCAGTCCAGAACCTGCGTCTCAACAGAATAAATCAGACGAAGCTTCAACATCAACTAACCATTTATCTGATTTAGATTTATTATTTGAATTGTTTTATGACGAATTTCTTGGAACTAACATAAAGAAATCTGTTTTGGTTGACAGGATAGAAGAGCCAACGCCTACTCATCCAACCAGTTCAGACATTCCAAATGAATCAAGTACCCCAATTCATCAAGACGTCACAATTCAAATACCAACTCCTACAGTTCAAGAAGTGCCAAGTCATGCAGAGTCAGAAGAAGCTGAACCAGCAGGATGTACCGTACAGATCCAACTACAGCCGGACCAAGCTGTACCTGCTGAGTCTTCTGAACCAACAACTTCAACTGAAGCAACTATCATAACTCCTCCCAATCAAACTGAAGAAGGTGCAAGTGGATTTATAGATGACACAACTGACATTCATTCCTATAATCCACTGCCTCATGAACGTAAATGGACCAAAGCGCACCCTGCAAGTCAGATCATAGGTGATCCATCCAAGTCGGTGCAAACTAGGTCAGCGTCAATCAACTGGTGCATGCACGACTCCTTTCTAAGCAAGATTGAGCCAACTCGAGTATCAGAGGCTCTTGCGGATCCAGATTGGGTAGTCTCTATGCAAGAAGAATTGAACCAGTTCGACGCACTGCAAGTCTGGAGACTCGTACCAAAGCCTAAAGCTAAAACAATCATCGGTACGAAGTGGATCTTCAAGATTAAAAAGGACGAAGCTGGTACCGTCATCAGAAACAAGGCGAGACTAGTAGCCAAAGGATACAGACAAGAGGAAGGATTAGACTATGACGAGACATACGCTCCTGTGGCGCGTTTAGAGGCAATCAGAATGTTCTTAGCCTACGCTGCCCACAAGAACTTCACGGTCTTTCAAATGGACGTGAAGACAGCATTCCTGAACGGAATTCTGAAAGAGGAAGTATACGTCTCTCAGCCAGAGGGATTTGTCAATCAAGAGAAGCCGGACCACGTCTACATTCTCGACAAAGCTCTCTACGGTCTGAAACAAGCCCCTCGAGCCTGGTATGATGTCCTTTCCACTTTTCTAGTCAAGTCTGGGTTTTCAAAAGGTACGGTGGATACCACTTTGTTTATCAAAAAGGAAAAAGCCGATATCATTTTAATTCAAATCTATGTAGATGATATTATCTTTGGTTCTACAAATACTAAGTACTGTAAGAACTTCGCAAACCTTATGGTGTCTAGATTTCAAATGAACTTGATGGGAGAGATGAATTTCTTTCTCGGTTTACAAGTAAAACAGTTTTCTACGGGTATCTTTATCAGTCAATCAAAGTACATTAGGGATATTCTTCGGAAGTTCCAAATGGAAAATTCAAAAACGATTGGTACCCCAATGGCACCAGGTACTAAAATTGGCATCGATCCTTCGGGAAAGGCTATTGATATTAGGACTTATCGAGGGATGATAGGTTCTTTAATGTATCTTACGTCGAGTAGGCCAGATATAATGTTCTCAACATGTTTATGTGCACGATATCAGGCCAATCCAAAAGAAATCCATTTGTCTGCTGTAAAGCGCATTTTCAGGTATCTAAAGGGCACTGCAGATCTCGGTCTGTGGTATCCTAAAGATACTAGTTTTGAACTAACAGCCTACACAGATGCAGATCATGCAGGTTGTATGTTAGACAGGAAGAGCACATCAGGACATGTGCAGTTCCTCGGTGACAAATTAGTAAGTTGGGGATCAAAGAAGCAACTTTGCGTTTCAACTTCCACGGCAGAAGCAGAATATGTAGCTGCTGCTAGCTGCTGTTCTCAAGTCTTGTGGATGAGAACTCAATTACGCGACTACGGTTTCCACTTCAACAAGATCCCGATCTACTGTGACTCTAAGAGCGCCATCGCAATCACAGCGAATCCTGTTCAGCACACAAAGACAAAGCACATAGACGTCAGGTATCACTTTATTAAAGATCATGTTGAAAAAGGAACAATTGAACTTTTCTTTGTAAAGACTGATTATCAACTTGCCGATTTGTTCACCAAACCCTTAGATGAAAAGAGGTTCAACTTTCTTGTCTCTAAGCTTGGTATGCTAAATCTTAAGATATAATCGATAATTACCTAACAAAGTTTTCTATTGTATACTTTTTCATCATTTCTTCATTCTTAACTCTGTTTGATATCTGTCATTCTATCAAAATGTTCATGATCCAAGGGGGAGAATGAGAAGAAATTGACATCTGGTCAATATTACTTCAAGGAGGAGCTCATAAAATGTTGCATGTACCTTTTAATGCCAATTTTTTGTTATGCAAGATTTTAGGGGGAGCTCTTCAAATCAAAAAAAGGGAGTTCGGACATGACTTCTGATTATTTCAGATCAGGACTCATACTTTAAAAAGTTTTACTGCTTTTTGTCTTTTCAATATAAGTGAATAATTATTACTTTGACTTGACATTAGACTTTTGCAGAATTTTTGAGAGAAGCTTACAAGTTCATATTTCTATGACTTAAAGCTTAGCTTCATGAGATGGGAGATCATACGTAAAGGTATAATTCTATATCTTCATCTCACATATGGATGAAAGAAGGACAACTTTCAATCATCGAAAACATTATTTTTAATGTTCAAACCACTTCCCGATTTTTCCTCACATTTTATATTTTGGGAGTGTATTTTTTAAATGTTTTCATGATCTAAATTGTGCTTTAACTGAAATAGTTAAACCATTCTGAGCATCACATGCATCATAGGAAAACAACGAATCATTGTGCTAGGTATTAACACAACTTCTATGGAATCACCTTAACCAGTGATTTCTACCCAAGAAGTTAATCCTTAGTGATTGAGTGTGAAAATAGAAAAGGAATGAGTGTGATTAGAGAAAAGCAAAAGGTTTAAAAGAAAGAACGTGTGAGAACAGAGTTAAAAGAATATCAAAACTCTGCACCAACTTTTTCTGAGCCGGGTAGCCACCATTCTAGTGATTCACAATTCTTTGGTGAACATTATTGAAACAGGCAACTAGCCCATGCCAACTCTTGATCAAACCTCACTATCTACTCATTTTCTTCTCAACAAGAAAGTGTTTCACATTTTCAAAGGGGATGCAGCACATATGCTATCTGATTTTCATTCGGAAAATCTAGATATTGAAAAGAAGGAGGTCTGCCCCACCTTCGCACTTCAATCATGCACATTGAGTCTGTGTTTAACTTACTGTTGTCTCAGTGGTTTACACAATTTTGAGCCAATAAGCAATCATCCGTGCTTAATTCTTTCAACACAAGCACGAACACACAAGGATTTAGTTTCTTTGTCATAACGTTTATAGAAATTACCTTTGTGGTGTTTCGATGATTAAATGGAAGCCCTGGGGGAGTCAACATCAAACAGATCCTTTCCCATGTGTATTCGTTACACTCAGTGACTTAGTGTTACTGACAGGCATGATAACTGATTCATTAGTTGATTTCAGGTGTTACACGACACATTTGTCTGGATTTGCAAAGATCTAGATGAATCTCTTATGAATTGACGAATCAGGGGCTCTAACCGCAAGATTGACATTTCTTACCACAAATTTTGATGAAGTCGTTGCACTTAACATCAAAAAGGGGGAGAATGACTACACAAGAAATGGCAAAGATCACATGTTTCAAGAATCACGTCTACTCTTCAGAAGGGAAGATTGTTAGATTGAAGACATGCTGAATTTAGAGAAAGAGATTGCATCTTCTGAGCTGAACAAGAAGACTGAATTGGATAAATCTTTTTATTAAATGATCTTGATCCAAAGGGGGAGATTGTTAGACCACAGTCTCATTGGATTCAAGATCATCCAATCTGAAGATCGTAATCTGAAGCTAAAGCCGGAACGTCGACTCTCGATATAAAAGTCTATGTCTATTTGTAATAAATGTCAATGTAATTTAATGTAATATGTTTTAGTTTACTTAGATCTATATATCTAAGTTAAAGTATTGTAATAGTTAGTTAAAGGTAACTTAGTTAGTTATTTAGTTTCTAGTTTATATTAGATATAATATCTAGATTTAATATCTAGATATTAATCTTGATAGTGTGTTCAACACACTTGCTAGATTTTAAGTGTATCTCTAGTCTCTCAAGATCAGATCACTTATCACACATACAAACACACACATCAAGGTGTAAAAGAGAGAAAACATAGAGAACACAAAGCAAAGCTTAATCGATCAACCTTGTAATCGTTATTTTATATATCAAACAGGTTGGTAATCTTATTGTGTTGTTTCTAAGAACTTGTTATAAAGTATTGTTGGACCGACACATTCTCTTTTTAAGAAAAGAATGAGTAGCTGGTGGGGTTGTATGCAAGAGATGGCATGGGCTCACTGCCTTTTTCAATGATGGTCACCAAAAAAAATGTGAACCAATCAGTAATGTGGTTGCCCGACTCAGAAAGATGTTTGGTGCAGAGTATATATTCTTTTACTCTGTTCTCTCACCCTCTTTCTTTTAAACATATAAGCTCACATCTAACCAATCTCTCATTTCCATTTTACCTCTTCACACACCAACACTCAATCTTTTTACCCCTCTCCCCTCAATCACTCAGGGAATACTTCCTGGGTAGGAAACACTGGTTATCATGAATTCATGGAAGTTTTGTTAATCTCACACAATGAATCCCATGTATTGTCCTAAAAAGAATGTAATGCCTCAATGATTTTCTTGTCATGAAAGCACAAGAAATCAATGTCAGTGTATGTATGCTCAACAAAAATCAGAATGTAATTTGAGCATTTTAAGCATTTAAGATTTCTCAAAACTTTATATGAATGAATAATCATGAAAGAATAGAAATGTTTTGAGAATCTGACAATGATTAAGATCAGATCAAAATTCATGAAGAATAAAATTGTGGGAAATCAAAGACGAATGATGTTTATATGAACAATATATAAACATTTTAACAATGAAAGCACATGAAATGATGAAATGACATTTGATTCAAACAACATTGAATACAACCGGGATTATTACCATAGAAAGATGTAACTTTTGATACATGGTAATAACAAAGTTCAAGAAAAATGTACTGAACCGTTCTGTATGAATACTTGACAAAGTATATGAAAAGAAAATACACAAGTATTTTTCTTTAAAGAACACACGGTCAGATATGCAATTAAGTATCCAAAACCAAAATCATTTAAAATCACACTTCACAATTCATGAAAATCTTTTAAGAATAGGAAGTGGTTTGAACATTTAAGAAACCACTTTTCACAAGTGAAAGTTGTTCATCTTTCAACAAGTGATAGAGTATAAGGATTAGAAATATATACCTTTAGGATAACATCCTTAACTCCCCCTGCAATGAATATTTTCAGTGAATTATCCTTGACAAAAACGCATATATCCTCCCCCTCGATACCTGTAAAAATTCAATTTATTAGATGAATATAACAATGAAAGTATAAAGCAGTTATATCTCCTCCCCCTAAAATCAAAAACTTCTAACTCCCCCTCAAATCAAAAACTTCTAGAAAAGATAGTATCTGATTAGCATCCTTCAGAAGAAAATATTTGAGTACAGGTTCTGATCTGATATAATCAGAAGCCAACACCTTTACTCCCCCTGAAATTATGCATCTAAAATATGTCAGTGAAAAAGCACATGATAGAGATCTACAATTCTATTTTGAAATGTAGTTCATCATATCTATCGGATGCAAAATATTTCAGACAATTATCTACTCCCCCTTGACGGTTGATTTCATCATTCGAGTATTGGAGTACAATCTCTTATCAGCACAGGAGTAAGGTCTTTTGATCACTGAAGTACGAGTCCTAAACTATTGTGTTTAGAAGTCAAACTTCGTTGAAGTACGGGTTCTAAGTGATTTACTTAGAAGCCTTAGTTCTCTTACTCCCCCTTGACTATAGGTGTCTGCAACACAGAATCAGTCTTTGGTTTTGGTACCCACATGTATTTGGGTCCATGTTTGTTAGTTGCAGTTCTAATGGGAGTAACTGAGTAAGAACCATACCAGTAATGACCACTAGCTTTATGAACATGATCATGTGTACGACAATAAGAACACTATTTTTTCTTACCTAATAACCTGATTAATTGATCTCTCATGTAGATATGATCCGGTTTACCTTTACGCGCATTATTCTTCTTGACATCAGATGCATGCACACATGACTTTTTACCTTTCAGCTCATCTTTCTTCCCATCTTTCTTCTCATCTTCAACTGATTTCTTTCTCCAGGCCAATTCTTCTTCTTTGTTTCTCCTTCTTCTTCGATGTGTACCTGAACCATCTATATTTCTATCATAGAAAATGTTAGTACTACGAATCTGATTAAATGAATTAACTGGCCTTTTTGAAGAAACAGTTTTCAGATGTGACTCTGGAGTCGTTTGCTCAGTAACCACCACCTTGGAAATAATCTCTTCAAGCTCTTTGATCTTTGAAGAATAATTGTTCCTTTCTTCAATGAGCAGGTCAATCTTCGTCTTGAATTCAGACTTCGTTTTCTTCTCTTTAAGAACACTTTCTGATAGTTCAGATAGCTTGTCAGTAAGCTTCTTTATTTCTGTTTCAAACATGCTTCTTTCTTCTTCAAATCCCTTCTCAGCGTCATTTCTCTGGCCGGATATTTCTTTGAAGAATCCAACATTATTTTGTTCAATGGCCTTCTTCTCTTTGGTAAATTTTTCTCTTTCCAAGATTATTACTTTCTCAAAATTAGAAACTTGTTGAGGAAGCTTTATGCACTTAAGCTCAATTGTCTTCTTTTCTTCACAACTCTTTCTAGAAAAGTCTGAGAACTTCTTTGCAAATGATTTCTTTTCACTCTTAAAATCTGATTTGTTCTTTTCAAAAACAGATTTGTCTTTGACAAGCTTTTGCTCTAAATCAGATATATTTTTCTGAAGCTTAGCATTAACATCTTTCAGATCAGAAATCTTCATATGGAGATCAGCATTTGTGCTCTTCAAATCCTCAAATTTCTTCTCATTGTTCTCAACAGAATCTTGCTTCTGAATTTTAGCTTCCAAATCAGAAATCTTTCCTTTTAATTCAGAGTTCTCAACTTCCAATTCTCTTGCTTTTAATAAAACCTTTGGCCCTGACATCATCCATTCAAGATAGTCCCATATCTCTTTCCCTGACGCTTTGGGAATATTCATTGGACTAGAAATTTCATGAGAAATATTGTCTGACATATAATTTCTAGCTATATTATCAGCTCTCTGTCTTTTCTCCTGTTCCTCAGTACAATCTTTTGTTGGAATTTGAAGTTTCATCTCACCTTCAGTCAATGATAATCTGATATAGTAACTCAGCTCGTGTTTATCTGATATAATTTAAAGTTTAACTTTCCACTCTTCATATTTTCCTTTGTACAACATTGGTGCCTTCATCCTGTTACAAAAAGAACTTGACAAAAATGATCGTTAGTCCAGAATGGAAGTTTGAAACTGGCGCAAACCTAGAAATGCGCTAAAGGCAGTAGCACAAAAGATAACTTTGCGCTAAGAGAAGATGGCGAAAAACTCAGAATTGAGCTAAAGGCAGTAGCGCAAAAGTCAATTTTTCGCTAAGTGAAGCTGGCGCAAAACTCAGAACTCGTAAAAGAAACTTTGAAACTGGAGCAAAACTTGGAAACTCGCTAAGGACATTGGCGCAACAGACAATTTTGCGCTACGTGAAGATGGCAAAACTATCTTGCGAAAAACTCTGAACACGCAAAAACTCTGAACACGCAAAAGTGACTTTGCGCTAAGCACGATAATCACTTGAATCTGGTGAAAAATAACAATGATCTGGCGCAGAACTATAGAACTTTGATGCTGATGAAAACCTCAAGCAGATGAAGTTGGCGCAAAATGTAGATCTGACGCAAAATCAAGAAATCTTCTAATTCGAATACATAATTGAATCTGATGGATTATGCACTCTCAGATATGATCGAGAATCGTGAAATTGAGAATCGTGAAATTGAAACCAATTTGAATAAAATTTTGACATAATCGTGAAATTGAGAATCGAACAGTGACTTTATCGGACAGTTCCAAAAACCACGGATATCCTCAAATTGGTCTCCAAATACTGATTTTCTTGCAATTTGATGTGAAACAAAGATGATCTAACACAGAATGCGAATCCAACAAACCAAATTTCAAGAAAAACGAATCAAATTTCAGTACAAATTTGTGAAAAATTCAGGGAATGAGATTTTCTTGATCGAGATCAAATAAATCGATCAAATTCTCTGAATTAATAACAAATTCAGATTGAAAAATGTTTCTCTCAAATCTCTCAGAATGAGACGCAAAAGTGATTCTATTCAATATGCAGTGCCAAAGTTATTATTACAAGACAAGACACAAGGGCCTTAAATACCCTTGGCCAAAACAGATACAAAAGACAAGCTAAAGAACAGATAAGGCCACAAGTAATAATTACATTGATTACTACAAAATCAGACTTAACAAAGAAGAAAGAGAAAAAGTCAGTGAGTTTGAAGAAGAAAAAGAAAGTAGTTATTTCTAAATCTGATGAAGTTGAAAGTGAGGAGGATTCTGATTCTGGTGATTGTGAGAACCTGAAACAAGCTATGCTACTGTTGACGAAAGCTTTCCAGAAGAAATTCTACAAGAAACCGGGGTCAAACAGTCAGAGGTACTCATCAGGATCAAGAAATTATGAGCACAAGGAGAGAGTTGAAAGTAAAAGGTTTTAAGAGAAAAGGCCAGAGGAGAAAAAGTATGGGTACAGGAATGAGAAGAAGAAAGAATCTGAACCAGTAAAGTGCTATAACTGTGGAAAAGTAGGCCATTATGCTAAGGATTGTCGGAAACTGAAGTTCCGCAATTCAGAGTACTACAAGAATAAAATGCTTTTGGCCAAGGAGCAAGAAGTTGGTAAAGCATTGATGGCTGAAGATGAATACTGGTTAGATCATTCAGATGGTGAAGACGACAAGGATGAAAATGCTCACATGTGCTTTATGGGTCAGAATGTCACTGAAGCAGATTCTGATGCTGAGGATTCTGAAGAGGTATATAATATGACCGAATCTGATTTTCTATCTCAAATGCAATCCATGATGATTGAACTTTAGGATTTGCAGTCTAAGCTTAAACGTGAAAATGGTATCATTAAAGAGAAAAACCAATCAATATTGAAGCTCAACAATGATATTGCTGAGAAGAATGTATTGATTGAATCTTTACATAAAAATATTGATACCAGTGCAAGAGAAAAGACTATAATCCATAATCAACTATCTGAAACAACATCAAAATTTAAACTGTGTGAACTTGAGGTTAAAGAGGTTGCGAAAAAAGTGTTTATCTTTTAAGAAAGAAAATAAATCTTTAGCTGAGAAAGTAAGTGTTTTGGAAGAAAAACTTTATACTCTAGGTTAGACTGAGCAAACCATTCATTTGAATAAACCAAAAAAGAGTAATGAGTATTGGGGTCTTGGTTATGAGAACCCACATTATCTGAAAATGGGTATTTCCAAACTACCTGCCTTATATGATTTTGGATTTCTAAAATTGGCACGTCAATACCCTGAACTCAAAATTAAATGGACTAAACTATCAGATGAGAATGAAGCTAAGGAAATTGAGAAAAGAAAGAATAAAACTAAAATGCAACTTCCATTTCGATATGAGAGGTTGAATTCTAGTTATAGTTCTACACCGTCAAAATTTCTTTCTAACGACTATTTTCAAAGCTATTCTACAGAGGAAATGGAGGCAAAACCGATTGAAGGTAAAATTTATGTTCCTCCACTCGTTTTAGAAAGTAAAATTTTTAAACTCGAGAACACTCTTATAGAAGAGAGGATTTTGACTACGATAAAACAAATGGTGTTTTCAACTGTTTTTATCAACACTGATTTCTCAAAGTCTTCCAAAGCTTCTAAATCAAATGATATTAATGGTCTGTTTGATGAAGAGTTTGATTTCCTAAACTCTGATGGTTGTTTTGGTGATTGTGTTGATCAATTTGACTTTAATGCAAAACTTCCAGATCATTCTCAATTCATCATTAATTCTAATGGTTTACCTAGTGTGTACGAGAAAGGTGAATCATCAACGAAAGTTGATAAACCAGTTTCTGTGAGTACTACTCAAGCCAAAGGTAAGAAGAAAAAGAATAGGCATTCACAGAAACGGACTACCACTGGTAAATCAAAGAATAAACAATCTTTTAAATCTCACAGTTCTAACTTTCAAAGTTCATATGTTTCAGATATGAAAAGGAAAAAGCCTGAGTGAAATCAGAGTGCAGACCAAAGTAGAAAGTTGACGAGACCGCAAAATTATGTTCTAATATTCATTGTAATAGAATGACTGATAGTAATACTGATGTAGTTGGTAATATTTCTTTTCATAAACCAAAACTTGTATCTTCTTACAAGAGCTATTCAATAAAGCAATTACTCCAATTATCTCCGTCTACTAATAAGTCTTCTAAATATCATCAGAATGATTTTGTATCTCGACAATATTCTGATGATTGGTTTGGATCATATCATGTCTATTTATATCACTCTAATGTTTCAAAAGATTTTCAAAAGATCAAGGGTCCAAATTCAAATGGATGCCAAAATCTTGTGCTAACATGAAGGGACCCAAATATAAATGGGTACCTAAACCTGTTGTTCCTTGATTTCTCATGTGCAAACCCGTCATATGTAGTACCTGGATTCTGATTGCTCCAAGCATATGAACGGGCATAAAGATATTTTATCTAATTATATAGAGAAATTCCGTGGGAATGTAAGATTTGGGAATGACTAGTTTTCACCAATCTTGGGATATAGAGATGTTATCCAAGATAATGTAACGATTAAGAAGGTGAGCTACGTTGAAGGATTAGGGCACAACCTATTCAGCATTGGTTAGTTCTGTGACAAAGACATAGAGGTGAATTTTAAGGCCAAGAGGTGTTGTGTTAGAACTGAAGATGGTAAAGAACTCTTGGTCGGGACGCGGACGTCAAACCTCCACACGATCAATTTGTCAAAAGTCAATACTAATAATGAGGTGTGTCTACTTTCAAAAGCCTCTTTGCAACAAAGCTGGTTATGGCATAGAAGGCTATCTCATCTCAACTTCAGATACATCAACACGTTGGTGACTAGTAATCTGGTTAAGGGTTTACCTGAGCTGCAATAAGTCAAAGAACATCTGTATGTAGCGTGTGAGAAAGGTAAGATGAAAAGAGCTCCTCATAAGCCTAAGCCTGAACCGAGCACAAGTACTTCATTGGAATTGCTGCATATCGGTCTTTGTGGTCCAATGCGAACTCAAAGCATCAACGACAAGAAATATGTCTTAGTCATTATGGACGATTATTCCAGATACACTTGGGTCAAATTTCTAAGATCGAAAGATGAGACGCCCAATGTCATCATCTCATTTTTAAAGACCATCCAAGTGAATTTGCAGAAGACAGTTAAGCTTCTCAGAACAGACAATAACACAGAATTCAAGAACAAGATTGTAGATGATTATCTCGAATTGGTCGGGATAACACATCAGTTTTCTGCTGCCAGAACACCAGAACAGAATGTAGTAGTAGAAAGGAGAAACAGAACTCTAGTAAAGGCTGCTCACACTATGCTGAGTCAATCTGATCTACCTATATTTCTGTGGGTTGAAGTTGTGTCAACTGCATGCTATACGCAGAATCGTACAATAATACATTGTCGGTTTCGTAAAACACCATATGCGTTGATTAATAATCGAATAACTAGCATTAAACATTTTCACATTTTTGAATGCAGGTGTTTCGTGCTCAACGACAAGGAGAACTTGAACAAGTTCAGTCCTAAAGTTCATATGGAGTTTACTTAAAGAAATCGAAGATAGTTGTGGAGAGCGTAAATGTAACATTTGATGAAGATATGAATTCTGATCAAAACAGTTCAGAACTCGTGATAACTGGAGTCTTAGCTTCTGGGCAAATCAGTCGAGAACCTGTGGTTAATGTTACTAAATCTGAAAAAGCGTCAACGTCTACATGTCATTTAACAGATTTAGTTTTACTGTTTGAATTTTTCTATGATGAGTTTCTTGGTACTAGAGTGACTAAACCTGTTGTGATTGACAGATCAGAAGATTCAAGCAATCATCATCCAATCACTTCAGATGTCTCAACTGAATTTGATCTCCCGATTCAGGAAGAAATTCAAATTCAGACACCTACTCACTCAGTTGAAGTTGCTAATGAAACTATCGAGCCAGAAGTTACACAATCAGTTGGATGTTCGGTAACGCCTATTCAACAGACATCAAATGTCCAACCAACTAATTCTTCTGCATCGATTACTTCAACTGAACCCCTTATTGAACAACAAGAAGAGAGTGGATACCTAGATGTTCAACATGATCAATCAACATCTAATCCACTTCCTCGTGTTTACAAATGGACCAAAGAGCATCCGATTCATCAAATCATTGGAGATCCATCTAAGCCGATGCAAACTAGGTCTACAACTGCAAACGAATGCCTATTTGATTCGTTTCTGAGCAAAACAGAACCAAAAAAAAAGTTTCAAAAGCTCTTAGTGATCCAGATTGGGTTACAGGTATGCAAGAAGAGCTCAACCAATTCGAAGCGCTAAAAGTTTGGCGATTGGTGCCCCGACCTGAAGGGAAGACTATTATTGGCACCAAATGGGTATTTAAAAACAAGAAAGATGAAGATGGTGTTGTAATTAGAAACAAAGCACGACTTGTTGCAAAAGAATACAGACAAGAGGAAGGCATTGATTATGACGAGACGTATGCACCAGTTGCGTGTATTGAGGAAATTAGAATGTTTTTAGCCTACGCTGCACACAAGAACTTTACGGTCTATCAGATGGATGTCAAGACAACCTTTATGAATGGATTGTTTAAAATAAGAGGTGTACGTTTCTCAAGCAGAAGGATTTGTAAGTGCTGACAAACCTGATCATGTCTATATTCTAGACAAAGCACTCTACGGACTCAAACAAGACCCTCGAGCCTGGTATGATGTTTTATCCAAATTCCTGGTCAAGTCTGGCTTTTCAGAAGGTAAAATCGACACCACTTTATTCATTAAAAGAGAGAAAGATGATATCATTTTAATTTAGATATATGTGGACGACATCATATTTGGTTCAACTAATCCAAAGTACTGTAAGAATTTTTCTAACCTCATGGTGTCACGTTTTCAGATGAGTATGATGGGAGAGATGAACTTATTTCTTGAATTACAAGTCAAACAATTTTCTATGGGGATTTTTATAAATCAAGCGAAGTAAATTGCTGACATTTTAAAGAAATTTAATATGTCAAATTGTACTCCAACTTCTACCCCGATGGCACCTGGAACTAAAATTGGAGTTGATCTTTCGGGAAAAGCTGTTGATGTTAGAACCTATAGAGGGATGATTGGTTCTTTAATGTACTTGACATCTATTCGGCCAGATATAATGTTCTCTACATGCTTATGTGCTAGATATCAAGCTTCACCCAAAGAATCCCATATGTCTATTGTAAAGCGCATATTTAGATATCTGAAGGAAATTGCAGATCTTGGTTTGTGGTATCCTAAAGATACATGTTTTGAGCTAACAACGTATTCAGACGCAGATCATGCAGGCTGTATGCTAGACATGAAGAGCACATCGGGTCACATACAATTTCTTAGAGATAAGATCGTAAGTTGGGCATCAAAGAAACAACTTTGTGTTTTCACATCGACTGCTAAAGCAGAGTACATAGATGCTGCCAGTTGTTGATCTCAAGTGTTGTGGATGAGAACACAACTTCGAGACTATGGTTTCCAGTTCAACAAAATTCCGATATACTGTGATTCAAAGAGCGCCACTGCAATATCAACTAATCCTGTTCAGCACACTAAAACGAAACATATAGATATGAGATATCATTTTATCAAAGATAATGTCGAAAAAGGTACAATCGAACTTTACTTTGTAAACACAGATTATCAACTTGCAGATTTGTTTACCAAGCCACTTGATGAAAAGAGATTTAATTTTCTCATTTCGAAACTTGGCATGTAAAACCTCAAGACTTAATCTGTTGTTACCTAGTACAGTTTAGTTTTGTTCATTTTTTAATCTGAAAGATATCTGCACTGAAAGGTTTTGTTCATGTTTTCAGGGGGAGTTAGATAAAGCTTTCTTGATCTACATTCTAGGGGGAGTTGTAGATATTTGCATATAATTTCACTGAAATATCATGTAATGCATATTTTCAGGGGGAGTACGGACAATGACTTCTGATTACATCTGATCAGAACTCGTTCTTTAAAAAGTTTTACTGCTTTCATGTTTTTTATTTTTCAATAAAGTTTGTGAATAAGACTTTGTACTTTGACGACTTTTTGACTACATGCAGATTTTGAGGGAGAGCTTACATGATCATATCTATCATGACTTGGAGCTGACTTTATGAGATTTAAGTTGAGTGTAAGGATTATTCTAACCTTAATCTCATACATGTTTGAAAGAAGGACGACTTTCAGACATGAAAACATGTTCTTAAACGTTCAAACCACTTCTTATTCTCAAAATGATTTCATGAATTTAGAAGTGTGATTTTAAATGCTTTCATTTTATATGTGCTTTCATGATTAACAAACCGTGTATTTCCAAATATTAATACTTGTGTATTATCTTTTCCATATACTTTCAAGTATTCACACACACCAGTTTAGTATTTTGTTGTTTATGTTATCACCATGTCTCAAATTAACTAATTATTCGATAGTGAGACACTCCGTTTGAAATTCATTGATATTCGAGCGTTGATTTCATTAAAAACGTTTCTTTCAAGAATGTCTATAATTGTTCTTATAGACAACATCCAATTTTCATAACCTAAGCCTTGATTGTTAAATCATTCATATTTGATCTTTTCATACATTGTCAAATTCTCAAACAAGTCTTTTGTATTCATTTCATATTGTTGTTTTGAGAAAAAATTTCATGATTAAAATGCTCAAATCTTTATGATTATTTTCATGAGCATACAAATATCTTATATGTATTTCATGTTGTGCTTTAACTGAAAAGTTAAACCATTTGAGCAACACTTTGCTTATAGAATAACTACATGGGTTTATTGTGTGAGGACTTAACAAAACCTCTATGGATTCACATTAACCAATGTTTCCTACCCAAGAAGTTAACCTTGAGTGATCGAGAGGCGAGGAGTCAAAATATCTGAGTGTGGGTATGTGTGCTGAGATAAAATGAAAAGAGAGTTTGGCTAGACGTGAGCTCAATGTTAAAAAGAAAGAGGGTGAGAGATCAGAGTAAAAGAATATCAAACTCTGCACCAATTTTTTCTGAGTCGGGCAGCCATATTACTGTTGTTTCACAATTCTTTCGTGAACATCATTGAAACAGGCAACTAGCACATGCCAACTCTTGCTTTAAACCCCACCAGCTACTCATCTTTTTCTCAACAAAAAGATGTTTTAGTTTTTCTGGGGATGCAGCACATAATCTATCTGATTTTCATTTGGAAAATCTGGATATTGAAAAAGAAGGAAGTTTGCTCCACCTTCGCACTTCGATCATGCACAATTGAGTTCGTGTAATAATGTTGTTCTCTCAATGTTTACACATTTTGAGCCTAATTATTAAAAAGCAATCATCATGCTTAATTCTTTCATATACAAACACGTATACACAGGAAGTTCGTTATTCGATGATTGAATGGAAGACCTGTGGGAGTGAACTTAAAAAAGTTCCTTTCCAATGTGTATTTGGTACACACAGTGGCTTCGTGCTACTGACAGACATTTTTAACTGATTCATTTGTTGATTCAGGTGTTACATTATAATTTGTCTGAATTTGAAAAGATTCGGATGAATACATTATGAATTGACGGATGTTCAGTATCTCAGTGACAAAGATCAATGGCCAGAAAAGATTCATGACATTTATTGATAAAGTTTTGATGATTTCTTTGCTCAACATCATCAAAAAGGGGGAGAATCTAACTTCAGGAAATGTTAGTTAAAGAAAAGCTTGTAACGGTTTTGGAGAAAGAATGTCAAGAAAGATGATTTGGAGAAAGTTTGTTGTAAGATTTTGTCAAGGAATGCAAGTTATAAGGAGATTGTACAGAATTGAAAGAGAAAGCTCAAATAATTCAGAATGTTAGTTGGAATTTTTTGAAATTTTTTTGAAGATGATTTGCTGAAGCAAAGAGAGCTAAATCTGAAGATAATTTCTTTCTTGAGTCTGAAAGAGGTTTCTACAACTTTTAGGGGAGATTGTTAAAGATTTTTGAAGAGCATACTCACAGACTTTGAAGAGATTACAAAAAGTTCTGAAGACAATTCAAAGGAAAGAAAGATTGATTTTGAGCAAAAGGGGAGATTGTTTTGCATGTCTTTTTGAAGACGATCTTGAATCCAAAGGGGGAGAATGTTAGTGGACAAATATATTGGATACAAGATCATAAAGTCGAAGATGAAAGTCAGGTCAAAAGCTCAAGTCAACTCTCAAGCTAAAGTCAAAGTCTTTGTAATAAAGGTCAAAGTCAAAGCTTTTGTATTTTAGTGTAAGTATTTTTCTTTGTAAGTGTTAGGGTACAAATAGTATTATTTTTGTTTGTAGACTCATATGACTAGAATACTAGAAGAGTTGAGCGCGTTTTAGAGAGAGAAATTGTGAGAACACCGTTGTAATCGTAATTGGTGATTGAAATACAATTGAGTTGATTTGTGTTGTCATCTTAATCTTGATTGTTTTACACGCTTTGTGGGACACACAAACTTATTATTAAATTATATGTGTATACATTCTTGATCTAATTCCTAATGTTTTAACTTTTAATTGTGTTTTTGCGTTACAGTTTAGCTCAGAATTGCTAAATGAAACAAGTTTCAGGAAACAATTAAATAAAATTGTGTGGAATGTGTTCATTGATCCAAATGAATTTGAGATGAAATGGAGGATTTTGTTGGAAGATTTTTCCCTCACTGATAATAATAAGTGGCTTCAACATTTATTCAACATCTGTGAAAGTTAGATCCCGGCATATTTTAGGGACACTCTACTGTGTTGTTTGATGAAGACAACATCTCGTTCAGAGTATAACAATTCTTTTTTCAATGCATTCTCACATTTTGACAACACTCTTGATTTTTTTGTCAACTGTTTGATGCAGCTTTGGATAAACAACATTTTTCACAACGGAATCTTGATCATGTAACAAGGTCAACCTCGCCGAAGTGGTTGACTCCTTGTAGAATTGAGAGGTGTTAGTGCAATATTTGTTGTATTCTAGATCATTAAGATTGAAGTTGAAAGCCTCAAGTCAAAGCCTCAAGATTGAAAGTCAAAGTCAACTACTTAATGAAGAAAGTCAAAGTCAAGATCGTTGTTAATGTCTTTGTTGGTTGTTTAATTTCCTTGTATAGTATATAGGTATAAATAGGTTTGTCTTTGTTGTGATTAGCTGTAGAACTTAAGAGGTGTGTATTTTTCATTCTAATCATTATAGAGAGCTTTTTGAGAGAGAAAGTTGAAATCTTGGTTCAAGATCAATAATACAAGTGAGATTTGTGATTGATTGTGTTAAACACTTGCATATTTGGGACTAATAATTGGTATCAGAGCAGACAAGAATCAGAAAGATTAATCAAATTCGAAGATTTGTTGTTATTTTTAGAAAGTCGCAAGAAGATACTGTTGTGGATCGAATTTTAGAGAATTGGAGTTATTTTTATTGGAAATTGACTCTATTGCATTCGATTTTTTATTGTAATAAGGTCTTGTATTGATTGTTTTGTCAAATTCACAACATTTAGTGTGAATTTTTGGAATTGTTGTTGATATTTGTTCGAAAACTTTCAGAATCTGAGTTTAGATCGAATCCGTAATTTTGTGAATTTTTGTTGAAATCATCCACTAGAATTATGTTCAGTTTGTAATCGTGGACTAATCTGCAAAGTTTCAGCATCTAATTAGAAGTTTTGATCGAGTTATGGCCAAATTTGAGGTTTAAAGTCGACTTCTCGCAAGATCTGAAAAACTCGCAAGTTCTTCGAGGTTAATGCAAGCGTCATACAGTTGTCGCAAGATTCAAATTGATTTTGGTGGAAATTTTCTAAGTCTATAACTCGCAAGACTTGACATACGACAAGTGAACTTGACGCAAGAAGGCATCTTCGTCAAGTTACTGTTCAACTGGTGCGATCTACGACAAGTTGTACTTCTCAGGTTGAGGCGTCTGCGAATAGTTTACTTCTCGGGTCCCTTGGTTTACGACAAGCAAGTTCTCGGGTCCTTTGGACTGCGAATAGTAAGCTTATCGGGTTCAAGAGCTTATGACAAGTGTAGAACTTGGTTATAGGCGCTTGCGACAAGCTACTTCTCGGGTATAGTAGCTTGCGACAAGTTACTGTTCATGTGTAGAAGCCTGTGACAAGTTTGTTTATTCAACTCGCGACAAGTTTGGTTATGTGGTCTACGCCAAGTTTTTCTCATTGGTTTGTGATAAGTACTATATTTGGTCTACGACAAGTACATACTGTGGTTTGCAACTAGTTCAATTTTGTTCAACATTTTTCTGATTTTTGTATACAGTCACTGCAAGTGTTTTTAATAACAATGAGTGATGATGAGTACTCTGCTTTTTATTTACCACGTCGTGAGAGAGAACTGAAATGTAAGATTTCAGAACTTGGACATCAAGAGCAAACACATTTGCATATCATCAAAAGTTTTGAGAGAAGAAACTGATCAACTCAATAAAAGTTTAAGTCAGGTCAAGAAGAAAAATAGAGAGTCTGATGGGATATTGAATAGTGAGATCAGTATTTTGAAGAAAACCAATCAAGAGCTCAAACAACATATTTTTGATTTACAGCAAGGCGATAAGATCAAGTTGACTGAAGAGAAAGCAAAAGCATTAGAGACTGAGAACTTTGAGCTATAGAAGAAGATTTCTGAATTGGAAGCTCAGATTGTCAGAGACAATAAAGATGCTACCAAGAAAAGTGAAGAGAAATCAAAGGCTTTGGACAGTAAAGGAAAAGATGAGATTTGCTAGTGAAAAACAAATGTTTGCACATAAATTTTTTGAGTTTTCAAGAAAATCATTTGTAGAAAAGAAACTTGTTGAGCTTAAATGTGCAAAACTTTCAAAACAAGTGTCTGATTTTCAAAAAGTTATAATTATGGAAAGAGATAAGTTTGAGAAAGAAAAGAAGATGTTTGAGCCGAAACATGTTGGAGTCTTCAATGAAGTATCATATAAACGAAAGACTGTGCAAAAAGATTTTGAGGAAGAAAGAAAGGTGTTTGAAACAGAGATAAAGAAGTTATCAAAGAAGTTATCTGAACTATCAACAAAAGTACTAAAAGAACAGAATGCAAAGTCTGAATTACAGAAAAAAGATTGATCTACTCTCAATAGAAAGAAAAGTTTGTCCACCAAGATAGCAGAACTTGAAGGAATCATTTTCAAGGTTGATTTAAGTGCACAAAAGAGTCCAGATACTATTGCTCAATCACCTTTGAATGATTCAGCTGATTCAGAATGTTCATTCAAGACATCTTCAAGTTCATATCATCCAAATGTTTCTTCAAAGAGGTTAGTCAATCCTAAGGATCAGATTCGTACTACTAACCTTTTCTATGATAAATCTGTTGATGGTACAGGCAATATTAGAAAGAAAAATGTTAAGGAAAAGATGGTTTGGAGAGTCAAAGGTTTTACTGATGAAAGGAATGTACATAAATCATTTATGCACACATCTAATGCCAAAAAGAACAATGTTCATAAAGGTAAATCTTTTGTTAAACATGATCTTGTTTACACTATAAATCAATTAATCAGGTTAGCACAAAAGAAAAACTCTTGTTCTTACTGTGGTGCAAATGATTTTGTTCACAAAGATTATGTTCATAATTGGTATGGATCATATCATATTACTTCCCATATAACAGCAACTAACAGATATGGACCCAAGTTCTAGTGGGTACCAAAATCAAAAGCTACTCCATCTTTCTTGCAGGTACTTCAAGTGTAGGGGGAGTAAGAAGATTGGCTTCTGAATATTACAGTTTAGAACCCGTACTTCAAGGAACATAATGGCTTCTGAATAATACAGTTCAGAACCCATACTTCAAAGAAGAGAATATTTATGACTTCTAAACACAATAGTTTAGGGCTCGTACTTCAACGATCAAGATACTAAAATGAGATGAATCAACTTTCAAAGGGGAGTACATATTATTCCTACTGACATATTTTCTGATTTTTTCAGATGCATTTAATGCAATATTTCAGGTGAAGTAAATGACTTATAGATTATTCAATCTAGAAATAAATCTTTAATGGATGTTGACTTCTTGTCAATTCAGATCAGATCAGGACTCGTTTTTCAATGTTTTACTGACAGAGTTACCCGATTCCAGTTCAGAATCATCTGTGGAAGACAAGGATGTTGAGACTGATGAAGATGTCCGAAGGTTTTCTAAGAATCTTGCTATGATTACAAAGTAGTTTAACAAGAGGTTTGGCAAGAAAAAGTATTATTTGAAGAGCAAATCGGATCTGTATAAGAAAGACAAGTCTGAAAAGTACAAGCCGAAGATTGAGAAAGAAGGTTTTTGAAAGGAATGATGAGAAGAAAGAAGAGAAGTTAGATACTCAGAATGTCAGGTGTTTTAATTGTGAAAATCCTGGTCACTTTTCTAAAGATTGTCGATTCAAGAAGGTGAAAAACTCTGAGTATTATGCCAAGAAGTCTTTGTTGGCCAAAAAGCAAGAAGAGGGAAAGGCACTCATGGCCGATGAAGAGAACTGGATCGATGAGACTTCTGACAAGGAGGAAGATCATTTCACACAAGTTCAGTGTTTCATGGCTAAACTGGATGAGGAGACAAAGACCACGGAGCAAAGCAACTCAAATGCTGAATTGGAGGTAAGCCATAATTCTGACAATTATGAAGTTATTCAAATTTTAATTTCTCAAATTGATTTCATGGAAAAAGAGTTTAATGTTTTAAAAGAAAAGCTTAGTCATGAATGACAGTCAATGATGAATTTTTGAGATGAAAGTGCATGTTGAAAGTTGTGATTGAGGATAAGGAGAATGAGAAAACTTTGTTAAAAAAGGAGAAAGTTGATTTAACAGCAAAAATCTCTGAGCTCCAAAAGGATTTAGTTAACTTGAATTCCGAAAAAGGTGAATATAAAATCATGTTTGAAGCCTGTTTTGAAGAAAGAAATTCTGCTTACTGCAAAATTAAGCAACTTGAGGATTTGAATTATAAAAGAGGTCAGACTGAGCAGACGTTGAATCTTTTGACGAATAAACCCAAAGACGACAGGTTTTACAATCCTAAGATGGGTTTGGGTTTATCGGGAAATCATGTTTTGAAAAGTGCTTTTGAAAACCTGTATAATTTTGATAAAATGGGGCCAAACTCTCAAAAGATTCCAGATATCCGAGAAACATTTGTTAAAGCTGAAACTATGATATCTGAAACTCCTAAAAAGGGAAAAAAGATTGTAGATGAAGAATTATTTGATGATTGTACTGATTCTCAAAATTCAAGTTTTAAATCAGTTGGATTTAAATATGATGGTTTAAACTAGGGTTGAGCAAAGGCGAGTACCCGCCTTAAATTCCCGGAACCGGAACCGGTTGTTCCTAGAATGAAGGAACCAGAACTGGTTACACCGGTTCTTTATATTTGGGAACCGGTCCAGGAACCACCGGTTCCGGTACCGGGTATCCGCTTTCTAATTTTTAAAAAAAAATTATCATTCATATTATAAAAAAATTAATATTAATATTTTACAAAGTACCAACGTAAAGAAATAAATATCACAAACGTGAAAACTAATACGATAAAAACTAAAACCTAATAAATACTACAAACGATGCTTACAAAACAAATAAATATTACAAATGGTGGTTCGAAAACAAATAAATACTACAAAGGTGCTTCCAAAACACTTTCACGTCATTAAAATTAGTTGATGCTAATAAATACTACAAACGGTGCTTCCCTAAAAGGTAGCTTATTAAATTTTTATAAATAAATAAAGCATATTTTATTAAAAAAACTAGCGGGTACCCGTCGGTTCCGATTCTAGATACCCTACGGGATTGGGTACCCGGTCCCGGAACCGATCCCAGTGGGTACCCAACGGTTAACGGTTCCAAAAAAATGAGAACCAAAACCGGAACCGATCTCGGTAGGTTCCATAATTTAGGAACCAGAACCAATCACATCGGTTCCGGTTCCGAAACCGGCAGTTCCGAAGCGGTTCTGGTTCCAAAGGCGGTTCCCACTTCCGATGCTCACCCCTAGTTTAAACACAAGCTATAAAAGCCGAAAGCTTGAGTTTGTTGAGTTTGAATCATTATTTTCCACACCAAGTTCAAATGATGAATCAGTATCTAAAGATAAAATTAACATTGAAACCAAATGTCAGTATGATGACTATGAGTCAGATTCTAATACTTGTGTTCAGAATATTAAATCTGAATCTATTGTGTCTGATTCTAGTAAGGAACGTAAGGTAGAGGATTCTGCTAATGTTAAGGAATCTGAAAATAAGTCTGAATTCATCAACAAAATGTCTAAAGAAATTTTTAATTAGTTGATTAATGCTTCCAATTCTGATCCTATTTTTGAAAAGCCTGAGTCAAACTCTGAGTCTAACAAAATTTCTGTTTTGCAAAAAGAGTTATCTGATCTGCAAAAGCTTCTTGAAGAAATTGAAGATGAGAAATTTGATCTTCAATTTAAGCTTGAAAAATCTTTAAATGAAAACTAAGAGCTTTGCAAAAAGATAATTGAATTAGAAGATGCAAATTTTAAAAAGAATTTGTCAGATCAGAAAGGTTTTGAAAATCAAAAATGGAATGTTCATTCCAACCCAGAGTTTGTGACTCTTGCAAAAGCCTGAGTTGTATATTCTCAAAAGTTTGAAAATCAGCAAAGCATTTTCGAAGTCGATGAAACATCAGGCATTAAAACTGTTAATTCATCTTGTAATATTTCTGCTAACTCAAGTTCTTGTGGTGTTTCAGATGTGAATGGAAAGAAAGGTGGGAAGTGGAAGAGAAAGAATTATGAACAGAAGGACAATCAAAATGTTTCAAAAACATGTACTTCTTTTAAGAAATATCTGAATGTAAAGGCAACCGATAGTGATTGTAAAAACGATTGTATTTCCTTTGATGCGAATAAATGTCGATTTTGTTTGGATAAATGTACTTCTTTTGATAAATTGTAGATATTGACATTGGCTCAAAAGAATCTTAAATGCAATCACCGTGGGCGAAATTCATTGTCTTTCAACACCGCTCTTTCAAAGCTAAAGAATGCTAAAAGCTTTTATCAATCCAAATCATTTTCCAAGGCCTCAACTCAACACATTAGTGTTTTCAAGGCTAAGAAAGACAGATTTTCAAATAAAAATTCTTTTAAAGATGTTGATGTTAAGTTTGTATGGAAATGGTTACCGAATCCCAAATATGAATGGAGAATCAAAGGCTCGGTAAATGATTTTAACAAATTGAAATATGCTAACAAGAAAGGACCCATCTGGATATAGGTACCTAAGGCAAAGTAATTGTTCTTTTGCAGGCCTGTCATTTGTGGTTCATAGATTCTGGATGCTCGAGACATATGACAGGGTTCGAACACTTATTGCATAATTATGTGGAACATCCTACGGGAACAGTTGGTATTGCGAATGATGTTGTCAAAGGCTACGTCAGAGGTTACGGTATGCTTACCAATGGTACCGTTACCATCCAAAAAGTGATGTATGGTGAAGACTTAGACTATAATCTTTTCAGCACCAGTCAATTCTGTGATAGTCATTTTCACGTAAGGTTTACGATTACTCATTGTCATGTTGATGATCAAGATGGAACTGAGATTTTCAAAGGTGAAAGGTATGGAAATCTTTATGCTGTCGATTTTCCAACATTATCTGCTTCAAGATCTGTATGCTTGATTGCTAAAGCTTCAAAAGAAGAAAGTTGGATTTGGCATAAAAGATTGTCTCATCGAAATTTCAAAGCCATCAACAATCTAGCAAGCAAAGGTTTAGTCTGAGGTCTACCAGAGATGAGGTTTGAGAAATATTCCATGTGCCCAGCTTGTGAAATGGGTAAGATGAAACGAAGTTGTCATAAAGCAAAAATGGAATCTTCTTGAAAATCACCGTTAGAAATGATACATTTGGACCTCTGTGGACCGATGAGAATTCAATCAATCAATGGTAAGAAGTATATTTTGGTCATGATTGATGAATACTCAAGATACACATGGCTTGAGTTCCAAAGAGTTAAATCAGACGCACCAGAGTTGATAGTTGCTTTTATAAAGAAGATTCAAGTTCTTCTGCAACTTCAAGTTCAGAAATTAAGGAGCGACAACGGTACTGAATTCAAAAATGAAACCCTACATAACTATTTACAGTCGGTGGGGATATCTCATAACTTTTCAGCTGCTCATACTCCTCAACAAAATGGAGTTGTAGAACGAAAGAACAGAACTCTGGTGGAAGCAGCTAGGACTACTCTCGCTTATTCAGGACTGCCATTGCATCTATGGGCTGAACCGATTGCAACTGCTTGCTTTACGTAGAATAGGACGATCATCACAAAGCGTTTACAGAAAATTTCTTATGAGATTATTAATAACCGCAAACCTAATGTAAAATTGTTAGATCACAGATTTATTGGATTCAAGATCATCCAATCTGAAGACTGGAATCTGAAGCTAAAACTGAAAAGTCGCTCTCGATATTAGACTAATGTCGTTTGTAATAAGTGTCAAAGTTTATTATTGTGTTAATTAATAGTATTTTATATTAGTTCCTAAATATCTAGATATTAGTTTAGATATTATGTTTTAGATATTATATTTTCTAGATATTATGTTAGAGATATAAAAGGTTTTGAGATATTATAATCTCATAACTCTTAATATCTCAAAACATAGAAATCGATCAAAAACTGTTCACAGTGAGAGCTTAAACAGAGAAACAATATCAACCTTTGTAAACCGCGTTTGTAATCAAAACAGGTTGGTAAATCGTATCTTGTTTGTTGTTTGATTATCTGGTAAACGATCGTGTTCAATCACAAGGACTCATAATTGGTATCAAAGAAAATACCAGATCAAAATCAAACTTTTAGAAACTCTTTGTGTTCTTCATTTTTCAACATTGTTCCATCGATCAAAATCTCAAAACAATGGTTGTTTTTAAAATCAAAAGGTTGTGTGTTGTTGTAGTTGGCAAGTCGATCAACTTGTCAAAGTTTGGGGCTGTAAATCGATTTCCAGGTTGGTTTATTTGGTGATTTAAAGACCGTTTTATCGAAGAAGAAACACTCACCGGTCGACACCGGTTACACGCACATCGGTCGCAACACCGGTTCCGGTCGAAGACACAATTTCCAATCCGGTCTCTACCCCAGTCGAATACTAAACATTGGTCAAGCAACGGTCCGGTCAAGCACAAGTCCGGTCGAACATTTATCCGGTCGTCATCTCCACTTTGCGCCAACCATTACTCGCGCAAAAGTTCTTTCGCGCGACCTTCTTCTCACGCAAATCTATATTTCACGCCAACCACTTCTCACGCAAAGTTTACTCTGCGCCAATCACTTCTCGCGCAAACCTTCAGTTCGCGCGACCCGCTACTCGCGCAAAACCCCTTTTGCGCCAGCTTCTTATCACGCAAAGCTGATTTTTGCGCCAACCTCTCTTAGCGCAAAATTGTGCTTTTGCTCGAGTTCCAGACTTGGTCTTATTATTCAGTGTTTATCTGATTTTATCTTGACTAACATTCAAGTACAAGTTCTTATTGCATACTAAACAGAACAAGAGAAGCCCTAGCTATCGGAACTCACACAAAGCCACCAGTACTCTTCAGGGGAGAGTATGAACAGTGGAAAGATCGGTTCATGGACTTCATAGAAAGACATGATTTGGGTACATTAATCAGGAAATCTTTAGAAGAAGGAGTTATGCCACCTGTTTGGGAGACTCGTACAGAGGGAACTGATGAGATACCATATCAACTTAAGTTTGATGATCTCGAAGGTGATGCACTAAAGAGAGCAAAAGCTGATAGATTAGCAAAGTATTTCATTCTTCAAGGCATTACTAATGAAATATACATGAAGATATACAGCTACAAAGCCACAGGTAAACAGATGTGGGATCAACTAGAGAAAATGATGCTTGGTTCAAAAGTTGGAAACCAACTCAAGATATCCAACTGCCTCAACAACTATGAAGAATTCAAAGGAAGAGTTGGAGAATCTCTAGAAGAAACATATGACAGGGCAGAAAGGATGGAAGACTCAACGACTACTCATCCAACCAGTTCAGATATCTTTACTGAATCCAACTCCTCAATTCAGCAAGATATTCCAGTTCAAATACCGACTCCAACAGTTGAAGTTGTGACAAATAATGAAGAGACAGAAGTTGTTGTAACAGTAGGATGTTCTGTACAGACTGGTCTATGGACGAACCAAGTTGTACCTGCTGAGCCTTCTGCACCTACTACTTCAACTGCGATCATCATTCCTCCTGAACAACCTGAAGAAGGTAATAGTGGATTCTTAGATGATAATATTGATATATATTCATATAATCCACTTCCTCATGAACATAAATGGACCAAAGAGCACCCGATAAGCCAGATCATTGGTGATCCTTCAAAACCGGTGCAAACTAGGTCAGCTTCAATGAATATGTGTATGCATGAATCCTTTCTGAGCAAGATCGAGCCATCTCGCGTATCCGAGGCTCTTGCCGATTCAGACTGGGTGACTGCAATGCAAGAAGAGCTGAATCAGTTCGACGTACTTAAAGTCTGGAGACTCGTACCCAAACCTCAAGGTAAAACTATCATAGGTACGAAATAGGTGTTCAAAATCAAGAAAGATGAAGATGGTACCGTTATCACAAACAAAGCAAGACTTGTTGCCAAAGGATACTGGCAAGAGGAAGGAATAGATTACGACGAGACTTATGCTCATGTGGCGCGTTTAGAGGCAATTCGAATGTTTTTGGCCTACGTCGCTCACAAGAACTTCACTGTCTTTCAAATGGACGTGAAGACCGCCTTTCTGAATGGCATTCTAAAGGAAGAAGTCTACGTCTCGCAGCCAGAAGGCTTTGTCAATCAAGAGAAACTGAATCATGTCTACATTCTCGACAAGGCACTCTATGGACTGAAACAAGCTCCTCGCGCCTGGTATGATGTCCTATCTCAATTTTTAGTCAAGTATGGTTTTTCAAAAGGTACGGTAGATACCACTTTGTTTATTAAAAAGGAGAAAGTCGATATCATTCTTATTCAAATCTATGTGGATGATATTATATTTGGCTCTACAAATCCTAAATACTGTAAGAATTTTTCAAACCTTATGGTGTCACGTTTTCAGATGAATATGATGGGAGAGATGAATTTCTTTCTCGGATTACAAGTCAAACAATTTTCATCGGGGATTTTCATCAATCAATCTAAGTACATTCTTGATATTCTTCGGAAGTTCAAAATGGAAAATTGTAAACCGATTGGTACCCCAATGGCACCTGGTACTAAGATTGGCACCGATCCTTCGGGAAAGGATGTTGATTTTACTACTTATAGAGGGATGATAGGTTCTTTAATGTATCTCACTTCAAGTAGGCCGGATATAATGTTTTCTACATGTTTATGTGCCAGATATCAGGCTAATCCTAAAGAATCCCATGTGTCTGCTGTAAAGCGCATTTTTAGGTATCTAAAGAGGACTGCAGATCTTGGTCTATGGTATCCTAAAGATACTAGTTTTGAACTAACAACATATACAGACGCAGATCATGCTGGTTGTATGTTAGACAGGAAGAGCACGTCAGGTCATATACAGTTCCTCGGTGATAAACTCGTCAGTTGGGCATCAAAGAAGCAATTATGTGTCTCAACTTCAACGGCCGAAGTAGAATATGTAGCTGCTGCTAGCTGCTGTTCTCAGGTCTTGTGGATGTGAACGCAACTGCGAGACTACGGTTTTCACTTCAACAAAATCCCGATCTACTATGACTCGAAGAGCGCTATCGCAATAACAGCTAATCCTGTTCAGCATACAAAGACCAAACACATAGATGTCAGGTATCATTTTATCAAAGATAATGTCGAAAAAGGAACAATTGAACTTTACTTTGTAAAAACTGATTATCAACTTGCAGATTTGTTTACCAAACCCTTGGACGAAAAGAGATTCAATTTTCTTGTCTCTAAGCTTGGTATGCTAAATCTTAAGATCTAAGCGGTGGTTACCTATTAAAGTTTCTTATTGTAAATTTTTCCTCATTTCTTTTCCATTATTTCCGCAAGATATTTGTTCTTTATTAGTCTGTTCATGATCAAAGGGGGAGTGTGAGAAGAAACTCCAAAGATGATCATTGTTATTTTTGAGGGGGAGCATACCTAATTCCTGCATTTACCTTTTATGTCAAATTTTTGTAATGCATGATTTTAGGGGGAGCTCTTCAAGTCAAAGGAGTATGGATATGACTTCTGATTATTTCTGATCAGAACTCATACTTTCATTGTTTTTCTGCTTTTTGTCATTTTAATTTAAGTGAATAAATTTGCTTTGCCTATGACATAAGACTTTTGCAGTTTTTGAGAGACGCTTACAAGATCATATCTTTATGACTTTAAGCTTAGCTTCATGAGATGTAAGATCGCACGTAAAGGTATAATCCAATATCTTAATCTCATATATGGTTGAAAGAAGGACAACTTTCAATCATTGAAAACATGTTCTTAAATGTTCAAACCACTTCCTGAATCTCAAACCGATTTCATGAATTGGAAGTGTGATTTTAAATGTTTTCAAGATCTATTTGAGCTTTAACTGAAATAGTTAAACCAAATTGAGCATCATATGCATCATAGGAAAACATCGGATTTCATTGTGCTAGGACTTAACACAACTTCTATGGATACACTTTAACCAGTGTTTCCTACCCAAGAGGTTAATCCATAATGATTGAGTGTGAGAAATCAAAAGAAATGAGTGTCGGATGTGTGATGAGATATACAGGAAAATAGAGTTCGGTTAGAAGTAAACTGAATGTTTTAAAGAAAGAGGGTGTGAGAACAGAGTTAAAAGAATATCAGAACTCTGCACCAACTACTTTCTGAGTCGGGCAGCCAAAATTCTAATGTTTCACAACTCTTTGGTGAACATTATTGAAATAGGCAACTAGCCCATGCCAACTCTTGATCAAACCTCACCAACTACTCATTTTCTTCTTAACAAGAAAGTGTTTCACATTTTCAAAGGGGACGCAGCACATTTGCTATCTGATTTTCATTTGGAAAATCTGGATATTGAAAAGAAGGAAGTCTGTCCCCCACCTTCGCACTTCAATCATGCACATTGAGTCTGTGTTTAACTTACTGTTGTCTCAGTGGTTTACACAAATTTGAGTCTATAAGCAATCATCTGTGCTTAATTCTTTCTATCACAAGCACGAACACACAAGGAATTTGTTTCTTTGTCATAACGTTCATAGAAATTTCCTTTGTGGTGTTTCGATGATTGAATGGAAGCCCTGGGGGAGTGAACATCATAAAAGCTCCTTTCCAATGTGTATTCGTTAATCACAGTGACTTAGTGTTACTGACAGGCATTTTAACTCATTCATTTGTTGATTCAGGTGTTACACGATTATTTTGTCTGGATTTGCAAAGATCTGAATGAATATCTTTTGAATTGACGAATCAGAGGCTTCAAATGAAAGACATTTCTTACTCAGAGTTTTGATGAAATCGTTTCTCTATTCATCAAAAAGGGGGAGAACATAAAGCTTGAAGAAATGTCCATTACATTACAAGATTGGAAAAGAGAAGAGTTAACCAAGAAATGCGAGAGATCAAAGTATTCTGAAGACATGCTAATTTTAGAGAAATTTTCTTTGAAGATACTTTGCTAAAGCATTCCGAGCTAAAGAAGGAGATTCCATCTTCTGAGCTGAAAGAGAAGACTGAATTGCTAAATCATTTTAGTAATGATCTTGATCCAAATGGGGAGATTGTTAGATCACAGATTTATTGGATTCAAGATCATCCAATCTGAAGACTGGAATCTGAAGCTAAAGCTGAAAAGTCGCTCTCGATATTAGTCTAATGTCGTTTGTAATAAGTGTCAAAGTTTATTATTGTGTTAATTAATAGTATTTTATATTAGTTCCTAAATATCTAGATATTAGTTTAGATATTATGTTTTAGATATTATATTTTCTAGATATTATGTAAGAGATATAAAAGGTTTTGAGATATTATAATCTCATAACTCTTAATATCTCAAAACATAGAAATCGATCAAACACTGTTCACAGTGAGAGCTTAAACAGAGAAACAATATCAACCTTTGTAATCCGCGTTTGTAATCAAAACAGGTTGGTAAATCGTATCTTGTTTGTTGTTTGATTATCTGGTAAATGATCGTGTTCAATCACAAGGACTCATAGAAGCGGGATTTGTAGTCAGAAATAAGGCCAAACTGGTAGCTAAAGGTTATTGTCAACAGGAATGGATAGATTATGATGAAACCTTTGCCCCAGTGGCGAGAATCGAAGTTGTTCGCATATTTTTGGCCTATGCAGCCTATAAGAACTTCAAGGTGTATCAGATGGACGTTAAGTCTGCTTTTCTGAATGGAATTCTGCATGAAGTGGTCTATAAGAATCAACCATAAGGCTTCGTCGATCCTCAGTTTCCAGACCATGTCTATGTTCTCGATACGACGCTTTATGGTTTAAAACAAGCACTGAGAGCATGGTATGAAACTCTGACTGAATTCCTTTTAGTTTCTGGCTTCAAGAAAGGTACAATAGATACCACTTTATTTCTGAAAAAGCATGGTGATGACTTGATCTTAATTCAGATTTACGTTGATGACATTATATTCGGATCGCCTAACCCTAAATTTTGTAAAAACTTTTCAAAAATCATGGAGACTAGATTTGAAATGAGTATGATGGGTGAGCTGAACTTTTTCCTTGGACTTCAAGTGAAACAGTCACCTGAAGGCATATTCATTAATCTGTCTAAGTACATCAAAGACATTTTGAAAAAGTTTAACATGGCTGATAGTTCTTCTATGAATACTCCAATGGAAACTGGAACGCTTTTAGACGCAAATTTATCTAGTAAGTTTGTCGACCAAAAGAACTACAGAAGCATGATTGGATATTTATTATACTTAACAGCCAATAGACCTGATATCAAGTTTGCAACATGTTTCTGTGCACGATATCAGTCAAATCTGAAGGAGTCACATCTTGCGGCTGTCAAACGAATCCTAAGATATCTTGAAGGAACACCCGGGTTAGGCCTTTGGTATCTGAAGGATTCGGGTTTTGATTTAACAGCTTTTACTGATGCAGACCATGTTGTTTGTAAGTTGGACTGGAAGAGCACTTGTAGGTCATGTCAGTTTGTAGGCGATAAATTGGTGAGCTGGAGGTCAAAAAAGCAGAATTGTGTCTCAACTTTGACAGCAGAGGCGGAATACGTTGTTGCAGCGAGTTCTTGTTCACAAGTGTTATGGATGATGACGCAATTGAAGGATTTCGACTACACGTACAATAGAGTGCCTATCTACTGTGACTCAAAAAGCTCGATTGCATTTACAGCTAATCCGGTACAACATTCCAAGACCAAGCATATCGATGTTCGCTACCACTTCATAAAAGACCATGTGGAAAAAGGTTCGATAGGGATGCATTTTGTACAGACGGACTACCAACTTGCAAACCTTTTCACCAAGTCGTTGGATGAAAAGAGGTTTAAATTCCTGATCAGCAAGTTAGGTATGTTAAATATGTCTCCTTGAGTCTGTGAGATTTTCCTGCATGTGTCTAGGGGGAGTTCATGTTGTCTATGCTTAATTCAAGGGGGAATTCATAAGTTTGATTATACTCTGTTATTACTGACGAATGCGGAATTATCTTAGATGATTACCAAAATATTTTATCTTTTTGCAGGTGATTGTTAGTTTTAGGGGGGGTTACTATTCTCACTGGAGAATATGTGACAATGGCTTCTGAATATTATAGTTCAGAACCCGTCTTTCAAAGATTTTGATCTTCACTAGTTAAATTGAATGATCAATCTTTCAAAATATCGAGGGGGCGACTATCTAATTTTTTGTCAAGAAGAAGCTTCCATGTTTATAATTCTTTGTGATTTGTAGATATCTCTTATCATGAAGAGGAGAAAATTATTAGAAGGAAATTTTATTTTCAGGGGGAGTTAAGAATCTCAAGGTAAATGTAAGTATTTATGATTCTTAATCTCTACATGTTTGAAAGAATAACAACTTTCAGATATGAAAAATGTTTGAAAAATCTCTACATGTTTGAAAGAATAACAACTTTCAGATATGAAAAATGTTTTCATAAATGTTCAAACCACTTTTTGTTCTCAAAAGATTTCATGAACTTAGAAGTGAGATTTAAATGTTTTTCATATTTCCGCGTTATTGTTTAGCTGACCGTATGTTTCCAAAGATCAATACTTGTGTATTATCTTTTCTATATACTGTCAAGTATTCACACCCATCGGTTCAGTATTTCTTATTGACTTTGTTATTACCATGTCTCTAAAAGAAGTATATTTCGAAGGTAATACTCTCGTTTGTTTTCAAAGTTGTTGAGCATCAATCATCATTTCAGTATTTGTGCGTTCATTGCCAAATTGTTTATATTTGTTCATATAAACAACTACCAAGTTCTTTGATACCCTAACCATTTCATGCTTATATTTCATGATTTTTGATCTGATTGATACATTATCAGATTCTCAAAACATGTCTATTGTTTTCATTTCATTCATTCATTATCTTTGTTTTGAGAGATCTTCAACGTTCATAAGCTCACACACGAATGTTATTTCTTTGGAGCTTACATCCATTTGACATTGTTATCATATTTTGCATACTTCATTGTTCAAGTTAAATTGTTGAGCAACATTATTCGTTTTAGGACAAAATTTCAAGGGATTCTTGTGATGCTTAACAGAACTTCCATGGATTCACGTTAACCTATGTTTCCTACCCCAAAAGTTATCCTTGAGTGATTGAGGGGTGATGGATCATAAATCAAATTGTGGGAGAGATAACTCATCCGGTTGAGTTTTTCTCAGTGTGATGAGGTAAAATGGAAAAGAGAGTTTGGTTAGAAGTGAGCTTAAATGTTTAAAACGAAAGAGGGTGTGAGAATAGAGTTAATAGAATATCAGAACTCTGCACCAAATCTTTTCTGAGCCGGGCAGCCACATCTACTGTTGGTTCACATTTTTTGGTGACCATCATTGAAAAATACAGTGAGCCCATGCCAACTCTTGTTATTACCCCACCAACCACTCATTTCTTTCTTAATAGAGAAATGTTTCATTTTCTTTGGGGATGCAGCTTATATGCTATATGGTCTTCATTTGCAGGATCTAGATATTGAAAAATAGGTGTCCCATGTAGATCCCAGTTTCAGTGCAATCAACAGATATAAGAACAATGATGAACAATATATTGGCCACAGCAACTAGTTATATGATTAATATAAACTTCAAAGGGCTAAGGTTTACAGAGAGAATTTCTGATAATAGTATGTAAACCTAACAACTAGTAAACTGAATAATGAATCTCTCCTTTCTAAACTGTTCAACCCTAATAATGAACTAGAAATGCCTTTATATACTTAGGCTTACAGGCCTAATGGGCTAATGGGCTTCGGCCCAATTAAAACAACTATTAAGTAATTACAATATGCACCCTTATAAATACTTTATTCCACTTTCAACACATAGGACTTTCAGTCCTAACAATCTCCCCCTAAAGTTGAATAAAGCATTTATCTTCTTGAAATCTTCAAACATTGATCTTCTTTCCCTCTTGAATCTTTGAAGAACTTTGGTGTTGCATGTCTTCATGACTTTTCACGCTCCCCCTTGAATAAAGTTCTTGGTCTTCATAGTTTCAACTTTGTAACCAGATTCAATGTACAATAGCCTCGACTGAACGCACTATCACGCAACTTTTAACTGTAGAAACTCAATCACATCGGATCAGAACACAAGAAAGATAATGTGAGAGTAACGTGACTTTCCACGGTGCATCTTCAGTTTAAAACAAAGAATCTGTTTTTGAACCGCGAGTTGAATAGGCTTTCATCTCAAGAACTTGTTTCAATCAGCGCGTAGGAGGAATGATAAACAAATTTGTAGCAGACACCACATGATATGGGAAAGAAGAAATAAAATCTTTGAAATCTTCATCTTTGAATTTTAAAACAACATCTTCATCTCTTTGATCTTTAGACCGCCTTCAGAGAAGCAAACTTTCTTTCTTCAAAACTTTGAAATTGAACTTTTGTAAAAATTCTCCCCCTTTTTGATGATTGTGAGCATCATGATCATCAAAACTTCTTCAATTTTTGCACTTTCTTTGATCTCCCCTTTATGATAATTTGACATTCTCCCACCTGTGATCTGATTATCCGTCAATTCATGAAATGTATATATCTGAATCTTTTCAAATTCTGATATAATAAGATTTGTAAACCTGAATCAACAAATGATACAGTTAGTATGCCTGTAAGTAGCACGGAGCCACTTTGTACAACGGATGTACATTGGAAAGGAGTTTTTGTGATGTTCACTCCCCCAGGGCTTCCATTCAATCATCGAAAAACCACAAAGGAATTTTCTATGAATGTTATGACAAGAAAACTCATTCCTTGTGTGCTCGTGAAAGTGTAGAAATGATTGAAGCTACTTAGCTTGATCAGGCTCAAATTGTGTAAACTGTTGGGACAGCAATAGATATTACACGGACTCAATATGTATGAAAGAGGTGCGAAGGTGGGGCAACTTTCCTTCTTTTTCAATATCTAAATCTTCCAAGTGAAGAATAGATAGCAGATATGCTGCGTCCCCAAAGAAAATGAAACATTTCTTTGTTAAGAAAGAAACGAGTGGTTGGTGGGGTTAATGCAAGAGTTGGCATGGGCTAGGTGCCTTTTTCAATGATGTTCACCAAAGAATGTAAACCAATCAGAATATGTGGTTGCCCGGCTCAGAAAGTGGTTGGTACAGAGTTCTGATATTCTTTTAACTCTGTTCTCACACCCTCTTTCTTTTTGTCATTAAAGCTCACTTCTAACCAAACTCTCTTTTCAATTTTTCCGCTCCACACAATGAGAAAAACTCAACCCGATGAGTTATCTCCCCCACTCTTTGATTTATGACCCCTCACCCCTCAAATCACTCTAGGATAGCTTCCGGGGTAGGAAACACTGGTTTACGTGAATCCATGGAAGTTCTGTTTAAGCTCTCACACGATTCCCATGTGATTCCTAAAAAACGATTGCTCAACAGTTTAACTTGAACAGTTAAGCACAAAATGTATGATAGCGTTGTCAAAAAAAATATGCTCAGGAGATTTGAGCAATTGAACTTTGAAAATCCGACAATGTATCAATCAGATCAACTAAACTGGTTAGGGTATCAAAGAATTGGATATTTTGTTTATATGAACAAATATAAACAATTTAGCAATGAAAGCACAATATTAAAAATAATGATTTATGCTCAACGATATTGAATATCAAACGGGGGTATTACCATCGAAATATTGTTTCGTTATGAGACATGGTAATAACAAATACAAATGAAGTACTGAACCTGTGTGTGTGAATACGTGACAGTATAAAGACAAGATAATACGCAAGTATTGATCTTTAGAAACACACAGTCAGTTAAACATTATATCTCAAAAATGAAAAACATTTAAAATCACACTTCTAAATTCATAAAACCTTTTAAGAATCAGAAGTGGTTTGAACATTTCAGAAACTGTTTTTCATGCTTGAAAGTTGTTCTTCTTTCAAACAATCAGAGATCTAGGATTAGAAGATATTTACCTTTTAAGCTCCCCTTCAAATCATGATAGAACGATATAGATCTATTAAGCTCCCCCTGGATATTTGCAAAATATCCAGGTCTAAACGTTGAAGAACGGGTCCTGATCTGTCATGTAATCAGAAGTCAAACTTCGTTGAAGTCCGGGTTCTAAGCTGATTTACTTAGAAGCCATTGTACCTTTGACATGTCCCCCGAGCACCAACTTGTTGATGTTCTTGAAGTTCAAGTGCGAGAGACGACGATGCCATAGCCAACTTTGTTCAGTAGATGCTTTTGACAACAAACAGACTTCCTTATCGGGTTTCAAGGATGAGAGGTCGATCGTGTAGAGGTTGGTTTGTCGCGTGCCAGCAAGTATTTCTTTACCATCCTCAGTTCGAACGCTACACTTTTTAGCCTTGAAAGTAACCTCGAGATTCTTGTCGCAGAATTGACCGATACTGAAAAGATTGTGACCGAGACCTTCGACATAGGAGACTTTCTTGATTGTGATATTATCTTTGACAATATCGCCGTAACCCCTGATAGGAGAGGAGTGATCATTCCCGAACCGGACATTTCCACAAAACCTCTCGGTGAAGTTTGTGAGAAGCTCCCTTCTTCCGGTCATGTGCTTGGAGCAACCTGAATCTAGATACCACACATGACCGTCCTGCAAAACAGGTTATTTCTTTTTAGGTACCCATTCGTAAATGGGTCCTTTAGGGTTAGGGTTAACACCCGACTTAGAGACCCGTTTATAATTGGGTCTTTGTCTTTCACGGGAAACATGACTATGAGAATTATTAGTAGCAATATGATATGAACCAAACCAATCAGATGCATAACGGCTATCAACAAAATCATTTGATCCACAATGAGAACAACACAAACAATCATGCGACAGTTGAAGTAATTGCGGAATTGAATAAACTTTTAAAGGAAAAGTTCCATTACAATCAACTAGAGGTTTAGAAATAAAGACATCATGATTGTTATTGTTCTTTCTAGACTTTAACACTGGATCAACTAATTCTGATGTTGCCGAGCTTTCTCTTGACTTCTTAGCTACCCAAGCATATTTCACTTCTTTCCGCCGACCATACGTATCTGAAATGCCGTTGAACCCATAGTCAGAGGATTTGAAAATTGACGATTGTGACATTTGAGAGCGACCGGTCCTTTTCTTCTTCTGTGAACGCCTTTTCGATTTTGACATGGAAGGTTCTGAAGGAATGTTCACAGAAGGTTTTTGCGAGGCAGATGTAGAACATTCACCCTTATGAAAATTGACCGGAGGCGCACATGACTCATTTAGAAAATCAACATGGCTAGGTAGAGAAGGATTAAAATCAAATTGGCTCAAATTGTTATCTAAACACACCTCAGAATTCAAGAATGCGGAAAATTCAAGTTCCTCATCAGAAAGGACCTTACCACATGAGGACTTCAGAGCATTTGAAGAGTTTGTTGAGTGCAGATCATATGCGGAAGCATTTTTACAATCAGAACACTGATCTGGTTTAAGACTTTGAGGCTCTTTTCCTTTATTTGAAATGATCGGTGACGAGTCACCCATAAAAGCTTTGTAGGAAGATGTGTCAGAAGAAGGATAAGAGTTTTCAGACAGAGACGATAACTCTCTTTGGAGAATGGAAGGCTGAGCATGAGGGTCAACCTTGTGAAGTTGCACTTTCAGATTATCTGCTGCCATAGCAGCCAGTTGTGAGTGCAACTTCTTTATTTCTGTCTGGTAATATTCTTTATCTTCTTCCGACATAGTTTCCTTTTTGTTGGAACTGAGACACTCAATTTGAGATAAAAGACTTTGCTTTTCCTTTTGAAAATTTTCCCTTTCTAGTACATACGATTCTTCTAGCTGAACAAGTTTCTTTTCTAAAAGCAGAGTAGGAACATAAACCTTGGGAGCTAGAGGTTCCTCCTCAGTTTTAACGGTTTTAGTATTTAGTTCAGCTTGAGAGTAACTATGGAAAAAATCGGATGACAGGAAACGGGGTTTGTCAGTATTATAAGAAGCATTTAAAGTATCATAAACAAACGGAAATGTCCTTTTAGAAAGAACAGAGTTTTCTCTTCTCAACTTATCTTCAAGGTCTTCCTCCTCAGTGGGTGTGGTCCAAAGTATCTTATATTCAGGAAAGATTTTGTCTAATCCAAAAAATTCAGATGCATATAAAGTAGGAACTTTGGATAAAGCCTTGTTTAAATAATCAGGGTTATCGTACCCGATACCCGCATTTCCGTACTTTGGTTCTTTTGGTGCGATTAGCTTTAACGTTTGATCAGATTGACCAAATTTATAAAGTTTCTTTTCAAGCTCTTCTAGCTGATTGGATAACCTTATTTTCTCATTTTTGTAAGCCACGTTTTGATTTAACAAATCAATTTTCTCGGACTCAGACATACGGAGCTTATCGGTCAGGTCATCTACTTTGGTCATTAGACTTTGTGACTCTGTTGAACACCTCACATTTTCTTCTCTTAAATTATAAATAGTGCACATGTAGCTAGAAATTTCTAAGCTTTGATTTTCCATAAAGTCAGACTGCTTAGTGACACGGTTTTCCAGAGAAGAGAGAAGTTGTTCTTTTTCTTTTAACAGAAGCTTGTAAGAGTCAAGTTTGTTCATAGATAGTTGCATCTGATCAAGTAAAGCTTCATGAAAAGGGGTACATACCTGGCAAGGAGCATTGTTATCGTCTTCATCAGTATCAGATGGTGATGAATGGTTGCCCATGAAGCACAGATGAGCTTCAGCATCCTCGGGTTCTTCATCCGACACTTGTAGCCAGTAATCGTCTTCAGCCATTAGAGCTTTACCAGCTTCCTTTTCTTTGGCAAGAAGCAGCTTGGCTCGGTAGTAGTCGGCGTTGCGCACAATTGGCTTGCGACAATCTCTGGCGAAATGACCTAACCGACCACAATTGTAACATTTGATCGGTTCGTCTTTAGGCTTTTCTTCATGTCTCTTGTCAGGCTTCTTACCAGCTTCAAAGCGACTGTTACCTTCAGACTTATCACGATGATCACGATGAGTAGAAACTCTTTGCTTATTGGAAGTCTTGGAGAAAAACTTCCTCTTTTGAAATGCTTGAGTGAGAAACACCATTGCTTCTTTCATCTTGGCAAGTTCTGGATCCGAATCGCTATCGGGATCTTCAGGTTCAGAATCACTCAGCACATGTTCTTTTCCAGATGATCGGCTGACGGATTTGCCTCTTCTCTCAGATACGAGTGCTATTTGATCAGTTGCTGGCTTTTCTTCTGCTTTCCCAATAAGTTCCATCACTTCCTCTTCGTCTTGGAGAAGCATTTCATACAGTTCGTGAAGGTACAGCTTCTCCAAGGTTTGAGTGTGGCGAATATGGGAGACGAACGGTTTCCACTCAGACTGTAAGTTGTTCATAAACTTTATGTTGTTTTCCGTGTTCGTCTTTGTGATCTTATTTTTCTGAAGATCATTTAGAAGCATATTAAACCTTTCGTAGGTTTCCGTCAGCGTTTCACCCTTTCGTGCTTTAAACCCATCATATCTGGTGATACAGTTTGTCACTTTTAGCTGGTTATTGATGTGGCTTCCCATCATCATCTTCTCTATTTGGTCCCACATCTTTTTCGACGAGTCTTTGAAACTATCTATACAAGCATAGATGTCATTCGGTAGACTTTGAAGAAGATATGATTTTGCCAGCTTTTCTGCCTCGTACAATTCCTTTTCTCTGTTAGTAAAATCACCAACAGTTTTTCGGATCTGGCGCTCTGGCCAACCTTCAGTTGGGTTTGCCGGTACCACTTTCATTGGCCAATCTTGTGGACCCTCAGTCAGGCATTTGTATATGTCTTCATAGTTGGATTTTGCTTCTATGAAGTTCATAAATCGGTCATGCCACTGAGGGTACTCTCCCCGAAAGAGCACCGGGGGCTTTTGGTCAGAACCGATGGCTAGAGCATCCCTTGAGTTCATTTTTACTTCTTAGCTTAAGAGCACTGTAATGATCGTTAGGCAAGCAGAATGATCCAAATACAATAAAATAGAAGAAACACAGAAACACTTGATTTAAACAGAAAATCAGGTCACGCAAATATCCGGTCGAAGGTATGCCCGGAGGAAGCAGTTATCCGGTCGAAGGACACGTCCGGGGATACACTTATCCGGTCGAATGATACGACCGGGGTCACACGAATCCGGTCGAATGTTAAGACCGGAGGACCCTTATTCGGTCGAAAAGGACAAAAAAAAAACGGATCACCTTTATTCGGTCGAAGGGATAAGACCGGGGACACTCTGTTCGGTCGAAGGGGTTTGACCGGAGCACAAGTGTCCGGTCGAAAGAGGAAGTCTTATTTGGTCCGGTCGAAAGACTTAACTAAAGATAAACACAAACAACCCCGAAGAACACGAAGAATCCGAAGAACCCGAAGAATTTCTGGGTTCGATCGAATGCAAACACAGATCCTTCGATCCTTTGATCGAAGGAATTAACAAATCAAGCAACAGCCAAACTCACTAAGACCGAATAATCACTACTCAGAAGCAATGCGATCGAAGGATTTAATGACCAAGACCGAATACAAAATTTCCAGAAATTTACCAGATTCGATCGAAGCCAAACCAACTTCAGAAACAGTTTCGATCGATAAACAACATTAATAATCAACTAAAACACATATACGCGATTAACACAAAAAAAAATATAGGGTTTTAGACAAACCTTTTTCTGGATCAAACCTTTTGCCTATCTGCTCTGATACCAATTGTAGATCCCAGTTTCAGTGCAATCAACAGATATAAGAACAATGATGAACAATATATTGGCCACAGCAACTAGTTATATGATTAATATAAACTTCAAAGGGCTAAGGTTTACAGAGAGAATTTCTGATAATAGTATGTAAACCTAACAACTAGTAAACTGAATAATGAATCTCTCCTTTCTAAACTGTTCAACCCTAATAATGAACTAGAAATGCCTTTATATACTTAGGCTTACAGGCCTAATGGGCTAATGGGCTTCGGCCCAATTAAAACAACTATTAAGTAATTACAATATGCACCCTTATAAATACTTTATTCCACTTTCAACACATAGGACTTTCAGTCCTAACATCCCACCTTCAAACCTCTTTCATGCACATTGAGATCATGTAATACTTGTTGTTGTATCAACAATTTACACATTTTGAGCATGTTCAAGCTTAAGTAGCTTCAGTCATTCTTACACTTGCACAAGCACACAAGGTATAAGTTTTTTTTGTCATAACATTCATAGAAAATTCCTTTGTGGTTTTTCAATGATTGAATGGAAGCCCTGGGGGAGTAAACATCAAAAAGTTCCTTTCCAAAGTACGTTCGTTGTAGAAAGTGGCTCTGTGTTGCTTACAGGAATGCTAACTGTTTCATATGTTGATTCAGGGTTACAACGTTTATTTTGTCTGAATTTGAAAAGATTCGGATGAATACATACATGAATTGACGGTTGTTCAGATCAAATGGAGATACCATTTTCCTTGGGGGAGATTGTTTTCTATCCTTCATGAAGAGTTTGCTTATCTATATATGGGGAGATTGTTATCAAAGACAGTGCTTAAATTGATAAAGTTTTGATGATTCTGATGTCTCACAATTCATCAAAAGGGGGAGATGATTTCAAAGTTCAATTTCAAATAAAAGTGGGAGAAGATTTCAAAGCAAAGTTAGATATTCAGAAGGTGTTTCTGAAGATGTTTGTGAAGAAGAATGTTTTGATCCAAAGGAGGAGATAAAGAAATGTTCAATTGTTGAAGAATCAACTTTTGTAAAGAAAGATATAGCAACTTTGTTGAGAAGAAATCCAAAGGGGGATATTTACTCAAAGTGTCAAGTTATGAAAGTTGTAAATGTGAAGGTTATTCAAGTTTTGAAAAGGCTGAAAGCTACAATGTTGAAGAATTTTCAAGAAAAAGAAGTGTTGAAGATTTGTGTCAAATTTTTTTAATCTTGAATCTAAAGGGGGAGATTGTTGAGCCTAAAATGTTGTATTCAATATTAAAAGGGCCTAAAGTGTAAATGTTGTTAAAGTCTTGTAAAAGTCAAGTGTGTTTGACTTTCCATTTAATAGCATGTGTTGTTGTTAGGTCCGAGATCTGGAGAATTTCATGTTTGAGTGTATAACTAGATAGGATAGGAGAAGGACTTTATTATTCTAGAGAGAGAAACTAAACTAATCTAGAGAGAGAAAATGCTTTAAGGCTACATCTTGATTTATGAAATGAATTAAAGAAATATTACAAACTAAAGACCTATTTATAGTCCATACTTCCTACCTACCACCTTGTTACAACTCTAAGCCCAAGCCCATAAAACACATAAGCCCAATAGGCCCAATTACATTTACAAACACATTTACTTTCCAACACTTTCTAAAATATTACACTAACATTCTCCCCCTAAAGTTTTGGAAAGTAAATCATCTTCAAACTCTAGGCTCCTCTCCCCCTTGATTTGCTTGAAAAACTTTAGTGATGCGTCTTCAAATGTAGGTTCGGCTCCCCCTTGAAAGTTGCTCTCATTCTTCGTTTTCGACTTTAAAACCGGATCCGATGTACACCGTAAGCTCGACTAAGTGCACGATAACACATCTTGAAATGTTGAAATCCAACTTGTTCCGATAAGCCCACAAGAAAGATAACGAGTGAATTTGATTGACAAACCGTGTGCATCCTTAGTTTTTAACAAAGGAATCGTCGTTAACCGCAAGTCGAATAGGTGGTCGGCTTGAGAGTCATAAACATGTTGCTCGTAGAGGAAGCGATAGGCATACACTACAATGGTAAGGGATGAGGAACAATTTTTGGCCAATTTAACGAATTTGGACCAAAATTGTTAGAAAAACTAACGAGACTAACGGAAGTCCGTTAGTTCACTATTCACTGTCTCTTTCACATGAAATCATGAACTGTTCCTTTTTTTACTACACTTTGCTTCAAAATCACAATTAAACAACTTCTTGTTGCATCAAAATGACTTATTAGTCATCAAATAACTATTTTTCAGCAACAAAAGGCAACCATGCATCGTGAAATTTTCAACCTGTGATGTAACAGACAAAGTCCGGCGAGATAACAACTTTTTCCAACGAGTTCATCTATTACCAAAACAACTTCTGTTTCTTCCTAGAAATTTTGTAATAATCTTTGCAAACTGATTGAAACAATGAAATATCAATATCTGGACGAGAATGCAGCAAAATTCCGGCCAAACAGTGTTTTTCTGACGACCAATTTTTTTTTCCCGGCGAGGCTATATCAACAGATCATAGATTCATGATTCTTGCTGTAAATCGTGTAGATTAGTTGTAAAATGATTTACATGATGAAATATCCAGATTTAAAGAGAAAAGCGTCACAAAATCTGACAGTATATCGATTTTCCGGCGAATGAACAGTGAAATTCCGGCTATCTCGTTTTTCCGGCGAAGTGTATTCCAACAGATCAAAATTCTCGATTCTTGCTCAAAATACATCAAAAAACTTACAAAAGATCGAGGTAAACGTTAAAAATAGATCTGTGGCAAGAATTTGACAATATCTCAGCTCATACATCGAACTCCGGCGAGATTCCGGTCATGTGCGTTTTTCCGGCGAACAACCTTTAAAACCTCATATCTCACTCATTTTTCATCGAAATTCAGATCTAAAAGATGTAGAACACTCGATTTTCAACTACGAACAGATCTATGTAAATCAAATCGCCTCATGCAAGAAAAATTCGGATCGAAGAATTTGACGCGAAGAATACCAAAAATTTCGAACGAAAACTTCCGAAAATCTCAAAACTCAATAAAATTTGAATCCAAAAATTGTAGTAGATCTGTAATCGTATAAGGAACAAATCTTCAAGAGGAATTGAGATTTGGAACAACTTACTTGTAGATGGGCTAATAAACACGAAATGTCGAGATCCGATAATCGTTACGAGAAAATTTTCATCGTTCGGCTCTGATACCACTTGTTAGGTCCGAGATCTGGATCATTTCATGTTTGTAACTAGATAGGATAGGAGAAGGACTTTATTATTCTAGAGAGAGAAAGTATAACACTAATCTAGAGAGAGAAAATGCTTTAAGGACTACATTTTCATTAATAGAAATTATGAAATATTACAACTCAAGACACCTATTTATAGTCCATAACTATCACTACCTTTGTTACATAATTAATCCCAAGTTCATCTACTACATAAGCCCAATAGGGCCAATTACATTTTACAAAACAAATCAACTACATTTAATTTCCAACACTTTTTATACACTAACAGTTGTAAAAGTCAACTAGTTTGACTTGTATAAATAGTTCTTTGTTCCTTGTAAATCAAAAAACCACACACACATAAAGAGAATAGTCTTGTACTTTGAGAGAGATAGACTTGTGGTTCTAGAGATAGAGTCATTGTGCATATAGAGAGAGAAAGTATTGTAAATCATCCTAAATCAATACAAGTGACTTGTGATTAGATATGTGTTAGTTAATCTGATTAAGCTTGAATCTGGATCAACACGTTTCAATCACCTTTTATTAAAGACATGAAGATCCTAACATACTAGAACACGTGTCTTATTTGGATTTGTCCTTGATGTAAATGTACTATAGCTTTACCATTGCTTTCCTTGTGTAAATATTGTTTGTTAGTTAGTGGTAGTTAACTTTCCACTTTCATACGCTCCTCAATTGTAATATCTCTCTATTGAAGTTTGTCAATTCTCTCAAAGATCAATGCAAGTCATATGACATTTGGCAATCAATTCGTTTGTTATTGATCTAAATTGTTCTTAATTGATGATTTCTTGATTAGTAGATTGAATTGAGACTCACACGAATTCGTATTCGTTATGGCTCGTTTTTCTACCACCTTTGATGTGCATGAAAGAGTGCTACGTTCATCTGGCTTTGTTGATTCCCGAAAAGCAGAGCCCTAGACAAAATTTGGATGTATTTCTTTAACTTTTGATCGACGAGTTGAAGACGTTATTATTTGAGGGTGTCGTTACCTATGATGCTTATCGTTGGATGAATTTCACAATGAGGGTTGTACTTTTGTGAACAGTTAGTTATTTCCCTGCTCATGCCATGTTATCTGGTTGGAGCACTCATGGCAAGTTAGCTTGTCCATATTTCTTGGGTAATTCATGTGATTCCAGTTACGAAGTGGAGGGAAGTCGTGTTAGTTTAATTGTCATCGTAGGTTTCTACCAATGAGACACCTGTTTAGGCGTGATAAGAACCGATTTCGTGTTAGACATGCCGGAAAAGTTGATCCACCACCGTTGCTAAACAGGGAGCAAGTATGGGCACAAGTCTGTAGCCTTCCTACAGTTCACGTTGGTTTCCAACATAGACTACAACATTATAGAAAGCCTGAGGGTTCTGGGGTAACACATAATTGGGTAAAGCGGAGAGTTTTCTGGGAGCTGCCCCATTCGCACACTTTGTTAATCTGGCACAACCTGGATGTAATGCAAATTGATAATCTATTTCACACGATCATGGACACAATAAAATTCAGGAAAAAATCAAAGCTAGGAAAGACAAAGAAGAATACTACAATCGGTCGGAGTTGCATATAAGAGAGGAACGGAATAAAATCTTTAAACGGTTAGCTTCCTAGACATTGAACAAAGAACAAATAAGAAAGGTGTGTGGTTGGTTGAAATTTCTAGACGACTATGCTTGCAGCATTGGGAGATTACTAAACATTGAAGATGGTAGTTTCTATGGCTTCAAGAGTCATGATTGTCATGTGTTCATGCAAATAATGCTCTTTATTTTCATTAGAGAGATGGTACTGAATTCGATATGGGATGCTATCACTGAGTTATACACATTCATTCATGTAATATGCTCGAAAGTGTTACACGTTGATGACTTGTTTCAATTGCAGGCAATATTAGTTGAAACTATCTGCAAGTTGGAAAGAGTCTTCCCACCGGAGTAGAGGACATTGAGAACTGATTCACTATCACTTTGATGATGTACATTGGATAAATCAATGAAATCTTGAAAACTTGGAGAACAAGTTTTGTGAGAGAGAACAGGGGAAAGAAAATCATTAGCACACAAAGTCCAGGCGACATTAGGCGTGGGTAAGGCCGTGTGAAGAACCACGCTTCACACTTAGGTCATCAAGCCAACACCACATGGGTGACTAGAGTCGAGGGTAGAACCGCGCGCCAAGTCGCGTGAATTTCCGTCGAGGAACGGTCGACAGAGAATTAGGCCGGTTACCCCCAACGACTTAAGTCGCAAGAACACTTGCACGTTTCCGCCAAAAGCTTGCGCGAGATCTTAGGCCACCAAAGGTCGCATATAAGATCGTCTAGCTTGATTTAGAGGCAACATAGCACATTAACATATATTTTAGGGTTTTTTAATCATTAATTAGAGGGGTTTTTTCAAACTATATGCAAACTCAAAAGTTTTATATTTTAATACAAAACGGAGCATGAATTATATTACTAGTTATGAACTGGTTTATAATATACTAAAAAATTCTAAAATAAAGTAATTCGTAAATCCAACAACACTCTACAAATAACGATATAGGAAATGCAAATGAAACTCAATAATAACGGTTTGGTTGTACATTTTAAAATGATTGTTAAGAATTAAACAATTTAATAATCTGATGACAAATTAGTGATTTATATTTTATATATAGTTATTGATGATTAAGTAAATTTATAAAAAAAATATGTATTAATTTCATTTTCAATTTAAAATAAAATTTATATCCTACAATATTGAGGTAAAATGCTAGTATGTATGTATGTATCTTTATATGTATTTGTATATGTGTAGGGCAGGTTCAAACGAGAAACTAAACATTTTGCGAGAAGACGAGAATTGTTTAATCATATATGATATGCATGCTTAATCATATATGATTAAACACATGTTATATTGGTAATACATAGACGTTTAATCATATATGATTAAACACACCTACAGGTCGTGTAATCGTATATGATATCACACTTCTCGCATGATCCTTCCTCTATGTGTGTGCGTGTATATATATATATAGGGTTGGGTTCCGGTGAGAAGTTGAGTTAACGGTGAGAAGCGTGATAAATGATTATCAACCGTTGGATGAGATGCACCGAGATAAGATGTGAGAGATGCACCGGATCAATTCCTTCTAAGCCGCAATTCATGGGAGTGCTTGAGATTAAAAGAGATCAACGATTCAGATCCACTTCTCACGTTTCTCGCCATTAACTCAACTTCTCACACGATCCTTCGCATATATATAGGGGAGCGATCAAATGGGAACCACTCTAATTTTGAAAACCGTTGAAACCCTCTATTTCATTGGTTAAGTTAATGAATTTGTTTCATGAAATTGTTTAATTTGATGAAATTGTTTCATATAATTCTTTTATTGATGAAATTGTTGCATATATTTGTGTTTTTTATGTAAAAATGAAAAAGTTTCATCAGACTGCGAAAATACATGAAACAATTTAATTAGAATGAGAAAAATAGATGAAACAACACAAATATATGAAACAATTTTATTAACAAAAAAATTATATGAAACAACTTGATCATATTAAACAACTTTATGAACCAATTTCATTAATTTAACCAATGAAATTGACGGTTTCCAAAGTTTTCAATCTAATATGGTTTTCAATTGAAACCACCTATATATATATATATATATATATATATATATATATGGTTGTGTTCTAGTAGGTATACCAAAATTTATAGCAACCGTAGGATTACCCCCGCGATCGTCGATCATGAAGACGCACGGAGCACACTGTTGAAAATGAAGAGGGGCAATTGGTCATTTGGTCAATGCATCAGTGTTGTTCGTTAACATGTGTTCAGATGCTTTAAGGTTTTAATGGTTACTATTTGTTATTATGAGGTAACGTGTATTAAGATTGCACTAAGGCATGTTACGATTGTTGGTTAAGATGTATTAAGGTTTTCATGTTAATATATATTCATATTTGTGGTACGTTAACTTATATTAATGATTGTTCAGAATTGTCATGGTATGTTAACAGGCCCGTGCCTTGGGTTGTTCCAACATGTACCACGGAATAGGGACTCCAAATTTGTAGGGGCCCAAATTTTTTCTCTCTATATATATATGTTAACTATTAAGCCCAAACAAAAAAAAAAGCCAAAACATATTTTATGATTAGAGTTGGAGCCGCACACCTGGAAATCAAATTGAAGAAACGAATTGAAATCATCTATTCGGCTATTCCCTACTTCTCGCCTGTCACCTCGGTTCTCTCCCTCTCTAAATCAAAATTTCTAATCGATTGTTCTTGTTTTTCTGATGGCAATGGCAACAAAACGGACCTTCGAATTCCAGCCTACGAATCATGTCGATTGACTTGATCAAACAACGGTTATTTCTCCCTGTTCGATTTCACCAACAACGGCTACAAAAATCAGGTTTAGATTTGCTCAACTCGTCTTCGATTTCACTTATTTCAGTCTGCGATTTCACTCATTTCAGATTTAAACTCAGGTTTCTGTTTGATTTCTTGTTGTCGGTTAACTTGGATTGATCAAACACAAACAACAGCCCTGCTTTCATTCTTTCTCTTCATTATTTAGTGATTTTAGTCTTCTGTCTTCATCAACAATACAAATCATTTCCTGATTTCTTTGGTAGAAGCTCTATAGAACTGATTTGAGTAAGTTGTTAGTTAATTGTTTTCGGTTTCCTATTGTAATTGTTTGTGTAATTTTGATTTTTATTTTTTTAGTTCTTTAGTATATACTACTTAGCATGATATATCAGGAACTTGTTTGTGATCACTTTTAGCTAAATTTTGTTGATTTCATTTCTGTGATAGAGATGCCTAATTTCGTTTGTCAAGCTTTTAGTATTTAGATTCCGTATGGATTCACTGAAATTTAGATGAAAGCAGGTGGTGTTAAATTACATAATATATCCACTTTGAAATGTAAAAACTTTATGTAGGAGAAGTTCTCATTCTTTTTGTCTTCATATTTACAACCAGGAATCTATGTGTATATAGATAATCAATATGGGTATGCACTTTTTTATTTATGGATTTTAAACTTTAGACCTTTTAAGAACTATATAATAACTTTTTCGTGATCTTTTTGAATAACTTGTTAGAGTTTAGAAAAGAAAGTGGAAATAGGCATCTTCTACTTCACGTCTAATTTACTAGTTATCTGGTCTTGAAGATTTTGTTTCGAAAAACTTAGAAGAACCATTTTATTTAAATGAATTTCATGTTACTTTATCATTTTAAGAAAAAATTGTTCTAATTTGTAAGACTTCTAATATAATATATGGTATGGACTTTTATAGTTTGTTCTTTTTTTATTTGTCAATAGCTTTGGCGTAATTGTAACAGGTTCCCTAAAAAGATTGGAACGGCCCTGTATGTTAATATATATCAAGGTTGAATATTATCATGCTAAGGGGCTGTTTGGTTGGTTTTTCATTAAGTTCTGTATGAATAAAGTTGTCTGTGTGGATTAATCTGTCTGTATAGATTTAGAAGGTTTTTATTTGAGAGAGTTTTTTCATAGATGGAAGGAACGTGTTTTTTAATGAGAGAGACTGGTTTGGAAAAAACTTGGCTTTCTGCATAAAGCTCCCCTTGAAATCTTATTGAATAAGCCACTTTCTATATCATTAAGCCACTACCAAACAGTCATATATAGCTAGATCCTATGGAACTTCATAATGAGCTCTCTGAAGTATCATTGAGCTAATTTCCAAGTCTAGTTTTGCCAATAGGTCAGCTCTGTGCGATTCTTCCTTCACATGTATCATCTTTAGTACGCCTCTCAAAGTCTCATCTGAATACTTGGACACCTCTGAAGCCAGGAAGATTTTCTTGATAAGATTGACTATGTAGACGAATCCTAGAGGCTCAACAATTATTGAACCAATCTTATACTTGTCCAGAGGTAGACTTGGCTTTCTTTGCAGCGGTCTCTGAACGTCTTCAGAGGAAGACTTGAAATATTTTCAATACTTTTATATTATAGAATTGGGACTAACAATCCTTCTATTTTTGGAATAGCCCCAACTTTTGACAAGTCAAAGTTGTAATTGTTGACCAGTCAAAGAGACAATATTTGACCAGTCAAAGCCGATCTTGACCGAATGAAATGCTAGGATTACTTCTCTATTTCTCATATATTTAGCATTTCTCAAATAAATCGCTCTTTGAAAACCATGGAAACCGTCGATTCAATTAGTTAAGTTATTGATATTGTTTCATGAATTTGTAAAATTTGATAAATTGTTTTATATAATTCTTTTCTTCATGAAATGTTTCATATATTTGTAAAAACTTTCATCAGAATGAGAAAATACATGAAACAATTTCTTTTTTTACATAAAAAACAGAAATATATGAAACAATTTCATGAACAAAAGAATTATATGACACAACTTCATGAAATTAAACAATTTTATGAACCAATTTTATTAACTTAACCAATGAAATCGACGGTTTACAAAATTAGAGTGGTTTCCATTTGATCTCTCCCCTATACACTACTACAGAAATAAGTATTTTAAACTGTTGTTTTGGACATTTTTAAACGGTTTTACAACCGTTTGAAAGGGCACCGTTTGAAAAAGTCAGGGACTTTTTTAAACGGTTTTTGAACCGTTTAAAAAAGTCACATTTTAAAACGGTTTTTAAACCGTTTAAAATAACCAAAAAACCGTTTAAAATTGTATACCTTTTTAAACGGTTTTAAAAAAACCCGTGTAAAATGTGTATTGTTTTACATAATCTGTTGTTGCACATAGGACTCGATCTCAGAACCACAACCATGCAAACCCACAACACTTACCATTCCGCCACATCTTCTTCTGTGTTTATAGAAGCACCTTTAATTCTTTTATTCATTTTCTGTCCAGCTTTACACTCCCAACTTCAACTTCAGATTCAGCCCAGATTTTCTCCAAATTACCAAAAACTCAAAACACGGACATTGTAGATCTGTGTGTTGGGTTTCCAGATCATCTTGAATCACTAAAATCGGAGATCGGACTAGTGAGTTATGATCAAAACGCCACAGTTGCACAAATCTGTCAAAAATTATCGTTTTGTTCTTTTTCGCTCCAAATTGTTCCGAACCTATCAAAATATAAAAACGCATTAATGTAGTTCGGTTTTACCATTATGGTTCATTAAAAGGAGATGATTGACAAGAAGATAAAGTGGAATTTTACGACCGATCATAATGATATTCAGTTAATACATACCTTGCAATATTTAATATATTTCAATTGATCGATATTGGCTCCTCAATTTGTGTGTAGAGAATAAATAAAGAAGATGGGGAGACCTTTTAGGCAAAAAAACGGCGTCCATGAATATATAAAAAAAAACCTAAATAAAAGCCTTTTTAAACGGCTTTGTGATAGTGAAAGCGTTTGAAAAAGTGTTTGACATTTTTAAACGGTTGTTTCTAGATAACCGTTTAAAAAGATGTATGTATTTTAAACGGTTGTATGAAAAAACCGTGTAAAAAAATTAGGCGGCTTTTTAAACGGTTTTGTTCAATTATCCGTGTGAAATACGTATCCCTTTTTAAACGGTTTTTTATAACAACCGTTTAAAAATGTCATATGACTTTTTTAAATGGTACAACAACCGCAGAACCGTTTAAAAAATAATCTTAAAAAAGCGCGGCCACCTTTTTAAACGGTTTTTCGAATTTTTTAAAAATCCGTTTAAAAATGTGCGTTTAAAAAGTCATTTCTGTAGTAGTGATATATATACACACAGAGAGGGGGGGGGAGAGAGAGGTTAAAGGGAAAACCTTAAAAAAGTAGAAAACTGAGGAACACCCTGGTAGCCTTTAATCTGGACGGTATGCACTTGTGCATACAAATAAGTTAACAAATTACTTGTATGCACAAGTGCATGCCGTCTTGATGAAAGATACCATGGTGTTTCTCAGTTTTTCATTTTTTTGAGGTTTTCCCCTTAACCTGATCCTATATATATATATATATAATTCATTGATCTTAAGTTTAAGATAATGGGATTCTTGATTTTTTGTATAATTTATTTATTTTTTAAATATTAAAAAACGAGTAACCCGTTATTTTATTTAGAAAACAAAATGGATAAAAATTTTTAAAATGAGAGGATTAGTGATTTGATGGTTTGAATTATTGATATCTATACTATATTATAAAAACGACATAAAAAACTCTTAATTACAACATTTTAAGCATAAGTTACAACTAATTAAAGCTAATTACTTAATTTACAATTTCTTAATGCTTTGGTACAACCTTTCCAAGCACAGTATCTCACATAATCATCTATTTATGGAATGAATACTCATTTATTAATATAACTATTTGTTTTTTTGGTGGAGGATTTTATAAAATAGATTTTATATTAGCATAATCTATTTTAAATGTAGATTTTACATTTAAATCTATATTAATGAGATGTAATATAAAATCTTTTTCTTCCGTATTTTTTTATATTACATCTCATAATGATTTTTCCATATTTTATTTTATAAAATCTTTTTCTATACTATCTTATAAAAACGACATAAAAAACTCTTAATTACAACATTTTAAGCACAAGTTACAACTAAAGCCAATTACTTAATTTACAATTTCTTAATGCTTTGGTACAACATTTTCAAGCACAGTATCTCACATAATCATCTATTTGTGGAATGAATACTCATTTATGAGATGTAATATAAACTCTTTTTTCTTCCGTATTTTTTTGCTAATATAAAATCTATTTTATTTTATAAAATCTACACGTATTTTATATTAGCATAATATAAAATCTACACGTATTTTTTTTGATAATATAAAATCTACACGTATTGTTTTTTCACGAGCATTAAAAGAAGAAAAAAGAAGGTTGATATGAATTAAAAATAAAAAATAACGAGATACACTAATAAATTATCGTATTCTTTAAAATAAAAATATTCCGCAATACTTTCCAAATTAATCAAGTGTAAAGAAAATAAAATAGAAACGATGTAGATATAAAAATATTCTTCCATATTTTTAATATATTTACATTTAAATGTAAAATCGAAAATGAAAATAAAAGATTTTAAAATATTCTCTACATTCACTATAAATATATATAGTTTCTCTATGTATCATCCGAGTACAAGAAGAAGACGAACGGTCGGGTGTCAATGGCGGAACCTGCAACTGAACAAAAGGTATTCCACTATATTTTTGTTTCTTTGAAAAACTACTTTTTTATATTTTATTTTATTTACTGAGGATTTGTTTATATTTTTCAAAACCCACAATCATATTTTTCGAAGTAGGGGAATAAGATATATATACATATCTTTATTTTTATCGACTAATACTATGAGGTCTTGAAGTCAATAGTCAGATAAATATGTTGTGAGACATGTCGTTTGAGTTTTAAATAATATAATACAAAACTATTACCAATATTATTGCACAAACTCATAACAACAAACAATTAAGAATATATGCAAGTTAACCACTTATGAAAATACATTCGTTTTTCACATTGTATTTCATTAACTGTTAACAGAGAAATTACGTTTCATTTTAACTCTGTTCAATATTCCAACAAAAAATTTATCCTCCCGTGCAATGCACGGACCCAACACTAGTAGTTGTATAAAAGTTTCAAAATGTCCCTCTTAGCTTTCTTAATCTAGGTCTAGTTTGTCTCTTTTTACATATATGGTCTTAAGATATGACCATTGAAAAATCTCATATAATGGATGAGATATTTTATTACAGTCTCGACATTATTTGCTTTCTTATATGAACCTTTCCACATTATATATATGTAGGTATATGTATATACACACATGCATGGGCGGAGCCAGTTTTGGCCTAGAGGCCTCACTAGCCTACCCTCACATTCAAACTTTTTTTTTAGTAAGCCCAAAATTTAGATGAGACTTGCTGTATAAAAACATAAAACCACAATTTGAACTTAAACATAGGATAAACTATCTATTGGACTCTTAATATTTTTATTATATTATATGAACCAATATTCCATTACAAATTATCTATTGTTGTATCTATAAACAATCCCAAGTCTCAACCCTAACAAATTTGTTCCTAGACTCTCAAGTATATCTATTTTGAATTTGTATATTTACCTATTGATCGAACTTTTGAAACACGTTGAATTTATTGTTGAATATGTAAAGGTTAGTGTTACGACTTTTGAAATATATATTTACTTTTTGATCGAACTTTGTCAAGAATATAATATCATCATATATCTAATTTTCTTTTATTAAAGAGGACTACCCTAGACGAAATTCCTGGCTCCGCCCCTGATCAAGATTGCTTGATTTCTTATATTGAAAATGGTGTTTTTTCATTGAGGTAGATAATGAAGACAACATAGATAAGTTTCAGAAAATAATAACTCGTCGAGGTCATTGTTGAAGGTTGGCGTTTTAGAAAATATATGATAATTGTTTTTGCTTATTCAAAAAATTTTAATTTTTACTTTTTTTAATTTAATTTATTTATAATTGATGCTCCTCCTTGACGAAGATCCTGGCTCCGCCCTTGGCGATGGCGGTAGTCGGTGATGACCATTAAAACAAATAGCATGTTAGAGTTATATCAAATAAGGGAAAATTAGTAAATTTTTTAGGTGCCGTTTGTTTTTTAAGAGGTCTAAAGTTTGAAATCTTATTTTAATTATGATTAATAAGAGGTGGTGTGTAAAAATGTCTGAACGATTCAGACTTAAGAACTATTAAGAGGTTTTTAAAAAGAAAAAGCAAACAACCCCTTAGTTTTTATCTCATTCTTGTGATTTTTGTCTCACCTACTTTTGGTGGGACAAATTAAAGTCTTTTTTGTGTCCTATTCCATGTCACATCTAACATAGGACAGTGGGTTTTGTCTTACCATGTATGTCCACTCCAATATACACCAAAAGCAACCTTTGTGAACAAACATCATAAAAAAGAATTGACTATTTTAGTTAAAAAATTGAATATAATTTCAATTGGGATTAGGAATATTTTGTCAAATTAATCATAAATTCTGATTAATCACAATGAAAGCTTATAGGTAATGTATAAGCGTCAAGGAATCTGTCCAAGTAATTAACGAGGAATTATTGGCAATACATACTAAGGTGTCGTTTGTTTTTTAAGAGGTTTAAAGTCTGAAGTCTTAATTTAGTTATGATTAATAAGATGTGTTGTATAAAAATGTCTGAACGATTCAAACTTAAAAGAGACATTAAGAGATCTTTTAAAAAAACAAACAACCCCTAAGGATTAGTATCCTATAAAATTCACAAATTGAAGACCGAAAATGTATGAATCTCCTGATTACGTGAAAGATATTGAAAATAATCTCAGATCATAAAATTAAAAAAAAATTACTTCAACAGAAAACCATAATGAGAAAAAAAAAACACTTAGGGTTGTTTGTTTTAAAAAAAACATCTTAATGGCTTTTAAGTCTGAATCGTTCAGACCTTTTTACACACCACCTCTTATTAATCATAATTAAAATAAGACTTCAGACTTTAGACCTCTTAAAAAACAAACGACCCCTTAGTAACTTGCATAAGCTTTAATTATTTGAATTTATAAAACGATTACTCATACCTCTTAAAATTATAGAAATATGCTTGACAAACTTGTACGATTGTTTACCAAAAAAATAAAAATAAATAAATAAATAGCTTTGTAAACTTTAGTATTTGGGTCTTTATATCAATAGGCATGTTTGTTAGTTCCGGTTGAATGGAACTTGATATGCACTTCTATTTGTAAACTTTAGTATTTGGGACTTTATATCGGAGCCCATTTTTTGAAGTTAGCTATCTTGGACATTAGGTGAAGCCCATACAAACAACTTTTTTATACGTAAGATCTCTAGGAACCACCATAAAGCCTTTGGATGAATCGTGTCCCTTTGAATCGACGAAATTGATGGACATGGTGGCATCACCGTGATTAAAGCGAGCTTTGATGGCAATTTGTTAAGCGAAGACAGAGGTAAATATATCTTAACCTCTGTCAGACAACTTAACATCGCTTAAATTGACAATGTTAACATAAGTTAGGGTCTGTTTGTTTGCAGCTTAATGAGCTTAATGAGACTCATAGCTTATTCAGTCAGCTGTAAGATTTATCCACCTTTTTGGTGTTCTTATTAATCTACCTGATTTATCCAGTGAATATTAAGTTTGTTCTTATATTTAACTTATTGGATATCTTCTTATTAACTGTGAGTTGAATCTACTTTGATATTAAACTGTATTGTTTCCATTGTCTTAATCATTATCTGTTTATATCATTGTTATAAGATTAAATCTGTGATCCAACAATTGGTATCAGAGCCTGATTTGTTTTAAACAAACAAGATCATATCTGCATACTCAGATAGATTTATATCTTATTGATTCAAGCTTTCATAATTTGTGCATGTTCATATAAACTTTGGTTTATTTAAAAAGAACTTCATATGTTCTAGGTTTGAAAGTCACTCACAATATTACTTGTTGGTAAAAGATCTTCTTAAAAGCATCAGTTCTTCAAATCTTCATCTTTTCATTACAAAAATGGCAAATTCCAGTATCAATGCCATTTATACAGCTGGATCATTAACAAAACCACCTACACTTCTAAGTGATAAATATCCCCAATGGAAAATAAGGATGGTAAATATTTTGGAAGGTATGGACAGGGATCTTTTAAGATCAGTGATGGACCTCACCAACCAATGGTGTTGGTACCAAGAGTTCCAGCAACAGCAGATACTGCTGAAATACCTGCATACTATGAAAAGAAAACTTCAAACTTCACTGAGGAAGAAACCAAAATGATGGAAAATGATTCCAAAGCTGTTAGATTATTGATTAAGGCCATTCCCAATGATATCTTACAAGAACTTAGTTCTTGTGTAACTGCTAAATAGATATAGGATCAGTTGTTAAACCAACTTGAAGGTGGCCTACAAATTCAGGAAAAAAAAAACAGGAGAACTCAATGCATTAATGAGTATCATGACTTTCATGCACTACGTGAAGAAACCTTGCACCAAACTTATTCCAGACTCAACATTCTCAACATTCCAGACTTATTCCAGACTCAACATTCTCTTTAGGTGGACCACTTGCCCTCATTTCAAAACAGAAAGGTGTTTCAAAAGAAGGTCATGATGAAGATTCAAAGAACTAAAAAAAGTCATTGAAAAGAGAGTCAAAAAGAAAATCCAAAAAGGACATGCTAGCTGAAGAAACTGATCATTCAGACTCAGACTCAGATGAAGACATTAATGCTTTTGCTAAATCTCTTGCTTTGATTACCCATCAATTCAACAAGAAATTTGGTAAGAAAGTTTTTGAAGGAAAAAGAGATGATGAAGAAAGGAGAGGAAATCCAGAAAGAAGATTTCAGAAAGCTGAATATCAACAAGAACCCAAATCTACTCTGCAAAGTGATCAAAAGGGTGTTCATTTCAACAATCATAAAGTTGTTCAACAATCAAGAACTCAACCATTTCAACCAAAGTATCCTCAACCTCAGAGGTACTTCCAACCCAAACCTCAAGCTCAGAAGACTGAAACAGTTGTTGCTCTTCCACCAAATCAAAATGATGGGAGATGCTTTAGATGTGGAAAACCAGGCCATTTTTTGCAAACTGCAGAGGTAGACTGGTCAAGGATCAGGACTACTACAAAAACAAGTACAAGTACAATGTCAGAGAAATAGTAGTTGTTGCAGAAATGGAAGATTGCATATCAGACTCAACAAGTGATGGAGAGGAAGAACCTACCAACCTCTATGGTATGGCTATTTAGATGGTATTCAGACTGATGGATCATCAGAGGATTGCTCTAAAAAGGTAAATTCTCCATCCACCTCTGAAAGTGAACTTGAAATGGATGTTCTTAAATTAACAGATGAGTTTCAGAGTTTAAAACAAAAACTCATTGAAGAAAAAGAAAAGAGAAAGCAAATGACAAAAGACCTAAACTTTTACAAAAGAGAAAAAGATCTCCTTGAATCATAAAAGAAAGAAATTTTTAATGAAAAATCTGAGCTTGAAAATTCTCAGAGACTAAAAGAAAATTCTTTTTCTGCAAAATTCAAAGAACTTGAAAAGGTTTTAAAGGTAAAAGAAGAGAAAGTAAAGAAATCTGAGTATGAAAGGCTCAATCCTGTTGCTCTAACCAACTTCTTTCAAAAGGAAAGAGAAATCTTACATCAATCTCTGGAAAGAAAGGAACTTCAGATCAAGAGTTATCAAGATGCACAAGATGTGTACATTAAAATCAATTCTCAGATGGATACTCAAGGGCTAGGATTCAATGAATTGGATCCATTCACTGGATTGAAGAAAACTTCACTTTCTTCCACTTTCTGTATAGGAAAGGTCTAGAGGCCTGACTTTCCATCTCTAGTTAATTCTAACATTTTCAAAAGGATAAGAACCTTAGAGGGATCAAGAATCAGAGCTCTAAATTTCAAAAATACCTCATACTCTAAAGTAAAAACAATTTCAAAACCTATCTTAAAGATAGAAAAAGAATCTTCATAAGTTAGTTTTTCAAAATCTCAAAGCAATGATCCCAAAGAGATCTTCAGATTTGACTCATTCATCACTAAAGAACCAGAGACCTCTGAAGCAAATACCCCTGAAGTAAAACCTCAGAGCTTACTTGATCCAGAAGCACCTCTGTATTCTCCCAAGACAGATGAATGCATCAGAACTACTTTTGAAGATGACATTAGAAGAGTTTATAAGGAAAATGTCATATCTGATTTTATCAAAGAATCATGCAAGAAAAAGATAATCAAAGTCTCCAGACCTAAAAACATCGTGAAAACTTCAGAGGTAGTCATCTCTAACAAGGTTAAAAGAGACATTCTTGATTATGATTCTGAATCTGATCCAGAGGTAGATGAACAAATATTCTACACACCAGAGAAGGTAATTCATAAAACCAAACAGACTGTTGGTTCTGGAATTTTGAACATCTCTGTTCCCATTTCAAAATAAAAATCCTGAATTCCAATATGTCCTGATTTTGTAGACATGTGTCTAAAAGCAAAAACCTCTCTGAAGTTAGAAAAAGAGTTTAAGGAAAAGGGTAAGAATAAAACTAACACTTCTCAATTCTACACCTACAAAACTATCAAATTCACTCCTGAACAAAAAGGCAAATGGCAAGAAATTAACCATTCTGATCCTGTTTGTGCAGTGTGCAAGAAAGAGAAGAAGAAGTTTTGGGACAAGAAAAAGCAAGTTGAAAAGAAGACCATTTCTCAAGCTAAAAAAAAAAGAAGTAGTTAGGAATACTTGTAATATTCCTAGTTTCAAGAAGGTTCAAAAGAAACATGTACCAAATGCTTTAAATGAAATGAAAAACTTTACTCCTACTTCATCTTGCTCTGTTAATTGCAATTGCATTCAACTCATGATTAAGCTGAAAAACCATTCAGAGGTTCTCATTGCTTTATGAATCAGTCTCTGAACAAGACCTCAGAGACAAAATCTCAGAAGCAAAAGAAAAACCATTCTGGCAAAGCATCAAAAGATGGAATGCCAAATGTTGATAAAAAAACCTCCAAAGCCTAACAAGAAAGGACCCATAATGAGATGGGTACCTAAAACTCTCTAATCTATCTTGCAGAAACAGTATATGCCTATCTGGTACTTAGATTCTGAATGCTCAAGGCATATGAATGGAGATAAGAAGTTGCTATCCACTTTCAAAGCAAAATCTGGAGGAGCGGTAACTTTTGGGGACAATATGCAAGGTCAGATTAAAGGTTATGGTGAGCTAACAAGAGGTAATGTATCTGTCTCTAATGTTGCTTATGTTTATAGACTCAAGAACAACCTAATATGCATAAGTGAACTTTGTGACCATGGTTTTGATGTGAAATTTCAATAAAAACATTGTTCACTTCTTCACTCAAAAACAGGTCAAGAAATGCTAAGAGTAGACAGAAAAGGTAATTTATATAGAATGAATTTTACCAAACATATAGACATTGGTTTAGAGAAGCTCTGTCTAGTATCTCTGAATAGTGAAGATGTCTGGCTCTGGCATAGGAAGTTCTCTCATTTGAACTTTTCATCACTTGATAAGTTAGTCAAACTTAATTTGGTTAAGGGATTACCATCTCTAAAGTTTAACAAAGATCATCTTTGTTCTGCATGTGAGACGGGAAAAATGAAAAGATCTTCCCACAAAACCAAGAGTGATAATAATTGTCCTAGACCTCTATATATGCTTCATGTGGACCTCTATGGTCCTATCTCTGTGCAGAGTCTGTCAGGTAAAAAGTATATTCTTGTTTTAATTGATGAATACTCAAGATATACTTGGATAGAATTCATCAGAGCCAAGTCTGATGTACCTAAAGTTTTGATAAAGTTGTTAAGAAGATTGCAGGTTATGTTTAATAGAAAATTTCAGAAACTGAGAAGTGATAATGGAACAGAATTCAGAAATTCCAAAATCAACTCCTATCTTTCAGAGGAAGGCATAACTCCCAACTTCTCTCCAGCTAGGACACCTCAACAAAATGGTGTTGTTGAGAGGAAAAACAGGACTCTTGTTGAAGTTGCAAGAATAATGCTTGCAGCTTCTGATCTTCCAACCAAATTTTGGGCAGAAGCAGTGGCAACAACATGTTTTACCCAAAACAGAGTCACAATTGTCAAAAGATTCAAGAAAACATCATATGAACTCATTAACAACAGAAAACCAAATGTCAAATATTTTCATGTTTTTGGGTGCAGGTGTTACATCTTGAATGGCAGAGAATCTCTTAGCAAATTTGACAAAAAGGCAGATGAAGGCAACTTCATTGGTTATTCTTTAGCCTCAAAAGCCTTCAGAGTGTTCAATCTATGAACAAAGACCATCCAAGAGACTAGAAATGTCTCTTTTGATAATACAAGAAGCTCTGACAAACAAACTGTCAAAATCACAGCTAAAAATGACTCTGAATCATCAAAATTAAGAAATCTGAGCTAAACATCATATTTGAAGATTTCTTTGATGATGATGATAACTCTGAATTTATCTTCAGAAATGCCCACAAAACTACTTCAGAGGAACCACATACTACAGGTACAACACTTTCTGGTCACTCTGATACTGCACCTTCTACTTCTTTCAATACATAACAAGAATCTTCAGAAGCAGAAGGTGAACGAGAGAAATCTGAAGAAGCTCTAGAGACATCTGTTGAAGAGACTCTAGAGCCTGCTTCACCATCTCTAGAACCCACTTCAGAGCCTCTGAATAGCACAACAGAGATGTCACCACCTGTCATCTCTGAAGCTCAAACTCCACCCTAAATTCATGCTCCCATGACAAGATGGACAAGAGACCACCCCCATAATCAGATCATTGGATCTCCCTCAGAAGGCATCAAGACAAGATCAGCTACTGCAAATGAATGCCTCTTTGTAAATTTCTTGAGCATAATTGAACCAAAGAAGGTAAATTAAGCTCTTAAAGATCCTAATTGGATCAATGCCATTATTATGTCCCAATTTTAAGTTCTAATTGCTAATTCAATTACGAAAAACAAGATGATAATGATTTAATCAATTAACCTGTATTGATTTCCAATTCAAGATTTCGTATACAGACTCTGTCACTTTCTCTCTCTAGAAACAGGATGCGTACAATCTCTAACTTTCAACTTCTAGCAACTACACAGATTACACTAGTCATATGTCTATTAAAACAAAACGACACACGCTTACAACACTATTACAAACACAATACATTTACTTTGACTTTTATTACAAAGAGACTTTGACTTCGCTTTGAGAGTTGACTTTGGCTTTGAATTGGTTGACTTTCAGACTTCAGTCTTCATGATCTTGTATCCAACAAATATAAGCTCTAACAATCTCCCCCTTTGGATTCAAGATCATCTCTAAAAATATTTTGCAATTCAATCTCCCTCTTTGAGCACAAAAATACAATCTCCTCCTTGTAGAACTCTATCAACAAGAATTGTCTTAAGAAAAAATAAACATTTGAGCAATCTCCCCCTTTTTCAGAATATCAACAGATTAAATCTCCTCTTTTACTTAGCAATCTCCCTTTCTTGGACAAATTCATCTTCAAAAACTTTTGTATTCTCCCCAAAGTCTGTCTTCAAAAAATAGTAACAATCTCCCCAAGGTTGTAAAAACCTCTTTCAGACATCGGAAAGAAATTATCTTCAGATTCAGCTTAGTTTGCTTCAGCAAATTATATTCAAAGAAAATTTCAGTAAGCTCTACTCATATTTTGAAATCTTTGAACTTTTTTTGATTTCGCTTTCAACAAACATTCTTCAAACCAACTAACTTGCCATAAATTTCTTCTTTAAGCTCCGACTTTTCTTTATCAACTACAAAAATTGTTTCAAACTCATCTTCAGTCAACATTTCTTGCCAAAGAACTTCTCAAACATTTCTTGATCCTCCTCCCCCTTTTTGATGATTGAAGCATTGAAATCATTAAAACTTGCACAAGAAATGACATTCATCTGATCTGACCACTGATCTTTGACAAGAGCCTCTGACCATCTATCGCTCCAAAAAGATATTCATCCGAATCTTTGCAAATTCATACAAATTATGAGTGTAACACTTGAATCAACAAATGAATCAGTTAGAAGTGCCTGTCAGGAACACGAAGTCACTGTGTGTAACGAATACACATTGGAAATGAGCTTTTTGATGTTCACTCCCCTAGGTCTTCCATTCAATCATCGAATAACACAAGTTTATTCTATGAACGTTTTGACAGAAAAACGAATTCTCTGTGTGTTCGTGCTTGTGTTTGAAAGAATTAAGCACAGATGATTGCTTTGATAGGCTCAAAATTATGTAAACCATTGAGACGACAACAGTTAAACACAGACTCTATTGTGCATGATCGAAGTGCGATGTGGGGCAGACTTCCTTCTTTTTCAATATCCAGATTTTCCAAATGAAAACCAGATAGATTATATGTTGCGTCCCTTTGAAATATGAAACATCTTCTTTTTTAAGAAGAAGATGAGTAGTTGGTGGGGTTTTTATCAAGAGTTGGCATGGGCTAGTTGCCTGTTTTAATGATGTTCACGAAGAATTGTGAAACACCAGCAATGTGGCTGCCCGGCTCAGAAAAAAGTTTGTGCAGAGTTTAATATTCTTTTACTCTGTTCTCACACCCTCTTTCTTTTTATCTTGAAGCTCGCTTCAAACCAAACTCTCCTTTTCATTTTACCTCATCACACAACCCACACTCACATATTAACTCCTCACTCTTCGATCACTCAAGGATTAACTTCTTGGGTAGGAAACACTAGTTAACGTGAATCCATAGAAGTTTTAGTTAAGCTCACACAATGATCCCATATAAACCTATAAGTACAATGTTGCTCAAAAGGATTTAACTTTGCAGTTAAAGCATAAAATACATGTCAGATGTCTGTATGCTCATAGATGTAATCATGAAGATTTGAGCATTTTAAACATTGAAGATATTTCAAACAAGTATATTGAATGAATGAAATGAATACAAAAAACTTGTTTGACAATCTGACATTGTATAAAAAAAGATCAAAATCGGAATGATTTATCAATTAAGGCTTAGGTCAGCAAAAATTGGAAATTGTTTATACGAATCAAAATATAGACACTCTTGAAAGAAATGTTTTGAAATGAAATCAACACTCAAACTTTGAATATCAAGCGGGATGTATCACCATCGACAAATTTGTTCAATTTGAGACATGGTGATAACATATTCAACAAAAAAAATTAAACCGGTGTGTATGAATACTTGAAAGTATATGAAAAAGATAATACACAAGTATTTATCTCTGGAAACATACGATTTATTAATCATTTAAGCACATATAAGATGAAAACATTTAAAATCACACTTCTATATTCATGAAATCTTTTTAAGAATCAGAAGTGGTTTGAACATTTAAGAACATGTTTTCATATCTGAAAGTTATCCTTCTTTCATATACGTATGAGATTAAGATTATAAATAAACCTTTTGCTCAGTCTTAAATCTCATCAAGTCAGCTCAAAAGTCTTATATGATATGATCATGTAAGCTCTCTCTCAATTATGCAAAAATCACAAGTCGTCAAAGTACAAAGCTTTATTCACAAAATTTATTGAAAAGTAAAGACATAAAGCAATAAAACTTTGAAAGTACGAGTTCTGATAAGATGTAATCAGAAGTCATATTCCATACTCCTTGACTCTTACTCCCCCTGAAATTATGCATTAGAAAATTTATCAGTGATAAACAAATGCAAAATGTATTAACTCCCCCCCCCCCCCAAAAAAAAAATGTATGTAGATCAACTTAATATCTTCTCTCACTCCCCCTGAGATCATGAACAACCTTAAGTGCAGATATCTTTCAGAATAAAAATAAAGAAATAAAAAAATAACAATAACTGAACTTTAATAGGTAATCACAGATTAAGTCTTGAGATTTAACATACCAAGTTTTGAAACGAGAAAATTAAATCTCTTTTCATCAAGAGCCTTGGTAAATAAATCAGCAAGTTGGTAATCAGTGTTTACAAAATAAAGTTCGATTGTACCTTTTTCGACATTATCTTTAATAAAGTGATATCTTACGTCAACGTGTTTGGTTTTGGTATGTTGAACATGATTCGCAGATATGGCAATCACGCTCTTCGAATCATAGTAGATCGGGATCTTGTTGTATTTGAAGCCATAATATCGGAGTTGTGTTCTCATTCACAACACTTGAGAACAACAGCTCGCCACAACGACGTACTCTGCCTCAGTTGTTGATGTAGATACACATAATTGTTTCTTTGAAGCCCAACTCACGAGTTTATCGCCCATAAATTGTATGTGACCCGACGTACTTTTTTTGTCAAGCATACAACCTGCATGGTCTGCATCTGAATATGCTGTCAGTTGAAAACATGTATCCTTAAGATACCACAGACCAAGATCTGCAGTGCCCTTCAGATATCTAAAAATTCTTTTAACTGAAGACAAATGGGATTCTTTTGGAGAAGCATGATATCGAGCACATAGACCTATAGAAAACATTATATCTGGCCTACTAGATGTTAAATACATTAAAAAACCAATCATGCCTCGGTAGGTTCTAACATCGACAGCTTTACCCGAAGGATCAGTGCTAATCTTAGTTCCAGGTGCCATCGGGGTTCCAATAGGTGTACAATTTTCCATTTTGAATTTTCTAAGAATATCGAAAATGTACTTAGTTTGATTGATAAAGATCCCCGTTGAAAATTGTTTGACTTGTAATCCGAGAAATAAATTCATCTCTCCCATCATACTCATCTAAAATCTGGAGACCATGAGGTTAGAAAAATTCTTACAGTATTTTGGATTTGTTGAGCCAAATATGATGTCATCCACATAAATCTGAATTAAAATGATATCGAGTTTTTCCTTTTTGATAAACAAAGTAGTATCGATCTTACCTTTTGATAAGCCAGACTTGACTAGGAATTTAAATAACACTTCATAACAGGCTCGAGGGGCTTGCTTCAGACCGTAAAGAGCTTTGTCCAGAATGTAAACATGATTCGAGTTTTCTGGATTGACAAAGCCTTCAGGCTGAGAGATGTAGACTTCCTCTTTTAAGATGCCATTGAGAAAGGCAGTCTTCACGTCCATTTGATAGACGGTGAAGTTCTTGTGGGCAGCATATGTAAGAAACATCCGTATAGCTTCGATGCGCGCCATTGAAGCATAAGTCTCGTCATAGTTAATACCTTCCTCTTGCCTATACCATTTAGCCACTAGTCTTGCTTTATTTCTGATCACGATACCATCTTCGTCTTTCTTATTTTTGAACACCCATTTTGTGCCGATAATGGTTTTACCTTCAGGCTTAGGCACAAGTCTCCAGACTTTGAGTGCTTCGAACTGATTCAACTTATCTTGCATTGCAGTTACCCAATCTGAGTCAGCTAGAGATTCAGATACGCGTGTTGGCTCTACCTTGCTCAGGAATGAGTCATGCATACACCTGTTTAAAGTAGCAGACCTAGTTTACACCGGTTTAGATGGATATCCAATAATTTGGCTTATCGGGTTCTCTTTGGTCCACCTATGTTCATGAGGGAGTGGATTTGATGTAGATTTATCATGATTTTCATCTAAAAATCTACTATCAGCTTCATCAGTTTGTTCAATATTTGGTAGGGGTGCAGTTGAAGTGTTATGTGCAGAAGTTTCAGTTGGTACAGTAGTTTTTGGCTGTTGATTAGTCGTTACAGTGCATCCAACTGACTCAACAACTTCTGGTTCTTCATGAATGTTCACAGCTTCAATTGTTGGAGTAGGCGTTTGAATTGGAATCTCTTGCTGAACCGGGGAATTGGATTCAGAAGATATATCTAAAGTGGTTGGATGATTATTCCTTGAATCTTCCAATCTGTCAACCACAACAGGTTTAGTCACTTTTGTACCAAGAAATTCATCATAAAGCAATTCAAACGATAAATCTAAATCAGATAAATATGAATTAGACGATGACGCTTCATCTGATTTCTTATCTGTAGGCACACGTTCTGGACTGATCTGCCCAGAAGCTAGTACACCAGTGATAACGGGTTTCTGAACTGTCTTGAACAGAAGCCATATCCTCATCAAATGTAATGTTGACGCTCTCAACTACTATTTTTGACTTCTTCAGGTAGACTCTGTAAGCTGCAGACGTTTGAGAGTAGCCGATAAAGATGCCTTCATCCGCTTTCGGACTGAACTTGTTTAAGTTCACTTTGTCATTCAGTACAAAGCACCTGCATCCAAAAATATGGAAATGTTTAATGCTAGGTGTACGATTATTTATTAAAGCATATGGCGTTTTACCAAACCGGCGGTGGATTATAGAACAATTTTGCGTGTAGCAGAAAGTCGATACAGCTTCAGCCCATAGAAATAGAGGTAGATCCGATTGACTTAGCATAGTTTGAGAGGCCTCGACTAGCGTTCTGTTCCGTCTTTCTACGACTCCGTTCTATTCAGGCGTTCTGGCAGCAGAAAACTGATGTATTATCCCAACCGATTCGAGATAATCTTCAACAATTATGTTCTTGAATTCTATGTCGTTGTCTGTTCGTAGAAGCTTGACTGGATTTTGCAGATTCACTTGGGTAGTCTTTAAGAAAAGTGATGATGACTTCGGGCGTATCATCCTTTGTTCTCAAAAATTTGACCCAAGTGTACCGCGAGTAATCGTCCACAATCACTAGAATGTACTTTTTGCCGTTTATGCTTTGTGTACGCATAGGACCGCAGAGATCCATATGCAGAAGTTCCAAGGATGAACTTGTACTCGGCTCAGGTTTCGGCTTATGAGCGGCTCTCTTCACCTTTCCCTTCTCGCACGCTGCACAAAGATGTTCTTTAACGTATTTAAGCGCTGTAAGTCCTTTTACCAAATTTCCCATGACTAGTTTGTTGATGTAACGAAAATTCAGGTGAGAAAGCCTTCGATGCCATAACCAACTTTGTTGCAGCGAGGCTTTTGACAGTAGATATACCTCATTGTCAGTCAGGACTTTTGACAGATTAATCGTGTAGAGGTTTGACTTTCTAGTGTCGACCAAGAGTTCCTTATCGTCTTCAGTACGCACAGAACATCTCTTGGCCTTGAAATTAACCTCAAGATCTTTGTCACAGAACTGTCCAATATTGAACAGGTTATGTCCTAGACCTTCAACATAGCTCACCATCGTAATCGTCACGTTGTCTTGAATCACATCACCATAACCCAAAATAGGTGAAAACTGGTCATTTCCAAATCGAATTGTTCCGCAATATTTCTCTGTATAATTAGATAATAAATCTTTCTGCCCGGTCATATTCTTGGAGCAACCAGAATCCAAGTACCACATATGACGGGTCTGCACAGGAGAAATCACGAAACAATTGGTTTAGGTACTCATTTATAGATGGGTCCTAGTCCTACAATGTTAGCCCAATATTTTGGCATCCATTTGTATATGGATCCTTTGATCCTTTGAAAAACATTTGAATCATGAGAATGATAAGAATATACATGATATGTGCCAAACCAAACATCAGAATATTGTCGAGAAGCAAAATCATTTCTTCGATAAGTAGAAAACTTTCTAGTAGACGGAGATAATTGGAACAATTGCTTTATTGAATAACACTTGTAAGAAGTTACAAGTTTTGGTTTAGTGAAAGCAACATTCTCAACTACATCAGTGTTACTAGTAGTTACTCTATTACAATCAGGATCAGAAAATGATTTAGTACTCTCGTCAATTTTCGTCTTTGGTTGCCATTCTGATCGAACTCCAGACTTTTTCTTTCTCACATCTGAAACATTTGAAACTTTAGAGTTAGAACTGTGAGATTTAAATGATTGCTTTTTTTTTTGGCTTACCAGTGGTTGTTCGTTTCTGTGAATGCCTAGATTTCTTCTTCTTACCTTTAGCATTCTTGGTATTCACAGAAACTGGTTCATCAACTTTCGTTGATGTTTCACCTTTCTCGAACACACTGGGTAGACCAAAAGAATTAATAACAAACTATGAATGATCAGGATGTTTAGCATTGAAATCAAATTGAGTAACACACTCATCTAAACAACCGTCAGAGTTAAGAAAATCAAACTCTTCATCAAGAAGACCATTAAAATCATTAGATTTGGAAGCTTTGGAAGTTTTAGAAAAATCAGAATTTAGAAGCACTGTAGAAAACACAGTTTGTTCTAGATTAATCAAAATTCTTTCTTCTATCAGAGTATTATCGAGGTCAGAAATTTTACTTTCTAACACGAAAGGAGACACATAAATTTTACACTCAATAGGCTTAGCCTCCAACTCCTTTGAAGAATAGCTTTAAAAATAGTCATTAGAAAAAAATTTTGATTTATCATAACTATAACTATAATTCAACTTCTCATAACGAAATGGAAGTTGCATTTTAGTTGTGTTCTTCATTTTCTCTTTTTCCATAGCTTCATCTTTTTCAGACAGTTTAGTCCACTTAACTTTGAGTTCGGGGTATTGTGGTGCTAGTTTTAAAAATCAAAAATCATAAAGCGCAGGAACTTTAGAAATACCCTTTTTGAGGTAGTGTGGGTTCTCATAACCAAGACCCCAACACTCACTACTCTCTTTCAGTTTATTTAAATGAATGGTTTGCTCTGTTTGACCCAAAGTGTAAAGTTTTTCCTCTATAACATTCACTTTTTCAGATAAAGATTTGTTTTCTTTTGATAAAGATGAACACCTTTTAGCAATCTCTTTAACTTCAAATTGACACAGTTTATATTTCGAAGTAGTTTCAGATAGTTCATTGTGAATTATAGTCTTCTCTTTCGCGCTGGTATCAATGTTTTTAGATCCTAAAACTATCAACAATTCATGATCCAATTAGAATAACAAGATGAGATTGGGAGAGAATACGTTTATTCACCTTAAAAACGAAGAACACGAACAAAACCTAGAGAGAGAAAGTGTTTCTTTCTCTAGAACACACGCTCTCTCAAAGACGACTACATTATGAATAATGAATTATCTCTAAAGCCCTAAACACATAAACTATATATATTCTCCCAACTCCTTTGTTTTAAGCCTAAGCCCATTTACAGTTAAAGCCCAAATACAAATAATAAAAGTACAACCCTTTACAAAACTTTCCAAACTTAGACATTTTATGTCCTAACAATCTCCCCCTAAAGTTTTGTAAAGGAATCATCGTTTTTGAAGCATCAACTCTTCTCCCCCTTCATTTCTTTGAAAAACTTTAGTGTTGCGCATCTTCAAGATAGCTCAGGTTCCTCCTTGAATGAAGATCTTATCCTTCAAAGTTTCAACTTTAAAACTAGATTCGATGTGTGCAATAACCTTGACTGAGTGCACTCAAGACAGCTTTATCTCTAGAAACTCAACACATTCGTTACGCCCACAAAAAAGAAATGTGTGAGTTTTGCGTGACAACCACAGTGCATCTTCAGTTTATAACAACGAATCTGTCTTTGAACCGCGAGTTAAGTAAGAGTTCAACTTAAAAACTTGTACTGATCAACTCGTAGGAGGAAGCAACTTGTAGCAAACACTACTAGGCAAGGGTTAGAAGCAATCGTCGAGAAAAACCAAACGAAAAAAATCTGGAACAGATACAAAAATATTTCTTGAAGAATCTGTATCACGGATCACACAATCAAAGTGCAAATAAATCTCAAATATACGCTCTTCGGAACAATAATCGGTTGTGATAATTTGCAAGATAAAATATGGTAACAATCTTCAAAAGAATCGGACGGCATAATCACTTGTAAAAAAATTCTGATCATTTAAGCCCAAAAATTTGGTTGTATACGGTTAAGCCCAAAACCCAAAAATATGCGGCCAAAAAAATCACTAAACTCGGATTGAGCTACATCTGGATTCGACTTACTATGAAGTTCATCATCTGATTACCATCGATTTCACTTTAAAATGTGCAGCAAACATTCACACAGCAAATCATAATTTACATTCAAAGATGCTACCGCCGATCACTATATGGAACCACTGATTCATAAATTCTCACAGCTGCCGGCCAAATTTGATTCCAACAGCCGGCGATTAATCGAAAATTGGAGCACCGACCCACTATAGCATTCAATCGCTTTGGCTATTAAATTCATGGATGAATATTGAACTCATAAAACTGTTGCCATCAACAATTCTCATCCATAATAAATAAATAAAAAATCACATTTGAATCCCATAATCATTTGTAAAACCACAACCTATGTTCTAATTTTAAATCACAAATCCTCATCCAATTTCATTCCACCACTAACACATTAGCAATTTAATTCCATGTTGAAAGAAAAATCAAAACCACCGATTGATTATCAAAATTACAGCCGCCGTTCTCATATGACATTCAACTCCCAATATGCTGCTATTTGATCCAAATTTTGGAAATCGATAAAATATCAGGCGCGATCAAACAATTTCAAAATTCCTTAGATCTAAACCAAAATCCTCTAAATTTGATAAAATCAATAATCGATTCAATTATGATTAGCAAGTAACATCGAATCGATTTTTTTGCAATCAACCAAAAATTAAGCTCCAAACTTCATCAAATCAAATAAAAAAATTGCTAAAACACAGATTACCAAAAACCTTGGGCCGATGAACATGAACTGTTGAAATACGATCGAATCGAAGAAAAAAAATTCTTTGATCCAGCTCTGATACCACATGTAGATCCTAAAACTATCAACAATTCATGATCCAATTAGAATAACAAGATGAGATTGGGAGAGAATACGTTTATTCACCTTAAAAATGAAGAACACGAACAAAACCTAGAGAGAGAAAGTGTTTCTTTCTCTAGAACACACGCTCTCTCAAAGACGACTACATTGTGAATAATGAATTATCTCTAAAACCCTAAACACATAAACTATATATATTCTCCCAACTCCCTTGCTTTAAGCCCAAGCCCATTTACAGTTAAAGCCCAAATACAAATAATAAAAGTAGAACCCTTTACAAAACTTTCCAAACTTAGACATTTTATGTCCTAACACATTCTTCTCAGCAATATCCTTGCTAAGTTTCAGTATTGGCTAATTTTTCTCTTTATTGATACCATTTTCGCGTTTAAATTTAGACTTTAATTCCTGGAGTTCAACCATCATAGCTTGCATTTTATTAAGAAAATCTGATTTAGACATATCACATACCTCTTCATTATCTTCACCATCTGAATCCGCTTCATCTTCAGTCTCTTCCTTACCCATAAAACACAAGTGGGCTTTTTCTTCTTTTTCTTCTTCATCTTCTGAATGATCAAGCCATAATTCATCCTCAGCCATAAGAGCCTTGCCAGCCTCCTGCTGTGTTATTGTATTTTGTTTAGATCATTTTATGTTGACTTTGTCTTTAGTTTCCTTCTATTATAGGTTCAAAATATAGGAAATATCAGAGGTTCTTATAACTCATTGTCCGAGGCTTATTGAGATCCAACCGAGATATTCCAAAAAGATTACATCATGAGATTGGCCCAGAAAATTAAATGACACATCTTCAAAAGCAGAAGCAATCCTTCACTTTTGAGATGCCAGTACCTGCTGCATTGCTTGCTTATGCTGATCCGAATGTTTTGTGTGTTGGGAAATATAGGGAGTCCATGGGAATACCAGAGCCGGAGATCCCTACCCAGGACGTAGATCCAATTAGTCGAGCGGAGTCAGTGAGGGTTCAACATACTACGGAAGTAGTTGAACGGGAAAGTGAGCAGAGAGAAAATTTGGAAAGGGGTTCAGGAGAGGGTCAGACTTCTGTACTGGAGGGTGTGGGAACACAGGCACAATCTTCCACGCATGTAGTGATTTCCACATCTCAACCTGAGATTGCTATCATTCCTCAATTGGGCACTCAGGAAGAGAATCCCAATGAAAGTCAGAACTCTGAAAGAACTATATCGGTTGGACAAGCAAGCTCATCTGATACTTCAGTGCCATCAGCAACATCAGAACAGGTTAAATCAAATCAAGGAAATGATCAGAATGATGATGATAATTTGGGTCATAGCTTTGAATTCTTAGAGAATGTTTCTTTACACCATAGTCTTGATTCTATTGCAAGAGATCTTGACTTGGAAGGTGTTGATTCAACAATCATGAATGTTGTATCTAATTCTGGAGTTATAAGGCATGAAGAGGGAGTATTAGTTGAAAATCCAGAAAATGTGAGGTCTAGAGTGAATGAAGGAAAAGAACATGGTGAGCGTGTGTGTAGTCGAACCTACCATTCCAGAAGGGCAGCCATATCTACTACCTCGCCGCATGTGTTGCGAGCAGGAGGTATTGAAACAGACATTAGTCGCCCACTAATGCATATGCACACCTCAGCCATCCATTCTATTGCCTCTCAACAGGCTATAGTCTCAACTTTACACGGAGTTTTAGCACAAAATCTATCTGCTGTTCACTCAGAACAGGCAGGTATTGAAACAAGAACTCAGTTTCCCCCGAGTTCGACTTCTTTCAGTGCACAAGTGGGTCTAGAACCAATTGTTACATCTCTTTTTATTCCTAGGACACAACCAATCATATATGCTACCATCGGGAGTCTTAGTGCCCCGATCCGAACATCTGTAGTAGCTCCGCATTCCGGACTACGAGGATCAGGTGGAAGTCCTGTCATTGCTAACATCACGCCAGCTTTGAGAACAGGACACACTGTTGTATCTTCAACAGCTGTGTTAACGGGAAGCTTGAGTAGCCCCGGTGTTACTTTACCCGAATTCGTTTCAAGGGAATTTCTCAATGACGCCCTAAAGGTCGTTGAAAACTCTTTATCACATAAGTTTCAGTCGGAGATGAATAAAGCAACTGAAAAGTTTGAGGAGGAGATTGGAAAGGTGATGAGAATGTTGAAAGGGAAAAATCCAGTTGTTGAGGAGCCTGAGAAAACATTTCCACCATCATCTGTTCCACAACCACCACCAGTTCAATCCGTTTCCGAGTTGAAATCTTTACTTTTAGCTCAGTTGTTATCAGACGCTCCAGCCGATCAAACCGAAGCAGACCTTATTGGATTATTGAGACAACAATCCCAACCAATTGTTTCTCAAGTTCCAGTAGACTATGTTACACAATCTCAGTTCAACCAGTTCAAGGACTCAGTGGAGAAGCACTTACAGGACCTAAGCACAACAGTTCAACATTCTTGCAAGGCTCAATCTAATGTAGTTTTAAAGAAAAGACATGATCGTGATTCTGATCAAGATCATGAGGGGGAGATGAATAAGAGGCAGAAAATTGCAGAAGATATTGTTATTGTTACTGTTGAGGAGCAGGGGACTGAAGTAGCTGAAACTACACATGGAGAACAGTCAGAACAAGAACAGTTGGATGAGAATGCTCCACAGGCTGAAGTAGAGCTGATGATCTATGACAATGCGGAATCAAGGGTTGAAAAGCCTGCGATTGCCACAGTTGAAGAAGTGATGGAGATGTTGGGAGTTACTGCTGAAAACTTTGTCAACTTAGATGATTATGCAAGTGATGATGATGAGCAAGCTGTTGCTAGGTATGACAGTTATTGGAGAGTAAAGCAGGAAGGAATGGAAGTTATTGAGCACAATATTCAAAGTGATGGACCAGATCCTGAAAATTCAATTACAGTTGAAGAGTTTGTACAGAATGCCATTTCTAAAGGAAATATGAGTCTGAGTGAAAATGTGTTGGATGATTTGTTTGGAGAAAATCTAGATGAGAATTTTGATGATCTTATAAGTGAAGATGAAGAGATTGCAGATCTTGATCAAACTTTTTCAGTTCAACAAGCAAAAGTTGTGGAGATTGCACAGATTGCTAGTACAGTTGATTATGCTCCACCAACATATAGACTGTTTGATGAAGATGAAATCTTGACTGCAGTTCCAATAGTTTCTCCCTCAAGAAACTTTTATGTCCCTGAAAATCTTGATGCTTCTGAACCAAGAGTTGCTCTACCTCTACCTAAAGATTTTGATTCTGAAGAACCAGCCGTTCAACCCAAGCAAAAACCAAAAGCTGACAAGCCCAAGAAGTCTAAAAGGTCAAGAATTCCTACTTCAAAGCCCAAACCAAAAGATCTTGAAGAAGAAAGACCAATTATTATTGATATTCAAGACTTCAGAAATAAGCTGAACAAAGAAAGAAAGCAAAGAGAAAAGGAGGAAAGGCAAATAATCCGGGAAGCAAAAGTTGAACTAAGAAAAGAGGAAGAAGAAGCAGCCAGAGCCAAAGACAATACACTTCCTTACATTCGAAACCCTGATAGTCCAAAGATACTAAGTGCAACTGAAGTCTCTATAAAGCTAAAGCCAAATCCTGTTTTTGTCACTCCAATGGAAGTGGAAGAATTTTCCAAAGCTCATGGTCCAGAACTTGAAACAATGCAAGCAGAAGAGCTCATCTCTTATGAAATCAGTGACATAGGGAAAGTTACTTTCAAAGGAGATGTTAGATTTGGTTCTATTCCTTATACAGGCTATGATATTGAGGGGGACTCTTTGAAGTTCATTGAGATCATCAGAAAGTCACTCAAAGTACCATTCCTGGAAGAGACAACAAAAATCTTTGTATCATCTCTCCAGCCAATTGATGAAGGAAATTTCTATGCTGTTGGAGACAGAGATAAGGTTTATCAGGCCAACTACATCAGATTCATGAAGACTCAAAGCAGACTTTCCCCAGTTGCCAATAGAGAAGAAAATTTTCAGGTCCAAAATGTTCACATGTGCAAGATTATGAATGTCCACTATCCAAAGTTCACAGTTCAAAGAAGAGATATGAAGATCAGTACTTTTACAGAAGCTGATTTTGATAACTTGAACTTCTCAGATATCATGTTTATTGTGAATGAGTTTAGAGACAGGATGAAGAGAAAGAGGACACAAGTTGTTGCTTATGCTTTGGATTCTATCAAAAGATTCATGACAAGGAGTATCTACAATGCTTATACATTTGACTTTCAGCTTGGCATTGAAACTAATCAGAACAGAGTAAACCTGCTGGCACCAAACTTCAACCATCCTAAGATCAGAGTTCTAGAGCCTTTTCAGATCTCCAGATATCCAGAATTGGGTGTGATGTATGTAAACACCAAGTCTCATAAGAAGCAGTTCATGAGGGCATCAGAATTGTGTAAGTATTCAGATGGTACTTTGAAGTATGTGCGAAAAGTGCTTGAAGATAAATTGTTTCTGTCAGAGCAGGAAAGATTCAGAAAGAATGAAGGTGTAAGGTCAGTTGAGTCTCTTAACATGGAAGCTATGCTTGAAGAAATCAACAAAAAGATAGAGTTCAGAGAGCACATAAGAAGGTTTGAAGCACACCTTGGGATCAGAAGAATCTGTTTCATAAGATGGGACCAGAACAAGTGTATCAAATGATCTAAAAGGGGGAGATTGTTATTGTATTTTGTTTAGATCATTTTATGTTGACTTTGTCTTTAGTTTCCTTGTATTTTGGTTGACCTATAAATAGGTTCTTCCTTGTTGTTTTCCTTTGTAACTAAGCCTTGATTGTAATACTCTGAGAGAATCTTGAGAGAGAAACCCATGTACCTATCACTTGTGACATCAATACACTTGTGATTTCCTCAATGATTCTTATTGTTCTTGATTACTTTGTTATTGTGATTTGATTGGACAATATCATGCTGCTTGGCTAAGAGCATCTTATTTTTGTAGTATTTTTCGGACCTTAGGCTTTTTGCAATCCTTAGCAAAGTGTCCGATCTTGTCGCAGTTATAGCACTTTGTTGGTTCTGGCTCTTTCTTCTCTTCGGATCTGTATCTCTTCTTTTCAGGTTTCTTCTCATCAAACCTCTTTCCTTCAATCCTCTCCTTATGTTCGTAGTTTCTTGAACCTGAGGAGTATCTCTGACTGTTCGAACCAGGCTTCTTGTAGAATTTCTTCTGAAAGGATTTTGTCAACATTAGCATGGCTTGTTTGAGATTCTCACAGTCATCAGAGTCAGAATTTTCTTCACTGTCTACCTCCTCGGATTCAGAAACTATTACTTTCCTTTTCTTCTTTAGACTCAAAGATTTCTTCTTTACTACCAGGGCAACCGGATCAGCAACCACTCTCTTAGCCTTCTTCTTTTCATCTTTGATCTCCTCTACATCTTCTTCGTTTTTTCTAAGGGTCTCATACACCTCATGAAGTGGAATCTCGTTCAGATCCTTCATCTGTTTCATTTGCCTAGTAAACCTCTTCCACTCAGGCTGCAGAATGCTCAGGAATTTGACATTGAGTTCAACTTATGACTTCCTGTCACGATCGAAACTCAAACAAGAATTTAAATAGCACACTCAGAAACTTATGTTAAAGAAGTTGCGGAAAAACACTTTAACAGAAAATCAATGGAACAATATATATAACTCAAATCATAAGTTTATATTGCATAAAACTTAATGATTACACACAAAACCTCAATCTGTTGAACAGGCTCAACATACGTTCTATACTTCTCTATAGAAATGATCTAAACTATTCTTGAGGTTAATTCTCTCTAAACAAAACGTATGAATAATTTTTTTTTCTATCAAAAACTTCTAAACTATATATACAAAGTTGATTACAAGATAATTATCAAAAATAAAATTGATCTTCAGTATCAATACCATAATTATCTTCAACCTTATCTCCAGCTCATCTTTATCTTCAAGTCTTCTTTATCTTTAGAAGCAGCACTAACATTCTTTTAGCAGTATTAATCATTGAGCAACATAAACATCCTCAGCAGTATTAATCCTTGAGCAGTATTAACCATGTTTGCAGTAGTAATCTTCAACAGTATTAACTACTAGCAGTACTAACTCTCCAAGCAGTACTAACTATTCAAGTAGCAACACTAACTTTTCAAGCAGTATTAATTCTACTAGCAGTATTAAAATTACAAGCAGTAGTAATACCTTTCAACTAGCAGTAGTATCCATCCTTAGCATATTCTGACCCAACAATCTCCCCCAAACTTAACTTTTCAGAATGAGAAGTTAAGTTCTTCAGCATAGAGTCTTCAGGATGCTTTCAACACTTCAACTCAGTTGCCCAGATTTGGATCCAGTCCCAGACTTTGATTGATAATTCTTCTGACTATTATCCTGGCCATTTCTGAATCCTTTGAACATATAAGCTTTCAATTCAACATACCTTGCAACTTAGCTTTGCTGTGATCATAGATTTTATCCACTAGGTAGTACTCATGATAAGCTCTGTCTACAGTGATGACATAGACTCCACACCTTTCAAACAACATCCAATTTTCTATTCTTTGGAATTTATTCTCTAGATGCAGATCTCTGACCACATGTTGAACTTTGCTAGGATCAAACATCATACACAAGTACTCCATGGATATTTTTATTAAACTCATTCCTTCTTTTGTCAATTCCTCTTATACAAGCTCATTCCAACCTTAAACATTTCCTCTAGGTCTGATCTGGAACAGCTTCTGATGAATTTTCCCCAAGTAGAGTAAACCTCATACTTGTCTCCCATCCTTTTAATCCTGAAGTATTTCTTCCTTTGATCTTCCAGGATATCCCAATGGATAATTTCAGGAGCTTGGACTGATATTGGGTCAGCTTGTACTGGATCATCATCTGTCACTGTCATATACAAGTCAAACTGCTCATTTGATTGCTGATTGGACTGCTCTGGATTCTGCTCTGGCTCTGCTAAAGGTTCATAAATAGGTTCTACTTCTGCTTCTGCTCTTTCTTCTTCAATTCTTGCCCTTTTTGCCTTTGGCTTGGTGGCAATAGTTTTCTTTCTTTTGATTACTCCAATTTGATGAGCCAAAGTCTCTTCTTTCTTTTCTTCTTTCTTTTCCTTGACAGGAGTTCCTTCTTCACTTTCTGGGAAGGGTTGTTGGATGTTGAGATCATGCCTCTCTTGAGTGGAGTCCCCTTTTAGTTTGGCCATCTCCTTCTGGTAGAGTTCTTCAAGCTTTCCAAAGGACATACTTGTAAACATTCCCTCAGGAACTCCAATAGCTCCTTTCAGGAAGTTTATCATCTTCCTTCTTTCTTGGTTTGCTAAGTATGTCTTGGAAGGTTGTCTTTGTCTAGTCTTCAGTGGTAGCCTTTGCCTTGAAGCCTTCTTTGTGACTTTCTTAGCAGCAGCTGTAGACTTCAGACTCTTTTGATATTCCTCATTCAGCTTAGTAGCCAATTCCGAAGCTATCTCTCTGTCTTTTGCAGAATGGATTTGTTCCTCCTTTTCCAACTCTTCTTGAAGCTTTTTGGCCAATTCTTTATCTAACTCTATCTGTTTCTGTTTCTTCACTGGTTGCTCAGACTCAACCATCTTTTCCTTTCCCTTCTTCTTTGCATCCTCCACACTGACTTCTTTTAGTTTCTTCTCTAATCCTCCTTCTTTGATCATTACTCCCTTAGCCTTTTGAGTGGCTTTGGGAGTGTCATTCTTAGCTTTTACAAGGGTTTCTGTAATTTCAATATCCTCTCTGGACAATGCTGTTTCTGCTGCAGTTTTCTCTGTTTCTACTTCTTTTGCAGTTACTTCTGCTGTCTCAGTTACTGCTTCTTTTGTATTTTCTACTGCATTTGCTTTTTCTGTTTCCCTATTCAACTCTCCCTCAAAATGAGCTTCCATGCTAACAGGGCTTTGTTTCTCCCCTTCAGCTTGTCTCTCCCTCCTTGTTGAAAGCATCTCCCCTTCTCTTTAAAACATACTGCTTTCTTCTCTTTTTCTGCACCAACCTCTGAACCATCTGCTTTAGTTTGGTAATCTGCACTTGTTGAGACAGTATTACCAGTTTCATCTACTCTATATCTGCACCCTGTTTGATGACATCAAGATTGATATTTCCCATAGTTTCCATCAATTCATCATAGTTATAGCTGTCCTCACCTCCTTTGGGTGTGTTGACCACCCTTGAAGGATCCTTGGATCTTTTAGTAGAGGTCTTCTGCCTAGCAGAAGCAGCCTTTACCCCCTTGGTTTCTTGGCACCTGGGACCTTTGGATGATTGCTCACCCAAAGTTTCCATGGGGAAGGTCTTTGATATGTTCACACTGTCCTGCCCTGCACTTTGTGCAAAGTCAGTAGTGTGAGCCTTACTGCCCATATGCTCTTCCCTCTCCTTATTGAGCACCTTCTTGGGGTTGGGAGACACCCCTGTGGTTTCCCTATCGATATTCTCTAATGGAGAATGCTCCATTAGAGGGCTTGAAGGCTGTGGGGGTGAAGGTACAAGAAGTGAAGAAACCTTCTTTACCTTTTTCCTTATATAGATTTTGGTGATGGGGGAAGTGGGCTTTTCAATAGGAATCTGAGGAGGATTACTAGAAATGAGTGGTGTGGGTAGGTCATCAGTTTGGTTGTCTAATGAGGGCTTTGACACTGATGCCTCACCATGGGAATGTGACACACCCATCATTGTAGAGAACAATGGGGTGTCTTGACCATAAAAGTCCTTGGAGGGCCTTTTCATGTTTGAGAATATCTTCCCTTTGAGAGGTTTTGATACATACACCTCTTGAAAAGAGGGTAGATCCGTCAATTCCTTCAGTATAATCTCTTGTACAAACCTGGGATACATATAAAAGCTTTTGGATTTGGTATCCAGGTTTGACATAAAATCATTAAAAATCATTTGAGAGAAATTGAACTTTCTAGAGGTAGCTAAGCAGACCAAAGCATAAGCTAAGGTACTGCTAAAGTCACTTCATCCAGTTGTTTTTCTTGAAATGCAATGTTGGAGGATATGAACAAAAAATCTCCACTATGGTGAAAATATGATCTTGAAAAACTTGAATACATCAGTGGGACCTTCATACCCCATAAGACTAAGAGTTTGGAAGAGATCATCCTTAGGTAAGGAGGTGATACCTGAGGCATCATCTAAGTATAGATGATGCGAATACATTCCTCTGAGATGGTCAGGGGTTTATCACACACCCTGGTTTGAATGACCTGAGTCCCTTCTTCAGTGTGAATGGTAGCATTGGCCCAGAACCGTCTTTGATGTTCCACATAGATTGTGGGATTGACAGTAAGAGCGTGGGCGATGTGTGAGGATTTGAGGAAGTCCACTATGGCATGGAAACCTTCAGCTTGCTTTGGTTTCTGCAACATGGCGAGATCGTTGTGTTCATCAAAGAATGCTCGTCCTGCCATCGTTCTGGTTAAATCTAGCGTTCGAATCGTGAATGGGGTTGACACTGGTAAGCAAGAAATCGAGAGAGAGAAAAAGAAGCAATGGAAGTTCAAAGAGCCGTTTGTATTTTGGCGGTCACAAAGGGTATTAATAGGTGGAGGGTTTCAGTTAGAAGCAGTACTAAGTACCCTAGCAGTATTAATCAACTCGCAGTATTAACTCATATTAGCAGTAGTAACACATACTAGCAGTACTAACACGGACCAACAGTATTAACACAGACTAGCAGTATTAACACATACCAGCAGTAGTAACACTGATTAGCAGTATTAATAAGCCAAGCAGTAGTAACTTTGCACTGGAAGTATAAACCACCTAGAAGTAGTAACCATACTTAACTCTTTTTGTACTGTTATTATGAGTAATATAGAGAGCAGTATTACCTGAACTAGAAGTACTAAGTATCCAATTGAAGCAATCTGAAACACTTAAACACACAAGGTTAGTAGCACCATGCACAATATAATATGAGAAAGTAGACAGGAGGGAAACTATACAGGTACTTGAGTCAAAAGAGAATAGACTTATTCAGAGTTTATCATGCCCACACTTGTGACGAAAAATGTGAACCTACCCACATCAAAAGCTTTAGTGAATAGATCAGCAAATTGGTTACTTGTATGGACTTTCACAACCTGAATGAGCTTCTTTTCATTACAGTCTCTGATAAAATGATACCTGATTTCTATATGCTTTGTTTTGGAGTGCTTGACTGGATTATTAACAATGCTAATAGCACTGTTGTTATCTATGAAGATTGGAGTGTGAAGAAAGGTCATACCATAGTCCAGCATTTGATTCTGAATCCAGAGTACTTGAGAACAGCAGCTTGCAGCAGCTATGTACTCTGCTTCTGTTATAGATGTGGAAACTGTGGTTTGTTTCTTGCACTGCCATGATACTAGTCTTGCACCCAAAAACTGACATCCCCCTGAAGTTGACTTTCTATCCAAATTTGCACCACCCAAGTCACTGTCTGAATAGGCAAGTAGGTCAAATGGTGAGTCATGAGGATACCAAAGACCTAATCTAGGTTGGCCTTTGAGATATCTGAATATCCTCTTGACTGCTTGAAAGTGTGACTGCTTAGGCCTTACTTGAAATCTTGCACACACACAAACAGGAAACATGATATATGGTCTTGAAGCAGTGAGATACATGAGGGAGCCAATCTTGGATCTGTAGTGATGAACATCCACATCCTCCCCCTCAAGGTCTGCAGTGATCTGTTTGTGTGTCTCCATGGGTGTGCTTGCAGGCTTTGAATCTGAGAATCCAAACTTATTAAGAATGTCTTGCACATACTTGGATTGGCTGATAAAAATCCCATCTTTCTTCTGTTTAACTTGTAGGCCTAGGAAGAAGGTAAGTTCACCCATAGAACTCATCTTGAATCTCTTGTGCATCAAATCTTCAAAATCTCTGCACATTTGATCTTTTGTGGATCCAAAGATAATATCATCCACATAGATTTGCACTATTAGGATGTCCTTCTTCTTCCTCTGAATGAATAGAGTCTTGTCTATGATTCCTCTTTGAAAACCATTTCCCAAGAGATAGGTAGACAAGGTGTCATATCATGCCCTTGGTGCTTGATGTAGCCCATAGAGTGCCTTCTTCAATTTGTATACTCTGTCAGGATAATTTGGATTTTCAAATCCTGGAGGCTGACAGACATACACTTCTTCTTCAATTCTTCCATACAGAAAAGCATTCTTTACATCCATCTGGTAGACTTTGAACTTCATGAAAGAAGCATAGGTTAAAAATAGCCTGATTGCCTCTATCCTGGCCACTGGTGCAAATACTTCTTCATAATCAATACCCTCTTCTTGAGTATACCCTTGTGCCACTAGTCTGGCTTTGTTCTTTATTACTATTCCTCTCTCATCTTTCTTGTTCCTGAAGATCCATCTTGTGCCAATTGCTCTATGTCCTTTTGGAAGATCCACCAGATCCCATACATCTTGCAGTACAAACTGCAGTAGCTCCTCTTGCATTGCTTCTATCCAGCTTGGATCCTTCATTGCATCAAATGCCTTTTTAGGTTCAACCTGTGATAGAAAGCAAGATAATAAACCTGATTGTAGATCTTTCAATCCCCCTATCTTGCTTTGTTGCCTTGTGATCATTGGAGAATTGATGTCGCCAATCACTAATTGAGGAGGATGGTTCTTCTGAGTTCTTGTAGCATTGACAGCCTCCTTATTAAGATTGACTTCAAGATTGGTGTCATTCCTTTCTGGAGTGCTTCCACCATATACTGAAGAATCATCATATGTGTCATCCTCTTCCAAAACTGGCATCTCAGGACCTTTGATTCCTGAATTTGAGGGCTGATCTTCCTTTTCACCTCTGTCCTCTTCATTCTGAGTTGGATCAGTGTCCTTTGAATCTGAATTATCTTTCTTATCTTGGTCACAGAATTCAACAGGATCAGCAGTAGGTGTTGGGAACAGCACAACCTCTTGTCTTTGTACTTGTGCCTTTTCTGTCCCTGTTCCTGCATTATGCTCATCACTGAAACCCAAAGAATTAGTCAGTGAATCAATGTCAAATAGCCAATCAGGACCTGAACCAAGTTGATTTGGTGTGTTCTCATTGCATTTGACATTGTCACTTTCCTCAATAATCCTAGAAGAGGTGTTAAAAACTCTATAGGCCTTACTTTGAGATGAATATCCAACAAGAAACCCATCCTCAGCTTTGCTGTCAAACTTACCTAAGTGAGTTTTGGTATTGAGAATTGTACAAGGACACCCAAATGGTTTGAAAAATCCAATAAAATGTTTCTTCTTTTTAAAAAGCTCATAGGGTGTCTTGTCTAAAAAGCTCATAGGGCAGTATTAACTGCTTCTGCCCAAAAAGTGATTGGAAGTTTTGAATCTGCCAACAGAGATCTAGCAGCTTCTATCAGAGTCCTATTTCTCCTTTCAGCAACACCATTCTGTTGAGGAGTTCTAGGAGCATTGTATTGCCTCTCAATGCCTTTTTCTTCACAAAAGTTGTTTAGGTCATTATTTTTTAATTCAGTTCCATTATCAGACCTAATGACTTTAACTCTTAGATTTGTTTGGTTTTCAACTCTAAGAACAAAGGATTTGATCAGTCCACTTGTCTCATCCTTTGTCCTCAGAAAATAGACCCAAGTGAATCTAGAGAAATCATCAACAATAACTAAGCAGTAGGATTTCTTACCAATACTCATCACATTTGTAGGGCCAAACAGATCCATATGCAGTAAATTAAGAGGTGAAGAGATTCTATTTATCTCTTTGGACTTATGAGAAGTTTTGTGTTGTTTGCCTTTAAGAGATGCAACACAATGATCATCACATGAAAATACCTTTTGTGGCAAACCTCTTACAAGGTTGTTTTTCACAAGTTTATTCATTGTTTTAAAGTTCATGTGACACATCCTTCTGTGCCAAAGAGATGATTCATCTAATAAAGCTTTTGAAAATAAACAATTAAGAGATGAATCAGAAACTACACTCTCCAAGTCTAAGCAATAAACATTGTCCTTTCTAAGAGTTCTAAGTAGTATCATGCTTTGATCAACTACCTTAAACCCTGGAGCAAGGATAATACATTCAGTATCAGTGAATAATATGCTATGTTTCTTGTCACAGACCTGTGATACACTTAACAGGTTGTATCTTAATTGTTCAACATAGTATACATCCTCAAATATCATCTTACCTTTTGACACATTACCTTTTCCACTTATCTTACCACCTGTTGGATTATCACCAAAAGCAACATGTCCTCCATAAATTCTTTTGAAGTTTTGAAGGCAGGCCATGTTACCTGTCATGTGCCTGAAACAACCACTGTCAACATGCCATATGATCCTTCCATTGAGTTGTTGGCTGCCCTACACATTTAATAAAGCAGTTAGTTTTTAATAGGAACCCAAGCCAAAGTGGTCTTGGGTTTCCCATTCTCATCAACATATTCATATTCAGACTGGATGAGATTATCACACTGAGAAATCTTATTGCTTGAATACTTTGTCACAATAATGGGTCTGTTACTGGAAGCAATACTAACTTGATTGGCAGTACTAACTTTGTTAGTAGTACTAATTGAGTTAGCAGCACTAACTTTTCAAGCAGTATTAATTCTACTAGCAGTATTAAAATTTCAAGCAGTAGTAATACCTTTCAACTAGCAGTAGTATCCATCCTTAGCATATTCTGAACCAACACTTCCTTACTTTATTCTTTCTAAGCTTGTTTAACAGAGTCACAAATCTACCATAAGTAGCCTCAAGAGATTCACCCTCCTTGGCCTTGAACTCTTCATAGTTGTTGAGGCAGTTAGAGACTTTGAGCTGGTTGCCAATCTTGGATCCTAACATCATCTTTTCTAGTTGATCCCACATTTGTTTGCCCGTAGCATTATAACGGTCAATCTTCACGTATATCTCATTTGGAATCCCTTGAAGAATAAATGACCTCGCCAATCTATCAGCTTTCTGTCTCCTTCTCTGTTAATCCGTGTACTCCTCAAGTGTTAGTGGGTACTCTTTTTGTTCCTCTTCTCCATTTTATCCTACAACTGTATGAGTCTTTGTTGGAATTTCATGATACCTTCCTTCAGAGATATTCTGATATAGTCCCCCAAATCATTTCTATCAATAAAATCCAAGAAGCGATCCTTCCACTGCTCGTACTCTCCTTTGAATAGTACTGTTGGCTTTACATCAATTCCGATAGCAAGTGCTTCCCTTGAAGTCATCCTGTTTTCCAAAAGTACAATAAGAACTTGACAATGATCGTTAGTCCAAGTGAAATCACAAAATGCAGAAAAACTTAGAAAGAATTTTCAGAAATTAAATTTCCAAAAATTTCTCAAGTATGGAATTCGCACACTAGATAGAAACACAAAGAATTTTCATTCACAATTCGCACACAAGCACAAGGAACCAAGAATTCGCACACTGTTAAGTCTGATTTTATAGTAATCATTGTATTTATAGGCTTGGTCTTATACTATTCTTAGATAGGTTTTATCTGTGCATAAGCCAAGGGTATTTAAGTCCCTTTGGTCCTTGTTTCTTGTAACACTTCACGCTCTTTCTAATACATATCATCTTGCGCTTTACACTCTCTCTATCTCTCTACTTTCTCTCTCTAGGATTTAGAGATCTTGGACTAACAATTGGTATCAGAGCCAATCTAGATCTTGAGAGAATTGAGAGATTTGATTTTCGTATCTGAATTTGTGCATTAATTCGAAAATTTGATTGATTTTCTTGATTTTTTTCTAGAAAATCTCGTTTTTGGATTTTTCATAAAATTCGACCTTGTTTGTGATTGATTTTCATTGATTTTTGGTTTGTTGGATTCGTTTTTGCAAGTAGAACACTCTTGATTCACACCAAATTTCAACAAAAATTGTTTTTGATAATCAATTTTGAGATTTTAAATGTTTCTAGAAAAACGGTTTTAATGTTCTGTTTATATCTGAATTTTCGAAATAATGGTTTTTTATCAAAAAGATTGATTGAAAAGTGTTAGAATGTTGTTTTCGATCATATATGTGGAAGAATACATCTGAAAATTCATGGCTATAATCGATTTTTGTGATTTTTACTGATTTTCAGGTGGTTTGCGCCAGATTTGAACTTTAGGCGAGTTCATCCTAGTTTGCGCGAGTTCATCTGATTTGCATGAGTTCATTCTGTTCTTTAGAGGTTTGCGCCAGTAATTGTTCAAGAAAAGTTCAAGTTTTCTTGGTTCTCGTCAGCCACATATCACACAAAGTCAGTTTGCGTCATCTTCTTGTAACGAAAAGTCAAGTTCTCGCCATCCACTTCAAACGCAAAGTCTCATTTGCGTCTCCAGTTGTTCACGAGAATCTTAGTTTGCGCCACGGCCTGCTCACGCAAAGTTATCTTGCGTCTTCAGTGTATCACGCAAATCTCATTTGCGCTTTTTACCTCTCACCCAAACCTCAAGTTTGCGCCAGCTCAGTCAACACTAAGAATTTTTCTGGATTTCTTCCATGGATTATGCCAAGTTAGCCTTTCAAGCTCAGTTCTACAAGAATGACCTCATGATGTCATTGGGTACAGGCACTCGTCCTCCTGTACTGATAGATGAAAACGAATTCACTCAGTGGCAAGATCGGTTCCTCAACTTCATTGAACGTCAAACTAATGGAGCAAACATGATGAAGTCTCTAACTGAAGGACCTTTCATAAAGACTAACAAAGAGATTCCCGCAACACCTAACGAAGTTTTACGAATAAAAGTTGATCGAGAATTAAGTGCTAATCTGATGCTAGCTTTGCCAAACTATGTCTATAACCGTGTTGATAATTACAAAAATTATCCAAATCAGATGTGGGAACAGTTAGAAAAGATCATGCTTGGTTCTTCAGTTGCGACTCAACTTAGACATACATGCTTCATGAACAACTTTGAGGAGTTTAAGGCCAAAGACAGTGAGTCTCTAAAGAGTGTTTTCGACAGATTCTGTGTCGTGATTAATGACCTGAGAAAAATAAAAGTGGAAAACACTGAGCTTGAAACAAATCTTAAATTCCTCAACGCTCTTCAGCCTGAATGGAATAAATCTTGTCACAGACTAAAGAACGATGTTCGAGTCTCCACTATGCAGATTCAAGAATTATATGATATTTTGATGACTGATGAGAGCTTAGTCATAGAGAAGAAGGCCAAACTAGACAAAAAGAACAAGAAATAAGTGGACCTAGTTTCACTTCTGACGAGCCAACTGGCTGAACAAGCGTTGTCTGATAACGCTTACAATGGGGCCACTGATGATGATGGTGAGGCACTGCAGAAAGCTATGATCCTTCTCTCACAACATTATCAGAAGAAGTTCCAACCTAGGACGAGTTCTAACAATCTTCGCTTCACTTCTGGTTCAAAAGTCAAAGTGCCTAAGCCAAAGATAGCTGCTGCCTGCTACAATTGTGGAAAGCCAGGTCATATAGCTAAGGAGTGTCAAGCAAAGAAGGTTAAGGACTCAGCTTATTATCGAAAGAAACTGGAACTTGCTGAGAAGAGAGAGAGTGGAAAATCTTTGCTAGCCGAAGAAGAATTTTGGCTGGATCACTCTGATGATGAAGTTGCAAATGTCGAGATCGCTTAGATGTGCTTTGTTGGAGATGATCAGTCAGATGATGATTCTGACACTGATGAAGACGAGGTAATTTCTGATTTTGATTACACTTTCATTTCTTCACAGATGGATGTTATAATTTCTGCTTTACATGATTTACGCTTGAAGTTATTATCTGAAAAAAATTTAAATTCTGAAAAGTCAGATTTGATTGACAAATTGAAAATTTCTTTGAAAGATGAAAAATCTATTTTGGAAAATACAAAAGACATCTTTCAAAAGAAATTAGATGATTTGGAAAAATCAAATAAGACTTATCTTGAATCTTTGTCTGCAATGACCAATTTAAAAGACAGTTTTTCGGATAAAGTAAATAAATTAGAAGAAAAGTTATATCGTAGAAACCAATCTGAGCAAACAATTTTTATGAATAAACCAAGGAGTGAGGAAGCTTTAAAAGAAAAATGGGGACTTGGTTTTAAAAATCCACATTGTTTAAACAATGCAATTGAAAAATCCCCAACTTTATATAAATACGATTATCTAACACTTGCTCATTATGCTCCTCAATTTAAAATTGATTGGATGAATGAGAAGCAAGTGTTAGAAATCGAAAATGAGAAAAGGACGAATAACAAGAAAAAGGAAATTTCTTTTGTTTATACGTATGAAAATGCAAAATATTTTCCTGATAAATCAAGGAAAGGCAGAAAAAGTTTTAATGAAATATCTCCTGTCAAGTCTTCAGTATCTGATGATTTTGTTGATATTTTTGCCAATAAATCTGATAAGGAAAATATTTCTCCAATCATTTATGATTCTAAGAAATATACTCCTTCTTTAATATTAGAAGGCAAAATCATTGATCTTGAAGATAAGATGGAAGATCAAAATATTTTAAAAGAAATTGAATCTGATATTATTCTTTCTTTCATGACTTCTAGTCTTGAAGAAAAATTATTTTCTCAAAAACAAGATTCTATTTCTAGTCTTTCTTCTGATTGTCAAGTAAAAAAAATGGAAGTTTCTAAATTTGATATCTTTTCTCAAAAAAATTCTGACTCCGAGGTATGTTCAGATTTATTGTCTGATCAAATTGGTTGCTTAGATAAAATTATTTCTTCTGATTTAAATATTAATTCGGAAATTCTTGATGAATCTTTTACGCTAAATGATCAGTATTATAAACCTAAACGTAAAAGAAGACGGTCGAAGAATTCGAAGAAACAAGATAAAGTTCTTTCTGACAGCTTTAATTCTTCTGATTCTAATCTTTCAGATAGGACTTTGAGCAAGTCATCGAAGCAGATTTGAAGAGCGAAGCGGATATCTGATGAATCTCAGACTGATGGAGATAGATATGTAGACAGATATTATAAAAGTGATTCATTTGCTGTTTGTAAGAAAATTTCAAAATATTCAATAAAGCAAATGATTCAAATTTCCAAAAATGTCTCATATTCTTCTTCTGATTCTAGTTCAGATGATTATGCTTTGTATTCATCTGATGACTGTGCTTATTTTTCTGATAATCTTTCTCATGCTTCTCGTGTCAAATCTAATCCTTTTTTCCCCATAAGAACTTCAACTAACAAACATGAGCCCAAATTCAAGTGGGTACCAAAATCTCAATCTGACTCAAAGTTGTAGGCACCTCATGTCAAGGGGGAGTAAGAGAAATATGGCTCTTGAGTAAATCAGCTCAAGACCCGGACTTCATTGTCAACATATTGGCTTATGAGTAATTCAACTCAGAACCCGTACTTCAAAGGACTATGACTTCTAGACATGTCAGTCTAGGACTTGTTCTTCAATGCTTGTTAGCTTCTGACTAATGAAAAACTGTGAGTACATCAATTTTAATCCGCTGCATATATCTCTGATTATGATGTTGTTCCAGTTTTCTCAAATGTTTTTAAAAGAATCTGAGCATTTCAATTTCAACTCCTGAATTTGTTCAACCCAATTTTTTCAAAAGAGACACAACTTTCATTTTACATTATGTGAAAGATAGTATTATTGAATTCTATTTTGTTTCAATTGTATATAAACTTTCCGATCAAATGTTTCTATTTTTAAATCTCGGCATGTTGTTTTAAAAGTTTAAACCTTTACAAATTTTATTCTATAAAATAAAAGTTTTACAATTTTTTTCTTTCTTTTGAATAAAATGTGTGTCTAGGATAAATTTTCAAGTTGCTTTGTTTATATTAAAGTTGTAATATGTTCATCTTTCAAGTCTAACAAAAGTCGAAAAGTCAGCAACATGTTTGTAGCTTTTGATATTGCTTTAAAGTTGTGTGATTCGGAATATTTATAGTTTACAATGCTTAGAAAACCTAAAAAGTCGGAATTTTGGATCGTAATGAAAATATGGGCTAAGCACTTAGACGTAAAACCTTGTGTTTGAGATGTTTATTAAATTCTTATAATTCAGAAATCTCTAAGTTTAAAGGTTTGTACTTGTGGCCTTTCTGGTTTGGGAAAGTAAGTTCTGTGGGATGCTTGTCATCTGGTCCCCTAAGGTCAATTGATCTGGGAGTGATTGAAACCAAATTCTTCAATAGAATCAGATCGAAATTCATGTTCTACTGGTATGAATGTGTTTAGGATCTGTCGATGTAGCCTTTCTGATCTGGGAAAGTAAGTTCTAAGGGGTGTTTGACACCTAGTCCCCTAAGGCCAACTGGTCTGGGAGCGGCTGACCCAAATCCTGCAATAGGGTCAGATAGAAAGTTACGTTTACGAAATGTTCTTTACTTACCAAACTTTTGATTACAAAGATGCCAAAGTGCACAAGCTTAAAAGATGCCAAAGAGCACACTCATGTGAAGATGCCAATGTGCACAATGCTAAAAGATACCAATGAGCACACATCTCATGATACTTGGTGATATGTTTGAGTTGTAATAAGCCTATAAATTTGTGAAAGTCTGAATTCTTGATGGATTAGTGTGATTACATGCAAAGTTCTCTATTATATTTTTAGAATTGCATTTTCTTGAAGCTAATCGGAGTTCACATGCAAGCACACTGAATAGATTGATGAAAGTTTTTGAAACTGAACATGTCTTAACTTGATATGAAATAAAACTTGTTTCTGTATCCAAATACATACATTTGATTTCATTTGATGGATTTTATTGTGATATATTACTAAGTAGAATTTTATTTGTTTTTGTTTAAATTTTTATATATTTAGTCGTTTCAAAATACATATTCAGTATATTTTTCTTTCTACATTGATGTTTCATTTCTTGTGTTCTCATATTTTCTTTATAAATGGGTTTGTGCATTATTCAAGGGGGAGTGAATAAGGAGATTTTTTTTTTTGAAAAGATCATATCTGTTTTTGAGGGGGAGTTTCTGTTTTTCTATATGAATGCTAACTTGAATTGTCAAATCTAGTGCATTTGTGTAGGGGGAGTCAAAGAGCTTAAAAAGGTAAAATTTTCTGAGTTCAAGTCAGATTTGCGCCAACAATTGGTCGTGCAAACCTCACTTTGCACCAACTTCGGCTAGCGCAAACCTCCCTTTACGCCACCAATGTGTCGCGCAAACCTTCCCTATTTTTCCTTTATTCTGATTTTGCTATTCTTAAGTTGTCTCGTCTCCAACATTTGCATGACCAAGTTGATCCCGATCATCAAGGTCATGAGGGGGAGAAGTTAAGGAGATGTTAAAGAGACAAAGAGCTCAAATGTTTATCTGCTGATCAAGATTCTGCTCCTCAAGATTCTATTTTTCTCAGCCATACTAGTCTTTTGTTGTTCCAGCTCCGATCACCACAATTCTTCAAGTTCATTTAAAAGAGGTGTATCGTCTAGAGCACAAGTTGATGAACCGACTGTTCTTTCAAGTTTATTTCAAACTGGTCCAGTCTTGTCAAGGCAGCAAAGATATCTCAAACTGAAAAATGCTGAGAAGAATTTTTTTTTTAAAAGTCAGATTGCTTCACAAAGTCACTTAGATGGTCCATGCTGATTTAGAAGATGGATTTTGAAGACCACAGCGCCAATGATTACTAAGGGAGAGATTGTTAAGTCTGATTTTATAGTAATCATTGTATTTATAGGCTTGGTCTTATACTGTTCTTAGATAGGTTTTATCTGTGTATAAGCCAAGGGTATTTAAGTCCCTTTGGTCCTTGTTACTTGTAACACTTTACGCTCTTTCTAATACATATCATCTTGCGCTTTACTCTCTCTCTCTATCTCTCTACTTTCTCTCTCTAGGATTTAGAGATCTTGGACTAACACACACTACACACACTAACCTTAGAATTCACACACAAGTACAATTTCAGAATTCGCATTCAAAAGAATTCGCATGAAATTATATGTGAGTTCTTAGAATTCGCACACAACACTTATACGAATTCTAGGCTTGAAAAAATATTCGAAGACTAACTTTTTGCATGAACAATTCGCACAACAGAATTATGCGAATTTTGGACTTGAAGAAATTTAAAACTTCTTATACGAATTCTGAGGAATTCGTATATCTCTCTGATGCGAATTCTAAGAATTCGTATGATACGATATACGAGTTCTTCACTTTTCGCACAGAAGACTTATGCGAATTTTTTCCTTGAACAAATTTTCACAAAAACTTTTCGTATAAATGGATTATGCGAATTCTGACAATTCGCATATAGCCTTGTACGAATTCTGAGGTTTTCGCACTACACATATATACGAATTCAATACATTTCGCACAACACACATCTGCGAATTCTACACTTATGAACTTTTTCAAACAAAACACAATTATGCGAAATCCTCTTAGATGCGAGTTCTTGGTGCGAGTTCTTCAAAGTTATGCGAGTTCTTGAGATCTCGACAAAAATACACTCTGATCTCTTCAAAAACCCATCAATTCTTCGATTTTCGGTCTGAAACTTTGACAATATGATCCCTAACACTATTCTAATCTATTAAAATTCATTTAAAAATTCAAATTGTGATTGAACAGTGCTCGAACTCGTGAACTTTCGAAATCATAAAAACCAAAAATTAATCCAAAATTACAGTGCAATACAATACCAAACCTATACAAGATTTGTCTAAACACTTATACGAACATTATCTAATCAATTACAACTTCAAAAACTCAGAAAAATTTGAAATTCGATCTAAATTCAGAAAACACAGTGCGACTCCATTTCTTGATAGGTTTCACTTTAAACTCTGCTCTGATACCAATTATTATGTCCCAATTTCAAGTTCTAATTGCTAATTCAATTAAGAAAACCAAGATGATAATGATTCAATCAATTAACTTGTATTGATTTCCAATTCATGATTTTGTATACAGACTGTCACTTTCTCGCTCTAGAAACAGGATGCGTACAATCTCTAACTTCCAACTTCTAGCAACTACACATATTACACTAGTCCTATGTCTATTAAAGCAAAGACACGCTTACAAAACACAACACAAATAAAAACAAATTTACAAGACTTTGACTTTTATTACAAAGAGACTTTGACTTCGCTTTGAGAGTTGACTTTGGCTTTAACTTGGTTGACTTTCAGACTTCAGTCTTCATGATCTTTTATCCAACAAATATATGCTCTAACAGCCATGCAGGATGAGCTTCAAGAGTTTGAAATAAATAAGGTATGGACCCTAGTTCCCCTTCCTAAAGGAAAGTTTGCTATTGGAACTAAATGGGTTTTCAGAAACAAATAGGATGAAGATGTCATAATCATCAGAAACAAAGCTAGACTAGTTGCTAAGGGATGTTGCCAAGAAGAAGGCATTGATTATGATGAAACCTTTGCACCTGTGGCTAGGCGAGAAGCAATCAGAATCTTCTTAGCCTATGTTGCACACAAAGGGTTCAAAGTATATCAAATGGATGTTAAATTTGCATTTCTTAATGGTAAACTTAATGAAGAAGTATATGTCTAGCAACCACCTTGATTTGAAAGTGCAGAGTTTCCAAACCATGTTTATCACCTTGATAAAGCTCTGTATAGGTTTAAACAAACTCCCAGAGCATGGTATGCAACTCTGTCCTCTTTTCTGATTGATAATGGATTTGGAAAAGGAACAATTGATACAACCCTGTTCATCAAAAGATATAAGAATAAAATGCTTCTAGTATAGATATATGTTGATTACATTATCTTTGGATCTACAAATCAAAAGTATTGTGATAAGTTCTCAGAGTTGATGAAGATTGAATTTGAAATGAGTCTCATGGGAGAATTAACATTCTTTCTAGGACTTGAAGTAAAACAAACATCAGAGGGCACTTTTATAAATCAATCTAAGTATGTCTATGATATTTTGAAAAAGTACAAACTCAATGATTCAATATGAAGACACCTATTGCCACAGGAGTCAAACTTGACTCTGATCCTTCAGGAAAATCTGTGGATGTTAAAACCTACAGAGGCATGATAGGTTCACTATTATACTTAACTGCAAGTAGGCCTGATATAATGTTTGCAACATGTCTCTGTGCTAGATATCAATCAAATCCAAAGGAATCTCACTTATCTGCAGTCAAGAGAGTGTTTAGATACCTCAGAGGCACACCAACCCTAGGTCTCTGGTATCTTAAGCTCTTTGGTTTTCAGCTAACAGCTTACACTGATGCAGATATGCAGGATGCAAGTTAGACAGGAAGAGTACCTCTGTATGTTGTCAACTCTTGGGAAACAAGCTTGTGAGTTGGTCATCAAAGAAACAAAATTATGTATCAACTTCTACTGCAGAAGAAGAATATGTTCCTGCTTCTAGTTGTTGTTCTCAAGTCATTTGGATGAGAACTCAACTTAGAGATTATGGATTACAGTTTGATAGAATTCCCATTTTGTGCGACTACAGAAGTGTCATTGCCATCTCTGCAAATCCAGTGCAGCATTCCATGACAAAGCATATTGATGTCAGGTATCATGTCCTTAAAGATCATGTTGAAAAGGGCACAATTGAAATATACTTTGTTCCCACTGATCTCCAACTTGCTGATAATTTTACAAAAGTTTTAGATGAACGAAGGTTCAATTTTTTAATTAGCAAGATGGGCATGCTGAATATGTATACTTAATTTCACACATGAATTAGAGCCATCTAGTATTCTCTTCAGAGCTCTGACATATTGAAGTAGCATATTCTAAGTATTGGGGTCTCTGATTTTTACTTCAGAACCTCTGACTTTATTAAAAGCATGTTTTCAAGGCAACAAATCTTAATTCAATGGAGAGAGTGAAAAATAGACCATCTGTTGTCAAGGGGGAGAGAGAGAACAAAGGAGACCATCTTTGGTCAAGGGGAGCAATAAAATAATGAGAGAGCACGACAACAAACATCAGAGTCTCTGCACCTTTTAGAATCTCTAAATCATTTGTTAATAAGATTTCAGAATCTATGAATCATTCTAAACTTGTGATATTCTTGATTACTCTCAAAACAAAGGGTTCTTTCATAGAATAAGGTGAAGAGTTTGTCTAGTCAGCACGCATGGTAATTTATTTGAATATTTATCTTCTGGCAACCACTTCCAATTTTTTGGCAACTAAGCACTTATGTGCTACAGTTACCAAAAACATGTGTCACCACAGGGATGAGAGAAAGGTAGAACGACCTCAACCCAAAAGGTCTAATCATTGCCGTTTCACCTTTTTACACTCGAGTGTTATTTTTCACATTTGGTTATAAAATCAATTTTATATTCGAATGTTCATTTTTCACGCGCACAATCACTATCGAGCATACTTTTCTCTCTAAAAACTTCATCTGCTTCACCACAATCTTTCAAATGGCTTAACCTGCAACTACCACTGAATGGTGCAAACTCATTCCCAAATCTGGGGAAATCTCTCACATTCATCCATTTCCAATCAAAGATAACAACCATATGGTGAGACTCGATTCACCGAAGTTTGAAGAAGCCTACCACTTGATCTGTGAATTTCTCGCCAACTGCAAACTCACCCATGCTCTCACTGCTACAACAAAAGAAGTACCCCTGACATTCCTCCAGGAATGGTTCTCGACAAGCCATTACAGCGAAACACATCGAGGAATAGTTGGGGAGTTTGAAATATCCCAAGTGGTCAAATTCCAGGTTATCATCACACCAACTGTTCTTCGTGATGTAATCTATTTACTGAAGACTGAAGAACTCGAAATCCCAGGATTCGATCAAAGACTTACTTCTGAAACCCTCATTCTATTTCTACGATTTCTAGGATACCATACTGAAATTACTTGCTTGAGTAAGTTTCGAAGGTAACATCTACCCCAATCTGGAACTTCATGTTCTCAGTTTTAAACCGAACCCTAGCCTGCAAACTTGGAAGCATGGACCAGACCACTCCTGAAATCCTCACTATCATGTATGCACTGTTCTTTAACCGCCACATTGACATAGCTGGCATCTTCTTTGATCAAATCGTCACTACAGTGGAGAAGAAGAACAAGTGCCTTTCCAAGGATCCTGAACAACTTCAATCATCCACCACAGTACCCTCCATCTCCTTTCCTAGATTCCTTGCACTGATCATCAAGGCTGTCATCGACAGACTTCATATTCTGACTTATGATGATCAGAGAAAAACTCCTTTCTACATCATGAATACCTTCAAGACAACGATTCTTACAGAAGGATATCCAGAGGCAAGGAGAATTCCTCAGATGATGCTGAAACAGGTAAATTTTAATTATGTAGCCTTAGTTTCTTACCTCCATGTTGCCCAAGAACTAGAACCAGTTTTGGGAACCCCAATACACTTAGGTCCCAAACTAGTGAGAGAGAGCCAGAGTGGTTCTACTTCAGAGGGATCAGAGTACCCTGAAGTATAGATCACTCTAAGGGATGAACCAGAGGGTATCCCTTTCAGAGAAGTCGATGTTGAGATATATGACAGAGTATGTGAGGAGACTGTCGACGAGGGTGGTGAGGAGTCACCTTCAGAGACTAGAGATGAGAGTAGCTCTTCTAGCTCTAAAGGGAGTGAGAATGAGTCTTCAGATACTAGCTCTGAGGATTCAGAGAGAAGAGAGTCCCTTACAGACTGTGTGATTCCAGAGAGTTCTACCCTCTTAGAAACCACAGAGTTAGTAGTAGAAAAAGATGCCTCTAGGCACATACGTTTTAGGACACCTTCGCCAACTCCCAGTGCTTCCATGCCATCTAGCCAGCATGATCCAGATGCTAAGGCTATTGAATCATAGGTGCACACCTCAAACCTTAACCAACAAGCCATTTCATAGGTACCTTTTTCCACTTTTGAAGTCCACAAGCCAGAGGAAGCCTCAAATCCGGACAAGTCCTCCCAAAAGGACTTGGCTATTGAACAAATAAGTACTCTCATGCATCGGAGTACGATACACACATCCACACTTGATGATGCCTCTGTGGCTCATTCCTCTCCGAACCCTAGTCCTCTGAAATCTTTTCATATTTTACGTAGCACATGTTCAACTCACGGACATTGGTTGAACCTAAAAGCACAAGGATTGACCTGTCTGGATAACAGGTTCAACTCCCACATCCACTTCCATTCCTCTGATTCTGAGGCAGAGGATATAGAAGAGGACAGAACGCTTGGAGATGCAACAAAGTTGCATCAAGGACAAGGTGGAAGTCCTTCCAGAGATAACATCAAACAATCTCTGACTGAAGGCTCCTCTGAACTCGAGGACAAATTGGTAGCATGTGTTGTTGCCAAGTTACCCATCTCTGATCTTCTCACTAAGTCAGAGTTCGAAAGATTCAGTGAAGAGATCAGAGGCTCCTTGAAAGAGCATAAACTTCAAGGAATTGATGGCTCAGAGACCTCTACCCTTGTCTCTGAAAATGATAAACTCAAGGCAGAGGTTTCAACTCTGAAGACCCAACTCCTTGATTCTACCAATAGAATTCAGGAGTTGGAAAAGCAAGTCTGGGAGAAGAACACAGTTTCATCTCTAAAGATAGCAGCACTGAAGGCCCAAATTACAGAGCTTAGAGGCCAATCAACTACTTCAGTATCTATCTCTGACCTTCTAATAGAATTGCAGAATCTGAAGAACACGGTCTCTGAATCCACTTCTCAATCAAAATCCAATTCAGTCAATTACAATCAGAGGTTTAGAATCTACGATCAGAGTTAGTCGCCAAACAATCAATGTCTCTCTCTTCAGAACAAATGGCGTATATATTTGAACTCTTCAAATCCACCATCACTGCCTCACTACCCACCTCTGCTCTAACTTTAGGGTGCGTTTGGTATGCATAATAGAGTGGAATAGGACAGAATAGAATAGGCTTGTCCCATGTTTGGCGTGACCATATGTGGGACACGCTAGAACTAAGTGGAACAAGCATGGGACACACTTGTCCCACTCCAACCCCCTGAAACTAAGTAGAACAACAATATTTTGACTAATATACCCTTTGTTAAAAACAAAAACATAAAACATGTCTTCTCATAATCCACACCTCCAAACTAGGGATGTGCAAAACCCGAATAGTCCGAAATCCGAAATCCGAATCCGCGTCCAAACCAAAAATAAGGTGTTTTTTGCAAAACCCGAATACCCCGAAATCCGATAATTCGAAACCTGACATTTGGAAGGATAACTGGGTCGGATAGGGTTTGATCGTTGGCCACCCAACCCATCCGAAAACCTGAAATAACATAAATTTATATTTTAAATACTATATATTTATTTATTTATTTATCTAATTACTTTTTGAAAATCGTAAATTATAGTCTGTTGAAATATTTTCTAAATTTTAAACTTGCTATCGATTTCATCAATCTTTCAATCGATTGTATTCATCCTAAAAAAACGATTGAATTTATATATAACTTTTGCATTATATAATACCCGAACCTGACCAACATCAATCCGAAACACGACCAACCCAAACCCCATACAACCTAAAATCCAAAACTTAAAATTTGGGTTTTGATTTCCATATCCAAAATCCAATCGTGATAAATTAGTTTTATGTTTTTGATAATCCATTGCACTATGTATTAGTGATGTAAATTAGTTTTATGTGATGTAATATATGATTTTTTATCAGGGGTAAATTCGTCATTTAACCAGTCTAGTCATGTTCTGTCCAGTTCTGTCATGTCTTGCCAAACGCTGGAAAGTTGTCCTGTTCTGTTCTGTCATGTCCTATCCTGTTCTGTCTGTGTACCAAACGCACCCTTAAAGCCTCCACCTTCTCCATGAACTGCAGAGGATCTAGTCACCAAGGCTGACCTACCAGACTTCAGGGTAGGTGTTAAAGCACATATTTATTGGATTCAAGATCATAATTATCTGAAGATAGAAATCTGAAGTCAAAGCTGATAAAGTCGTCTCAACAAATAGTCTAGGGTCATTTTGTAATAAATAGTCAAAGTCTGTTTTCGTATTTTATTTATTAGGCTTTTATTTTAGTAATTTAGTTTGTTTTGTATTTTGGGCCAAGCCTTGCAAAGCCCATTAGGCTATATGGCCTAAGTATAAATTATCTTAATTTAGTGGTAATTAGGTTAGAAGTTAGAAATCTTAATTAGAAAATAATTATTAAGAGAGATTGGTGTTGGCTGGTGGTGTGCCGTGAACAAGACAGAGAGAAAGAGAGATATCGATTTCAAGCTTGTAACCTGTTGAATCGTTTGGTTAATCAATATCAGATTTGCTTTATTGTGTTGAATATATGTTTACTTGATTGAATGATTGCTTATTGGGACACACAATTGGTATCAGAGCGCGTTACAGATTGAATTGAATGAGTTTTGTTCGGTTCTGTTTTCTGTCAAAGATTTATAATTTTTATTGTGTGATTGTTCTTTCAAGTGTTTATTGATTGGATTGTGTTTGTTTAGCATATTATCGTGATTGGGTATTGGTTGATTTGAATATTGCATCGATTTTGATTATCAAAGTGATGATTTTTGTTTTCTGGGTTCGTTTTTGAGTCGACACTGTGTCATAAATCGAATTATTCTTAAAGTGATTTTTATTGAAATTAACTGATTGCAATCTGTTCTAGTTGGTAAATTGATCGAATTGGCAAAGTTTGGTAGTTTAATTCAAGATTTCGAGTGTTTTCTAGACTGATTTGTGTTTCTGGGTCGAAGAACATCAAGAACATACCGGTCGCCCGGCATTCATATCGGTCAACTTGGTTTGCGTAACACGCTATACCGGTCTTTGTTTATATCGGTCCTTTCACTATCGGTCGACCACACCTTATCAGTCGACCGGTACACACACAGTCCACTTCGGTCTAAGCTATATCGGTGTAAGACCAATTCCGATCGAAGACCTATATCGGTATAATCCATTTCCGGTCGAAGACCTATATCGGTCTAAGAACACTATCGGTCTAAGCATTCTATCGGTCAAAGCACACCCCAGTCTAAGCACTTTATCGGTCTAATCAAGTATACGGTCGAACAAGTGTCCGGTCAAACCTCACTTTGCGCATCGGCTTTGATACGCAAACCTCACTTTGCGCATCGGCCTTGACACGTAAACCTCACTTTGCGCATCGGCCTTGATACGCAAACCTTCACTTTGCGCAAGTTCTGTTCACTTCACTGTTCACTGTTCACTTTTGCGTAAATTTTTTCTCTAGGGGCGTTGCCCCCATACCCCCGCAAGGGAGTTGCCCCTTGATCCCAACCGCTAAACGGGTAGCGGGACCCCCGTGCTAAGTCTGCGGAGGGGGACAAAATTCTGTTCTTGATCAGAATTTTCTGAGTTTCATTCTAAGATTTTCAGTATTGTTTGATTTTATATAGACTAACGGTTTTTTTTTTCAAGTTCTTATCTTATATCTATCAGAATGAATTCTAGTGAAATTCCTTCAATCAGTACGGATGAGAATCCACCAGTACTTTTCAGAGGAGAGTACGAGCAATGGAAGGACAGATTCTTGGACTTCATCGACAAAAATGACTTGGCTGACTACATCAGATTATCTCTAAAGGAAGGAATCATGAAACCACCTACCAAGGTTCTCACAGTAGCTGGAGAGAACGGAGAAAATGAAAAGAGAGAATATCAATCACCTCTTGATAAATACTCAGATGAGCAGAAAAGAAGACATCAAGCTGACTGTTTAGCCAAATCTTTTATATTGCAAGGAATTTCCAAGGAAATGTCAAAGGAGATTTCCATCAATCTAGAATGAAAAAAGGCTACAGGAAAGCTGTTATGGGAACATATTGAGAAGATTATGACAGGACCAAAGATATCTTCAAGAGTAAAGTTTCTGGAATTTGAGAACTCTGAACTAAAAGAAAAGATTTCTGCTTTGGAAGCTCAAATCCAGAAACTAGATTCTGTTGAGAATAATGAGAAAGTTAATGATTTGGAGAGTGCAAATGTTGATCTTCAAAAGAAGATATCTGATCTGGAGAAAAAGATGGCCAAAGAAAGATCTGAGTTTGAGATTGAAAAGAAAGCATTTGTAAAGAAATTCTCAGATTTTTCGAGAAAATGTGCAGACGAAAAGAAGTCAGTTGAGCTGAAATGTTTAAAGCTTTCTCAACAGACTTCGGAGTTTGAGAAAGTAATTATTCTTGAAAGAGAGAAATTTGCAAAAGAAAAGAAGGCCATTGAACAAAAGAATGTTGGCGTCTTCAAAGAAATATCCGGCCAGAGAAATAATGCTGAGAAGGGATTTGAAGAAGAAAGAAACATGTTTGAGGCCGAAATCAAAAAGCTTACTGAAAATCTATCTGAACTATCTGCTAATGCACTGAAAGAGCAGCAAACGAAGTCTGAGTTCACGAAGAAAATTGATCTGCTTGTTAAAGAAAGAGACAACTTTGCTTCGACGATTAAAGTGCTTGAAAAGACTATATCAAGTTCAAATCAGAAATCTGTCTCTTCACAAAGGTCAGTTAAATCTTTTGATCAGATTCGTAAAACTAACCTTTTCTATGATTGCAATATAGATGGTTCAGGTACACATCAAAGAAGAAGGAGATACAAAGAAGAGGACCTGGTCTGGAAGAAGAAACCAGTTGAAGATGAGCTTAAAGAAAGAGAATCATGTGTACATGCGTCTAATGCCAAAAGGAACAATGTGCGTAAAGGTAAACCTGATCATGTCTACTCGAGAGATCAATTACTCAGGTTATCAGGTAAGAAATACTATTGTTCTTATTGTCGTATACATGATCACATTCACAAAACCAGTGATCATTTCTGGTATGGTTCTTATTCTATTACCCCCACAAGAACTGTAACTAACATTCATGGACCCAAATACCAGTGGGTACCAAAGCCGAAAATTGATTCTATGTTGCAGGCACCTACTGTCAAGGGAGAGTAGAAGAACAAAGGCTTCTAAGTATATCAGCTTAGAACCCGTCCTTCAACGAAGATTGACTTCTAAACACAACAGTTTAGGACTCGTACTTCAGTGATCAAAAGACCTTACTCCTGTGCTGATAAGATATTGTACTCCAATACTCCAATGAGGAAATCAACCATCAAGGGGGAGTGCATACTTTTCTGAAATTTTATCCATCTGTCGGATATGATAATCAATATTTGAGGGGGAGTCAATGTTTATATTTTTCATTGATAATTTTTTCTGATGCATAATTTCAGGGGGAGTAAAGGTGATGACTTCTGATTACTTCTGATCAGAACTCGTACTTTAATTGTTTTACTGCTTTATGTCATTTCAATTTCAGTGAATAAAGTTACTTTGACTAGACTTTTAGACTTTTGTAGGTTGAGAGATGCTTTAAAGATCATATCTTTAGGACTTTAAGCTTGACTTCGTGAGATGTAAGACTGCACTCAAAAGGTATAATTCCTTATCTTCATCTCGTCTATGGTTGAAAGAAGGACACCTTCAATCATAAGAAAACATGTTCTTAAATGTTCAAACCACTTCCTGATTCTCAAACAGATTTCTTGAAATGGAAGTGTGATTTTAAATGTTTTCTGATTCTTCATTGAGTTTTAACTATTCAAGTTAAATCATCTGAGCAACATATGCTTCATAGGAAAATATGGGATCAGTGTGCTAGGACTTAAAAGAAACTTCTATGGATTCACGTTAACCAGTGTTTCCTACCCAAGAAGTTAATCCTTTAGTGATTGAATGTGAGGAGTCAAAAGAAATGAGTGTGGGATGTGTGATGAGAGAATATGTCAAAAGAGAGTTCGGTTAGCTGTGAGATTAAATATTAAAAGGAAGAGGGTGTGAGATCAGAGTAAAAGAATTTTCAAACTCTGCACCAACTACTTTCTGAGTCGGGCAGCCACATTTCTAATGCTTCACATTTCTTTGGTGAACATTATAGAAACAGGCACCTAGCCCATGCCAACTCTTGATATTACCCCACCAGCTACTCATTTTCTTCTCAACAAGAAAATGTTTCATTTTCAAAGGGGACGCAACACATATGCTATCTGATTTTCATTTGGAAAATCTGGATATTGAAAAGAAGGAAGTCTGCCCCACCTTCATACTTCAATCATGCACATTGAGTCTGTGTTTAACTACTTGTCTCAGTGGTTTACACATTTTGAGCCTTACAAGCAAACATCATATGCTTTATTTCTTTCTACCACTTGCACGAACACACAAAGAATTTGTTTCTTTGTCATAACATTCATATAAATTACCTTTGTGGATTTTCGATGATTGAATGGAAGCCCTGGGGGAGTGAACATCATAAAAGCTCCTTTATATTATGTATTTATTACACCCAGTGACTTTGTGTTACTGACAGGCAATTTTAACTGATTCATTTGTTGATTCAGGTGTTACACTTCATTTACTATATTGTCTAGATTTGCAAAGATCTGGATGAACATCTTAATGAATTGACGGATACTCAGTGGTTCTATTTGCAAGATCAATGGTGGAAGAAATTTCTTGACGACACGTTTTGATGAACTCTTTGCTATTTTTCATCAAAAAGGGGGAGAAGCGTCAACCAAGAAATGGGAAGATCAAAAGTTTTCGAAAGAATGAAAGATTTTCTGAAGATATGCTGAAGTGAAGAAATTTTCTTTGAAGATGATTTGCTGAAGCATTCCGAGCTGAAACTGGAGATAATTTCTTTCCAAGAGATTTATTCTCATCGTTTGGGAAGATTGCTACTTTCTGAAGAAAAAGAGGGAGATTGATTTTTCTGAGATTAAAGAATGATCTTGATCCAAAGGGGGAGATTGTTAAAGCACATATTTATTGGATTCAAGATCATAATTATCTGAAGATAGAAATCTGAAGTCAAAGTTGATAAAGTCGTCTCAACAAATAGTCTAGGGTCCTTTTGTAATAAATAGTCAAAGTCTGTTTTCGTATTTTATTTATTAGGCTTTTATTTTAGTAATTTAGATTGTTTTGTATTTTGGGCAAAGCCTTGCAAAGCCCATTAGGCTATATGGCCTAAGTATAAATTATCTTAATTTAGTGGTAATTAGGTTAGAAGTTAGAAATCTTAATTAGAAAATAATTATTGAGAGAGATTGGTGCTGGCTGGTGGTGCGCCGTGAACAAGACAGAGAGAAAGAGAGATATCGATTTCAAGCTTGTAACCCGTTGAATCGTTTGGTTAATCAATATCAGATTTGCTTTATTGTGTTGAATATATGTTTACTTGATTGAATGATTGCTTATTGGGACACACAGTAGGCATTATGGGTCGAATGCTATCTTGTTCCTCAAAGATAAGCATGGTCGCACAAAATAAAGTTCAAGCTGCCCTTTCCATTCACAAGTTTAATGCTGAGGATCAGGTCTCTAACATTCTCACTGCTGCTGTTGATGCTATAGAGGCCATCAAAAATGCCTCTATAAATGACAAAGACAAAGGTGCGATCGATGAGAACCCCTTCCCCAAATATCAGAAGAAGCGCGCTGCCTCTGATCTTTACAGAGATTAGTCCAAGAAGGGTAAGTTTGATGATTCAGAGGACTTTGAAGATGATGGAGCCTCTGATCATCAAAAGGGGGTGATGCAAGGGACAACAAAAGAAAGAAAATCAACTGAAGCTACGAAAGCTAGTGGCTCTGTTCCATCCCCTTCCACCAACAAAGATAAAGGAGTACAAGAGAGTGAACCAGAGAGGCACTCCACCTCTGCTGAGACAACCAAACAATCTTGAAGTCTCTAGTACCTATTGTATTTCTAGCACCATCAACTTCAGAGGCACCTGTCATCCAGGTAGTAAATACTACTCCAGAAACTATAGGTGCTCTGGACGAAGAAGAAGAAGAAGAAGATGAGCAATTACTTGACTTCTCCAGCTCTAAAGACGCATTCTCATCACCTAAAACGCCAACTATACTCATGATAGATGCATTTGGGTCACAGTCTGAAGAAGAAGCTGCTGATGTGGAAGAAGCAAAAGAAGATGAGGTAGTTGATGTTGAAGAGTATGTCTACAAGAATGCTCAGACTCATCTTCCTTCTGCATCAGAGGTAGAGAACATAGTTGAAGACACTGCTCAAATAGAAAATCTAATCTCCTCTGCCATCAACGAAACCCCACCTCAATCCCCTCAAATCCAAAAAAAGGAACCAGAGATAGCTCCACAACTATCTGCTGAAGAACACCCCCCCCCTATGGTTGTTGATGAACATGCCCTTCCAGAGGTACCTGTTCAGAAGACAAGCATTGGCATCCCTGAACTCTCCAAGTTCACTTAACCCCCAGTATTTCTTGCCTCTAAGCCAGAGACTTCGATACAGGACCATTTCAGATATCTCTACTGCGAGTTCAGCCTACAAGAGACTCAAGTCCTCCCTCTGAATCCAAGAATCAGAGAAAACATGGAAGATTATGAGCAGAGATTTATCAGAGATAAGACCAGTCCAAAAGCAAGTGTTCTCTCAGATTCCCATATCATAGATATAAACAAAGTCTCTGAAAATACATTTGCTTACAATAAAATCACCTACATACATTTTGAGGTGATTCGCTCTGATGGGAAGGTTTATGAGTTTAATGAAAATGATCTCGTAAATCTAAACCCTTATGACCTGCCTCATGTCTATGCCTATTGCTCAGCAAAATATGAACGAGGAAGGGATATCAGAATGGGTCTATACGAAGCCAGGCGTGCTATGGAAGCTCATGTCAAGCTAAGGGTCAGACTTGATTTTCAGATTGCTCTAAATTTGGGAGAAGCAAGACTTGGAGTTACTAAACCAGTGGAGACAGTTGCAAATCTGGACAAGTATAAGACTGGTTCAATAATTGTTGAGCCTCTGGATTCGTCTACAGAGTCAATCTTATCAAGAAAATCATCCTGGCTTCAGAGGTGTCCAAGTATTCAGATGAGACTTTGAGAGGCGTACTAAGGATGATACATGTGAAGGAAGAATGGCATAGAGCTGACATATTGGCAAAAACTAGACTTGGAAATTATCTCAATGATTAACTTCAGAGAGCTCATTATGAAGTTCCATAGGATCTGCTCTAGTGATAGGTCTTAGTTCTTTTCCTTTATTTTTGTTATTGTTATCTTCTCTATTTGTAATTCATATCATTTGAGAAGTAACATTTAAGAGGATGATTTTCTCTTCTATGCTTTCTAGATTAAATTTCTCTGCTATTTCTGAAATTTTTTATTTTCAATACTTAGGGGGAGATTGTTAGTCCCAATTCTGTAATATAAACGTATTGAAAATATTTCAAGTCTTCCTCTGAAGACGTTCAGATACCACTGCAAAGAAAGCCAAGTCTACCTTTGAAGTCAGTTCAGAGATAGACTCTACAGCCAAGAAGATATCAGAGATAGCTTCATCAGAGATCAAAGTCAGAGCTCTGAAGAGATTCTCTCTGAAGATCAAGCTGAAGAAATTCTACAAGTGTTGACAGAAAACAGAAGACACGTCACCTACTGATTAGCTTACTTTTTATAGTAGGTTACTCTTCAAGCATGTCTTGAATTTACCTTTTAGGTAAAACACTGTTCAAGCATGCTTCTTATGTCAGGATAGTACATTGTTCACTTTATGGTCCTATAAATAGGACCATCACCCCATTACTAGAAGTGTGTTTTTCCTTATATCTTGTATTTAAATTATCTTTTATATACTGAAAAATATTCTAAGAATATCTTGTAAGATTTATCCACCTTTTTGGTGTTCTTATTAATCTACCTGATTTATCCAGTGAATATTAAGTTTGTTCTTATATTTACCTTATTGGATATCTTCTTATTAACTGTGAGTTGAATCTACTTTGATATTAAACTGTATTGCTTCTGATGTCTTTATCATTATCTGTTTATATCATTATTATAAGATTAAATCTGGGATCCAACAAGGACAGTTTCGTAATTTTTACAAATACACTAGACAAGTTCATATATGAACTATATGTTCATATGTGAACCAGTGTAATTCACATATGAACTCTTTTAATTGATTCATATATGAACCAATTAACTGATTCACGTATGAATTAATTAACTGTAGGTTCATATGTGAATCAGTTGAACTAATTAACATATTCATATATGAACCTTTGTGATTCACATATGAACTAATTAACTGATTCATATATGAGCGTATAGTTCATATATGAATCACAAAGTTTCATATATGAATCAGTTAAAAGAGTTCATATGTGTTTCACACTGGTTCATATATGAACATATAATTCATATGTGAATCATACGGGTTCATATTTGAACTTGTCCTGCATATTACGAAACTATCCCTCTATCTTCTACAGACCATACAAGAAATTATCTAGTGCTTCACGGTTAAAGCCGCAAATGTTGACCAGATAAAGGGCTATGATCATTTCTTAATTTCTCATATTTGTAACATTTCTCAAATGAACCTAATTATATATATATATATATATATATTGAGATTTACATATTAATCTGGGTTATAAGTTGTACATTGGTTCACGTGCAAGTTATGATGAAGATTTTACATGTGAATCTATGTTATGATTAATAAGTTCACATATTAACCAATATACACCTAATTATTATTGTCTGATAATGGTTCATTGGGATCTTTTACTTTTGTTTCTATTACAAACAATCAATGAAGAACATCTAAATTTGTGTTATAAATGAGATTTAAGCAAATGTAATTTAATTCGATTTTTAGATTGTAAAGTCGTCAATTATTTCATGTTGTAAGATTGGATCAAAATCAATGATTATCAATATAAAAATCATTGATAAAAAATAGGATATAAATTATGATATTTGTTTTCTTTCCTTCTATAATTATCTTAATTACTATATTACATATATGTATTTATTGTCTCAACCATTTCATTTCATAATTATACAATACTTAGAAATGGTTTTAGGATTTTGTCTAAAATCCGATTTACAAACTCTATAAGGATCAAGTGTGTAATCGGATGGATCCAATATATATTAGGATCCGAAAGGTAAACAGATTCGAAATACATATCAGAATCCTATATATATTGGATCTGAATCCAATGGAATTTGATAAGTTCAAGGATCCGAAGCGGGTTTGTGGATCCGGTTCATTGTTAGGATCTCAATCCTATTCCCAATCCTATAGTTTTTTAAGGATCTGATATGATATAATATTGTTGGATTCAAAATATGAGAAAAGATTATAATATGATTTATACTATAAGGGGTTGTTTCGTAACAACTTAATGAGTTGTATAACAGATATGGCTTATTTGTGTAGCCATACCTAGCTTTTCGGTGGGAGCTAATTTGCTCAGCCAATGGTTGATTCACTCAGCTACAAAACCCATGTCATATACAGTCATCCATTAAATTCAATTAAGTTTTCCTCAACTACCCTTCTACCAACCTCCTGGAACACACCATCGACGCCTTCTGCTTTATTTCTTCCTTCTCTGGTTAGCCATGAAAAACCCTCTCGATCTCCATGCTTCTTTCTATGGTTCATGGTGAAAAACCCTCCTAATCTTGCTTCCTTCTCTAGTTCATCATGAAAAACCCTCTCAATATCGATCCCTGCTTTCTTCTCCCGATTCCCTTGCTTCCTACTGTGATTCACCTTAAAAAGCCTCTTGATCTTGCTGTGAAAAAACTCTCTCTGGTTCGTTATTGAAAAGTTGTGATTTGTAGTGGATTTCACCGAGTTCTTAACAATTTCAAGGAATTTGGCGGTAAAAGATCCTCGCTCTGGTTGGTGGTGAAAAAACTCTCCTTGCTTCCTTCTGTCAATTTCAATGTATTGGTGTTTCCTTCATCGAGTTCTTAAGGATTTTGCTGTGAAAAAAAAAAGAAATTGTTGTTGTATTGGTGTTTGTGTTTGTTGTTGCTATTTCTTGCTATTTATTGATGAAACATATTAGGTAATTGTTTACAAATGTTCTTATGATTAATCAGTGTTAAAGGGGTAAAATAGTCATGACAATCATCCAGATTGTTATGGGGTTGTAGTATGTTCCAAGGGTTGGGTTGTTCCCCCATTAAATCGGTAAGTGAGTTGGGTTCAGAACATCGTGAAACAATTCAGTGCATATTCGGTGTGGGCATTAGAGCATTGATGAGACCTCTCTGTAGTACGAGAGGACCAGCAAGGACACCAAAACTTAATCCATACGATCAGCTTTAACCATACAGGACTTAATGGACAAACAATTGAACAAAACATACAATCTTATTGTTATATCCAATATTGGTACAAAGCAAAATGCTTTTAGAAAAATCGAAGACTAGTTGAAGTGAAGCGAAGATCGGCACCAAAGCGAATTAGATTATCATCTGGCAGATTGAAGATGAGTACCGGATAAAGTCAAAATAGTTTGACAAATATTGTTTTCGCAAGCCGATTTTGGAGTGCAAACTTAACCAGTAAGTTTGACTCACCAACTTCAACCAACTCATGTCTTGGTATGAGAAAATGCTCAGCATGTCAGCCAAAATAAGTTCTAAAGTACTATTTTAATAGTATCATACTTTCTTTATTGTTCCCTCTACATACAAAATGATGGGTTGGGGTAACAAACGTCTACATCATATCTTTAAGATATTCAAAGACTTAGATGAAGAGTACAAGCTTGCATTGATCAGCAACACAAATGAACACACACTTTAGAGTTATGCAGCAATATTTAATACAATGATGGCCATAAAATGTGACATTTGATAATGTTTCAACTCATCCATTTGAAAGAAATTTTGAGTGATAGTTTCTTAGGCAAATCGAGTCAACATCTGAAGACTATCACAGCTCTTCATATCTGAAAGAATACCTTCTTTTATTCTTTCAATATCTCCTTAGTAAGCAAATTTATCACCAGCTAGATTGTTTAGGATAATGTAACACCCTCAAATTTGGAAAGAGTGACTAATTTAAAACTTTCAACAATACCTTAAAGGATAATAAAATCTCTCACTACAAGTCCATAATTGAAATACATAACTAGGTTGAACCATCAACAAATGAATAAAGTCTTACATAAAGACTAACTAAAGTCGAGTGTTACTATATCCCAATAAATAATCGTTATCTCCAATATAAGTGCGGAAGACTTCATCAAGCTAATCACCTCTTCGAGCACACAACTAGCACTCATCACTTCTCAGTGTCGCTAGAACTAATCCCGGAATGGAACCGGATGCACATGCCGACAAATAAAAAGGTTAAGCTAACGCCTAGTGAGTTCAAGAGGTTTTAACATGAATATAAGAATCGTTAAATGAAAATAATGCAACTTAAATCATGATCCTTTAAAATGAATGGTTGTAGATATGAGAAAGACCCATTTTCCAATAATACACATTTTATAAATGGACGCCTCAACGCAAAAGCTTTCTTTCATGAGGTAATGCAACCCAACACTCATTCAAAACGTGAATGATGGTAAATACTCAAATATTGGGATTTGAATAAAACTTTATAAAATAAACGACCAAAATATGAGTAAACTCAAGTCTTCAAAATTATAGCATAAGGGAGATAACCCAACTCAAAGCGTCACCGAAAACAAGGATAAAACTAAGTACCTCAAAACAACACCTCTCGGTGACGGGGGAGTCCTAAATTCCAAGGCTAGTGGCGGAACACAAAAGTAAGCCACATTCCAAGTTACTGAGCTCACCATACTAGGAATCCATGGCCACGAATAACAACTGTTCGTACTAAGATGTGAGGGAGGGCCCCCGAGGAATCAGAGTCATGCTCATTCGCTAGAATTACACTATGATCCATGGCTAGTAACCGGTCTCATATAACAGTACCCAATGGCCCCCGGGGATCAAATGTCTCAACTAGCTTCAAATGGGAAGTAACTATCCCATAAAAATAGACTCAGAAATTACATCACGGATGCAAGTCCGGGTATTGGACTACACGAGCCCTCACCTTATTATCCTCGAGATCCCATGACTAATTCTGATGTCAACATATAATTAATAGCACATTTTCTTTTTTAAATAAGGAAGACCGACTCATATGCCTATGGATCCACTGCATTACTGTCTAAAACAGTACATGACTCCAATTGAATGATCGCCGCACTCAAAACATGTAATTCTCAAATGTTGTGCATTAACCGCCATCATACTCAAAACTCCACAACGGGCTATTAAACCGGACAAATGTCCGCAAGACTCATTTTATTCAAAACCGAGCCAAGGCTCAACAATTTACTTAAATCTCTAATGGAAGCCAGTGTAAACATTAAAACACGTTTGACTAACGGATATGCAAACACAACGACCAAAAGTAAGATTAGCTCAAAATTCATCATTGGTTGAGGCAACCCATTTTCCAAATGAACTTATACCCTTATATTTCCAAAATGCCTCATAACACAATAATATGCATTTTCCAAATTTAACTGCTGATAAAAATGAAATCATAAAATGACACTATATACATTCTCTTAAGTACCCCACATAAATGTGCAAGTAGTACGTTATAAAACATCCAATTTCATGAATGATGCATAAAACCCGACAAACATTTAAAAGTGTATTTGTTTGACCAAGGATCTATTTATGCAATAAATCATCGAAACATATTCATTTGTGATACCTTTATCAAAATGCCAAAAATCCTAAATGTGGGTATTTTACAAAGTTTATAAGGTTAAATACTTCAAATAATCAAAGATTACCAAATAGCCCAACATTTGATAATTTCATGTAAAACGCATAAACACCTTAAAACGAACATTTTGGCATGTACAACGTTTTCACAAATCAACTTGAACTCACCTTGCTAGGTTAGGTTAAACCTAGGTTCCAATTCCAACCATTAGCCTTCAATAGTGTAGATCCACCATTTCCAAGCTATTACCAACAAAAGTTAAGGTTTCCAATCACCCATTCCTTCAAGTCTAGCATAAACATCAACAAGTAAACCTTCATATCTATAAATATCCTTATACCAAAAAGCTTAGAATACTCAAGGAAACTTACCACATTAAGATCTTGAGATTCTCCACCCAAAGCTATCCAACCAACCCATCAAATCTTCAACCGAGCTTCCAAATGCCGAACCCTTGAGCTTTCTTTGGACAAATTCACCATAGATGCTCCCAAAATCGGCCCTTGGGCTCTTAAAATCGTCCCAAGGAAGAGAGGAGTAGAAAGTGGGAGTAGAATGAGAGAAAACCCTAGAAAGTGGGTTTTAATCGACCAGATGGTCTCCCGCGGCCTTGGCCGCGACCTTGAAGTCGCGGGCCAAGCCGCGCGTGCTACCAGCTGCACACAATAGTGAGTTGCACGAGTTTGGCCGCGGATTTGAGGCCGCGGACCAAGCCGCGCGTGTCTCTGGTACACTTCTCACCTTTCATATTAAACCGCTCCCTGAACGCTTCTCTCGATCGACCGCTGACTGTTCTCCTTAGCTGACCAAACGTTGACTGTTCTTTTGGAGTTTACGGGTGTTACAATCCTCCTAACCTTAAAAGAGATTTCGTCCTCGAAATCTGGCTCCGACCAAACACCCAAACGTCGAACTTAGTGAGATCGATTGATTCCTAACCAAGAGGAATGCCTTCACGAAACCTTACCTTATATATGAACCCAATTACATCCTGGTTGAGGTTGTCGCTGCGTTTCTCATAACGAGCCATCGCAAACTCAACCTCAATGTTCGATATAACTCACCCATGTCGGGTTGAACGTTGAGTCCTTGTTTAATCATTTTCTTAATCATTACATCTCGGTTGCCTCCCAACCTTATGTTGCCCATATTACCTCAAGAGTAACTTACGACCTTATTCAGTCCTTTCCACCAAGAATACCCCAAAGCAAACTTTTCCCTTAGATACCTCTAATTACAATGCATCAAGGTCTCCTCAATAATCGATTTGTACTTAAAGTATACTTCGACATTCACACCAAATGCCTCCAATAAACATTATCACCGAAGAGTTATCGTCCTTCGACGAAATTTTCCAACGACTAGTTGGGTCTGAACCAACACAACCTTAAATCCGATCTTCAAAGTTGACACATACACGATGTCTGCAAGGGCTCGTAACTTCCATAGATCCCAGCATTGGTCTGATGTTTCCCCCAGAAACGTACCAACGCACTCTACAGATAGTCGCTTATCCCAAACTCCAAGGTTACACAACTCCCGCTATGCGCTGAAGCATCGATTGCCAAATCAGCAAAGTCTTGATAATTATCGAAACACCAATGATTGATTCTTAATTACTACATCTAATTTCCTTAAGGTTACCGCTTGTCCTGCAGACACCCCAGATCTAACAGAAGTACACTGAAGCACACCAACAGCTATTGTCCTCAAAATGACTATACTGCAACGTGGGTAAACTACCAAATAATCCATTCCCGATTAGCAATGTCGATTCGAGGTTGACACCTACTCTTGGAGATAATCACCCAAATCAAACATCCTTACTAGCCAACTATAACATCATCATTATTCCCAGATACCCATTAAGGCGATACACCATAGACACGTAGTATGCCATCATACTATTAGCCCACAAATTCAAAACCAACCATACTCAAACGACCGTACATGGTTTTAACCCGCAGGTTTATCGAAGCACAAGGATCAACACTTAATTAACTAGGAGAGAGTATAAGTCTAAAACCTCAAATAACTCCGCATGAACTAGTTCATGAGCTGAAGTCCAAAGATTCAAACTAACCATAAGACAGGTCCTCTAACTCTTCAAACCCCGAGGACTCCTTTAGTCCTTAAATCTCGACCTCTAACTCAAGAGGGCTTACATCTACAGCTCTACTGAGTTCAAGGTTTTTTTTACTACTATGCCAATTTGAACTTTTATAAAACTTCCAAATGTAAAAGCTTTATAACGATTAATCATACGAATAAAATCCACTACCTTTTACTCGGTAGGTGTACAAAGTGGTCACAACCACCATACATATAAAACCGTTTCGGAAAAATATTTGATCAATAATCAAACTAATACTGACACCAACGAAAGATATTGCAACAATATTTTTCAAAGGGACCACTACAGTCCCAGCTTGCATAAATTTATGTAGTGAATGAGAAATAGTTTTACGTACTAAAACAATGCATAACAAGGCATTTGTATAAAACTACAGAAGGGAAATTCATGAAATCAATTTCTAGAAATGTTTGCATTAACCATAAAATGTCATGAAATAAAATTTCCCAACGTGACTCGCATACATCGGTTTATTTCACAAAAGTAGTAAAGTGACATGTGTACGCGCTTTGGTTAAAACATGAAATATTCTATGTCGGTTTCAAGTTCAAAGCCAAATAAAATATGCTCTCATCGTTCTAAAACGTTAGTTAAAATACTATGATGGACGTTCCAAATAGACATGTATACATACTATATGCAACTCATACAAAGCTCAAGGAAAACGATACCCCTTGACGCCATTAAAGTCACCCCATTAAATCCACAAATTCGCATGAATTAAAATCCCCAATAAAACTCAAACACCAAGATAATGGGAGATAACTTTTCGTCTAAAACGTTAACATATGTGGAGGAGATCCAATGTTAAAGTCATAAACCGCAGTAACTTATCCAAGACCCGCAACAACATCAAAATACGCACATCGCAAAATCCGAAATAGCGTTGGACAAAATGAGAATAAGAAAATCTCAACAAAGTTTGCAACATCATGCCATGAAATAATTTTGTGCATGCTCGAAGTCATGGTTTAAAACCTTGTGTGTGCTAAAACATTGCTCCAAGATTTATAACATAATACCCATGACGAATTGGAAACATGAGAAATAAATAACGTAATTTATTTTAGAAATACATTTCGTGCATGAATTTGATCGGCACTCAACACCTCGAAACCACGCTCCGTAGTTTCTTAGTCACACTATCGTCAACCCGATGCTCAACCATCTTAAGGCAATAATCAAGGATTTCATCGGTTCACCTTATCATTTCTCCTTAAATAAAGTCAATTCCATAAGGCTAAGGTTCTACCATGATCATCAATTACGACCCGAAATGGTCCACTTAATGCAATCACCATGCATATTGTCACTCCAAGTGACGAATGCTAAAATCATCAGCCTCTCCTAACGGCTACTCACCTAAAAACTTCTTTACTACCCCAACGGTCGTCACATCAAGGTAGTCCAAGCATACACATGACTCGTAGGTTCACCATAACACTGGCAAGGTGTAATTGTGAACGTACTGTACATGATCATCCTTGATACTCTGGGTGTCATTCTCGTTCCTAGTGGCTCCACTCACCTTTAATCGTCAAGCCTTAAAGTGCCTAGTTGTGCAATCTCACATTCAATCACTTAAAATTACGCTAGTTTGAGTCTAGGCATACAAAATCAATACCTAATTCTCTCAAACTTAAGCTCCGATACCAACTTGTAACACCCTCAAATTTGGAAAGAGTGACTAATTTAAAACTTTCAACAATACCTTAAAGGATAATAAAATCTCTCACTACTAGTCCATAATTGAAATACATAACTAGGTTGAACCATCAACAATTGAATAAAGTCTTACATAAAGACTAACTAAAGTCGAGTGTTACTATATCCCAAAAGTTTTTAACATGAATATAAGAATCGTTAAATGAAAATAATGCAACTTAAATCATAATCCTTTAAAATGAATGGCTGTAGATTTGAGAAAGACCCGTTTTCCAATAATACACATTTTATAAATGGACGCCTCAACGCAAAAGCTTTCTTTCATGAGGTAATGCAACCCAACAAACATTCAAAACGTGAATGATGGTAAATACTCAAATATTGGGATTTGAATAAAACTTTATAAAACGAACGACCAAAATATGAGTAAACTCAAGTCTTCAAAATTATAGCATAAGGGAGATAACCCAACTCAAAGCATCACCGAAAACAAGGATGAAACTGAGTACCTCAAAACAACACCTCTCGGTGACGGGGGAGTCCCAAATTCCAAGTCTAGTGGCGGAACACAAAAGTAGGCCACATTCCAAGTTACTGAGCTCACCATACTAGGAATCCTTGGCCACGAACAACATCGGTCCGTACTAAGATGTGAGGGAGGGCCCCCGAGGAATCCGAGTCATGCTCATTCGCTAGAATTACACTATGATCCATGGCTAGTAACCGGTCTCACATAACCGTACCCAATGGCCCCCGAGGATCAAATGTCTCAACTAGCTACAAATGGGAAGTAACTATCCCATAAAAATAGACTCAGAAATTACATAACGGATGCAGGTCCGGGTATTGAACTCCACGAGCCCTCACCATATTATCCTCGAGATCCCATGACTAATTTTTATGTCAACATATAATTAATAGCCCTTTTTCTTTTTTAAATAAGGAAGACCGACTATTAGATCCCAATTCAGACAACAAATGAAGAACTCCATAAAATAGAAGATACAAAAGAGAAATCAAGAACAATATTCATCAAAATCACATCTCATATGCTTAGATTGATTAACAATGGAGGGGATATTGGGAAGAACACCGCACTAAACATTAATCGACTCTCATCTGATTCACCTAGTCTGTGTGTGTTAAAAGTGTCTTCTCCAACAATCTTAATGAACAAATGAGCCATGGGCACCTTTATATAGGTCTCATTTACAAATAAAAGGCTCAAGCCCACACAACTATTTAAAAAGCCCAAAATACAATTCTTTATAAAACATTCAATTAAATTGGGGGCTAATTTAATCTAACAATCTCCCCCTAATGTTTTATAAAGAAAGCATCATCATATAGTCTCTCCCTTGCTTTCTTTAGAAGCTTTCGTGTGTCGTTCTTCGAGTCTTCAAAGCATCATAAGCTCCCCCTCAAATGTAGGCTCATATTCTTGAAAGACTTAGACGAATTATCCTAATTTGTCCAGCTTTCATGTCTCAACTTCACCGTTGTTTTTCACCATCAAGGAGTCTGATTGAGAGAAAACATAAAACATGCACATTGAACTCCAGCCTCTTATATTTCCAACGAGTTTTGATTAATCCATTTTGGATGAAAAAAGAGTGAGTTGTGCATGTTTTTCCACAGCTGCGCATAACGGTCGTTAAAACAGAAAATTTGACTCTTAAGATCCTGTTGAGTAAGCGTTCATCACTGAGCCTTAAACTTGAATAATAGAGGAGGGAGTGACAATTAAATTTTCACATATGTATATTGAAACCATGAAGAACCGACGAGAGAACACCGTTCTTGAAAGCGGAAAGAGCATGAGTGAAATGCAATGCTTTCGGTCCAGCACCCTAACGCAGACTTTGACACTAATTCTTGCATATCATCTCATGGAATTTGAGAAAACTCAAAACATCAAAGTCGTACGTATGCGTTTTAGCAATCCAACACAACTGGATTCATGTCATTTGGAGCTTCGAGTAAAAAGTTGTACGCGTGTTTCTGAAACAGCGCAATGTTGTCAAAAAATTCAAAAAATTCGGGCTTTGGGCTCTTGGCTCATTGCAATCTCAGGACCATCGACCTCGGATATGCGTTCTTGGGTCTACCTCTGGTCCTCCCCTTCTGGTTGATGCTCATCAGAGGTTTTGGTCCACAGAGGCTCTGTGGACAAGTTAAGAGCTTCTCTGAATTTTACTTCTGCACGTGCTCTGGACAGCCTCAGAGGCTCTGTACATCTTCTGATATGCATTTTCTAAGAACTTATGCACGTGCTTGGACTGACTCTGCAGAGCATAAGCATCTATGGACAACTTCTGCAGAGGTTCTGGACAATCTACAGAGGCTCTACACATCTCAGATCAATTTGTCGCGGCCTCCGTGGTTCTCTGCAGTTCTTGAACCACTTCTGTGCATGGACAGCCTACAGAGGCTCTGCATATTAACCTCTGATGTGTATTTTCTACATCTTTCAGCCTCTGAAGGTTCTGGAAAGGTTTCGAAAATCTCTGATTAAGCTTCTGTATGTGCACAGAGCCATCCTCTGAATCATGAAGCCATCTCTGAATGTACAAGTCTGATCAAGCCCTGGACAGCATCTGCAGAGGTTATGTGCAACTTCTGATGCGCACATCTTCTTCTGGACAGTCACAGAGGCTCTGTGCATTAGCCTCTGTGTATCACTTCAAACTTTTGTACGCATACATATGCACTTTTCGAACACCCAGTGAACAAACAACATGGACAAGCTGCATAATTTGTTTCTGGATAGTTTTGCATAGCCTCTGTGTAAAAGTCTCTAGACATCTTCACATAGGCTCTGCGCATGCCTCTGATGTGAACAACCTCTGCGGTTAACTTCTTGACAGTATAATGCTTCTGGATTGTTACTTCTGCATTTATCACAGAGGTTCTGGGTGTGGTTCTTCACTTTTGACAGCACCTCTGCAAGTAACAGACTTCAGAGATTGAACATCAACAACTTTCTGCTGTTGTTTCGAATGGACAGCAGCTTTCTTCTTATGCATGCATTCGCAAGGCAATGATCAGGAACAATGCCATCATTTGAACAAGCTCTGGTCGAAGTTCTGCCCAATAGGATAATGGCCAGAAGCTTCTTTGTCATTGTACCCAACAAAGCCAGCATAAGGACCAACAGTCCTCCTGTCAATTTCAGCATGTTTCTTTGATTCTGCTCGAAGCTTTTCCACCTCACTTGCCATGCTCATGTAGTTCTTTTCCATCACCTGAAGAGATTCAAGATGGTCGTTGTATAATTTCTTCTCATATTCATAAGTTGCCCTACAATGCTGATACTCTTGTCTAAGGCCCTCAAGTTCCGACATCAGAGCAAAACCTGCTGCAAATCAATATGAGCCCATTGATGATATTTTGTCAGTCATTGTACTCTTGAAACAAGTTCCTCCCTAGCTGAAAGCAAGCTCTATGCATCTGCTCTTGCTTGATGCAGTTCCAACTTAAGTGGCTCTGCACCTTGGAGACCTGATTCCATCTTCCCAATATTATCCAACAGGACCATTATTTGTTGTTCTCTCTCTGATTTTACAGCTCCTACATGATTATGTAACATTTGCAGCTCATGTTGTATGGCAACAAGGACTTGCCTCAAGGTTCAATGAGTAGCAGCAAATCTCTGGTTTTCTGTTGCAAGTTTCTGCATCTCCGACTGACTGTTGTTGATCACACACAGAAGATCTGGATAGCCTCTGAACTTGGCCTCTAAACAATTTCTTTCTTGCCTTTGCGTAACTTCTGTGTTCTGCCCCATATCAGAGGCCTTGTCTTCTGTCAATGACCTCTGAAAAACCTTAGCAGTCTCTGATCAAGACTATGATCTGCACTTGTTTGAAAACTTTTAATCACAACAAAATTTTGCACAATTTGAAATCTGGACAACAGCTATTTAGGGAACAACATCTTCAGAATTATTCTGCTGCAGATTTTGAGCACATAAACAACATATCATGAACAGATGGTACAGTCTCACCACTTTCAGTTTATCCATTCCATTACTAGGACCTGCATCTTTCTGTTTTAAAGTTTGAACAATGAATGAGAAAGGATCAAAAACACACACATGTAATAAATCTGATCAGATTTAATCCAAATAGACATTAAATCTTCTCATAGTCATTTCATCAAACATGTGGTGTGCAGAAATCACATTTGGTGAGAAATCAATAAAATCTTTCATCAAATATCATCCAAATCTCATCCAAATGAAAAAATAGATTTCCAATAAGCATAAAACAGAAAATAAATCACAGAAATGATATTTGTGTTAAGGCTCATGTGATTGAATCAATCTAAGCACCAAAACAACAAAATAATCATTCAATCTTCCATTATTGCCATAGATGACCGAACTGAAGAAGAGTTTCTTCAGTTGGCTCTGATACCAATTGTTAGATCCCAATTCAGACAACAAATGAAGAACTCCATAAAATAGAAGATACAAAAGAGAAATGAAGAACAATATTCATCAAAATCACATCTCATATGCTTAGATTGATTAACAATGGAGGGGATATTGGGAAGAACACCACACTAAACATTAATCGACTCTCATCTGATTCACCTAGTCTGTGTCTGTTAAAATTGTCTTCTCCAACAATCTTAATGAACAAATGAGCCATGGGCACCTTTATATAGGGCCCATTTACAGATAAAAGGCTCAAGCCCACACAACTATTTAAAAAGCCCAAAATATAATTCTTTATAAAACATTCAATTAAATTGGGGCCTAATTTAATGTAACACCGACTCATATGCCTATGGATCCACTGCATTACTGTCTAAAACAGTACATGACTCCAATTGAATGACCAACGCACTCAAAACATGTAATTCTCAAATGATGCGCATTAACCGCCATCATACTCAAAACTCCACAACGGGCTATTAAACCGGACAAATGTCCTCAAGACTCATTTTAGTCAAAACCGAGCCAAGGCTCAACAATTTACTTAAATCTCCAATGGAAGCCAGTGTAAACATTAAAACACGTTTAACTAACGGATATGCAAACACAACGACCAAAAGTAAGATTAGCTCAAAATTCATCATTGGTTGAGGCAACCCATTTTCCAAATGAACTTATACCCTTATATTTCCAAAATGCCTCATAACACAATAATATGCATTTTCCAAATTTAATTGCTGATAAGAATGAAATCATAAAATGAGACTATACATTCTTTCAAGTACCCCACATAAATGTGCAAGTAGTACGTTATAAAACATCCAATTTCATGAATGATGCATAAAACCCGACAACCATTTAAAAATGTATTTGTTTGACCAAGGATCTATTTATGCAATAAATCATCGAAGCATGTTCATTTGTGACACCTTTATCAAAATGCCAAAAATCCCAAATGTGAGTGTTTTACAAAGTTTATAAGGTTAAATACTTCAAATAATCAAATGTTACCAAATAGCCCAACATTTGATAATTTCATGTAAGACGCATAAACACCTTAAAATGAACATTTTGGCATATACAACGTTTTCACAAATCAACTTGAACTTACCTTGTTAGGTTAGATTAAACGTAGGTTCCAATTCCAACCATTAGTCTTCAATAATTAGCCTTCAATAGTGTAGATCCACCATTTCCAAGCTATTACCAACAAAAGCTAAGGTTTCCAAACACCCATTCCTTCAAGTCTAGCATAAACATCAACAGGTAATCCTTCAGATCTAAAAATATCCTTATACCAAAAAGCTTAAGGAAACTTACCACATTAAGATCTTGAGATTCTCCACCCAAAGCTATCCAACCAACCCATCAAACCTTCAACCGAGCTTCCAAATGTCGAACCCTTGAGCTTTCTTTGGACAAATTCACCATAGATGCTCCCAAAATCGGCCCTTGGGCTCTTAAAATCGTCCCAAGGAAGAGAGGAGTCGAAAGTGGGAGTAAAATCAGAGAAACCCCTAGAAAGTAGGCTTTAATCGACCAGATGGTCTCCCGTGGCCTTGGCCATGACCTTGAAGTCGCGGGCCAAGTCGCGCGTGCTACCAGTTGCACACAACAGTGAGTTGCACGGGTTTGGTCGTGGCTTTGAGGCCGCGGGCCATGCCGCACGTGTCTCTGGTACACTTATCACCTTTCGTTTTAAACCGCTCTCTAAACTCTTCTCTCGATCGACCGTTGATTGTTCTCCTTAGTTGACCAAACGTTGACTGTTCTTTTGGAATTTACGGGTGTTACAGATAAGGTCTCACCTTCCTATATTCCGCAACAAATCTATAATTTATAAACATAAATAAATAAAAAGTGAAAATATGATGTGTTTGTATTTACCCCTTTCTACAAACACTTTATGAGTTAGTCATTACCCAATCAGGACCAACAATGTTTCACTTATATAAAAAAGACCTTGGAAATTAGATTTTTTTTTCTTTGGCAATTAGAAATATAATATACTAGATGGGGATTTCTTCTTACCTTCTTAACATAAATGGATTTCTCATTTGAACCTAACACTATGCATTGTGTGTGTGTGTGTGTGTGTTTTTGAAATGGCATTTTCCGTGAGAATATGAAAAATGTAACATTCACACAATATATGTGAAGGTACCCTTACATTGCGTGAAGGCGTATGGAAGTAATCACACATAAACTAGTGAACGTACGCATTTTGGTCCTGTAACCTTCACCACCTTCACAAAATAAAACATAATATTCACACAATATAAAGGTATCTTACCCACTTCTGATGCTTATCAAAAAAATATTTTTTTTTTGATATAATCCCAATTCTATACATGTATATGTAATATAGTGTTCATGTTTGTATGATGCATATGTACCAAGATTCTAAATGGCGTGAGGTGTGGCATGACGGAGAGACTAAGCCTTAAACCTTGGGAGCCACGACGAGGCCACGACGTATTTCAAGGCATGACGTTTGGTGACAAATCTCTATATCATGTATAATATTATATATATATATATATATAGGGGCAGGTTCAAACGAGAAGTTAAACATTTTGCGAGAAAGCAAAAAGTGTTTAATCATATATGATACGCAAGCTTAATCATATATGATTAAACATATGTTATATTGGCAATACATAGACGTTTAATCGTATATGATTAAACACACCCACAAGTCGTGTAATCATATATGATATCACACTTCTCGCCTTCTCGCAAAATGTTTAACTTCTCGCAACTACCTTATAATGCATTCATATCAAAACTCTTAATTACTACACATAAAGCACATGGTACAATCATTTTATGCATAAATTAAGAAAAACTATGAATTACAACTTTTTAAGTGTAAAATACAACTTCTTGAAGCACTTTTTTTTCCTGACTATCTCCTATCACCAACAATCAATTGAAGAATAATTTGAAACCATCTTCCTTGAATAAAAAAGTTAATGTACAAAAAACTTCTTTGTTTTGTGAATGCTTCTAACCCATGCTTTTACCCAAGAGTCTTTAAGATTGCAGCCATCACCAAACTATATGCTATAGTATCCTCTTTCTAATAAGCAAAGTTTTTTTCCACCTCTTTCATGCTACAACTTGCAAAAAGGTGCAAAAAGGAGAGATTCTCAATATTTGGCTTCTGATAGGAGATAGTCAGAAAAAAAAATATCGGTTGTAGTATATTAGTTGTAGCAAAAAAGGAGAGATTCTCCACCTCTTTCATGCTCCCTTGGTTTACATTTGTAGTATATAAAAAGATCCCAAACACTCACCATTGAAGTAAAATATTGCTCTCATCAGTTGCAACCTCCCAACGGCTATAGCTCCATTTTGCATTGTGAAGTAAGGTAAGAAACCCCCTGGTTTAACAACGATCTTTGCTTATTTTCTTGCAACATATCGAATGGTTGCTTTAACAACAGAATTTGTAGGTACGAAAGAAACCCTCAGCATTGAAGCTCTACTCTTTACTCTGCTCCATTTTGCTTCATCTCTATTTTGCTCCGTGTAGTAAGGTACGACAACACCCCCCTTCACCCATCACCACATCCTGCTCCAGCAGAAATGAGATAAGTAGTTCAAAAATGACTCCAATATAAGCAATAGAATTTAGAGAAAATCAGCACATTCATGATTTAAGAGTCACATGTATGGTAAAAACATCCAAAGCAACACATCATTTCTATTTTGTTGATATCTATGTAAACATGTTTCCATTTATGTGATTTATGTGGTGTTTTTAAAACCATGATATCTATTTTGATGGTTGTTATTGAGATCTTTCAGATTAACATAAAGTATTATTTAAAAAAATGATGTTGAATAAAAAAATTATAAGGGATAGGCTACCTGAAGTTTCATGGGATCAGGATCTGACCCATGTAACATTAAAAAAAATGTTTAGATTACCTTGGACTGTAAGGGTTGATGTTATTTCCCATTCCAATGACTAAATAAGGGTTGATGTTAAAGGTTTGTATTCACAAGATTCTTTGTTTTCTTAAACTATTCGAAGTTATTTTAAACATTTGTTCAATATTCATCTACATCCTTAAAACTACGTGTGTGGTCTACGACATCAAACACCCTGGATCCTGAGAAACTGTCAACCAAGAAATAAGATTACAAGCACAAATGAAAGGAGCAGTAATGTGCACTAAGATATAGAAACATACGTTCTCGTTAGTATGTCCTTTGAATGTTAAGATGCAACTGCTGGTTGATAAGTAACCATTATTGGCTTTATTGAGGTCCCAGAGCTTTAGCTTGTTGTCTGTCGATGCGGAAACAAGGGTTCCGGAATCCAAGAATTTCACATAGCTAACAGCTCTATCATGGCCAACCAATATACACAAGGGGGCGGAAGTATTCCGAAGATCATAACAATAAGTTCTATAATCAGCAGACCCGAAAGACAACAAATGAGAGGAGTAAGGATAGAACTGGACACAACAGACATTTGTTACGCTTTTGATTGTCGCTTAGCTCTTCTTCTGCATATCAAAGGACAATCCTTTATTTATTGACCAACTTATTTAGAAAGTTCTCGACTTGGAATATAAAGATTACTGGAGTAATAATAAATTTCTAAACAAGTTCAGTATATGTTGCATCCAAACATCACTTGATGAACATTAGAAGAACGAGCTATGTACCGAATTCAACAGATCTTACAGAAAGGTAAAATCCAAAAGCACAAATATTAATCAAACAAAACCAGACTTTCTAGGGTTTTATGGGCAAACCATTAAATTGCACCAAAAAGGACACTCTTTTTGCTTCAATCGATAGCTTCAAAAAACAGTAGCTTCAATCGATAACAACATAATGTTCAAGATCAGCAGTTGTTTTTTGATGCTTTCCATCGATAGCTTCAAAAAACCAAGCATGGCTAACTAATTTCGATTTTATAAACGAAAACTAAACATAGCTAACTTTATGGATGAAATCAAAAAATTGAACAGTAGCTTCAATCATTCTTCAGTCAAAATTGAGGGCTAGATGGAGAAGAAAACGTTAGCAAAATCGAGAGGTAGACCGTAGATAGAGAGAAAAAGCAAGATCTGAAAACGTTAGCAAAATCGATTTTGTTCTCGATTTCATACCACAAACCAAATCGAAGAATACAAATCGGGAGAGAAGAAGAGAAATCGAGATCGAACCAGATGAGAGGAGCGGGTTGTTCTTCTCCGGCGAGAGATGCAGCCGACGAGAGATGATTCCGGCGAGAGATGCGTCTGGTAGGCTGGTAGCAGAGAGCGTCCACAGAGAAGAGAGGAGGGTGTCGTCCAGGATGCGACTAGGGTTAGAAATAAGGGCAAATATGTAATTTGGTTAAATAAGTTAATAAGGATTTTCAAATAAGTCGGTTGGAAATGACTTATTAAAAACTGCTTATTAGCGGGGTGGAAAAGTCATAAGCTTTTTTTTCCCCAATCCAAACACTCAAAACAGTTTATTTACTGTTTGAAAACGCAATAAGTTAATAAGCCGTATTAATAAGCAATCCCAAACACCCCCTTAAGAGAAGAGAAAAAAGAATAAGGTCGATTATGGACCAAAAAAGATGTAATTACAAACAGAAATAACTTCGATTCGTAAAAGAAACAACATAATACCGTATAGATCTGGGAAATACAGGCGGAGTACCGAAAAATCAATATTCCTTTCTTCATGCGTAGAATCGGAGGAAGAGTCCAATTTCAAAGAGATGATTGTTGAAGAATACGTTCACATTTTTCTTTTTAAATTCATCGAATGTTGGCGATTTTACATTATAGAAAACTGGAGTCGTTTTTAGGACGGAGGAGGGTTTGGACGTGTTGTCTGATATTCCAACAGATGTGGGTTTGGCCCAATTGTAAAGGAATTCTTCTAATTACAACATATGTGGGTTTGGCTCAATTGTTATTTGGTTTAGTTGGAGGTCAATACTCAAAGGCCAACATCTTTACATTAAATTATTAATAATTAATCTCTTTTAGTGTTTAAGGTTTAGTAAAATATTTTGTTTTTTATATTTTCATGTAAATTAATATAATTTTTAGTTTATAAGTACAATTAATTAATTATAAATTTATAGTTTAAAGAAAAAATACATTTATTTTCATGTAAATTAATATAGTTTTTATGGTGTTAACAATATTATTAATGTCGGACGGGTTTTTTCTTTGAATCATTTTCAAGTTGAAAGTACTTATGATGACCCCCAATGTATGAAGGTTATAGGTTGGTCTACAATGAAATAGTAATCCTAATAAGTAAAGACACAAAGTTACAACCATTAACGATTGATGTCGAAAATGGATTTGTGTTTTATCCATTGGTGCCTTCGATAAAAACTCTTGTTGAAGATCGGACCACGAAAAAAATGATGATCGGTACACTTAAGTTATATATTACATTTATACTTTTTATATACTATTAAATATATATTTGATAATATAAATATAATTTTAAAATATAAATATCCTTGTTTTAGATGTTGTTGGAAAAATAATCATGGGAGGACGAAGAACGTATTTCAGAAATGAAAACTTATTCCAACTTGGTTCGTGTGAACTGTTTCTACAAGACGTAACGTAAGTGTGTGTGTATTATTATTGTTAGTGTACTGTTGTATCAAAGATTTATGTAGAAAAGTCCAAGTCTGTAAAGTCAGTCAAAGTCAATGTTTAGATAAGTCAAAGTGTTTACTTGTGAGTGAATATGGTCTTTGACCATATATATATAGTAGCTTGAGTGTTTGTAGCATGTATGGGATGTCATTGATTCATTGTAAGAGTTCCTTGTAACAAGTCTAAGTGAGATATACGACTTGAGATATACGACTTGAGATATACGACTAGTGATATGTACTTATAGTTTATGTACGTATGTGTTTGTAGCATGTATGGGGGTACGATTATGACACATAATGCTACCCGGTTGTAATAACCGGGTACAATATGCTTAATGCTACCCGGTTCCTCCGAACAAACGGGTACTATTACTGTGTAGAGAGAGCGGGAAGGGGCATCAAATAGAACCCGGTTCTCTTTAATAAACCGGGTAGGATTTGTATTTTTTTTATTTTAAATTTAGCATATATTGATATGCTACCTAAAACCTATTAAAACACTAAACACAAATAAAAATGGATACAATATCAACACAATGTTGGAAATCAACAGATCTAGTATTCTAAGTCATTTAAAATATTTACATAAAACGTATAAAAAAATGGCAACACAATCAATAGATTACTCACAAAAAAAAACTAATAAATGCTTGGATAATGTTGGTACGTTTACCTTAATAGTTCACGAATCTAGAAATAAAGTATGTAAAAAAACTAAGCAAAAGAAGTGGGTGGCTAATGCCCAAGAAGCTAACCGATATCAATTCTTCAGATGTTTTAGATAAGTGCTAGAAAAGTGCTTAGCCCATGTCACAGCCATAATGTCCGTCATTCTTTCTGTCAGGGGAGTCATGTCGTACCATGGTACCTACATGCAAATGAAAATCAAAATTGTTATTTGACGACAATGTTAAATGCAATAGACACAATAAAAAATGTTTAACAAATATGTACCTTCTTCGTAAACTGTGATTGATGATACATCACAAAATTGAGCATAAAATGCATGATATAGTAGCCACACTCCCAACCGGATGTTTGTTGATTACACTAAATTGACAAAAAAATGTATGAATTAGATAAAACCAACTATGAAATAAGTTGTGTAGATGTATGGTGAGATGAATTACCTTTGAGAACTCCCATCTAAATGGCATGGATTTATCGGTATCACACGACCCTCCTTCATCAAGATACCTTGTAACAGCGCTACAAAAAACATTAACAATAATAGTGTTAGAAATTATAGAAAGACAAATCAATTCTATACAAATTTAAGAATTACTTACGCTTCCACGTGCTCTTTGACAATGTAGAAGTCCGAGGTCTTTTCTTTAGACATTAACGAATCCAATATATACACAGTGCAACGACGAGGAATGATCAGAAGGAGGATCCAGTGGTGGCTGGTAATGTTCAAAACCATTAGTATAAATAAGAAATGGATAAACCGCAAGCACTATAACAATAAATATGTTAGCATATGGTACCTCTGTAGGTATGGTGCGAGAAAATACCACAATTCTCTATTGTAAGACATCACACTAGCCATTTTACTTATGACACCATCCTTGTTTGATATGCATTCATCGACATGAATCCAAGAGGGACATATAAAACCACATCGGTTCTTCTCATTTTTTTTCATAAGCCCATGTAAAAACCTAAAAAACGACAATATAATAAAGTAAAATAGTGTGATCATATGAATGAATATGTACTAATCATTGACTTACATCTGGAACCAAGCAATAATGGTATGATCGAGCCAAGCATTCTTAACTAAAGAATGTATGTCCTCACGAAATATCATAAACTCAAATGATTGAGCCCCAAATATACCGGGCTCGGCATGAATAAGTATCCCTTCATTCGGATTAGGGAGGGACTCCCAACGTCGATATAGCGACTGTAATTCTTTTGGCTAGAATGAATGGTTCAGATGCATAGGCATCTCTAGAAAGGTCAACAATCGTGAAACCATCATTATCAACTTTAACACCTCGTTGGTTTTCGACCCATTTACACTTGAACAGAGGTATACTAAAGAAATTATACTCAAGCTCCCAAATCTCTTGAATGACACCGTAATATGACTTCTTAGCGATCCTCGACCTAGCATCATTATTCGATCTATCGTATTCTGTTGTTGTGGCTATTAGAGTTACTCCACTATTTTGCATTGTACTTTTTTCATCTTGCCGCTTGGTGTAAAATGTATATCCATTAATGTCATAGCCCTGGTATGATGACACATCATATCGGGGACCAAACCCCAAACGTTCCACTAACTGATCAACTTTTTCTCCCCCATAACTTGTTTTCACTCGCTCTTTCAACCATTGTGAAAATGTTCTGTTATGCTCGTTTGCCAACCATTTTTCGCTCCTCAATTTATTCATTTCTTGTAACATTGTCATGTGCTCATGTATGTAGGGAGCAACAGCTGTCATGTTTTGTAAGACGAAAAAATGTGCCTGTTGCAATTGGTCCCGATTTGGAACTATCTTTCTAAAGCCAATTGTCCCTACCCCTCCAAGTCTTCCCTCATGGCGAGATTGCGGGATTCCAACATTTGTTACACCAGCTAGATAATCTGTACAAAAGTCAATCACCTCTTCAGAAGCATATCCTTCAACGATACTACCCTCTGGTCGATTTCTATTCCGAACATACCCTTTTAAGAAACCCATATATCTTTCAAATGGATACATGTAACGTAGAAAAACAGGACCACATGCCTTTATTTCTCCAACAATATGAGATATCAGGTGAACCATGACATCGAAAAAGGAAGGCGGAAAGTACATCTCAAGTTGGCAAATAGTGAGGATAATATCCTTCTGCCATGAATCCAACACTTCAGGATCAATCACTTTCGAATGAATCAAGTTAAAAAACAAACAAAGCTTTGTGATTGTGTGCCTGATATGTTCTGGCAAAATCCCGCGAATTGCAATGGGAATTAGGTGTGTCATTAAAACATGACAATCGTGAGATTTCATACCAAGCAATTTTAAGTCCTTTATTGACACCAACTTCTTAATGTTAGCTGAATATCCAGATGGAACCTTAATACCTTGCAAACATTGACAAAATATAGTTTTCTCGACTTTCGACAAGGTATAGCAAGCCGGTGGTAGATATGTGCGACTTCCACTTTCAATAGGAGCAAGTTGTGATCGAATTCCCATTTCAGCCATGTCTCTTCGAACTTTAACCCCATCTTTTGTCTTCCCTGGAATGTTCAACAACAAGCCTATCAAACTGTCACATACATTTTTCTCAATATGCATAACATCAAGACAATGTCGGACTTGCAAATGCTCCCAATATGGCAAATCCCAAAAGATAGACCTCTTTTTCCATATATTCTTAGGAGGAGGTGTACCACCTTTTCCAAGAACAATGTTTAGATCTTCAACTCGAGAATATATAGTTGGTCCATCCAATGGTGGCCTTAAAACTCCATGCTCAATTTTTCCGTCAAATGCATCCTTCAATTTGCGGTATGGGTGACCCCTTGGTAGTGATCTTCGATGCCCCATGAACACGTTTTTCTTACAATTTCTCAACCTCAACGAATGTGTCTCGTCTTCACATACAGGACACGCTTTCGCTCCTTTTGTACTGTATCCTGACAAATTGCCATACGCTGGAAAATCATTTAAGGTGCAAAATATCATGGCCCGTAATCGAAAATCCTCCTTACCGTACGCGTCATATACTTGAACTCCTGAACTCCATAATTCTTTTAAGTCATCAATTAACGGAGCCAAATAAACATCAATGTCGTTCCCGGGTTGTTTGGGACCTTGAATTAACAATAACATCATGATATACTTTCGTTTCATGCATAACCAAGGCGGAAGATTGTAGATGCATAACAGGACTGGCCAGGTGCTATGACGGCTGCTCATGTTTCCAAATGGATTAATCCCGTCTGAACTAAGACCAAATCGGATATTTCTAATTTCGTCGCCAAATTCTTCAAAATCAGAATCGATATTTCTCCATTGAGGAGAATCAGCCACATGTCTTATTTTCCCGTCTCTTTTACGCTCTTCGGCATGCCAACGCAACAATTTTGCATCTTTGGGGTTTGCGAATAATCGTTTCAGCCTTGGCACAATGGGTAAATACCATAATAATTTAGCAGGGGGGCCATTTTTCATCTCATCATTGTTTTCTTCCGCATGTTTTTTCCGTTTATACCGTGATGTACCACATCTAATACATTCATGTAGGTTTGCATACTCATTTCGGTACAACATACAATCATTTGGACATGCGTGTATCCTTTCAATTTCCAACCCCATTGGACACATTAATTTTTTTGCTTGGTATAAAGAAACAGGCAACTCATTATCTTCGGGAAGCATTTCATGCAAAATCTCTAATAGACTAGTGAAACTTTTATCACTCCAACCATTGCTTGCTTTTAGGTTAAATAATTTCAAAATTGCTGAAAGCTTGGTAAATTTTGTACAACCGACATACAACGGTTTTTCAGAATCAACAAACAATTGTTGAAAATCTTCATAATGCTTATCAGCAACATTATGTTCCACATCATGTAACATATCATATATATTATCACGACTGCTATTGTTTGAATCATCGTTATCATCAATATTACAATCACGACTCGTGTTACGGTCAACAAACACCTCACCATGTCGTGACCAAATCGTATACCCTTCCATAAACCCGCGACATATCAGATGTCCTTGAATTACATGATAATCAGTAAACTTGTGCAAATTATGGCAATCTTTACAAGGACACCAAATGTAATGTTCCCCATTGTTTACCCGATTTTCTTCAGCAGCTTTAATAAACTCATCCAAATTGGTCAAATATTCAATGGTAGCACGTGGTATTTTGTACATCCAGGTATCACGATCCATCTGTAATGTAGAAAACAAACTATTAATGAAATGCATGCAATGCATGAATAGAACAAATGGCAGGTGGTCAATCCTAACCCACTTTTTGAATAATTTGTCTCATATGTGAATACGTATTAGCGGATTAAGTATTTAAAAAAATTCGACAGCATTTTCCATTGGCTCCCCAAATATGCGTCTGAAACACATACTCGTAGGAGCAATGGAAAAAATCTACCGAATTTTTCTTAAATACTTAATCGACTAATCTGTATTCACATCCTAAATGAGACAAACTATTCAAAAAGCAGTCCCAAAACGGGGACTATCTGAAAATAATCTCTATTAGATTATTTCAGACGGGTATAAAATCTAAAGCATATGCAATGTTGTTACTAAGATAAAGAAAACTATGTATGTTTATGCAATACTTAAAAACTAAAATTAATTAAGATGACAAATATTTACCTTGTTCCACCGATTTTTTCAAACGAGCAAGTTGATTTTTTGTAATCTGATAGCCCAAACAATCCTAAAAAATATAAAAAACAGCGTACACCATCAATTATATATTATTTCACATATACATACATTCATGAATTATATATATATATATATATATATATATATATATATATATATATATATATATATTATGCATGTATATATGTGTGTTATATTTGTGTGTTGTGCATGTGAGGAGATATAGAGATAAACAATTAATATATTTAGTGAATTACCTTGAAAAGTCTTAATGAAGCTTCAAGTTAATGGAGATGTAAAAAGAAGATGTAAAAAGGAATCAGGAGCCGTCATATGCATGTTAGGAAGAAGATAACTAATAAAAGTGTTAAGGTATTTGACCTAGGGAATTGTGGAGAATAAATGGTACCCGGTTTCCTTAAAGGAACCGGGTAGGATTACTAAAAAAACGTGGCTATATTGCAACCCACCAAATAGCACCCGGTTTCCATAAAAGAACCGGGTAGGATTACTAAAAAAACGCGTCTGTTTTGCAACCCACCAAATAGTACCCGGTTTCCATAAAAGAACCGGGTAGAATTCCAAAAAAGCGCGTGCATTCATTACAACCCATCAAATAGTACCCGGTCGGGTATCATACCGGGTACGCTTGATAAAATGAAACCTGGTTTCTCATTATAAACCGGGTACTATTATGTTTCCCAAATTTTCATCCAAATATAACCCGGTTTTTTTGTTAACCGGGTTCTATTTAGGGGGTTGTATTAGACTTTCTGTAGTAGTGAGTTTTGCTTTTCTATTTCCTTTTTAATCATCATTAATATTGTATTTCATCATTAATGTTGTTATTTTATTACAAGTATTATTATGTTTTTGTTTTTATCATCATTGTTACTATATAATACTATTAATCTTATATTTTATAATTATTTTTATTTTTATTGTTATTTTGTTTTTTTTTCGTTATTATTACTGTATTAAAATTTAATATTTTTTTTTAATTTTCATTATTTATTTTAGTGTAAATTGCAATTTTGGTTCCTATGGTTTGTTGTTTTTCTCACTTTTGATCCCTATAAAATTTTTATTGTAAGAAAAACCCTGTGGTATGCAAAAGTGCTCGATTTTGGTCCCTGAAGAGTAACATCGTTAGGTTGCCTCCGTTAAAAACCCCTATGTGACTTGCACATGAGGGCATATTGGTCTTTTTACAAACAACAAACCAAAAGGACCAAAATTGCAATTTACTCTTTTATTATTATATCATTTATTTAAAACATAATAATTATATTATATAATTAATAAATAATCATCACTTGATTTAAATAAATATTCAATAAAAATAAATTAAAGACATGGGGTGTTTGATTATTTATATAAAAAACAACATATATAATATAAAAAATCTAGAGCATATTAAAAGGATATATGAAATAAAATTTGAAAAGAGTAATTATAACTAAATTTACATTTTATTTAACTCGAGTATCTTTTAAAAATTTTAAATAATTTATCCTATGATTATTAAAATGATGTAACGTACAGAGAGATTAAAGCATATGGATTTTACTAGGTATGTTTAAGAGAAGAGGGTCGACCAAAAAAACATTTGAAGCAACTCCAACATATTATTCAAAAAAAACAATTAAAATGAAAAAACAAAATTCAAAATCTTTAAAAAAAATCATATTTAATTTCAACAGATTTTCTATTTTTGAGATTATAACTTTAATTATATATAAGGATCTCCAACTCATTTTTATGTTTTTTTTTTGTTGATCCTCCTTGTTAAATATTCCTAACATAATTCTCATAAAAAATTCATGTCTTTAATTTCGTTTTTATTGGATAATTTATTTTCTATTAAAAATAAAATCTAGTAAAAACGATAACAACAAATCACGGGGGCCTAAATTGCAATTTACTCTTTATTTTATTTATTACTATTAGTATAATTTAAATAATTGTTCCAAAATTTTATTTACAAATCAAACATAAATATATTAAATTGGATCAATTTAATTACATTTCATTCCATCTATTTCTTCTGAATTAAATTCTTTTGTAATTAAAATAAAAAATTATGAATCAAATACGCTAACATTTGCTCATCGATATTTGTCTTCACCGTGGTGATTAAAACGGCACATCAGACATACATTTCCAAAGACCTAACCACACTAGATCCGTCCCTCCTCTTGATCCCCACATTAATCACGGGGCACAAAAAACCAAACGAAATTCCAGTTGGCACTTTATTCATAAATTTCACTTTGGCCCCACATGTTTATTTAATTACCATTTATACCCTCCACTTCTTATCCTCCATATCATCATCATCATCTGGTATCCACATGTGATCGCCACCATCACCACCATGCCACAAAAACTCCACCTCCTCCTCCTCCTCATCTACATCATCGCCGCCCTTGGACTGCCGGAATTTCAAGAAGCACCGGCGTTTCGAAACGGAAAAGAATGCAACGACACAAGAATCCACATAGCAATGACCCTGGATGCAACCTACCTCCGTGGTTCAGTCGCCGGAGTCTTCTCCGTCATCCAGCACTCAAGTTGCCCGGAAAACACAGTCTTCCACTTCCTCACCACCCACCGCCTCTCCTCCGCCCTCCGCCACACCATCACAACCACCTTCCCTTACCTCAACTTCCACCTCCACCACTTCAATACTCATCTAGTCAAAAACAAAATCTCCACCTCCATCCGCCGTGCACTCGATCAACCTCTCAATTACGCCCGCATCTACCTCGCCGACCTTCTCCCCGCCACCGTCCACCGTGTTATCTACTTCGACTCCGACGTCATCGTCGTAGACGATGTCGTCAAGCTCTGGGAAATAAACCTCAACTCCCACGTCCTCGGAGCACCGGAATACTGCCACGCCAACTTCACCCACTACTTCACACCTAAATTCTGGTCAAACCCGTATTTCTCCGGTGTGTTCAAACAGCGTCATGCAAGGCCATGTTATTTCAACACCGGCGTAATGGTGATCGATGTGATGAAATGGAGGAGGTTTAAGATAACAGAAAAGCTGGAGAAATGGATGGAGATACAAAAAAGATACCGGATTTACGAACTGGGTTCCTTACCTCCGTTTCTGCTTGTATTCGGGGGAGATGTGAAGGCGGTGGAGCACCGGTGGAATCAACACGGGCTGGGCGGAGATAACGTGCAAGGGTTGTGCAGAGATTTGCATTCGGGTCCGGTGAGCTTACTTCACTGGAGTGGAAAAGGAAAGCCGTGGCTGAGATTGGATTCGAAACGGCCATGTCCCATGGATGGACTCTGGGCTCCCTATGATCTCGTCAAGCACGGCACCTTCATTTCCGACAGATGATGCCATCGCCGGACTTTACCTGCATGTGTCGGTGCTGGAATGTGCCACCGCTTTTTTTTTTTTTTTGGCCGGTAAATTCAAAACAATGTACAAATTTTGAAAAAAACTAATTAATTTAGGGATGGTAAATGTTTCAATTTTTAGCAACAAAACCTTAATGTATGTTTTGTAAATAATTTAAGGGGTTGTTATTTGCACCCCTCTATAGGTAGGGGTGCAACTAAAAAGTTAAAAAATTCTAAAAAGTATCATTAAATCACCTAGGAATTAGTGCAAGTAATTATTATTTTATTTATATTATATATAATTTTTTTAAATAATTAAACTAAAAAAACAATGTCTTGTTATTTATAAAAAAATAATCTATCATTTATTTTACAGTTTTACAAATTCCATTAATTGAATAAAAACTTCAAAAACTAAAATAGTAACAAAAAATTTTCATTTTATCTATATTCTCATATAACATATCATCGATTTTTTTGCAACTCGAGAAATCAATAAAAAAAAACTCTATCATCTTTTTCAACTTAAAAATTCAAGATTAACCAATCAGTTATTATTTTAAGTTTTTGAATATTCAAAAATAAGTCATCATTGTTTTATGAACTTTTAAAAAATCAGATAATAATTCATCATTTTTTACCAAAATTTTGAATATAAATTAGTTTATGTTGTATCATCTTTTATTTATAGAAAAAAATATACTTGTAATAAGAAATATAAAAAAAATATTGTTATATAATAATAATATAAAATAATTTCCTTTTAGTCATTTTTTATATTTGTATTTTTTTTAAAACATACTATTTTTTTAATCTTAAATATTAATACAAAGAAATAAAACTAAAAAATAAATAAATAATAAAACTAAATATAAATTAAAAAAATATCTAACATAATATTAATTATAGTTTCACACTAATAATAATAATAATAAAAAACTTGATTAAATGAAAGAAAGATAATAATAATAAAATATAAAAAATAGTTAAAACACAAATAAATTTAAATATGATGATGTAATGATTGAATTATGATTAATAATAGCTAGGAAAGGGTGTTTTTAACACATAGGGAGGGGTGCAAATATCCCTACCCATAATTTAATTACCCCTATCATTTACTAGTATGAATACATCACAACTTTTAACTAAATTGAAGTTAAATCAACTTATTTTTCTTTTGTACATTTGATACATTCCTTATCATGCTTAGAGAACATTTCAGTAGCATTTCATTTCTTTAGATGCAATATTAGATGGTAATTTACCTAGAACATGTTAATTATTTCTTAATTTAAATATGGTTTTAATTAAGGCCTCAAACTTGATCCCATTTTGATCAGTCTCATAACAAATGTATCACTGATCATAAATTTCTAAGCACAAATTTGGTATAAAAATTACCTTGAACTTGTCGATCTTAACTTCCTACAAAGTCTTAGGTGATGTTTGGTTCTTTAGAATATGCGAAATCTGAAGAAATTAGTATGAAATTACAATTGTAAATTTCATTTATGTGTTTGGTTTATTTTTTGAGTTTTAGTATGGAATTCTAATTCTACATATGATGGAATTTCAATTCATTGGGTTTCAGTAAAGAATTCAATTCATTTGCATTCTATATTTTGGAAAAAACTATTATACTATTGTATTTACTCTAATTCATTCTACCCCACCATGACGATTGTCATCACCGTTGTCGCCACCACCAGGGGCGGATCTAGTGTAGAAATAGTGGGGGGATGGGCCCCCATTAAATAGGAAAAAATGAGAAATTTTTTAGGTAAAAATATGTTTTTTTTTACTTTATATCTTCAGTCCCCCACTAATTTTTTACCTGGGACCCCATCAACAAAAAAAATTGCATCAAAACTAACAAAAAAACTAAAAAACACTCTTGAAATCAACTAAAAAACCGAAAAAGTCCCTCAAAATCGAGAAAAAAGCTTAAAATCCCTTGAAATCAACCAAAAAAACTTTAAAAATCTCTCGAAACGGTGGAATTAGGCTAAAAATGCACCGGACAACCTTACGGGCACTTAATCTAACTTCAAAGGTGCCCCAACCAGGAAAAAATCCTGGATCCGCCACTGGCCACCACAACCACCACTGTCTTCGAGCCACCATCACCTGTAACCACCACCATCATTGGTTTCTTCCCGCCACCACCCCCACCACTATCATCGTTGTCATTGTCACCATCAACACCACCATTCATCGTTCCTACCACCACCAATTAATTTTATTAATAATTTTATCATTATATAATATTTATAATTTAAGCAATAAAATATTGAATTGTCATTTATTATTATTTTATTATAATTCCTAAGTTATATTCAGAGAACCAAACAAATTAAATGTTACCTGAATTGTCATTTATTATTATTTTATTATAATTCCTAAGTAATAATTCCAGTTATGACACTATCCATTTTGTAAAGTAAATTAAATGCTACCTTAGCTTCCTTAATTTCCGTCTACAAATTCTCTCTAAACTTTTTGTACATATTGGAGATTTTTTTGGTTAACCGTGGATTTCCAGAGCAGCATACGTATATCGTTTAATCCCCATAATTAAGATGAACTCTCAATTGCAACCTTTATAAACATAATCATTTTAAACATACATTTTATATTTGTATAGCTTTTTAGGGTGTGATAATATCAATGACATTAATAGTTCTACCCATTAATCACCGGTCCTTCGAATTAATAATATCATCGACAACAATAATTTTGAAGGTTATTGTATGTTTCGTATATACATACAGTCATACTTTTGCTTTTTGTTCATGGATCTTCTTTTTATAAAGTGATTGAATGAAATCCACGCTTTGTTTTGTTTGTAAAAGAATTTATATATAGCTTTATTTATTATAATCATATTTCTTTGCTTTTGTATGTAAAATGGGTCACAAAATGTGACCACCTGTGGGAGACTGCAATGGTATAAAACTAAGGGGTTAGTAAGCAATTACAATATATTTACGTCAATATTTATCTTTAAAATAGTGCCACGCCCACAAGTATGTATTATATATCATTATAATTCTCTTTTCCATATTTACATTACAAAAATATACGAACGAAAATAGGAAAATTGTATTAAAATGGAATAAACGTTCACCTTGTTCTTATTTTTAGGAATCAACTTTTAAAATAATAACGAAATTTTACGTTTATTTAAAGCTCTGATGTTTAATAGGTAACCAATTACCTATATATGATGTGACATTATCTATTAAAAAAGAATATTGGGTGGATATTATAAAGGGAAATTGACCGAAATGGGCCAAACACGGGGATGGATTGGCCTCCTAGCCATCCCTCTCCCCATTTTACCCAAATGTCCAAAAGGACGTCAATGGAATTTGCGCCAAGACACAATTTGTGTCGGACGCAAATTGCGCCCTAGGCGCATTGCGTCCCTGGGTGTTTTTATACTTGTTTGGGTAAAAATTCCAATAGTATATCGTCGTACGACCGGTGTTAACCGACGCCCTTCCTTTAAGGCGACCTCAATTAAAATGAACAAATATCCGTCCAACAAAGTTAGTCGTACGACATGATTTCAGTTACTAACCTATGACATACGTTATGTCATGTTTAATGCAGGATTCAAGAGATATTCATGACCAAAGATTGTAACAGTTGCCATCATCAAGAACAACGGACGTAACGGTCACTAGCATCAATATCAAACGGTTACTTTATTAAAGATATGCACTCAAGACTTGCTAACGGACAATTGGAGTATAAATATGAAGATTGAACTTCACATTCGGGCATCTGATTCTCAGAATTTACAAGCTCACGAATTACGTTCTCAAGCTCACTCAATCTCTCTTGAAGTTCATAAAGCCTTTGTTGTTTATCGTACGATGCACGACTGAAGTCTAAGTACACACGACGCACGACCGACTTTACTTTATTGTATTGTTTTACATTACATTTCATTTGTAACACTTGTTAACAAGGACGACGTCCCTGATTGACGTCCATAGTGCACGACGACTCACATTCGTCCGCGGTTTTTACCCATTTTAGGGGTTTTCCGCGTCATCAATTCCTTTGTCTCATTTATTTCAGTTTTATTATTGTCGTACGATTATTAAAGCTACTTTCTTTGATTAGATTAAGCTCCACATTTACCTTAAATTTTCCTTGGGAGATTTTTGGCATAAACAGTTTGGCGCCCACCGTGGGGCCCCATCCAAAGAAAATCTTCGATAATCTTACGACGTACTAACGTTTTCCTTCGAGTGTTCTCTTTTTTCAAATTATTCAGAATAATGTCATTCCAAGGAACTCAAGATCATGTTGTGGCCCAAATGAACATGGAGCTAACTGTTGCTCGTGCCCGTATTGACGCCCTAACAGCTCAGGCTCGACAGGCGGCTGAAACCATCGAGCATTTAAGAAGCCAAGGTGGAAACAATGTGACTGGGACTACGAATGCTTATACTGGTGCTTGGAGCGTACCTCCTCCATTGCCTAATTACCCTCGTCCACCACCAGTTAATCCTGCGACCTTCGTAATCCCAACCATGCCTATGACTTCTATGTCGTTCAATGGATATGCCTCTGATTCTTCGCAGCAGACTAACTTCAACGGATCAGGTTATGTTCCATTGGGTGTTCCCGGGGGTATACCAATGGATCCCGTTGCACAACGATTGAAGTTTCTGGAAGAGCAGAATGAGCGTGTCTTATCGATGCTGGCCAAATCGCCGGGGGCAGCAGTCCCAGTTGATGTCGAGCCACGAACAGGATTTCAGACGTCGTCGTTCGTCGATGAAATCGCTTTGGTGGACGTCCCAAAGAAGTATAGCATCCCGACCTTCTCCCCAAAATATTCAGGTGTCACTGATCCGACAGAACACGTCGCCCAATACAAACAGCTCATGTGGACTATTTCGATACCGCATCAATTCCAAGAAGTCTGCATGTGCAAGAGTTTTGGAGCAACCTTGACTGGAGCAGTGTTACAATGGTTGATCAATCTCAAACCCAAAACCATCGTGTCTTTTGCAGAATTAGTGAACCAATTTTCTCAACAATTCGCTAGTAGTCGAAAAATGGAAAAACAAACGAGCGACCTTTACTATGTCGTACAGAAGAATGAAGAGTCCATCCGGGACTACCTTTAACCGGTTCAACGCGGAAATGATTAGTATCCGAAATTGCGACATGAAAACAGCAATTGAAGCGTACAAACGGGGTCTGGATGATAGTTCAGGGTTGTATCTCGACCTTACGAAGTATCCTCCAGAAACCTTTGAAGACGAACGAGCAAGGACGCTTGCTCACATGAGGGTCGAGGATGACCTCGCTTTCAGAAATAAACACTCGGGCGACCGGAAGAGCCTAGGTGTCAAAAAGCCAGACTTCAAACCGAAATCGATTGGTCGATCAGAGCCTACCAGATAAATTTCAAACGTCCGATTTGAAAAGAAAGGGCCGACGACTTCCAAGTCTGTTCAATATCCTAAGGTATCATCTTATGGTTTCCTGGATCAGCTAAGGATGTCGTCACGTCCCTAAAACAGCTCCAACAAAACGTTCGATGGCCAAAGAAAAGCGATAAAGACAGTGATAAGAAAGACAAGACAAAATGGTGCGATTTCCACAGTGACTTTGGTCATATAACGGATGATTGCATCGCTTTGAAGAAAGAACTGTCCTGGCTTAATTCGAAAGGTTATTTTCAAGATTTGACGGGAAAAAAGGATGTGCGTCCCACATCCCCAGAACATGCCAAGATAATTAATTGTATCACCGGAGGCTCTGATGTCTGTGGGACCACATATTCAGCTGCTAAGAGACATGCTAGTCGCGGTCCCGGTGACCGACCAATTCCAAAGGAGGCAAGACCCAAGGAGGACGCAGAATTAGAAGCTATGCCCTTGACGTTCGACCAAGCAGACATCGACGATGTACATCAGAAACATCATGACGGACTAATTATCCAATTGAGCATTGGAAATTGTCTGACAAAGAGGATACTCGTCGACGGAGGTAGTTCAGCTAACATTATTTTTTTTGATGCAGTGAAAGCAATGGGAATCGACAAATCTGAGATTACACGACGTTCGACTACACTCGTTGGATTTAACGGGGGAGCGACAAATACCATGGGAGAAATTACACTATCAGTATATGCTAAAGGAATCAACAGGCAAACGAAGTTCAATGTCGTCGATTGCTCATCAGCTTATAATGTTATCCTTGGGCGACCTTGGATTCATGACATGAAAGTTGTACCTTCGACGTACCACCAAACCTTGAAATTTCCCACGCAATGGGGAGTACAGGAGATCAAAGGCGAAAGAAAAATTTCTAGGGAATGTTACAAAGTTTCTTTGAAGCCCCCGAAGCAGACAGTATAGCAATTACAGAACTAGGACGTTCCTGGGACTGACGACGACTATCGCTTGGAAGTTGTCGTCCTAAACCAGGATAAGCCTGATCAGATGGTTTACATAGGTTCGACGCTCGACCCTTCCTTTAAAAAGAGACTAATATCTTTTTTGCAGGATCACTATGATTGTTTCGCATGGACGCACGAAGACATGGTGGGTATTGATCCAAGTATCATTTCTCATAAACTCAACGTTGATCCATCGTTCAAGCCTGTTCAGCAGAAAAGGCGAAAATTCGCTCCTGAAAGAAATAAAGTTATCAACGACGAAGTTGATAATTTGCTTAAAACAGGAAAGATACGAGAAGTCAAATATCCAGACTGGCTCGCCAACGTTGTTGTCGTCCAAAAGAAAAATGGCAAGTGGAGAGTCTGCATTGATTTCACAGACCTTAACAAGGCTTGTCCAAAAGATCCATTTCCATTGCCACACATCGATTCTATGGTCGACGCTATAGCTGGACACGAATTACTCACTTTCATGGACGCATATTCTGGATATAACCAGATATTGATGCATTCCGACGATCAGGAAAAAACGACTTTCATGACAGATAAAGGTATTTATTGTTACAAGGTAATGCCTTTTGGTCTTAAGAATGCAGGTTCGACGTATCAACGACTAGTAAATATGATGTTTAAAAAGCATTTGGGCGACACTATGGAGGTATACATCGACGACATGCTCGTCAAATCGAAACATACAGACGATCATATAGGACATTTGAAGCAATCGTTCGACATTTTGCGTGAATACAAAATGAAGTTGAATCCGACAAAATGTTATTTTGGAGTTCGAGCTGTCAAATTTCTCGGTTATATGGTTACACAACGAGGAATCAAAGCTAATCCAGACCAAATTAAAGCAATTATCGAGCTAAAATCACCTAGAAATTTTAAAGAAGTCCAACGTCTAACAGGACGTGTAGCAGCGTTGAACAGGTTCATCTCTCGGTCGTCCGACAGATGTCACCTATTCTACAACGTCCTGCGAAAAAATAAAGGATTCGAGTGGACTGATAAGCACGAGGAGGCATTGCAACAACTCAAGAAATACATGACATCACCTCCCTTCCTCTCTAAACCTGAGAAAGGTGAAGCTCTTCAACTCTACCTGGCCGTCAGCATTAATTCGGTAAGTGCAGTCCTTATACGAGAAACCGACGGACAATAATTGCCAATCTACTATGTAAGTAAAACTCTATTAGACGCTGAAACCAGGTACTCGTCTATAGAAAAACTCTTGCTTTCGTTAATCATGGCCGCTAAGAAGCTACGACATTATTTTGAATCGCATCCTAACTGTGGTAACTAACTTTCCATTAAAGTCTGTGTTAAGAAAACATGAACTAACAGGACGACTAGCTAAATGGAGCATCTACCTCAACAATTATGATATGGATTTCAAGCCTAAGACGGCGATCAAATCACAAGTCTTGGCAGATTTTGTTACAGATTTCAGTCCGGAACTAGAAGAAGCGACGACGTCCAACGAGTTAATTGTGTCGACTTTGCACGACACTACTTGGACGCTCGACGTAGATGGTTCGTCGAACATACGAGGAACAGGCCTGGGTGTCGTCCTACAGTCCCCACAAGGGGGCAAAATAGTGTACTCCATACGGTGCGACTTCAAGGCAACAAATAATGAGGCAGAATATGAAGCACTGATTGCAGGAATGAAAATTGCTCATGATTTGGGGGCAACATGTCTACATGTCCGGAGCGACTCGTCCCTAGTTGTTAACCAAGTTAATGGAGAATTTGCAGCAAAAGATTCAAGGATGATTGCTTATTATAAAATAGTAAAGGAAGAAGCAAAGAAGTTCAGTCGCTTCATAGTCGAACAGCTACCAAGAGATCAGAACACTCAAGCTGACGCATTAGCCAATTTGGGATCAACACTTAATCAAACGACATTCGAAAATATCCCAATAGTTCACCTTGCAACACCATCCATCAAAGACGATGGTAATATTTTGGTCGCACCAATTGAGGAAGAAAACTCTTGGTCGGACGACATTAAAAATTATCTGGAGAACGATCAACTGCCTGATGACAGAATGTAAGCAAGAAAGGTTAGATTTAAAGCATCAAGGTATGTTATGATCAGAGGACAATTATATCGAAGATCTTCGACTGGTCTGAATCTGCGATGTATCACCAACCAGACGCAAGTCCGGAAAATCCTACAAGATATGCACGACGGTGAATGTGAAAACCACTCAGGAAGTCGCAGTCTAGCCAACCGGATATCACGACAAGGTTACTATTGGCCGACATTAAGTAAAGATGCGATCAGGTATGTACAGTCGTGCGATGCATGTCAAAGACACACAGGTATGTCTCATAAACCCTCTGAACCCTTGCACTCGACTTTGATCGCATGGCCCTTTATGAAATGGGGAATGAACATTTTTGGGAAACTACCACCTGCCCCTGGGCAAAAAGTATTTCTTTTAGTTTTAACAGATTATTTCTCTAAGTGGGTCGAAGCAGCGGCTTTCTCCCAGGTTCGGGACAAAGAAGTCGTTTCTTTTATCCAAACTAACATCATTTGTAGGTTTGGAATTCCATCTGAAATAACGTGCGACAATGGGACACAATTCATCAGTGATCGAACGCGAAGATTTTGTGAAGAAAGGAACATCAAGTTGGTAACATCGACGCCTCGATATCCACAGTCGAATGGTCTAGCCGAGTCGAGTAATAAAACTATCATCAATTCAATCAAGAAAAGACTCAAAGCTGCCAAAGGGAAGTGGGTGGAAGAATTGCCTTCCGTTCTATGGGCTAATCGTACGACACCTCGTACGTCCACAGGACAAACTACCTTTTCCTTAGTCTATGGATGTGAAGTTGTGTTACCAATTGAGGTACGACTACCGACTTCAAGGCATACGTCCGTTGAGCATAACTTGGTCGACCTAAGTTATGACCTCGACGCTCTAGAAGAGCTTAGAGAAGTTGCGCACATTCGCATGGCGGCACAGAAACAAGTGGTCGAGCGACATTTTAACAAAAATGTCCAAATCAAAGTTTTTCAAGAAGGTGACTACGTTTTACGTCGAGTACTTCAAAATACTCAAGAGGTCAATGCAGGTAAGCTTTCCACTAAGTGGGAAGGTCCTTATCAAATCTCTAGTGTCGTGGGTAAAGGAGCTTATAAAATCCAAACCCTCGACGGTCGAGATATCCCACGAAGCTGGAATGCAGTTCATTTAAAGAGGTATTTCTTTTAAACTTCATATTTATTTTCTTCGATTATTTCTTAAGAAAGATTACTGACTTAAGCATCGGAGGGTCGTTGGTCAAACCAACGACCACCCCACTAATGTCGTTTTTCGCAGGGACGCACGACTTATTTAAAATCTTTGTGTCGATTAAAACTCATGTGATCACACGTATATGTTCGATTTTAATGGATGACAAAGGTTAATTTCTGCACTTGATGTTCAAATACTTAGAATCAAGAACCATTATTACAAATTACCCAAGATCGATCGAAAGTTTCAGTTGATTTCTTTATAAATGATGGTATGGTTGAATGTCTGATATAATGTAGTTGTCCATCTACTTAAACGTACGATTAATTAAAAGAACAAGTAATAAGCGTCGACGAACAAAAGAGATTGTTTTCATTGGATATCAAATTACAAGTATAAAGGACGACCACAGATGGCCGACCTTTAGGTGATAGGTTTAAAAGAAATTAAGTAGGAGGAACGTCAGGTTGTTCCTGTACAATGATGGTCTCTGCTGCCGCCACTTCTCCTACGACATCACTCTCCTCCAATTCGTCGTCTTCATCCAAGTCCCTCTCAGTCCCGACAGTGTCGAGGTAAACTTTGAGTTCTTCAGAGGCCGACGCTATGGGATCCTTCCCCTTCAAGTGACGCCTCATTAAGGCAACTCGGGCCGTGAAGCGGGAGAAAGCCTCGATTTACTTATTCTCCATCTCCAAGTCCTTGACGTCACCCTCCAATTCTTCGACCTTATTCTTCAGAGTCGCGATCTCGTCAGCAGAAGCAACAGCAGTGGTAATAGCCTTAATTTTCTCGATCTCCAATTTAGTCGAAGACGCCTCAAGCTCAAAGAGGCGGTCCCTGAGCTTGACGTTCTCACGATCCGAAATCTCTAGTAGACTCCGGGGCATCGATGAGTTCGGCCTTAAGGTTTTCAACCTTCGCTTTTTCAGCCTCGACCGCCTCTATGGCGACCTTTTCCTTTTCAAGAGCCTCGTCGGCCCTTTTCTTGACATCAGGAAAAGACGCCCTAAGACCTTCTGTCTGAGCGTAGAAGCTCAGACAAGCTTGAAAATCCTGCACGACAAAAGGAAAAGAATTAGTAGTAAAAAATGAGCAACGAATAAAGAGAATAAGTAAAACTTACCATGAAAGAGAGACCAGCAGCATGTGCCCCCGTGTCCTCAACCCGAGATTCCTTGTACCGATCGTAGAAAGTCGGGAGGAGGAATTTTTCCAGGTGTGGAAAAATGACGTCTCTCTCGAGAACGTCATTATCCATAAAGTCAGCTGGGAGAGTGGCTTTGAATATCGTCTCTCCCACTTTTTCCTTATTCTTCTCCTCACTCTTAGAGGAATAAGAAGGTGCGGCAAAGGGCTTATCAACGCCCGACATCCCCGTTGTTGGGGCATCCTTCGTCGCCTTGGTCGAGCCTCCAAGCTCGACCCTAGCAACGGTTCCCTTCGCTGGTGTCGCCCCTGAAAGGGACGACAGAGTGGCATCGCCCGTCTTCTTGGGCGAGGACCGAGGTTTTCCTCGGACACGTCTCGGATCTACCCCCGTGGAAGGGGCAAATCTTTTCTTCATTTTCTCCCTTCCTTGGCGGGGGAGCTCCAGTTGCTCGGCTCGCTTAACGGCAGCCGACTTTACAGCTGCGTCCTCTGAAAAAAGAGAGCAAGTTAAAAATGAAATGACGTACGATATACAAGTGAAAGGTATTGTCGAGCGACTTATCGGTCATTTCTTCTTCTCTCTCTTCTTCCCTCTCTTCTTCCTTTTCCTTCTCCTCTATCTTCTCTTCTTCTTGATGAGAACCCTCGACGGACGTCACCTCAGCTACAAAAACAACCTCGTCCTCCTCGTCGTTCGACCGCACAACAAACGAACGATCGACAATACTCCTTTCCAAGATCCTCTGAATCTTGTTGAGAGAATCTCTGTTTGGCTTCACTTTAGTATAGTCAATTGCTGCCAGACAAATAGAGATATCATTAGTAAATATTAAAAACGCACGACAAAAACGCACGACAAAAACAGTTAACCTACCCGATTCGTTCCATCCGGACGATAACCATTGGTTGTCTTCATCGCTTACAGACGCCACTTGGAGGAAAACGTATTGACGTTTCCAACCACGGTCGTTCACCGCAGTATTATGCACCAGTACATTATCTCCCTTCGATCGAGGGAATAAGTTGTACCGGTGATAATTATCCGGTCGAACATTATAAGGAGTCAGGAGATCGTTCACATTGAACGGAACCTCCCAATCGGCCGTAAGACGCCCGATAACCTGGACAATCCGCCAGAATTGAGGCATTAATTGTCCAGGTGTTAGATCGAATGCATCTAAAAACGCCTTGACCAAAGGACTAAACGGCCAAGTAAACCCTATTTTGAAGGGATACTCATATAAAACGCAATATCCCTTCGGGACTTCATCTGGCCTTAAATCTTCTGGCGACACCAAATTAATTCCATCTGGAATCCTGGCTAAATTCTTGAAATAATCTATGTTTTCTTCTTCCCTATATATACTCACAGGCTCGCTCGACATCTGGAAGTCAGGGATATTTATAGTCGCACGCCAATAACTAAGAATATCCCAAGCTTTCCTAGGCTTTTTAGCTATGGATTTCCTATGCATATAACTGACACAGAAGGAGAACGAGAAATTGTACCTTAAATAGACTTCTAAACCTCGAATTTAGAATGGAAAGGATTCTGATTGCTCGGAAAAAGAAACTCGCCGGAGGTATAAGGTATTCAAGAAGGAAAGCGTAAAGAAGGAAAGGATTGAAGACAATCCTTATTTATACTGAAAATTGGAAACTGAATCGCCAAGAAATCGAATCGCCAATCGCCAATTGACACGTGTCGTCCGTGTCAGGCGAACCACTTGAGTGCATCCCTCGAATGCATGACACCTGTCCACAATTAGCTGTCTAACCGTTTATTTTGCAGGAAATGACGTCATTATCCAGCTAGAAACAAACCAATTCAGTTCTATTTGAACTACCCGCGTTCCTTTTATAACACGTGTCCTGATTTTAAAATTTAAATTTCAAAAAGTTGCCGCTTGAATTTTAAATTTGGGGGCAAACTGTTTGGGTAAAAATTCCAACAGTATATCGTCGTACGACCGGTGTTAACCGACGCCCTTCCTTTAAGGCGACCTCAATTAATATGAACAAATATCCGTCCAAAAAAGTTAGTCGTACGACATGATTTCAGTTACTAACCTGTGACATACGTTATGTCATGTTTAATGCAAGATTCAAGAGATATTCATGACCAAAGATTGTAACAGTTGCCATCATCAAGAACAACGAACGTAACGGTCGCTAGCATCAATATCAAACGGTTACTTTATTAAAGATATGCACTCAAGACTTGCTAACGGACAATTGGAGTATAAATATGAAGATTGAACTTTACATTCGGGCATCTGATTCTCAGACTTTACAAGCTCACGAATTACGTTCTCAAGCTCACTCAATATCTCTTGAAGTTCATAAAGCCTTTGCTGTTTATCGTACGACGCACGACTGAAGTCTAAGTACACACGATGCACGACCGACTTTTTTTTATTGTATTGTTTTACATTACATTTCATTTGTAACACTTGTTAACAAGGACGACGTCCCTGATTGACGTCCATAGTGCACGACGACTCACACTCGTCCGTGGTTTTTACCCATTTTAGGGGTTTTCCGCGTCATCAATTCCTTTGTCTCATTTATTTCAATTTTATTATTGTCGTACGATTATTGAAGCTACTTTATTTGATTGGATTAAGCTCCACATTTACCTTAAATTTTCCTTGGGAGATTTTTGGCATAAACAATACTGAAGGCGACCGACACACTTCCCCCACCTACCATTTTTAATTAACTCGATCGAAGGAACCCGCCATAGCTATCGTTTTCCAGTCCCCACCACCGACGATTTTTGCATTTTTTTAATCGATTTGGGACCACAAATGACTGAGGTTAGTGACTTCTCCTCTAACTCTTCTACCATTTCTTTAATCGATTTTTTGTATATTTTTTGTTGTATATTTTTGTTGATACTTTGTTGTATATTGGTTGGATGATAATTTTTTGTTGTCTATTTTTGTTGATAATTTGTTTTGTTATTTTCTAGGAATAATAATATAACAATTTTCTGTTTTGAAAATATACAATTGTTATATTATTTTTGTTGTATATTTTGTTTTGTTGTTATATTATCTAGGATTTCAAAACAGAAAATATGTATTTAGAGAAAAAAAAGAATGTTAATCGATAAAAAAGTTGTTAACTGAAAATATTAATTATACAAAAAATTGTCATCCAAAAAATTTCTGTTTTGACAATTTTTGATAAATTGTATCTTTTTGTTGATAATTAGTTGTATATTTTTGGATGATAATTTTTTGTTGTTATTTTTGTAGATAATTTGTTGTATATTTTGGATGACAATTTTTTGTATATTTTTGTGTTGGTCGATTTTGTTGTTATGTATGTTGTATGGTTTTAAATGGTTGTAGTTATCATTTTTGAGTGGATGATAATTTTTCGTATATTATCATTTTATATTTAGGGTTATAATATAATATAATTTTAGTGTCATAGTTTTAAATGGTTGTAGATGGTTGTAATTATCAAATTTTTAAATTTAATGTTTTCAAAAAAAAAATTACACATATTATAGAATTTACATTTTAGGTCCCTTTACTTTAGAAACTGACACTTTATATCCCTTTACTTTAGAAACTGACACTTTAGGTCCCTCTACTTTAGAAACTGACACTTTAGGTCTCTTAACTTTAGAAACTGACACTTTAGGTCTTTTTACTTTTGAATTTTAATCTTTAGGTCCCTTAACTTGAGAATTTTACACTTTAGGTCCCTTTACTTTAGAAACTGACACTTTAGGTCCCTTTGCTTTAGAAACTGACACTTTTATGTTCCTCTACTTTAGAAACTAACACTTTAGGTCCCTCTACTTTAGAAACTGACACTCTAGGTCCCTTAACTTTAGAAACTGACACTTTAGGTCTTTTTACTTTTGAATTTTACTCTTTAGGTCCCTTAACTTGAGAATTTTACAACCACAAGGGCTATGGTGTGGTGGTAAAGGCTTGGGGAGTTCATAGCGCTCAACCCGGGTTCGATCCCCACTAGCAGCACTTGTGGCCACTGAGGATAAACTCAGGGTTGCACGCTTTAGCAGCTGGGCCAAAGGCCCTAATTGCCAGGGATTAGTCTGGACCATAGGCCCGGGATACCCTTTCCAAAAAAAAAAAAACTTGAGAATTTTACACTTTAGGTCCCTTTACTTTAGAAACTGACACTTTAGGTCTTTTTACTTTTGAATTTTACTCTTTAGGTCCCTTAACTTGAGAAATTTACACTTTAGGTCCCTTACCTTTTAAAAATGACACTTTTGGTCCTTTAACTTTAGAAACTGACACTTTAGGTCCCTTAACTTTAGAAACTGACACTTTAGGTCCCTTTACATTGAAACTGACCCTTTAGGTCCCTTTACATAAGTATTATATCATTACTATGCAGGGAAGAAATTTCTACACTGCAAAGTTGAACCTGAACAGTAAGATGACGATGGTGGACCTGATTCGCTAGAAATTGAACCCCACACGATTAACACTATTCAGGGAGACATGTTTCGGTCATTGGTTGGAGTTGACTGATACATCTGCCAACCCTATCTTAGTACATATACTTTTACAGACCCCGGTATTCCTGCAAAATATACAGGCTGATGAGATGTTATTCGAGGTTGGTGGCCATGCTCTTCGGTTCGGCCGTGAGGAGTTCTGTCTCATCACAACACTTCGTTTCGGACCGGACCCGAAGATGCGTAAGAATAGGCCCAATGGTTTTGTTAGACGGGTGTTCCCACGAGGCATGGTAACGGTGAGCTTGTAAGATCTCAGAATCAGATGTCCGAATGTGAGGTTCCATCTTCATATTTATACTCTAATTTTCCGTTGATAAGTCTTGAATGCGTATCTTTAATAGAATAACCGTTTGATATTGATGATAGCGACCGTTATGTCCGTTGTTCTTGATGATGGCAACCGTTACAATCTTTGCTCATGAATGTCTCTTGAATCCTGCATTAAACATGACATAACGTATGTCACAGGTTAGTAACTGAAATCATGTCGTACGACTAACTTTGTCGAACGGATATTTGTTCATTTTAATCGAGGTCGCCTTAAAAGAAGGGCGTCGGTTATCACTGGTCGTACGACGATAGACTGTTGGAATTTTTACCCAAACAGTTTGCCCCCAAATTTAAAATTCAAGCGGCAACTTTTTGAAATTTAAATTTTAAAATCAGGACACGTGTTATAAAAGAAACGCGGGTAGTTCAAATAGAACCGAATTGGTTTGTTTCTAGCTGGATAATGACGTCATTTCCTGCAAAATAAACGGTTAGACAGCTAATTGTGGATAGGTGTCATGCATTCGAGGGATGCACTCAAGTGGTTCACCTGACACGGACGACACGTGTCAATTGGCGATTGGCGATTCGATTTCTTGGCGATTCAGTTTCCAATTTTCAGTATAAATAAGGATTGTCTTCAATCCTTTCCTTCTTTACGCTTTCCTTCTTGAATACCTTATACCTCCGGCGAGTTTCTTTTTCCGAGCAATCAGAATCCTTTCCATTCTAAATTCGAGGTTTAGAAGTCTATTTAAGGTACAATTTCTCGTTCTCCTTCTGTGTCAGTTATATGCAAAGGAAATCCATAGCTAAAAAGCCTAGGAAAGCTTGGGATATTCTTAGTTATTGGCGTGCGACTATAAATATCCCTGACTTCCAGATGTCGAGCGAGCCTGTAAGTATATATAGGGAAGAAGAAAACATAGATTATTTCAAGAATTTAGCCAGGATTCCAGATGGAATTAATTTGGTGTCGCCAGAAGATTTAAGGCCGGATGAAGTCCCGAAGGGATATTGCGTTTTATATGAGTATCCCTTCAAAATAGGGTTTACTTGGCCGTTTAGTCCTTTGGTCAAGGCGTTTTTAGATGCATTCGATCTAACACCTGGACAATTAATGCCTCAATTCTGGCGGATTGTCCAGGTTATCGGGCGTCTTACGGTCGATTGGGAGATTCCGTTCAATGTGAACGATCTTCTGACTGCTTATAATGTTCGACCGGATAATTATCACCGGTACAGCTTATTCCCTCGATCGAAGGGAGATAATGTATTGGTGCATAATACCGCGGTGAACGACCGTGGTTGGAAACGTCAATACGTTTTCCTCCAAGTGGCGTCTGTAAGCGACGAAGACAGCCAATGGTTATCGTCCGGATGGAACGAATCGGGTAGGTTAACTGTTTTTGTCGTACGTTTTTGTCGTACGTTTTTGTCGTGCATTTTTAATATTTACTAATGGTATCTCTATTTGTTTGGCAACAATTGACTTTACTAAAGTGAAGCCAAATAGAGATTCTCTCAACAAGATTCAGAGGATCTTGGAAAGGAGTATTGCCGATCGTTCGTTTGCTGTTCGGTCGAACGACGAGGAGGACGAGGTCGTTTTCGTAGCTGAAGAGACGTCTGTTGGGGGTTCTCGTCAGGAAGAAGAAAGGAGAAGAGAGGAAGAAAAGGAAGAAGAGAGGGAAGAAGATATGACCGGTAAGTCGTTTGACAACACTTTTTACCTTTATATCGTATGTCATTTCCTTTTTAACTTGCTCTCTTTATTCAAAGGACGCAGCTGTAAAGTCGTCGGCCCTTAAGCGAGCTGAGCAACTGGAGCTTGCTCGTCAAGGCAGGGAGAAGTCGAGGAAGAGATCTGCTCCTTCTACGGGGGTAGACCTCATACGTGTCTGAGGCAAACCTCGGTCTTCACCCAAGAAGACGGGTGATTTGTCGTCTTCTGCAGGGACGACACCGGTGGAAGGAACCGTTGCTGAGGTCGAGCTTGGAGGCTCGACTCAGGTGACGAAGGACACTCTAATGTCGGGGGTGGCGGGCGTTAATAAGCCTTTCCTTGCACCTTCTTCCTCCTCCAAGGGTGAGGAGAAGAACAAGGAAAAAGTGGGAGTGACGACTTTTAAAGTCACTCTCCCTTCTGACTTTATGGCCAATGACATCCTCGAGAGGGACGTCATTTTTCCACACCTTGGAAAATTCCTTCTCCCGACCTTCTACGACCGATACAAGGAGTCTCGGGTCGAGGATACGGGGGCGCATGCTGCTGGTCTTTCCTTCATGGTACGTCTTACTTATTTCTTACTCCCTTCATTATATTTCTTTTTATTAACCCTTTCTTTGATGTCGTGCAGGCTTTCCAGGCCTGTCTGAGCTTCTATGCTCAGATGGAAGGTCTCAGGACGTCCTTCCCTGAGGTCAAGAAAAAGGTTGACGAGGCTCTTGAGAGGGAGATGATTGCCCTGAAGGCGGTCGAGTACGAGAAGGCAAAGGTCGAGGGCCTTAAGTCTGAGCTCTCCGATACTCGAAGTCTACTAGGGATTTTGGATCGTGAGAAGGTTAAGCTTAGGGATCATATCCTTGAGCTTGAGGCGTCGTCGACCAAATTGGAGGTCGAGAAGATTAAAGCCACAACTGTTGCTGCTACTTATGCTGATGAAGTCGCGTCCCTCAAAAAGAGGGTCGATGAGCTGGAAGGAGACATCAAGGATCTGGAGACTGAGAATAGGCAAATCGAAGCCTTTTCTCGCTTCACGGATCGGACTGCCTTGATGAGGCGTCATTTGACTGGGAAAAATCCTATGGTGTCGGCCGCTGAAGAGCTCAAAACTTATCTTGATACCGTGGGAACCGAAAGGGACCTTGACGAAGATGATGAGTTAGAGGGAAGTGACGGTGGAGAAGAGGCGGCAGCAGCAGAGACTGATGTCGTGTAGGAGCAGTCTGACGTTCCTCCCTCTTAGCTTTTCAGATTTACTCTCTAGGGGTCGGCCGTCTATGGTCGTCCCTTAACTTTGTAATTTTCTCTTTTAATGACAAAGTTTTTTTGTACATCGAGTAATTTTAAAATATAAGCGCAGTATGTCATACATTCGACCAAACCATCATAAAATCAACTGAGTTTTACGATCGAGCAAGTGCAAATGATTTTCGAATATAAATATATTGGGAGTTAGGTATAAAAATTTAACCTTTATCAATAATTACGACCAACCATATACATGCGATCGTATGAGTATTTCTTGACATGAAAATCTTAGCTAAATCGTGCGTCCCTGCGATGAACAACATTAGCGGGGTGGTCGTTGGTTTGACCAACGACCCTCCGACGCTTAAGTTAGTAATCTTTTTAAGAAATAATCCAAGGAAACGAATTCAAAATTTAAAAGAAATACCTCTTTAAATGAACTGCATTCCAACTTCGTGGGATATCTCGACCATCAAGGGTCTGGATTTTATAAGCCCCTTTACCCACGATGCCAGAGATTTGATAAGGGCCTTCCCGCTTAGTGGAAAGTTTACCTGCGTTGAGTTCTTGAGTGTTTTGGAACACTCGTCGCAAGACATAGTCGCCTTCTTGAAAAATTTTGACTTGGACATTTTTGTTGAAATGTCGCTCAACCACTTGTTTCTGCGATGCCATACGGATGTGTGTTGTTTCTCTAAGTTCCTCTAAAGCGTCGAGGTCATAGCTCAGGTCGACCAAGTTATGCTCGACGGACGTATGTCTCGAAGTCGGTAGTCGTACTTCAATAGGTAACACGGCTTCACATCCATAGACTAATGAAAAGGGGGTTTGTCCTGTGGACGTACGTGGTGTCGTACGATTGGCCCATAAAACGGAGGGTAATTCTTCTACCCACTTTCCTTTGGCAGCTTTGAGTCTTTTCTTGATCGAATTGATGATAGTTTTATTACTTGACTCAGCAAGGCCATTCGACTGTGGGTATCGAGGTGTCGACGTTACTAACTTAATATTTCTTTCTTCACATAATTTTTGCGTCCGATCACTGATGAATTGTGACCCATTGTCGCACGTTATTTCGGACGGAATTCCAAACCTGCAAATGATGTTAGTTTGGATAAAAGAAACAACTTCTTTATCCCGAACCTGGGAAAAAGTTGTTGCTTCTATCCATTTAGAGAAATAATCTGTTAAAACTAGAAGAAATACCTTTTGCCCGGGGGCAGGTGGTAGTTTTCCGACGATATCCATTCCCCATTTCATAAAGGGCCATGGGACTAAAGTCGAGTGTAAGGGTTCAAATGGTTTATGAGACATACCTGCGTGTCGTTGACATGCGTCGCACGACTATACATACATGATCGCATCTTGCCTTAGTGTCGGCCAATAATAACCTTGTCAAGATATCCTGTTGGCTAGACTGCGACTTCTTGAGTGATTTCCGCATTCACCGTCGTGCATGTCTTGTAAGATTTTCTGGACTTGCGTCTTGTTGGTAATACATCGTAGATTCAAACCAGTTGAAGATCTTCGATATAATTGTCCTCTTATCACGACGTACCTTGATGCTTTAAACCTGATCTTTCTTGCTTTCATTCTGTCATCAGGCAATTGATCGTTCTCTATATAATTTTTAATGTTGTCCGACCAAGAGCTTTCTTCCTCAATTGGTGCGACCAGTGTATTACCGTCGTCTTTGATTGTTGGTGTTGCAAGGTGGACTATTGGGATATTGTCGAATTTCGTTTGACTAAGTGCTGATCCCAAGTTGGCTAATGCGTCAGCTTGAGTGTTCTGATCTCTTGGTACCTGTTCGACTATGAAGCGACTGAACTTCTTTGCTTCTTCCTTTACTATTTTATAATAAGCAATCATCCTTGAGTCTTTTGCTGCAAATTCTCCATTAACTTGGTTAACAACTAGGGACGAGTCGCTCCGGACATGTAGACATGTTGCCCCCAAGTCATGAGCAATTTTCATTCCTGCAATCAGTGCTTCGTATTCTGCCTCATTATTTGTTGCCTTGAAGTCGCACCGTATGGAGTACACTATTTTGCCCCATTGTGGGGACTGTAGGACGACACCCAGGCCTGTTCCTCGTATGTTCGACGAACCATCGACGTCGAGCGTCCAAGTAGTGTCGTGCAAAGTCACCACAATTAATTCGTTGGACGTCGTCGCTTCTTCTAGTTCTTGACTGAAATCTGTAACAAAATCTGCCAAGACCTGTGATTTGATCGTCGTCTTGGGCTTGAAATCCATATCATAATTGCTGAGGTAGATGCTCCATTTAGCTAATCGTCCTGTTAGTTTAGGTTTTCTTAACATAGACTTTAATGGAAAGTTACTTACCACAGTTATAGGATGTGATTCAAAATAATGTCGTAGCTTCTTAGCGGCCATGACTAACGAAAGCAAGAGTTTTTCTATAGACGAGTACCTGGTTTCAGCGTCTAGTAGAGTTTTACTTACATAGTAGATTGGCAATTGTCGTCTGTCGATTTCTCGTATAAGGACTGCACTTACCGAATTAATGCTGACGGCCAGGTAGAGTTGAAGAGCTTCACCTTTCTCAGGTTTAGAGAGGAAGGGAGGTGATGTCATGTATTTCTTGAGTTGTTGCAACGCCTCTTCGTGCTTATCAGTCCATTTGAATCCTTTATTTTTTCGCAGAACGTTATAGAATAGGTGACATCTGTCAGACGACCGAGAAATGAACCTTTTCAACGCTGCTACACATCCTGTTAGACGTTGGACTTCTTTAAAATTTCTGGGTGATTTTAGCTCGATAATTTCTTTAATTTGGTCTAGATTAGCTTCGATTCCTCGTCGTGTGACCATATAACCGAGAAATTTGCCAGCTCGAACTCCAAAAGAACATTTTGTCGGATTCAACTTCATTTTGTATTCACGCAAAATGTCGAACGATTGCTTCAAATATCCTATATGATCGTCCGTATGTTTCGATTTGACAAGCATGTCGTCGATGTATACCTCCATAGTGTCGCCCAAATGCTTTTTAAACATCATATTTACTAGTCGTTGATACGTCGAACCTGCATTCTTAAGACCAAAAGGCATTACCTTGTAACAATAAATACCTTTATCTGTCATGAAAGCCGTTTTTTCTTGATCGCCGGAATGCATCAATAACTGGTTATATCCAGAATATACGTCCATGAAAGTGAGTAATTCGTGTTCAGCTGTAGCGTCGACCATAGAATCGATGTGTGGCAATGGAAATGGATCTTTTGGACAGGCCTTGTTAAGGTCTGTGAAATCAATGCACACTCTCCATTTACCATTTTTCTTTTGGACGACAACAACGTTGGCGAGCCAATCTGGATACTTGACTTCTCGTATTTTTCCTGTTTTAAGCAAATTATCAACTTCGTCGTTGATAACTTTATTTCTCTCAGGAGCAAATTTTCGTCTTTTCTGTTGAACGGGTTTGAATGATGGATCGACGTGGAGTTTATGAGAAATAATACTCGGATCGATGCCTACCATATCTTCATGCGTCCATGCGAAGCAATCATAGTGGTCCTGCAAAAAAGAAATTAGTCGTTTTTTGAAGGATGGATCGAGTGTCGAACCTATGTAGACCATCTGATCAGGCTTATCCTGGTTTAGTACGACAGCTTCCAAGCGATAATCGTCGTCGGTCCCAGGAACATCCTGGTTCTGTAATTGCTATACTGTCTGCTCCGGGGGCTTCAAAGAGACTTTGTAACATTCCCTAGCAACTTTTCTTTCGCCTTTGATCTCCTGTACCTCCCATTGCGTGGGGAATTTCAAGGTTTGATGGTACGTTGAAGGTACAACTTTTATATCGTGGATCCATGGTCGCCCAAGGATGACGTTATAAGCTGATGAACAGTCGACGATGTTGAACTTCGTCTGTCTGTTGATTCCTTTATCATATACTGTTAGTGTGATTTCCCCCATGGTACTTGTCGCTCCTCCGTTAAATCCAACGAGTGTAGTCGAACGTCGTGTAATATCGGATTTGTCGATTCCCATTGCTTTCACTGCATCAAAAAAGATAATGTTAGCTGAACTACCTCCGTCGACGAGTATCCTCTTTGTCAGACAATTTCCAATGCTTAATTGGATAATTAGTCCGTCATGATGTTTCTGATGTACATCGTCGAAATCTGCTTGGTCGAACGTCAAGGGCAAAGCTTCTAATTCTGCGTCCTCCTTGGGTCTTGCCTCCTTTGGAATTGGTCGGTCGTCGGGACCGCGACTAGCATGTCTCTTAGCAGCTGAATATGTGGTCCCACAGACATCAGAGCCTCCGGTGATACAATTAATCACCTTGGCATGTTCTGGGGATGTGGGACGCACATCCTTTTTTCCCGTCAATTCTTGTAAATAACCTTTCGAATTAAGCCAGGACAGTTCTTTCTTCAAAGCGATGCAATCATCCGTTATATGACCAAAGTCACTGTGGAAATCGCACCATTTTGTCTTGTCTTTCTTATCACTGTCTTTGTCGCTTTTCTTTGGCCATTGAACGTTTTGTTGGAGCTGTTTCAAGGACGTGACGACGTCCTTGGCTGATCCAGTGAAACCATAAGATGATACCTTAGGATATTGGACAGATTTGGAAGTCGCCGACCCTTTCTTTTCAAATCTGACATTTGAAATTTGTCTGCCAGGCTCTGATCGACTGGTCGACTTCGGTTTGAAGTCTGGCTTTTTAACACCTAGGATTTTTTTGTCGCTCGAGTGTTTATTTCTGAAGGCGAAGTCATCTTCGACCCTCATATGAGCGAGCGTCCTTGCTTGTGCGTCTTCGAAAGTTTCTGGAGGATATTTCGTAAGGTCAAGATACAACCCTGAACTATCGTCCAGACCTCGTTTGTATGCTTCTATAGCTGTTTTTACGTCGCAATTTCGGATACCAATCATCTCCGCGTTGAAACGGTTAAAATAGTCACGGATGGACTCTCCATTTTTCTGTACGACATAGTAAAGGTCGCTCGTCTATTTTTCCATTTTTCGACTGCTAGCGAATTGTTGAGTAAATTGATTCACCAACTCTGGAAAAGACCCGATGGTTTTAGGTTTGAGATTAATCAACCATTGTAAAGCTGCTCCGGTCAAGGTCGCCCCAAAACTTTTACACATACAGACTTCTTGGAACTGATACGGTATCGAGACAGTCCACATAAGTTGTTTGTATTGGGCGACGTGGTCTGTTGGATCAGTGACGCCTGAATATTTTGGAGTGAAGGTCGGGATGCTGTACTTCTTTGGGACGTCCACCAAAGCGATCTCATCAACAAACGGCGACGCCTGAAATCCTGTACGTGGCTCGACATCAACTGGAACTGCTGACCCCGGCAATTTGGCTAACATCGACAAGACACGTTCATTTTGTTCTTCTAGGAGCTTCAATCGCTGTGCAACGGGATCTATCGGGACATTACTTGGGACACCCAATGGAACATAGCCCGATCCGTTGAAACTAATCTGATGTGAGGAATCAGAGGCATATCCATTGAATGGCATGGAGGCCATAGGCATGGTTGGGATTACGAAGTTCGCGGGATTAATTGGTGGTGGACGAGGATAATTAGGCAATGGAGGGGGTACGTTCCAAGCACCGGCAAAAAAGCATTCATAGTCCCCGTCACATTATTTCCATTATGATTTCTTAGATGTTCGATGGTTTCAGCTGCTTGTCGAGCCTGGGCTGTTAGGGCGTCAATACGAGCACGAGCAGCAGTCAGCTCCATGTTCATCTGGGCCACAACATGATCTTGAGTTCATTGGAATGCCATTATCCTGAATAACTGAAAAAAGAGAACACTCGAAGGAAAACGTTACTACGTCATAAGATTATCGAAGATTTTCTTTGGATGGGGCCCCACGGTGGGCGCCAAACTGGTTATGCCAAAATCTCCCAAAGGAAATTTAAGGTAAATGTGGAGCTTAATCCAACCAAAGAAAGTAACTTTGATAATCGTATGACAATAATAAGATTAAAATAAATGAGACGAGAGAATTGGTCACGCGGAAAACCCCTAAAATGGGTAAAAACCGCAGACGAGTGTGAGTCGTCGTGCACTATGGCGTCAATCAGGTACGTCGTCCTTGTTAACAAGTGTTACAAATGAAATGTAATGTAAAACAATACAATAAAGTAAAGTTGGTCGTACGTTGTGTGTACTTAGACTTCAGTCGTGCGTCGCGTGACAAACGGTAGTAGGCTTTATGAATTTCGAGAGAAACTGAATTAACTGGAGAGCGTAACTTGTGAGCTTGTAAGATTGCAGAATCAGATGTCCGAATGTGAGGTTCCATCTTCATATTTATACTCTAATTTTCCGTTGATAAGTCTTGAATGTGTATCTTTAATAGAATAACCGTTTGATATTGATGATAGCGACCGTTATGTCCGTTGTTCTTGATGATGGCAACCGTTACAATCTTTGGTCATGAATGTCTCTTGAATCCTGCATTAAACATGACATAACGTATGTCACAGGTTAGTAACTGAAATCATGTCGTACGACTAACTTTGTCGGACGGATATTTGTTCATTTTAATCGAGGTCGCCTTAAAAGAAGGGCGTCGGTTATCACTGGTTGTACGACGATAGACTGTTGGAATTTTTACCCAAACAAATAACACATAAAAACAATGACTTAGATTAATGTGCAGAGTTCATCATCCTTCGTTGATAACTTATTCGGACCTTCATCATTCGTTACACCGACCCACCACATGGCACATGTAAGTTGTTTAATTTGGTGGGTAATTTGATTTTTGCATTCAAAATAGAAATTGAACAACCCCAATCTTATTTTGCAGGGCACAGGGGCATCATTCCCGGGGTTTAGCTGTCAGTCCACTGGCGGCTCTCCGTTTTTTACACAGGGCCAGTATACGCAGCCTGTAAGTTAGGAGATTCGTTTGTTACATTTGATATTTATTTCTTAGAACAAACTTGTGAGGACCCAACTTATTTTGCAGGTAAGCGCTTATCGGGAAAATTGTTGCATACGATACCGTTTTGGTAGACTAAAATCTTACCCGCTAAGTAACTGATAGTGTTAAATTTTATTGGTAAGCGCTTATCCGGGTAAGCGATTGGTAAACGGCCCCTTAGGGTTTTAACCCATTCCCTTTATTTACAACTTAGCCCTTGAACTTTTAAACTTTCATCCAAATTTCCACTAAACATCAACTTCCTTTATAATTTAGATCCCGGTTATTACAAAATCTAGGGTAGATAATATGATGACAGACAATTTGTCATCTTCATCTAAGAAAACATATTTCAAATGAGATGGGAGTTGTTTCAACTCCAGATCAGGTGGTGATATTATGGATGGGGTAAAATTTATTTGCTCATTAATTTCCAGTAGCTCAAATGCATATCGATGAAGTTGAATATTTTTAAAGTTAAATGCTCTCTACGTCCCAAAATAAGTGTCCACATTTCTATTTATATTTGTTTTAAAGTAAGTGACCAATTTAAAAAATAGATGACTAAATTTCCAAATCTACCCTTAATATACAAATATGTAAAAGTTTATAAGATAGATGCATCAATTAAAGGTAAAGTTGTCATTTGTTTAACTAAAAAGTATAATAATTATTAATGTCTAAAACTGTATATCAATTCTATTTTGAACACTTATTTTGGAACAGGGGGATATTATTCATAAAATGCTTTTAAATTGAATAGTTTTGATAATGATATTAAAAATTAAGTTAAAAAAAAAGTTACTACTTGTTACAATATTCATGCCAAAAAAATGTTGACAAAAAAACGCTAGCCATCAAAATTACTTTTCAAATAGGTCAAATATTACACCAACTTCAACCCGACAACCACTTCCCACTCCAACCACCACCATGACCTCCGAGGTGAAACTTATTCCAAGTAGCTTTAAAAAAATCTGAAAAATATTATTTATTAAAACTAATTAATAATTAAAACGAAATTTGTTGTATTTTAATATATTTATACCTTATTTTAAAGCAATCTAAAATAAAAAGTAAATAAATAATACTAAAATAAAATTTACCATGATATATTTTATTTATGACAAATGAAAAACGAAATTAGGGACTGTTTGACAGTTGCTGAATGGTTTAGTGGAGAATGATTAAGAGGTTTTTATGATATAGTATAAAATGAAATATGGTTGTTTGCTAATTGTTCATAATGAAATCAGGATTCTTAATGGTTAAGGGAGGGTCAGGATACAAAATCATTAAGAGGATTTTGGAACCATTAAGAGACAGTCAATTTTTTTGCCAAACAAGATTTGTCTATTAGCGATTCAGAGGTTGCCTCTTAATGGAACCATTAAGAGGTAAACAAACAACCCCTTAGAAATCAAAGTTTTATATTTTACATTGAAAAATAACTATTTTACTATAGAAGTGAATGGTCTTAATATCGTGTAAATTATTCGAGCTTTTAGCGAGCTATTCGAATTTGAGCTTGAGTTCGTTTATTTTATCCTTGACCTTAATAATTATTGAATTTGAGTTGATCTTGAACACAAAATAAATTTCTTTTTATTTAATGACCTGAGTCTCGTAACACTAATGTTCGACTCGGCTCGTTTGAGAACTCGATTGAATTTTTCGTGCCGAGTTGAACGGAGCTATTCGAGCATACATTTTTTCGAGTCAAACATTCTCATATATTATAAATCATACAATAAAAATATAATAATTATTGAGCTCGACCCAGTAAACGAGATAAATGATCGTGAGTTCGAGCCCATAAACAAACATTGAGCTCGATAATTTAAAAAATATTCAAGCTTGAATCGTACTTTAAAAAAGTTATTTGCGCTTGAGTCTAGTATAATTTTTTTGAATCGAGCTCGAATAACTTACTATTTGACTCATTGACACCCTTAAGTGTTACTTAATATTATTTTCAAAAATATTAACTTATAAAAGTTAATTTCAAAAATTATGTTTCCATAACAGAAGTTAAATAAAAAAGCGAATCTTTTACCACACATTTCTACTTTTACCAAAAAAAAAATTTAATTAGAAGCCCGATTTATTATATTCATGTGGCTCATAAAGTGTTTTTATTTAAATTCCACATTCCAACCGTATTATATTTAATTTACAACACCTAATAAATATTATTATGGTGATAGACTAAGGTGCCGTTTGTTTTTTAAAAGGTCTAAAGTCTGAAGTCTTATTTTAGTTATGATTAATAAGAGGTTGTGTGTAAAAAGGTCTGAACGATTCAGACTTAAGAGTCATTAAGAGGTTTTTTAAAAAAAACAAACAACCCCTAAGTAGGACTATTACTTTAAAGTTTTAAAGTAACGTTTGGGAATAATACTATTATATTGTAAATAAATTATATAATATTTAAACACTTTTAAAAAATTTAATTTATAATTTATTATCATATTTGTACAATTTTTACAACTTAGGGGTCGTTTATCAAACGCTTACCCGGGTAAGCGTTTACCAAGTCATTTATCTTATGGATGAAGATGACAATGCCCAAGAATCTTACCCGGTAAGAGCTAAGGTAAGGACCCAGAGTCTTACCCTGGTAAGTGATGGCGAAAAATCTTACCACGGTTAGCGCTTACCGGAAAAATTGTTGCATACAATACCATTTTGGTAGACTAAAATCTTACCCGGTAAGTAAGTGATAGTGTTAAATTTTACCCGTAAACGCTTATCGGGAAAATTGTTGAATACGATACCGTTTTGGTGGACTAAAATCTTACCCGCTAAGTAAATGATTGTGTTAAATTTTATTGGTAAACACTTATCCGAGTAAGCGTTTGGTAAACGGCCCCTAACTGTTTGAACATAGCAAAACTAATTTATAAATACATAACAATTATTAGTTTTATACTTTTGGCTCATAATAAAATTTACATTACAAAGCATTGTACAGGTACACGGCTAATTATTAACAAAATCTTATAAAGTTCTACACGGTAATTTATTTAAAATAAACGTAAAATACACAATACATTATCGTTAATACACATTTATCGGCATCAAAGCCGACAAAAAGTGTTTTCTTGCTTTTAGAGAAAAAGAAAGGGGTTCGGTTATAAAAATAACCAATTATTATATCTGTTGTTATAAGTTCAACGATGTCAATGACTCAAAGTTAAATAAGGAATTATATACTGTTGTATCTTTTAACCATAGATTATTCAAGTTATATGGTTTTGACCCTCTTAAAAGTTAAAACGACTTCATTGAAGGAAATTTTTGAATAATGTAGAGATACAAACACTAAGGGGTTGTTTGTTTTTTTTAAAAAACTTCTTAATGGCTCTTAAGTCTGAATCATTCAGACCTTTTTATACACTATCTCTTATTAATCATAACTAAAATAAGACTTCAGACTTTAGACCTCTTAAAAAACAAACGACACCTAACTACCTATATAACTTTTTATTAAGCTGATACTATTTTAATAAAAAATTAAACAATATGAAACCAAATTAGAAGGCATATGCCCATATCATCCGGCTTGATGCACTCAGCTACCCAGCAAACAAGGGTCCACATTTTTTGGTAAATAAAACCTAACTCCCATCAACCATATTTTGCACTCCAATTGAACTACTCCTTAAAAATAGATAAATTATTTTTGTTTATGTTGGTTTATATTTTTTTAGTAAAAATTTACAAGTATTTAAATGTAATAAATATCAATCCATTTATTTTAGGGTTGGAATGTAAATGATTTTAATTAATTTATGTGTTTTTATTTAGGGTAGAGATATTTGCACCCCACCTATAGGTCAAATGCATCCCTCCCTACCTATTAATCATTATAACTCATTAATAACCTCATTATATCATTTTGTATTTTAATTCTTTTTTATCATTACATTGTTATAATTTTTTTTAATATCACTTTTATTATTATTATTATTATTGTAAAAATTCATGATTATTATTTTAAATATTTTTTATTTTCATTTGTAATTAAATTTTTTATTTTTATTTCTGTGTATTAACATTTAATATAATATGTTCTTTTGTTAGAAAAACAAATTATGTATTTTAATTTTTTTAAGTATTTTTATAAGAATATCTTTTCTATATATTTTTTACATTTTAACAATATCTTTTCTATATATATCTTTTTATAAGAATGTTTTTTATCATAGAAAAATAATACAACATAACTAATTCGTATTCAAAATTTTAATAAAAATTGATGAGTTGTTATCTGAATTTTTAAAGATTGCTTAAAAATTGATAGATTATTCTTTAGATATTTGAATGCTTAAATAATAATTGATTGGTTATTTTCGAAGTTTTTAAGTTTGAAAGGATTATCAATTATTTCATAAAATATGGTTGAAATGTATATAGTTATAAAAATGATATATTATTATTTATAAATAAGGAATTTGTCTTTTTAGTCTATTTATTTAAAAACAAAAAACAATGAGAAAGAGAGAGAAAAAAGAATAATTAAGAGAAAGAGAAAAATTAAATAACTTTTCAAGTTTCAAGATAACTTTTTCAGATTTTTTTGCATCTTTAATTGCACCTAAGATAGATAGGGGTGCAAGTAACAAACCCCATTTATTTATAGGTCGGAGATTCGAGTGAGAAATGAAAATACAAATAATGGGTATTGCTATTGTATTGTTTTTCCAATGAATTCAATTTTCAAATAAATTATACAATAAGAAGAAAATAGGGATTTTTTTGCTAGCATCAGAATATTCAAATCTAGAAAGGAGAATAAAGAATTTCATATTTCAGAAATCTTCAAAATTTATTTTGAAATGGAGAATGGAAATAATTTGCCATTAATTATTTTGTTTATTCTTTGTTCGATTCCAACAAAAAGTTATCATAAACTGTTTTTTTATACTGAGAGCATCTCCAACAGTTTCCCCAAAATTTCTTCAAAATGGAGAACCAAAAATCAAAATCTCCAAAAAAAAAAATTACATCCATCTCCAACAGATTATTCATTTTGGAGAATCAAACATTAATTATAATATTAAAATATTACATTGATATATTAAAATATTATTTCTCTCTCCTAAATATCTATTTTCCAAGTTTTCTATTGGTGCTCCTAACTAGTAATCATTTTTGGGGTTATCTCCATATTTGGAGGAAAACTTCTTCTCTCTCCTACTTTCTCCATTTTGGGGATAGTTATGGAGAAGCTGTTGGAGAAAAAATATAGCTTAAAATCTCCATTTTCCCTATTTTCTCCATTTTGGAGAAGCTGTTGTAGATGCTCTCATATTTTATAGGAGATTTGTTTAAAAGTTAATTATAGTATTAAATATATTAAATGCTAATATTAATATTTTGTCATCAAAATCTTCAAAATCTAGAACTTTTGAATATAACTGTAATTTATTTTTCAATATTTTTATTTTTGTTTCATTAATTCGAAGAAATTAAAAAAAAAACTGTTAGAGATGCTATTATTTCCATTTTTAGTGAAAAATAATTCATTATCCCATACACATTATTATTAATTCTATAACATTAAAACCAAACACTATTACTGATCAATCACAATCAATTATTTTTATTTCACTTTCTAATTCTTTCATAGCATTTTCAATAGTTAATTAGACTTGGCAAACGTGTCGTGTCGTGTCGGGTTCAAAGTTAAACGGGTTGAGAATATCTAACCCTAACTCGACTCGTTTAATAAATGGGTCAGAAAATCTCAACCCTAACGCGACATGACCCACCTAACCTGTTTAACATTTATAAAACTAAAAATTAAAAATCGAAAATTCACAAAAAAGTACAAATCCAAAATTTAAATGAAAACATTAGAAATCCATATTTTACTTCAAACTTATAAGTTCTGACCAAATCTAAAATATTAAAAATTCAAAACATTAAAAAGAAAATTATAATATATATTTATATAAACGGGTTATTAGGGTAATTTTCGAGTTGAAATTTTTGACACTGACCTTACCCGTTTAAATTTTGTGTCGTGTCATGTCAATCCGTTTAAACTCGTTTACTTAAACGGGTTGAAATGTATTACCCAAACCCGTTTGTTTCGTGTCGAGTTCGTGTCGGGTTAGCGTGTCGTATCATTTTTTGACAGGTCTACAATTAATGCTATAATAAAAAATGTGATAATTTATAAAAGTTTTGTGTACAATAATTGTGTTATATTGTATGGTAAAATAGAAAATATATATATATAAAAATGAAAATCTCTAAATTCAGATAAATCTCTAAAGATGTATATAAGAGATACAAATAAAATTTTAATTATTTTCCACCAACAAGATGTATTGAAAATAAATGTTAAGTAGAGAAATAATATTTTATTAAATGCATAAAATATCTCAGAAATATAATTAATGCTAGAATTGTTAAAAAAAATGTTCAGAAGAGAGAACTAATATTTTAATTTTCTTCATTAGTTATATTATAAAATTTTCTAAAATAAAGTATCAAAAATTAGAATATCTAAAAAAGTTACATTCAACTCTAACAGCTACTTTATTTTAGAATTTCAACATTAATTATACTATTAAAATATTTTATAAATTTATCAACTCAATACTCTTTTAAAAATAACTTATAAAAAATTATAACACATTCAATATAATTAATAATATATATATATATTCTCAGTATTAAGTTTATAAAAGATTTCTATCTTTTTTTTAAACATAATTGTTAAAACAAAAAATTTCTAAAATCTGTACTTTACCTGGCATGCTAGAATATATATAAAATAGTGAATAAGAGTTTATTTAAAATGACCCTGCTTATTTTTATTGACAGTGTTTTCTACGTATATGTTAGGGGTGTTCAAAAAACCCGAAAAATCGAGAAATCGAGCTGAATTATTTGATCTGAAACCGAAAAATCCGAAAACCGAAAAAATCCGGTATTCACTTGTCGGTTTTGGTTTTGAAATTTAGGTACCCGAACCGAATATGATTATATATAATATTTAATCTATATTATTTATTTATTAACTTAAAGTTGAATGAGTAATTTTTTTTTTTTACGTTTTGCTGTCAATCATTATGTTGGATGATCAAATTTTGCGGTATGAAGTCGTGAAGGAATCGACATTGGCCGAGTAATGGATGTTTTTATACAATTAAACTTATTTTAATTTGCTGTGCTTTGATTATTTTTATTTATTTGTTGTGCAATTGTTTTAAATGGTGTATTTTGGTAGCATTTTTATATTGTAATTGATATTTTTTATAACTTCGGGTAATCGTGAACCTAACCGCGGGTAACTGTCTTATTTCGGTTCGGTTAGGTTTGGGTAACCATGTATCTACCTCATGCTATTCGGTTCACATTTTCCGTACTAACCGAACTGTAACATCCCGGGCTAACCGTACCAGATATTGTCCGCTTTGTCCACAAACCTGGACTCACGGTTTTAAAACGCATCTGATAGAGGAGGTATCAAGTCCCTTATAAGGAAACTTGTGTTCCCCTCTCCAATCAATGCGGGATCTTACAATCCACCCCCCTTGGGAGCCCAGAGTCCTCGCTGGCACACTAGTCCGGATCCCGGCTCTGATACCAACTTATAACACCCTATAATTTAAAACAACAATAATAGGGAAAATCCGGAAAGTGGGTAAATTAAAACTTCTAAAATACGACAACTAAAATCCATGAACATTCGGGTTAGTTTGTACAAGCCCAAAACATCTAATGATGAGACATAAACATAGCAACCAACTTAATATAGGCATGATTTAAACTAGATTAATAGGGGTGCTAATATATCTCCAAAAATCTCTCTTTCACAATGCCCAAAAATCCCGACTCCACATGTGCTCCTAAAGGCACGGTCGACCAAGTCAACCCATCCTAGACACACCGCTAGTGAGACCTGTAGATCACAGAACATGCATAACATCAAGTGTTAGGCTAAAGCCTAGTGAGATCTAATAATATTAAACAAATTACAAGTGAAGAAATGAATTCATCAACCAAAGGTTACCGCGTCCACTTGATCTCATTATTACTGATCTTAACTTGGTAAAGACGTTCCACACCTGAACATTTACATACGAAATCCATCTCTCAAAGATACGTGGGAGACCCGTTTTCCATCAAGGTGACGAGAACACGTGAATGAAGTCACTCATGATGTTATTGGGAGGCACCTCAGGTCCCGATTTTAGTGCTCATGCCACCAAGGCATCACCTCCTCAAACCTTATCCATGTCTTTATTGCCTACTCCATAGACTTACACCTCAAGGACATATGGGAATTTGTTACCTACCCAATCTAGACGAGTTGCACCTCAAGGACAACGATATCCTTTATTGTATATGTTGGATCATTAGTTGTATTCAAGATTAAAATGTAGAAAGGGGTCTTAATTGTAATTGTCTATAATTTCCTAGGGGGTAATATGTAGCTATCTAGGTTTGACCATGCCTTAGTCATGTTGACGTATATAAGGCAATGTTTCTTTGAGAATCCCTAGGGCTTCATTTGAATTATTTCACACACAAGGTAGTGATTACATCAAGAACACACACTCACACTTAGACTTGTGAGACAAGAGATATATGGCTATTTTGATCGATTCTCCATGATCTCTTATCATCATTGTGTTGTGTAAACATTTATCAACTAATGTTTGGGCTTAACATTTGGTATCAAAGCCAAGAATCAAGGTTTTTGGATTGAAAAGTGCTTTTTCGAAAACTTCAATGTGTGAAAATCATTTTTGAGATTTATTGTGTTTTTTAGCCTAAAAATGATTTGATTAGGTGCGCATAAGGTTATAGAACATCATCAGATTGACTAATTTCATTTAAAAACATCAATAAATTATTGTTTTGAAGATTTTCGAAGTTTTTGTTCACATGAGGTTCGAACACTGTTCCATTCGAATCTGTGCATATAAGTTGTTTTTGGTGATTAATTTTGATTAGGGTTTGTTCGTAGTATATAGGTGGATGAATTGTGTGATTTTTACACTGTGATTTAACCATTTGATGTGTTTTTGGATTAAAAGTCGAGCACAGGGATGGTTTTATGAAGAACTCGCAAGTTCTAGGAAGAAGTCGCAAGATCTCTGAAATTCGCAGAGATTGTTGAAATTGATTAAGTATAGGATTCGCTAGTGTTAGTGTTACGAAAACCTCAAGATTCGCAAGACCTTTATCTACGAAAGTTAGAATTCGCAGGACATTTAAAAATTGAAAATTTGATTAAGTACAGGTTTCGCAAGTGTCTTGGTTGCGAATAATGAAGAACTCGCAGGCTACTAGTTTGCGAATCCCCTAAGATTCGCAAGTTGTGTTTACGAATCCTTGATCTTTAACTTCCAAAATTTTCACTAAGTATAATTCGCAGGTTCATAAAAATCGTAACTCTATTCAAGTTGCGAAAGCTTATTTGCGAAAGTTAAGTGAAAAGTTCAAAATTGTCTAAGTCCAGGATCCGTAAGTCTATGGTTTGCGAATCCTTGCTTACGAAAGTTGTGATTTGTGAAAGTTAAAACTTTCTTGAATTTTTCTAAGTCCAAAACTCGCAAGATCTTAAAAGTTATTTCTCCTTGTTGTTTGCGAAAACTTGCAACCTGAAATATTTTCTAAGTATAGAACTCGCAACTCTATACTCTGCGAATTCTACTTGCAAAAGCTAGCATTCTGAAATTATTCTAAGGCAAGGATTCGCTAAGTATTGCTTTGAGAATTGTTAAGGTTTAACAGGTCTACTGTTTGCGAATTCTAAGTTTTGTAGAAAGCTTGTTTGTGAATTCTACCTGTCTGCGAATTCTACCTATCTTGTTTGCGAATTTTGAAGTTTTTCCTTCATTCTGCGAATCTTTCTGTGGTTCTTATAGCTTGCGAATTCTACACTTGAGTATATTTAGAAATTTATTTTTCTAGAAATTTTTTAGTGTAGATTTTATCCAATTCTTGATTCAAAGATCTTATTAGTTGATTTAAATTGTACAGATAAGTTTGCATACTAATCCAACTGCTAGAGATGTCGAATCAACTCCTTTCCATGGGCTCTCAGTCCAAACCACCAGTCCTGTTAGCCAATGAGTACCAACAGTGGAAGAAACGAATGATCCAGTTTCTGAATCATAAGAGCAGAGATTACATGGACTCTATTACTTCTGGTCCTGTGAACCCCATGATCAGAGTACCTGGTCAAGCTGCTACACCTACCTCTCCTGAGATTCCTGACAGATTTGTTCCAAAACCATATGAATACTTCACTGAATGGGAGGAAAAGTTGTACAAAATAGATGAAGAAGCTCTCATCTTTTTGACAATGGCCATTCCTAATGACATCTACAATCGTGTAGACAGCAGAAGTTCTGCAAAGGAGATATGGGATGAGCTGGCAAGACAATTCGAGGGAAGTGAAGCTTCAATCCAAGATAAACAAAATCTGTGCATCAATGCATATGAGGTATTTCATGCTAAGGAAGGGGAGACACTACTGGACACTAACAACAGATACAACATCATCTTGAATGATTTGAGGAAGAACAACATTACCAAATTTGCTTCTGAAATAAACTATAAGTTTATTAAGAACTTGAACCCAGAGTGGAAGAACTTTGCCATCAATCTTCAGATGTCAAAGAATGTGGCTGACATCTTCTCCACTCTTTCCCAATATGAAGATGAAATGAGATCAATCAACAATGAGTCCAAGGATCTGAAGAACTCAGTGGCTCTTATTGCTGGGAAAGGAAAAGGTTCTAGTTCTGGTCATGTTTCTTCTTCAAAATCAAAGAAGAAAGTGTCGAAAGCATTTGTCACTGAGCTTAATGATTCAGACTCTGCTACTAGTGAGGAGGAACTGGAGGTCGATTCTGATGGCGATATACAGAGATTTTCTGAAAACTTGGCCCTGATTACACGCCAATTCAAAAGAAACTTTGGCAAAAAGAAGTACCATTCGAAGCCGAAGTATGAAGGGTACAAGAAGGACAAGTCTGAGTTGAGGTACAAGCCCAAGTATGGAAGGAGAGATGAGAAGAGAGAGGATAGAAGAGAAGAGAAGAAAGAAGAAAGGAAAGAAGAAAAGAGAGAAGACAAGAAGGAAGAGAAGAAGGATGAAGCAGGAAGATGCTTCAACTGTGGAAAGTTTGGACACTTCGCTAAGGACTGCAAGTTTAAAGTATTCAAGAACTCGGAGTACTACGCAAGGAAGTCTTTGATTGCCAAGAAAGTGGAGGAAGGGAAGGTGCTCATGGCCGAGGAGGAGAACTGGTTGTTTCAAAGCTCGGACGAGGAGGAGCAAGCATACTTCACTCAAGTCTCCTACATAGCAAAGCTTAATGATGATGATGATACTTCTGAGGCTCATTCCGAGGACGAAAAATCTGAGGTAAACAAAAACTCTAAACTCATTGAATCATTTATGGTCCAAATCCACAATATGAAAGATGAAATTGAACTGTTAAAAGGTAAACTTAGCTCAGAACAACAAACAGCTTTGAGTTTTCGTGATGAAAATGCTCTGCTGAAAGTTGTCGTGGAAGAAAAGGTTCTAGAGAAGGAAAGATGAGAAAGTTAAAGAAAATTGGATTTGGAGAGTTAAAGGATCTTCAGAGGAAAAGAAGAAAGAAGAATCATTTGTGCATGCATCAAATGCTAAAAGGAACTATGCTTCGAAAGGTAAAACTTTTGGCAAACCTGATCTGGTTTACACTATCAATCAATTGATCAGGTTAGCACAGAAGAAAATTAGTTGTTCCTATTGTGGTATAAATGATTCTGTAAGAAAAGATTACGTGAATAACGTGTATGGTTCTTATTATATCTCTCCTACTAGAACTGCAACTAACACATCAGGACCCAAATACCAGTGGGTACCAAAAGCTGAATCTGTGTTGCAGACTTCCAAGATTTAAGGGGAAGAAAGAACCATGGCTCTTGGATAAAACAGTTCAAGACCTGTTCCTCAATGTTTCAAAAGAGTTGGCTTCTGTTCATATCAGATCAGGACCCACACTTAATTGCCAAAAGAGTTGGCTTCTGGTCATATCAGATCAGGACCCGCACTTAATTGCAAAAAGAGTTGGCTTCTGATCATATCAGATCAGGACTCGCACTTAATTGCCAAAAGAGTTGGCTTCTGATTACATCTGATTAGAACCAGCACTTCAATGATTTTCTTCTAAAAAGGATGCTTTAAAGCTCACATCATTCTAGAAGTTTTTGCGTTGAGGAGGAGCTTAACTGTCAAATATTTTTGTTTTGAGGGGGAGAAATGTAGAAACTTTAACAGTTATATCTGTTAGAGAGAAAAGATATGCGCGTTGATATTGTCATATTTTTCTGATGAGTTGACTTTTCACAGGTTATAGGGGGAGAACCTGAGTTTTTGTCACAAAACTCAATAGATAATATCTTAGGGGGAGTTAAGGATATCATACTCAAGGTATATATTTTTAATCCTTAGACTCCATGACATCAACTGACCATATGTTTCCAATGACAAATACTTGTGTACTTGTCATTTCTTTATACTTTACCAAGTATTCTTACACACATTGGTCAGTACACTCATTTTCTTGACTTTGTGATTACCACATCTCAAAAGATAAATCTTTCGATGGTAATCATCCCGTTTGAAGTTTCATTATTTGTTTGAAAATCAGACGTCATTTCACTTTCATGTGCTTTCATTGCCAATATGTTTATACACTGTTCGTATAAACACCTTACGTCTTTGGTCTTCCAAATCTTTGTTCATCATGATTAATAGATCTGATTGTAAAGGAATCATCCTTTTTAGCTTCAACTCTTAAAGGAATCATTGTCAGAGTCTCAAAACACTTGATTTCATTCTAGTTGTTTTGAGATATCTTAAATGTTTTAAATGCTCCAATTTCATTCTTATCTTGTCATGAGCATACATTTACTGACATTGATTTATTATGCTTTCATGTACAAATGACTGTTGAACAACATGTTCTCTTAGGAAAATACGGGATTCAGTGTGAGCTTATCAGAACTTCCATGGATTCACACTAACAAGTGTTTCCTACCCCGGAAGTAATCCTGAGTGATTGAGGGGAGAGGGGTTCATTAAAAATAGAGATGGGGAGAGTGCTGAGTTAAAATGCAAATGAGAATTTGGTTAGAAGTGAGCTCAATTGATTTAAAAGAAAAAGGGTGAGAGATCAGAGTAAAGGAAAAATAAACTCTGCACCACATCTTTTCTGAGTCGGGCAACCACATAATCTATTGTTTCACAGTCTTTGGTGAACAATATTAAAACAGACAACTAGCCCATGCCACCTCTTGCATATAACCCCACCAGCTACTCATCTTCTTCTCAAAAAGAAGATGTTTCATATTTGAATGGGGAAGCAACACATACTCTATCTGATAATCACTTGGATAATTCGGATATTGAAAAAGAAGGAAAATTGCCCCACCTTCGACCCTTTCTCACGCACATTGAGTCTTTGAATAATTTGTTGATGTCTCAACAACTTTACATACTTTGAGCCAAGATTAAAAAGCAATCATCTGTGCTTAATTCTTTCATACACATGCACGAGCACACAGAAATTTGTTTTCTGTCAGAACATTCATAGATAACCATGTGTTATTCGATGATTGAATGGAAGTCCTGGGGAGTCTACGTCACAACCAGCTCCTTATATAGGAACTTTGTGTTACTGACAGACACTTCTAACTGTATCATCTGTTGATTCAGGGTTACAAATCCTAAATTCTTTGAATTTGCAAAGATTCAAATAATTACATTTTATTAATTGACGGCCGAATCAGATTTAGATCGTATTTTGAAGACATTAGTATATTTCTCTATCTGGGGGAGATTGCTATTATTTCCAAAGAGGGAGATATTCAGGAAGACTGAGCTTAAATGTTGATTTGGGGGAAATAATTCTGAGACTGGCCTACTTTGAAATGTTTTGATGATGCTGATTCTCAACATTCATCAAAAAGGGGGAGAATATTCAAGGATTTCAATGTCAGATCTGAGTTACTTTGTTCAAGAAAGAAAGTTTGTTGAAGATTGCTGAAGGATTCAAGTTTTTTTCAAAGATTTCAAAGTGTCTGAACCAATATGAATTATCAAAAGTCTGACTGAAGACGATCGTCAGAAGGACACTTCATTCCAATTTCAACAAAAAGGGGAAGGTTACAGTTTCCTCAAAGTTGTGAAGACTGTGAAGAGCTACAAGTTTTGAAGTTGTTAACGACATATCTGCTACAGTTTTCAAGAGAAGTGAAGACCCGAAGAAAATTGCCAATTTTTTTTTAATCTTGAATCCAAAGGGGGAAATTGTTGGATCATTAGTTGTATTCATGATTAAAATGTAGAAAGGGGTCTTAATTGTAATTGTCTATAATTTCCTAGGGGGTAATATGTAGTTATCTAGGTTTGACCATGCCTTGGTCATGTTGACCTATATAAGGCAATGTTTCTTTGAGAATCCCTAGGGCTTCATTTGAATTATTTCACACACAAGGTAGTGATTACATCAAGAACACACACTCACACTTAGACTTATGACACAAGAGATATATGGCTATTTTGATTGATTCTTCTTGATCTCTTATCATCATTGTGTTGTGTAAATATTTATCAACTAATGTCTGGGCTTAAGAGTGTACTCGCTAGTGACCCAACATAGTCTATTCAACATGAATTATATATATATATGTAACAACCCAAAAACAAGCATGGTATATAATAAAGATAAATCCAAAATGGGTCCCAATACGGTGCAAAAGAAATAAGGTCATTGTAAATAGAAATTGAGATTGTCCTATCACTGCCGAGACGTCTACTTAAACAACATCTATAACCGAACTCTAGACCAACAAACTGCGATTCCTAGCTTTCAACATTTCTCCTTTCGTTTGGAAGAAGCACCAACGATTCCCTTACCTGAAAAGGGGTTTTAAAGAAATTTTAAAGCGGGGTTTTTTTTGGGAAGGGTGTCCTAGGCTATGCCTAGACTAATCCCTTGGCAAATTATGACTGTAAGACATCAACCCTGATTAAATCTCAGTGGCCACAATTATTGTGTATGCCTGGATTCGAACCCTGGGCAGATGGGATATTCCACCACATCCTCCAGGGCCTTAACCAGTACGCCACAACCCTTGTGGTTTTGAAAGCGAGGGTTAGACCATAAGGCCTAGTGAACTCCCTACCGAGGGCAGTTAGGATAATTTATAAAATTGAATTTCGCAACTGCATTAATGAGTAAAATTAATCACAATAGTTCAATAATACCATAAACGATTCCACACAAGGAATCAACATACTGAATTTGTTTCCCATCACTTCGCGTGATGTCCACACCCGGGGCCCTCAATAGATCCCCATTTCGGCCCCCCAGTAGATGCCGTCACCCGTGTGCACGAGAAACAAATTCAAGGTACACGGCCTACCCAAACTTCACGTGATTGTCTCACAACCAACGATACACATTTTCGTAACAAATCGAAGATCAAAAGAGAATAATTTAACGATAGTGAGAAAAATGGAGTCTTTTATCATAACATTACCAGAGCATGCTTTCAAACATATCAATGCAAAGAAAAAACGGAATCATTAAAGTTCGAATGCCCATACTTGAAAAAAAAGGTTTTAAGAGGACTCACCTGATTTCGAGGAACTTGACACACGAACAGGACTCACCCCAACACGACACGAACTCCTACAAATTAGAAAAACGGAACATGATTAACCTAGCCCGGTTTCTAACTCAATTTGGTCCAAAATCTCCCGAGTTCCAGTGGTTTCGGATCATCCCAAACCCCCGGTCTAGATGGGCTCTCGTCGCCCCTGGCACGACACATCTCGGTCATCGGTCACAACTTCCGGGGTCCCAACCCGGTTCCCGGCTACGTCTTTAGCTCCGAGTCCCTAATACATGGGTTTCCCAATTTGAGTGCTCCCGTGTGTCCCAGTTTGAGCTACCGGGCTTCCCGGTTTGAGATCCCGGGTGTCCCGGTTTGAACTACCGGGTTTCCCGACTTTACCCACATTAGGGTCTTCCTGGTAGAGGCCACACGAGTTGAATCCCGGTGCACCCCATACCCGAGTCTCCCGGTTCTAACACTTACCGAGTCGACTCCCGACATTCCATATATAATCGGGAGAGGGCGATTCCCGACAGATCCCCAAGGGAAATCGCCGAAAGACCCCTCCCCCTTTTTAACTTTTACATAAATCAAATAATTTATCCCCAAGAATCGCCTCAATACTCGGACTTAGATATCTTAATCTTTTGATTCCATAGCAACAATCAAATTAATAAACTCTTACTGGATCTTACATAAAATAAATAAAAATTTCATTAAGAGACTCAGTCCTTCTCTACAAGGAAGATAAGTGGAAGATGCTTACCTCAAAAGAAGAGACTCGCAATCCTTGCTTTGGTTTCTTCTCCAATTCTTTCAAAGCTTCAACCCCAAAATGGCTCTTCTCCTCACTCCTTTCTCTCCAAACGCCGCAAGCCAGGAAAGAAAATTTGGAATAGGAGAGGAGTTTAGGGGTTTTATCCTGTACTTTAAATAATTTCTAAGAATTGCCCATAAGGGCCCCTAGTTTCCTTTATCCACTTTCGACCACCACTTAGATTTATAAGAGTGAAATGAAAATGACGGTCGTTACAATATATATCACAAAAGTCTAACCCTTGTGCACAAGGAGCTAGACAGCAAACCATCAACATGATCATATATGCATGTATTCAAGTAACCGATATCAACTTATCATAATATTTGTTCCACATTCCGCATGTAGGGTATTTCAAGGATTTCAGATGAATGCCAATGACATTTAAGGTTCCCCTTCAATTCCCTTCATTACCAACATTAGATAAGGATAATAAAATCACATAACCACATATTGCTCTCTTAAATAGGACTTGTCTCCGTTTTCTTCCAAATTAGGCCAAGGCTTATGAACCACAAATATGTGGGTCAAGTCAAGGTCTCATGATAAAACACATTCACAAATATATATATATATATATATATATATATATATATATATATATATAACCCCATTAGATGTAATAATGTCAAGAAAACTCTTACACATTTAAAGTTCATAAAACCCTAATTTTAGATCAAATCTCCCATCACATTATGGCATTATAATTCATAAATGACATGAAATGAGCATTTAAAAAGGGTTGTTGAAGTATGATAACTCACCTAGGGGTTTATAAAACAAAACCCTAAAATAAATGGAACTCTTGAAAATGGGGTGTAGATGAATTCTTGAACTTTATATGGAGCTTGGATCTTGACACAAGAAGTGGTAGGACCCTAGGGTTAACATTTATTGAACACAAAGAGGATTAGGTTGCATTAATTGCAAGGGAGAAAGGGAAAGGGGGAAGAAAATCATACCTAGTAGGAGAGGAATCGGCTCCTAAAACCTGATTTGTGTTTTTTAGAATGGAGGGATACGTCGTGAGGGATTTAAAAAGAGGTCTGGCCTGCGGGAGATAGTGACAGGGTGATAGTGCCCTTGTCATAATCGTCAGGCACAATCGCATGGATTGTACTGCGACCTCCCCACTCCCTGCGATAGTGCCACAACGAGGGTGACATTGTCATAATCGCCGACACTTTCGCTCAAAATGTACCGAAGGGGGTTCAAACCCCGCGACTATGCCCTATGCGAGTATGCCCTTGGCAAGGTCGCCGATATACTCGTTCAACCTGTATCGAGCCCTATTTATGTCCTATTGATCCTGATTCCACCCAAAGTTCAAAGTCCAATACCAAAAATTTCATTTCTCAAACATTGATAAGTATTCAATTGCAAATATAAATATGTACATCTACCAATAGGTCCAAGAATGTTTTGAGGAGACACATGACACACTTAGATTAAATAGGATTACTTATTAAAAATTCGGGGTGTTACACAAACCAAACCGAACCGTGAACACCCCTAATACATATGTAGCCTTTTTTTTCCACGCCATAAAAACTAAATACATAACATTCATTTCATAGTATACAAAGTTTTAATGCATCTCCAACATCTATGTTATATTTTATCTAAAATAGAGTATTGAAAGTCAAAATCTTTAAAAATATACATTCAGCTCCAATAGCTACTCTAATTTAGCAATTCTAATATTAACTACATTTAATAAATGTTATTTTCTTTCTCCTAAACATTTTCTTTCAATACTTCTAATCGGTGTGAAGTATTAAAATAATAATTTCTATTGAGGGTGTCCACGGTTCGGTTCGGCTCGGTTAGTAAGAAAAATGTGAACCGAACCACATGAGGAGGATACCTAATTACCCGTACCGAAAATGAATCGTGGGATGAACCAAACCGAACCGAACCGAAATTAGTCAGTTACCCGCGGTTCGGTTCACGGTTACCCGAATTTATAGGAAAATATTATTTTCAATATAAAATTAATACCAAAATAGAAAATTTAAACCAATTATATAACAAATACATAAAAATAATCCAAGAAAAATAAATTGAAATAAGTTTTATTGTTTGAAATATCAACTATTTAGTTGATGATTATTTAAAAAATAACTAGTTAATATTAAATATAATATTATTAATTGTTTTATATATATATATGTTCGGATCGGTTACCCACGGATACTAACAATTTAAAATCGAAACCGACCCGTGAATACCCGGTTCTTCGGTTTTTTCGGTTTCGGATCAAACGGTTCGGCTCGGTTTCTTGGTTTTCCGGTTTTTTTGAACACCCCTAATTTCTATCTCTAATTAAAGATTTCTCTAATTTTTGTGATTTTCACAATTCTCTATTTTAGCATCCAAGATGGCATCGTTATTGGAGCAAGAAATTTGCTAAAATTCATCTTCTCTAAGTTTTAACATAACTATTGGAGATGCTCTAAAAACACAAAAATGGAGATGTTTTTCTCTTTAATGGTATCTTCAATCCAACCACTAAAAACGGTAGATCCGTAGGTATTTTAAACACTAAAAAATACTAAAAACATTTTTAATATAATAATAATAAAATAATATTACTTAATGTATTAAACTATTAATCTATATATATAATTATAAAAGTTGAATATAATATTAATATTTAATTTTTGAGGATTATTTTATTGACCTCCAAATATAGAGGGATACTTTATTGATCTCCATTTATTTAGTGTTTTAGTGTTGGGTTGAAGATGAGAACTTCTCCATTATAGTGTTCTTAGTATTGAGTTGGAGATGCTTTAAGAGCATATCTAACTCAATACTAAAAACACAAAAATGGTGATCTTTTCATCTCTAACTAAACACTAAAACACAAAAAAATGAAGGTCAATAAAGTAGACATCTATATTTGGAGACCAATAAAGTAGAACACTAAAATTAAATATTACTTTGTTATTCAACTTTTATAATTATATATATAGATTAATACTGAAAGTCCAAGATCTCTAAATCTTTAGAGAGAGAAAGTAGAGAGAGAGAGTATATGCGTCAACAGTAAAAACAGATCTATTCAAAAATGTGAGTGTCAAAGTTTCTTACAAAACACAAAGGCCACAAGGGACTTAAATACCCTTGGCCAAAGTAACAGATAAAGCTAACTAAACACAGTATTAGCCAAGACAGATAAATACAATGATCACTACAAAATATGACTCAACAATCTCCCCCTTAGTGATCATTGACTCTCTTCTCTTTGACGAAGTCTATTCAAACCAACTAAAACTTCTAAGCGTCGCAGAGTGGAGCGGAAGTTCAATCTCTCTTGAATAGTATCCAATGTCTTCTTGAAAAGACGAATTTCATCATTTTCAAACAGAAATGTTTCTCTTCTTGTTTCCAAAAATCTTCTTTGAGTTTCTTTCAAACGTTGCTCCAACTGAAACTTGATCACTTTCAAAGTTCCATCAGAGTAATGTGCAATTTATTCAAATCTAAGAAAACATTTTTCATTCGAGCCATTCTTGTACACAACTCCATATGGATCTTCAACAATGGTGAGAATATGATATGACTCTAAGTTTGGCAAGCTTCGGTTAGGCCTTAGAAGATTAACAACTGGTTGAAAACTTTCGATAGCCATCTGAAAGTTAAACACTCTGAAGAAACGGATTTGCCGTCGAATAAATCTTTTAATAGAAAACAGTGCTTGAGACACATCCTAAGTTCTGTGATAAAGATTTCTGAAATGATCATATAAGAACTCAATATCGTCAATAGAGAGATCAGAGAAGTCTGATTCTGAAAATATATATCTCTTGAAATCTCTTCTTTCAACTTCAAACTCTGGATACCAAAGATTGACTAGCTTGTTGATCGTAACACTGATAACTCTAATAATCAAGTGTGGAGAATGAACAAGATCATTTCTTTTTCGCTGGTACTTGATGAGCATCAAGTATTCATACTGATATGCTTCTGACTCATTTTCAACACCAAGTATTGCATAAATGTTGATCGACCTTCTTCTAGAAACAAAGATATTTCTCTAAGAATCTTCTAGAAAGGTAGTTTTTAGCCTTGATGCCATATACCGATGTTGAATATTTCTTTGCCTCTGCTGTCTTGTCAAGGCTGGTCCTTCTTCTTGAATATTCGGGGGAACCACAGATTCAGAAGGAATATTAGCTTGTGCTCTAGACGACTGACCTACTTCAAATGTTCTTGAAGGAGCAGAGGTAGTCGGAGCAGTATTGACAACAGGAGTAGAAACTGGAGCAGAATCAGGAACAGTTTCAGAAACTTCATCTTGAGAAGGAAGATCTCTGTACAACATATCTGTAATTTCTTCATCCTTAGCATCAAAGAATACATAATCATCTTCAGTATCAGAGATAATGACTATGTCATCACAATCTTCTTCTTTAACTTGGAAGATCTTCTCAAATCTCGTGTCATTATCATCATCTGAGTTAATTTCTATAAAATTTGCAAAGAATGACCTCATATCATTTGTTGCTTCTGATTCTTCAATCTCAATAGGCCTTTCTGCAACATCAGGATCAACATACACAAAAATTTGCATATTATTCTCAATATCTTGCTTAGAAATGTTTAGTACATTAGACATAGAAGATAAATTGATATTTTCAATCATCACATTCACAAGATCATTGACGCTGCAATCTTGGACATTATCAGTACTCTTCTCTTTATCAGCTGCCTCTTCTTGTAACTGATCTTCTCTAGCTGAGGAAGATCCTTCCACTCTCTGTCTCTTATTCATCTCCCCTCATGACCTTGAGGATCGGGATCATCTTGGTCATGTCGGCGTTTAAGAGACGGACCAGCCTCAGATCTGCAACTTTGTTCATGAATAACAAACCTGTTAGACAGATCATAAAATGCTTGAGTCATGAAAGACTTAAGATCCGCAAAACTTGTTCTAACTTCAGATCTGAACGCATGGAACACATCAGTTAAAGCACTAAGTCTTGCAGAATCAGATGTAGGAACTGAAGGCGGTGTAGGCTGGAAATTCCTTAGAAGAGAGATCAAATCCTGATCTTGATGTTCTGGCGGAGACATCGAAAGAAGACGAGCATATAGCAAATCTGTCAGCTCTGAAATAGGAAGATCTGATACTGGAGTGCTAGAAGATGAAACAGGAATACGGGTAGATGAAGAAACACCAGTCGACTGCGTAAACAACGGAGGTAGAGGAATAAACATGATCGCTGGAGTAGAAGATTGAACAGCAGAAGACGGCTCTCTAAAAACAACCCCATATGGGCGTCTGAAAGGAATTACTTCAGGGATTGAAGATGTGTCAATTTCTGGCATCTTACTCGTGAATAAAGTACGTAACTTCTGTATTTCCGCATTCTTATGTGCATCAAACTCATCGCTCATTTTCCGAATCATTTCATTCAAAGTAGAAAACTTTGCAGTAGAATCATGAACCTCGACTGAAGATGGCGAAATAGAAGAAGTTAGTTCGATAGAAGACGAAGAAACAGTTGTAACTTGAGCTTGATGATGAGTTGAAACATTGTGAAATGCTAGATCAAGCTCATCCACATGTAAATTGGCAACTGCTGCATTAATAGGAACAAAATCTTCTGCAGACAATTCTTCTTCTTGAATAACCACTTATGGTTCCTTGAATTTTCGTCCATAAACCCTCAGACTCGGTTGATCGACGTCATCACCATCATCACCAGAATCATCAGAAATAACAACATTAGATTCAGTAGCAATATAATTAGCAGCATCAGAAGAAACATGAATCGGGGAGTCAGTAGAAATTTGAGCAATTACATCTTCAATTTGTTGAGAAGCGACATCTGCTTGAACTTCTTGATGTTCAATATTTACCTCAACTTCTTGTTCAACAGCTTTGTTGACCTCTTGTTCAGAAACAGATACTTGAATTTCAACTTCTTGATTAGCAGGAACTTCAACTTCTTGATCAGCTTCCAAAAGTATTTCATTATCCATGCAATATTCGATAATACTTTCATCTGAAGGATCTGCATAATTCACAATAAGCTCCGAAGGAATAGGCATCGAATAGTCAAAATTCCGCTTCACCTTTTGGATGTAAGTCATTTCTGTATCAGGAACTTGTGGCCAAGATAATCTTCGAGGAATATCCGGATTACTTCTGAGTATGCTTCTGATGATAAGCTTCAAGAATCGAATGAATGGAATAAACTTGTGTTTCTTGTTGGTAAGCTTGTCATGCACCACCTCCGAGAGTTCGGTCCAGAAAACGAATGTATAGTTGACATGCAAGTCATAGACGACTGCATGGAACAAACGGAGATACATTAGACTTGCACTGTCTGTGCCGGAATGTTTTGACGTAAGGTACCTGATGATGACAGAGAAGAGAGCATACCAAACTGGAGGTAATTTAGACTTATCAAAATCACGCACTTTGTCCAATGTCCCAACATATCCAAGATTCCTTATCCCTTCAAATACTTCCTCTTCAGATGGAAAGCTGTCATATGTAGTTCGGCCGGGTCTGGAATTAGGCTCAGGAAGCTCCAGTATTAGTCTGAGACGCTTGTATGAAAGATAAGAATCATACTGATCTATTTGAAGCTCAAAGCGGTGAGGACGAGCCAGTTCATTCTTTGTAATTGTATGCCAGGCTTGCTGAATGTATACTTCTGGAACTTCAGCACATGACGAAAGAGCCTGGGTAAGTGGATGTCCTCGTAGAATTGCACAAATCACCGGATGTATTTTGATTCTGTCGAAGTCCACAAAATAATTGTTGGGCTTTGTTTATGCCAAAAATCACCCAAGGAAAATTTAAGGTAAATGTGGAGTTTGATCCAACCAAAGAAAGTAACTTTAATAATCGCACGACAGTAATTAAAGTGAAATAAATTAGACAAGGGCATTGGTGACGCGGAAAAACCCCTAAAATGGGTAAAAACCGCGGACGATTATGAGTCGTCGTGCACTATGGACGTCAATCAGGGACGTCATCCTTGTTAACAAGTGTTACAAGTGAAATGTAATCTAAAATAGTACAATAAAGTAAAGTCGGTCGTGCGTCGTGTATAATTAGACTTTGATCGTGCGTCGTACGACAAACAACAAAGGCTTTATCCACTTCAAGAGAGATTGAGTGAGCTTAAGAACATAACTCGTGAGCTTGTAAAGTCTGAGAATCAAATGTCCAAATGTGAAGTTCAATCTTCATAGTTATACTCCAATTGTCCATTAGCAAGTCTTTGAATGCATATCTTAAATAAAGTAACCGTTCGATATTGATGATAGCATCTGTTATATCCGTTGCTATTGGTAACGTCTTCCGTTATGATTCTCTCATCATAAATGTCCTTGAAATCCTGCATTAAATGTAATATAAAGTATGTTGCAAATTAGTAACTGAAATCATGTCGTACGACAGCCATCGTGGACGGGTTTTGATAGTCTGGTCGAAGTCGCTTAAAGGAAGGACGTCAGTTATTTCTCTGGTCGTGGGACTATGGGTTAATGGTTTTTTTGGAATCTAAAGACGTACGACGAAGGACCTTGGTTATTTTTTTTACCCAAACAGTTTCCCCCAAATTTAAAATTCAAGCGGCAAACTTTTGAAATTTAAATTTAAGACACATGTTATAAAAGAAAAAGTCGGTAACTTGCATAGAACCGAATTGGTTCGTTTTCAAATGAATGATGACGTCATGCTAGTTAGAATAAACAATTTGACAGCTAATGAAGGACAGGTGTCATACGCTTGTTGAGTGTACTCGAGTGGTTGCCTGACACGAACGACACGTGTCAATCTCATTGACCGTCGATTTTATTTTATGGCGATTCGATTTTCTGACGATTTGGTTTCCGATTTTCAGTATAAATAAGGATTACCCTCAATCCTTACCTTTTTTACGCTTACCTTTCTAAAGAACACATATCTCCGGCGAGATTCACTTTCCGATCGACCAGAATCCTTTCCATTATAAATTCAAGGTTTAGAACACTATTTAAGGTACGACTTTCCATTCTTCCCTCTGTGTCAATTTATGCATAAGAAGTCCATAGCCAAGAAGCCTAGGAAAGCTTGGGATATTCTTAGTTATTGGTGTGCCACTCTTAACATCCCTGATTTCCAGATGTCGAGTGAACCTGTGAGCATGTTTAGGGAGGAAGAACATTTAGATTACTTTCAGAGTTTGGCTAAGCTTCCAGATGAAATAAATCTGGTGTTGCCGGAAGATTTAAGGCCGGATGAAGTTCTGAAGGGATATTGTGTTCTATATGAATATCCCTTTAAGATAGGTTTTTCTTGGCCTTTTAGCCCTTTGGTCAGGGCATTTTTAGATGCGTTTGACCTGACGCCTGGACAGTTAATGCCTCAATTCTGGCGGATTGTCCAGGTGATCGATCGTCTTACGGCCGATTGGGAGGTACCGTTCAATGTGAACGACCTCTTGACTGCCTATAGTGTTCGACCGGATAATTATCACCGGTATAGTCTGTTCCCTCGTTCGAAGGGAGACAATGTACTGATACATAACACCACGGTGAACGATCGTGGTTGGAAACGTCAGTACGTTTTCCTCCAAGTGGCGTCTGTAAATGACGAAGACAACCAATGGTTGTCATCTGGCTGGAACGAATCGGGTAGGTTTAATGTTTCTGTCGTGCGTTTTTGTCATGCATTTTTGTCGTGCGTTTTTGTCGTGCGTTTTTTCTGATGTTTTTCTTTATTTGGCAGCGATTGATTTCACTAAAGTGAAGCCAAGGAGAAATTCTCACGACAAGATTCAGAAGATCTTGGAAAGAAGTATTACTGATCGCTCATTTTCCCCTCGGTCGAACGACGAGGAAGACGAGGCCGTTTTTGTAGCTGAGGTGACTCCTGTCGAGGGTTCTCATAGAGAAGGAGAGAGGGAAGAAGAAAAATAAAGAGAAGAAGAAATGACCGGTAAGTCGCTCGACAATACCTTTAACATGTATATCGTACGTCATTTCATTTTTTAACTTGTTCTCTTTTTTCAGAGGACGCAGCTGTAAAGTCGGCTGCCGCTAAGCGAGCCGAGCAACTGGAGCTCGCTCGTCAAGGGAGGTAGAAAGCGAGGAAAAGATCTTCCCCTTCCACGGGGGTAGATCCGAGACGTGTCCGAGGCAAGCCTCGGTCTTCGCCTAAGAATACGGGCGATGCCACTCTGTCGTTCCTTTCAGGGGCAACACCAGCGAAGGAAACCGTTGTTGGGGTCGAGCTTGGAGGCTCGACCAAGGCGACGAAGGATGCCCCAACAATGGGGGTGTCGGGCGTTGACAAGCCCTTTGTCGCACCTTCTTCTTCCTCTAGAAGTGAGGAGAAGAATAAGGAAAAAGTGGGAGAGACGATATTCAAAGCCACTCTCCCAGCTGACTTTATGGCTAATGACGTTCTCGAAAGAGACGTCATTTTTCCACACTTGGAAAAATTTCTCCTCCCGACTTTCTACGATCGGTACAAAGAATCTCGGGTTGAGGACACGGGGGCACATGCTGCTGGCCTCTCTTTCATGGAAAGTTTTATTTATTCTCCTTTTTCGTTGCTCATTTTTTACTACTAATTCTTTTCCTTTTGTCGTGCAGGCTTTCCAAGCTTGTCTGAGCTTTTATGCTCAGACAGAAGGTCTTAGGTCGTCCTTTCCTGATGTCAAGAAAAGGGCTGACGAGGCTCTTGAAAGAGAGAAGGTCGCCTTGGAGTCGGTCGAGGCTGAAAAAACAAAGGTCGAGGGCCTTAAGACTGAACTCACCGATGCTCGAAGTCTACTAGAGATTTTGGATCGTGAGAAGGTCAAGTTCAGGGACCGACTTCTTGAGCTGGAGGCGTTGTCGACTAAGTTGGAGGTCGAAAAGATTAAGGTTGTTACCACTGCTGCTGCTTCTGCTGACGAAATCGCAACTCTGAAGAAGAGGGTCGAAGATCTGGAGGGCGACGTCAAAGACTTGGAGATGGAGAATAAGCAAATCGAGGCTTTCTCCCGCTTCACAGCCCGAGCTGCTTTAATGAGGAGTCACTTGAAGGGGAAGGATCCTATGACGTCGGCCTCCGAAGAACTCAAAACTTATCTCGACACTGTCGGGACTGAGAGGGACTTGGATGAAGACGACGAATTGGAAGAGGGTGACGTCGTAGAAGAAGTGGTAGCAGAGGAGACCGTTGTCGTCCAGGGACAACCTGACGTTCCTCCTACTTAAATTTTTTTTTGAACCTATTATCTAAAGGTCGGCCGTCTGTGGTCGTCCCTTTGTTTTGTAATTTCATCTTCTTTTGGAAATGAAAAAAGTCTCTTTTGTTTATCAACGTTCATCACTTGCTTTGATTTTTTAAACGTACGTCGAGTAAGTTTAAGAAAATGCAAAGTCCCTATATATCATACACTTATTAACAAAATCAAGTGATATTTTTGACCAACCAAATGCAATTGTCATAATAGTTCATGGATCTCCACATCGAACATCGAATACAAGAATTAACCTTTATCATCAACTATGACCAATCGTATGTGTACAATCACATGAGCATTACTCGACATAAGATTTTAACTAAGATGTGCGTCCCTGCGAAGATCAATGTTAGCGGGGTGGTCGTTGGTTTGACCAACGACCCTCCGATGCTTAAGTTAGTAATCTTGTTAAGAAATAATCCAAAGAAAAGAATTCGGAATTTAAAAGAAATACCTTTTTAAATGAACTGCATTCCAACTTCGTAGGACATCTCGACCGTCGAGGGTTTGGATTTTATAAGCACCCTTACCCATGACACTAGAGATTTGATAAGGGACTTCCCAATTAGTGGAAAGTTTTCCTGTATTGTGCTCTTGAGTGTTTTGAAACACTCGACGTAGGACGTAGTCGCCTTCTTGAAAGACTTTTACTTGAACATTTTTATTGAAATGTCGCTCGGCCGTTTGTTTTTGTGACGCCATACGAATGTGAGTAGCTTCTCGAAGTTCCTCTAGGGCATCAAGGTTATAACTTAGGTCGACTAAGTTATGTTCAACGGACGTATGTCGCGACGTTGGTAGTCGTACTTTAATAGGCAACATAGCTTCGCATCCATAGACTAAGGAAAATGGAGTTTGTCCTGTGGATGTACGTGGTGTCGTACGATTAGCCCATAGAACGGAAGGTAATTCTTCCACCCATTTTCCTTTGGCAGCTTTGAGTCTTTTCTTGATTGAATTGATAATATTTTTATTGCTTGACTCAGCTAGTCCATTCGACTGTGGATATCGAGGTGTCGATGTTACCAACTTGATGTTTCTTTCTTCACAGAATATTCACGTCCGATCACTAACGAATTATGTCCCATTGTCGCATGTAATTTCGGACGGAATTCCAAACCTGTAAATAATGTTAGTTTGGATAAAATAAACGACTTCTTTGTCCCGAACCTGGGAGAAAGCCGCTGCTTCTATCCATTTAGAGAAATAATCTGTTAAGACTAGAAGAAATACCTTTTGCCCAGGGGCAGGTGGTAATTTTCTAACGATATCCATTCCCCATTTCATAAAGGGCCATGGAATCAACGTCGAGTGCAAGGGTTCAGATGGTTTATGAGACATATCTGCGTATCGCTGACATGCGTCGCACGATTGTACATACCTGATTGCATCTTGCCATAATGTCGGCCAATAGTAACCTTGTCGCGATATCCTGTTGGCTAGACTACGACTTCCTGAGTGCTTTCCACATTCACCATCGTGCATATCTTGTAGGATTTTCCGGACTTGCATTTTGTTGGTAATACATCGTAGATTCAAACCAGTCGAAGATCTTCGATATAATTGTCCTCTGATCATGATGTACCTTGATGCTTTAAACCCGACCTTTCTTGCTTCCATTCTGTCATCAGACAATTGATCGTTCTCAAGATAATTTTAAATGTCGTCCGACCAAGAGTTTTCTTCTTCAATTGGTGCGATCAAAGTATTACTATTGTCTTCGATGGACGATGTCGCGAGGTGGACTATTAGGATATTGTCGAATGTCGTTTGACTAAGTGCTGGTCCCAAATTGGCTAATACGTCATCTTGAATGTTTTGATCTCTTGGTACCTGCTCGACTATGAAACGACTGTACTTCTTTGCTTCTTCTTTTACTATTTTATAATAGGCAATCATCCTTGAATCTTTCGCTGCAAACTCTCCATTAACTTGGTTAACAACTAGGGATGAATCTCTCCGGACATGTAGACATGTTGCCCCTAAGTCATGAGCAATTTTCATTCCTGCAATCAGTGCTTCGTATTCTGCCTCATTATTTGTTTCCTTGAAGTCGCACTGTATGGAGTACACTATTTTCCCCCCTGTGGGGACTGTAGGACGACACCCAGGCCTGTTCCCCGTATGTTCGACGAACCATCAACGTCGAGCGTCCAAGTGGTGTCGTGCAAAGTCGCCACAATTAACTCATTGGTCGTCGTCGCTTCTTCTAGTTCTGGACTGAAATCTGTAACAAAATCTGCCAAGACCTGTGATTTGATTGCCGTCTTGGGATTGAAATCCAGATCATAATTACTTAGGTATATGCTCCATTTAGCTAGTCGTCCTGTTAGCTCAGGTTTTCTTAGCACAGGTTTTAAGGGAAAATTAGTTACAACAGTTATAGGATGCGATTCAAAATAATGCCGTAACTTCTTAGCGGCCATAACTAACGAAAGCAAGAGTTTTTCTATAGACGAGTACCTGGTTTCAGCGTCTAGTAGAGTTTTACTTACATAGTAGATTGGCAATTGTCGTCCATCGGTCTCTCGTATAAGGACTGCACTTACTGAATTAGTAATGACGGCCAAGTAGAGTTGAAGAACTTCACCCTTCTCAGGTTTAGAGAGAAAGGGAGGTGATGTCATGTACTTCTTGAGTTGTTTCAATGCCTCCTCGTGCTTATCAGTCCATTCGAATCTTTTATTTTTTCGTAGGACATTGTAGAATAAGTGACATCTATAGGACGACCGAGAGATGAACCGGTTCAACGCTTCTACACATCCTGTTAGACGTTGGACTTCTTTAAAATTTCTGGGCGATTTTAGTTCGACAATTGCTTTGATTTGGTCTGGGTTAGCTTCTATTCCGCGTTGTGTGACCATATAACCGAAAAATTTGCCAGCTCGAACTCCAAAAGAACGTTTGTCGGATTCAACTTCATTTTATATTCACGCAAAATGTCAAACGACTGCTTCAAATGTTCTATATGATCGTCCATATATTTCGATTTGACAAGCATGTTGTCGATGTATACTTCCATAGTGTCGCCTAAATGTTCTTTGGACATCATATTCACCAATCGTTGATACGTCGAACCTGCATTCTTAAGACCAAAAGGCATTACATTATAACAATAAATACCTTTATCTGTCATGAAGGCTGTTTTTTCCTGATCGTCAAAATGCATCAATATCTGGTTATAGCCAGAATATGCGTCCATGAAAGTGAGTAATTCATGTCCAGCTGTAGCGTCAACCATAGAATCGATGTGTGGCAATGGAAATGGATCTTTTGGACAAGCCTTGTTAAGGTCTGTAAAATCAATGCAGACTCTCCACTTGCCATTTTTCTTTTGGACGACTACAACGTTGGCGAGCCAATCTGGATATTTGACTTCTCGTAGCTTTCCTGTTTTAAGTAAATTATCAACTTCGTCGTTGATAACTTTATTTCTTTCAGGAGCGAATTTTCGTCTTTTCTGCTGAACAGGCTTGAACGATGGATCAACGTTGAGTTTATGAGAAATGATACTTGGATCGATACCCACCATGTCTTCGTGCGTCCATGCGAAACAATCATAATGATCCTGCAAAAAAGATATTAGTCTTTTTTTAAAAGAAGGGTCGAGCGTTGAACCTATGTAAACCATCTGATCAGGCTTATCCTGGTTTAGGACGACAACTTCCAAGCGATAGTCGTCGTCAGTCCCAGGAACGTCCTGGTTCTGTAATTGCTATACTGTCTGCTTCGGGGGCTTCAAAGAAACTTTGTAACATTCCCTAACAACTTTTCTTTCGCCTTTGATCTCCTGTACTCCCCATTGCGTGGGAAATTTCAAGGTTTGGTGGTACGTCGAAGGTACAACTTTCATATCGTGGATCCATGGTCGCCCAAGGATGACGTTATAAGCTGATGAACAGTCGACGACGTTGAACTTCGTCTGTCTGTTGATTCCTTTAGCATATACTGGTAATGTGATTTCCCCCATGGTGTTTGTCGCCCCACCGTTAAACCCAACGAGTGTGGTCGAGCGTCAAGTAATTTCGGATTTGTCGATCCCCATAGCTTTCACTGCATCAAAAAAGATAATGTTAGCAGAACTACCTCCATCGACGAGTATCCTCTTTGTCAGGCAATTTCCTATGCTCAATTGGATAATTAGTCCGACATGATGTTTTTGGTATACGTCGTCGAGATCTTCTTGGTCGAACGTCAAGGGCATAACTTCCAATTCCGCGTCCTCCTTGGGTCTCGCCTCCTTTGGAATTGGTCGGTCGTCGGGACCGCGACTAGCATGCCTCTTGGCAGCTGAATAGGTGGTATCACAAACATCAGAACCTCCGGTGATACAATTAATCACCTTGGCATGCTCTGGGGATGTGGGACGTGCGTCCTTCTTTTCCGTTAATTCTTGCAAATAACCTTTCGAGTTAAGCCAGGACAGCTCTTTCTTTAAGGCGATGCAATCATCCGTTACATGACCGAAGTCGTTATGGAAATCGCACCATTTTGTTTTGTCTTTCTTGTCACTGTCTTTATCGTTTTTCTTCGGCCATCGAACGTTTTGCTGAAGCTATTTCAGGGACGCGACGACGTCCTTGGCTGATCCAGGGAAGCCATAAGATGACACCTTAGGATATTGGACAAATTTAGAAGTCATCGACCCTTTCTTTTCGAATCTGACGTTCGAAATCTATCTGGTAGGCTCTGATCGACCGGTCGGCCTTGGTTTGAAGTCTGTTTTTTTAACACCTAGGTTTTTCCGATCGCCCGAGTGTTTATTTTTGAAAGCGAGATCATCCTCGACTCTCATATGAGTGAGCATCCTTGCTCGTACGTCTTCAAAGGTTTCTGGCGGATACTTCGTAAGGTCAAGATACAACCCTGAACTATCATCCAGCCCCCGTTTGTATGCCTCAATTGCTGTTTTCACGTCGCAATTTCAGATACTAATCACTTCCGCGTTAAAACGGTTAAAGTAGTCCCGGATGGATTCTCCATTCTTTTGTATGACATAGTAAAGGTCGCTCGTCTGTTTTTCCATTTTTTGGCTGCTAACGAATTGCTGAGTGAATTGATTCACCAACTCTGCAAAAGACTCGATGGTTTTAGGTTTGAGATTAATCAACCATTGTAAAGTTGCTCCGGTCAAGGTCGCCCCAAAACTTTTGCACATACAGACTTCTTGAAACTGATACAGTATTGAGACAGTCCACATAAGTTGTTTGTATTGGGCGACGTGTTCTGTTGGATCAGTGACGCCTGAATATTTTAGAGTGAAGGTTGGGATGCTGTACTTCTTTGGAACGTCCACTAACGCAATCTCATCAACGAACGGTAACGCCTGAAATCCTGTACGTGGCTCGACATCAACTGGAACTGTTGCCCCCGGTAATTTGGCCAGCATTGACAAGACACGCTCATTCTGCTCTTCCAGAAGCTTCAATCGTTGTGAAACGGGATCTACTGGGATACCCCTGGAGATACCCAATGGAATATAACCTGATCCGTTGAAGTTAGTTTGTTTCGAAGAATCAGAGGCATATCCATTGAATGGCATAGAAGCCATAGGCATGGTTGGGATTACGAAGGTCGAAGGATTAACTGGTGGTGGACGACGGTAACTAGGCAATGGAGGAGGTACATTCCAAGCACCAGTATAAGCATTCGTAGTTCCCGTCACATTGTTTCCACCATGGTTTCTTAGATGCTCGATGGTTTCAGCCGCCTGTCGAGCCTGGGCTGTTAGGGCGTCAATACTGGCGCGAGCAGTAGTCAGCTCCATGTTCATTTGGGCCACAACATGATCTTGAGTTCCTTAGAATGACATTGTCCTGAATGAATGAAAAAAGAGAAACACTCGAAGAAAAACGTTAGTACGCCGCAAGATTATTGAAGATTTTCTTTGGATGGGGCCCCACGGTGGGCGCCAAACTGTTTATGCCAAAAATCTCCCAAGGAAAATTTAAGGTAAATGTGGAGCTTGATCCAACCAAAGAAAGTAACTTTAATAATCGCACGACAGTAATTAAAGTGAAATAAATGAGACAAGGGAATTGGTGACGCGGAAAAACCCCTAAAATGGGTAAAAACCGCGGACGATTATGAGTCGTGGTGCACTATAGACGTCAATCAGGGACGTCGTCCTTGTTAACAAGTGTTACAAGTGAAATGTAATCTAAAACAGTACAATAAAGTAAAGTCGGTCGTGCGTCGTGTATAATTAGACTTTGATCGTGCGCCGTACGACAAACAGCAAAGGCTTTATCCATTTCAAGAGAGATTGAGTGAGCTTAAGAACATAACTCGTGAGCTTGTAAAGTCTGAGAATCAGATGTCCAAATGTGAAGTTCAATCTTCATATTTATACTCCAATTGTCCGTTAGCAAGTCTTTGAATGCATATATTAAATAAAGTAACCGTTCGATATTGATGATAACATATGTTATATCCGTTGCTATTGGTAACGTCTTCCGTTATGATTCTCTCATCATAAACGTCATTGAAATCCTGCATTAAATGTAATATAAAGTATGTTGCAAATTAGTAACTGAAATCATGTCGTACGACAGCCATCGTGGACGAGTTTTGATAGTCTGGTCGAAGTCGCTTAAAGGAAGGACGTCAGTTATTTCTCTGGTCGTGCGACTATGGGTTAATGGACTGTTTGGAATCTAAAGACGTACGACGAAGGACCTTGGTTATTTTTTACCCAAACAGTCAATAAAGTTGATATTTATTATCAAATATTAATATTTTATTCAACTTTTAAAATTATATATATATATATATATATTGTTAAACGTAATTTCCCAATCAAATCAAGCACAATCTCATTCAAGAATCAAGAATATGACAATATCAAGAACTAGAGAGAGAAAGTAGAGAGAGAAAGTCAATCAGTCATATATCTCTTAAACTGAATGTGTACAATTAAGTTCTTACCAACAAACAAGGCACTAAGCCTATTTATACCACAACTAAACACAAAGACTAACTAGACAAAGACTTTGTTGACTTTACATCTTTGACACAACATATTAAATCTTGGATACAATATAATGCACTAACAATCTCCCCCTTTGTATTCAAGATTTAATAAAAAAATTTGACACTAGTATTCAGCTCTTGATTCTTCAGCTTTTGTCTCTGACAACTTTGAACTTGAAACTTTAACAATCTTCAGTCTTTCAACCTTTGAAGAATCTTGAAAAAAATCTTTTTCACTTTGCATCTTTGAAAGTCAACATGTCTTGAACACGAATCTAAAATCTTGAAACTTTTGAAACTCCTTTGATCTTTGAAACTTCTTTGAAAACTTCATCTATAAACTTTGATACAACTTTGAGGAATCTCTGATCTTGTATCTTCATCTCTTGTGATCTCTGGACCGTCTTTGGAAAAACAAACTTTCACGAATCTTGATTTATCTTTGAATCATCTTCAGAACTTTCTCAAATCATCTTTATTCAGAATTTGAATCATCTTGAAATGATTTCTTTTCACCAACCTTGAATAAATTGAACTTTCTGAATTTCTCCACAAGTCTTTTCACTTTTCACTTTATTTCTTTATGACTTTGAAATTGAATCTTTGTAAATTCTCCCCCTTTTTGATGATTGTGAGCATCATGATCATCAAAACTTCTTCAATTTCAGCACTTTCTTTGAGTTCCCCCTTTGTAATGACTAACAATCTCCCCTTTATGATAAAATGACATTCTCCGCCCATTGATCTGAGTATTCGTCAATTCATGAAATGTATATATCTGAATCTTTTCAAATACAGATATAATGAACAATGTAACCCTGATTCAACAGATGAAACAGTTAATATGCCTGTAAGTAGCACGAAGCCACTTTGTACAACGGATGTACATTAGAAAGGAGTTTTTGTGATGTTCACTCCCCCAGGGCTTCCATTCAATCATCGAAAAACCACAAAGGAATTTTCTATGAATGTTATGACAAGAAAACTTATTCCTTGTGTGCTCGTGAAAGTGTAGAATGATTGAAGCTACTCAAGCTTTTTCAGGCTCAAATTGTGTAAATTGTTGAGACAACAACAAATATTACACGGACTCAATGTGTATGAAAGAGGTGCGAAGGTGGGGCAACTTTCCTTCTTTTTTAATATCTAAATCTTCCGAGTGAAGACTAGATAGCAGATGTGCTGCGTCCCCAATGAAAATGAAACATTTCTTTTTCGGGAAAGAAATGAGTGGTTGGTGGGGTAATTGCAAGAGTTGGCATGGGCTCACTGCCTTTTTCAATGATGGTCACCAAAGAATGTGAACCAATCAGTAGATGTGGCTGCCCGGCTCAGAAAGTGGTTGGTGCAGAGTTTTGATATTCATTTAACTTTGTTCTCACACCCTCTTTCTTTTTATCATTAAAGCTCACTTCTAACCAAACTCTCATTTACATTTTACCGCTCCACACAATGAGAAAAACTCAACCGGATGAGTTATCTCCCCCACTCTTTGATTTATGACCCCTCACCCCTCAATCACTCTAGGATTACTTCCTGGGTAGGAAACACAGGTTTACGTGAATCCATGGACGTTTTGTTGAAGTTCTCACACGAATCCCATGTAAGTCCTAAAAAGAATGGTTGCTCAACAGTTTAACTTGAACGGTTAAGCACAAAATGTATGATAACATTCTCAAAATGTATGCTCATGAGATTTGAGCAATTGAACTTTAAAGATTTCTCAAAACAAAGATATTGAATGAATGAAATGAAATCAAGAGAATTGTTTTGAGAATCTGACAATGTATCAATCAGATCAAATAAAATGGTTAGGGTATCAAAGAATTGGATAGTTTGTTTATATGAACAAATATAAACAATTTAGCAATGAAAACACAAATTTGGAAATGATGATCGATGCTCAACAACATTGAATTTCAAACGAGGGTATTACCATCGAAAAATTGGTTCGTTATGAGACATGGTAATAACAATTCCAATGAAATACTGAACCGGTGTGTATGAATACTTTACAGTATATAGACAAGATAATACGCAAGTATTGATCTTTGGAAACATACGGTCAGTTAAACATTAAAGCTCAAAATTGAAAAACATTTAAAATCACACTTCTAAATTTATGAAACCTTTTGAGAATCAGAAGTGGTTTGAACATTTCAGAAACTGTTTTTCATGCTTGAAAGTTGTTCTTCTTTCAAACAATCAGAGATCTAGATTAGAAGACACTTACCTTTAAGCTCCCCCTCAAATCATGATAAAATGATTTAGGTCTATTAAGCTCCCCCTGGATATTTGCAAAATATCCAAGTCTGAACATTGAAGTACGGGTCCTAATCTGTCATGTGATCAGAAGCCACCACCTTTACTCCCCCTATAAATTATGCATCTAAAATATGTCAATGAAAAAGCACAAGATAGAGATCAGATACAACTCCCTTTTGAATTGTAGATCGTCATATCCTTCAAATATATTGTCAATGAAAAAGCACATGATAGAGATCAGATACAACTCCCTTGTGAATTGTAGATCGTCATATCTATCTAATGCAAAATATTTTAGACAAGAATGCACTCCCCCTTGATGGTTGATTTCCTCATTCAAGTATTAGAGTACAATCTCTTATCAGCACAGGAGTAAGGTCTTTTGATCACTGAAGTATGAGTCCTAAACTGTTGTGTTTAGAAGTCAAACTCCGTTGAAGTACGGGTTCTAAGCTGATTTGCTTAGAAGCCTTGGTTCTCTTACTCCCCCTTGACTTGTGGTGCCTGCAACACATAATCATCTTTTAATTTTGGTACCCACTGGTATTTGGGTCCTGATGTGTTAGTTGCAGTTCTTGTAGGGGTAATTGAATAAGAACCATACCAGAAATGATCACTAGCTTTGTGAACATGATCATGTGTACGACAATAAGAACAATAATTTTTCTTACCTGATAACCTGATTAATTGATCTTTCGAGTAGATATGGTCAGGTTTACCTTTACGCGCATTGTTCTTCTTGGCTTTGTGTGTATGTACACATGATTTCTTTCCTTTCAGCTCATCTTTCTTCTCATCTTCAACTGGTTTCTTCTTCCATACCAATTCCTCTTCTTTATATCTTCTTCTTCTTTGATATGTACCTGAACCGTCTATATTTCTATCATAGAAAATGTTAGTACTGCGAATCTGATCAAAAGATTTAACTGACCTTTGTGAAGAAACAGTTTTCTGATTTGAACTTGAGGTTGTCTTTTCAAACTCTTTAATCTTTGAAGCAAAGTTGTCTCTTTCTTTGACAAGCAGGTCAATCTTCGTCTTGCATTCAGACTTCATTTTCTTCTCTTTCAGTTCACTCTCAGGTAGTTCAGATAACTTGACAGTCAGCTTTCTAATCTCAGCCTCAAACATGTTTCTTTCTTCTTCAAATCCCTTTTCAGCATTGTTTCTCTGGCCGAATATTTCTTTGAAAAATCCAACATTCTTTTGTTCAATGGCCTTCTTCTCTTTGGAAAACTTTTCTCTTTCCAAGATTATTATTTTCTCAAAATCAGAAACTTGCTGAGAAAGCTTGATACATTTCAGCTCAACTTCTTTCTTCTCATCAGCACATTTTCTTGAAAAATCTGAGAACTTCTTTGCAAATGATTTATTTTTAGTCTCAAAATCAGATTGGTCTTTAGCAAGCTTTTGCTCCAAATCAGATATTCTCTTTCGAAGCTCAGCATTAGCACTTTTCAAATCCTTAACTTTCTGCTCATTGCTCTCAACAAAATCTTGCTTCTGAACGTTGTCAATTTGAGCTTCTAGTTCAGAAATTTTTCTTTTTAAATCAGAGTTCTCAGCTTCCAATTCTTTTGCTTTTAATACCATATTTGGCCTTAACATTAACCATTTAAGAGAATCCCACAACTCTTTTCCTGTCGTCTTGGAAGTATTTATTTGATCAGAAAGTTGACGAGAAATTTCACGAGGAATACTACTTGACAGATAATTTCGAGCTATATTATCAGCTCTTTGTCTTTTCTCCTGTTCCTCATTAGAAGCTTCTGTTGGAATTTGAGATTGCATCTCTCCTTCTGTCAGTGATAATCTGATATAGTAACCCAACTCATGTTTATCCACAAAATTCAAAAAATTAACTTTCCACTCTTCATACTTTCCTTTGTACAACAGCTTTGGTGTGTTCATCCTGTTACAAAAAGAATCATCTTTCTCTCTAAAATGTATAAAATCCTCTAGTCACCTTGAATGAGAAATCAACTTGATATAAATGATCGTTCCCAAACAATTCAGAAGAGTTTGACTGAAAGTTAAATTAAAATCACCACTTGAAAAATAATCTCAGAAAATTTTTCTATTTCTGGAACTCTCAAATCACTGAAACTTCTCTCAAATTCTTGAACTTCAACTCGCATATCACCTGAAAGTTAAAAATGCAGATCAATTTAAAATTGAAAATCACAGATTAGTTAGAATTGAGTTCTGTATTCTGCAATCAATTGGAACCCACAGAAGCTTTGAACTGAAAATCACATATCACAAAAGTTAAAATTCTCAGATCACATGAGTTTGAAATTCGCAGAAAATTAGGAATTAAAACACGCAAATCAAATGGACTTTGAATTAAAACTCGTAGGCGTGTTTCTCATGAACGCACAGAATGAATGGTGTTGGCGCAAATTAGATGGATTTTGGCGCAAATGTGATGATGATGGTGCAAAACAAAAAATCTGGCGCAAAACTTAGAATTGTGCTAAAGGTAGTTGGCGCAAAACTGTAGATCAAACAAATTTGGACTTGAATTTGCAGATTTAAATGAAATGAAACTTGCAGACCTAATTAATCAGAACTCGCATACTGAATGGGTTAGACTTGCAGATCATATGATCATAAAACTCGCAGATAAATAGATTCAAACTCGCAAATCTAATAAACTTGGTCTGCGTGTTCTGTATAACTCGCAGATGCTTGAAAGATCAACCCAGTGTTCCGCGTGTTCTTCATGAATTCGCAGGTTGTTTGATGATGAAATCTGCAAATCAGAAAATCTCAAATCAAATTAATTTGAAATTTACAGATCAAATTTGGCGCAAATTTAATGATAAAGGTGACGTAAAACAAAAGACTTGAATGGCGCAAATCACAACTTAGACTATGAATCGCTCAAATCAAATGAACAAGATCAATCCAGTGGTTTGCATGTTCTTCATAAACTCGCGAATCTCAATTACAATCATTGCACCGTCCCACTAATTGAGAATCAATAAATCCATTCGGCCACACAAATCACCGCTGATTTCATTCATTAATCTGCAGCCTCACAATTTTGAATTCACCACCGCCCCACTAACTTGTAACCTCCAATCACAATCTGTATAATTTGTAAATTTGATTAGCACATAATTTGATGATTGTGGCGCAATTTTGATGATGAAAGTGGCGCAAAACACATAATATGGAACTTGAACTAAACACGCAAATCAAATTGAATTAAGAAATGCGCAAATCAAATGAATATTAAACTTGCAAATCAAGTAACAATGAACTCTCAGATCATGTCGATTGAAACGCCCAGGCAAAATAAACTGGAACTCGCAAACTTTGTTTGCGTATTCTTCATGCGTGTTCTTCCCTGAGTCCACAAATCTGATTCAAATCTCTTCAAACCTGCAAATTGATTCTCAAAATCGTACCAATACAATCTAAAATCAATACAAAACACATATCTAAGAACAAATCTATCTAACAACTCGAAATCACATAGCAATCAGAAAATACAATGATCGACATTTTTATCAACAAAAATCCAAGAATTCGAAAAATTAACTATGATTTTGTGATTAATCTGTGAAATTGTGTGAATGTATTGTGTTTCTATACTGAAATCAATCACAATGAAATCAATTTCACTCACAAACAACAATTATTCAAAAGAAATTTGATTTATCAGTACACAAGAAGAACAGATCTGCGTTCTTGAAATTTTCAAGAAAATTCAACTTTATAATCCAAAATTCCAGAAAATCAATCCATTATTATGTGCAAATCTTTCTGAAAAATGTTTGGTATAGCGCTGATACCAATTGTTAAACGTAATTTCCCAATCAAATCAAGCACAATCTCATTCAAGAATATGACAATATCAAGAACTAGGGAGAGAAAGTAGAGATAGAAAGCCAATCAGTCATATATCTCTTAAACTGAATGTGTACAATTAAGTTCTTACCAACAGACAAGGCACTAAGCCTATTTATACCACAACTAAACACAAAGACTAACTAGACAAAGACTTTGTTGACTTTACATCTTTGACACAACATATTAAATCTTGGATACAATATAATGCACTAACATATATATATATACATATATATATATTAATAATTTAATTTATTAAGTAATATTTTGTATTAACTTTATTATTTAGTTATTTAGTGTTTTTAAATTATAAATTATATTTAACTAATCAATTTGTTTTATTAAAAAAATTATTAAAACTAAAATATGAATAATTTATTATAATTTTGGTCTACAAAACTCAAAAATATTGGGTATAATTTTGTGCGGTGTTTTGAGATCTTTCGCCTTGATCTTGAACTTGTTGGCTTTGATGTCTGACATCTTCTCAGCAGGTCATTGATATTGAGATGCTCTGTATTGAGAAGATTGATATTGAGATCATTGTCTCTGTTTATCACTAGGGGTGTGCATCGGGTGGATCGGGTAGGTTCGGGTGGAAAAATCAAAAACCCAGTCGAATTTCGGATATGGAAATCAAGACCCGAATTTTAGGTTTCGGATTTCGGAATGCTTCGGGTTTGGGTTGGTCGGGTTTCAGGTTGATGTTGGTCGGGTTCGGGTATTATTATAATGCAAAATATAGATAAAAATTCAATCGATTTTAAGAATGAATTCAATCGATTGTGGGGTTAATGAAATCTATAGTAAATTTATAAATTAGAAAACATTTCGATCGACTAGAATTTTATGATTTTTCAAAAGATAATTCGACAAATAAATATATTTATATAATATATAAATATGTATGTATATTATTTCGGGTTTTCGGGCGGGTCGGGTGGTCAAAGATCAAACACAATCCGATCCCAAATATCCCCAAAAAAGTCGGATTTCGGATTTTCGGATTTCGGGGTTTTCGGGTTTTGTAAAAACATCTTATTTTCGGTTCAGGTTCGGATTTCGGACTTTTCGGGTTTTTTTGCACTCCCCTATTTATCACCGTCAGATTTTTCTTGTCTTTTTCTTAATATTCGTTTTCTTTTTCATTCTCAATGTTCTTACGAAACTCATGGTCGGAGATAGAATTATGATATGTAAATAGAATCTTTTGCATATGTTTTTAGTTTTGAAAATTTTGTTTTTTCTTTCTCCACACCTATAGGTCTATAAGTTACAGAAATATCTATTTCCTCGTTACGAACCATGACAGAGAGAACATGAATTTGTAACGTAATATTTATTAATTAAAAATTATCATCTTAATTTTAAGGATGTTTCATTAAATAAACTATTACGTTTTAATAAAATAGTGTAATAATAAATACATATATTGTTTTTTATTATTATAATATCAAAAATGTTTTTTTAGTATGTGGTTGAGTTGAATTTTTTTATAGGAGATACAATTTTTATTGTTTTTGAGTATCTCCAAAAGATTCTCTAAAACGAAGATTTTGATGATTTTGTTTCAATAGATTTCTCCAAAACCTTCTTCAAAATAGAGAAAGCATGAGAGAAGAATGAAAATCTTCAAATTTGGAGGTTTTACAAAAAAAATTATTTATCAGAGAGAAATAATTTTTTATTCATTTTACCAATAAAATTGTTATAAATTAAATGTCTGTGATAGATAGATAACATTTTATAGGTTGTATTTAATATTTTAATAATATAACTAATTGTGTATATCTAAAATAGATAAACTATTAGAGATGAATATAATTTTTTTTAGAGATTTGAACTTTTTATTTTTATATTTTGGAAAATATATTGGAGATGTTATTGTTTTATTTTCAAGTGGTTGGATTGGAGATGGGGTAAAACATTAGAGGGTGTTTGGGATTGCTTATTTAAAACAACATATGTTTTTTTCTCAAAAGTGTTTATTAATTTATGTGGAGACAAAAAGAAGTTTTATAAATAGTGTTTGAATTAGCGTGACGTATTGTGGTATCAAAACTTAATAAGTTAATAAGTTGTTATTTAGGAGTGTTTGAGATTGCTTATACATGTAAAATAATACTCCCTCCGTCCCAAATTAAGTATCCACATTACTATTTTAGTTTGTCCCAAAATAAATGTTCACTTTCAAAAGTAACTTTCTAATTTCCCATTTTACCCTTAATTATAAGGTGGAGAATGTTTCTCTCTCTATTTTCAAGGGTAAAAGTGTATTTTGGTTATTTAAAAAGTGTAATAATTGTACATTCCTAAAACTGTGTGTCATTTTCATTGTGGACATTTATTTTGGGACGAAGGGAATAAAAAAAGTTGTTTCAAATAAGTTGATAAGTCACAGTAGATTAACTTATCAAAAATCATTTTTTTTTCCAACATAATTTACATAAACGCTAAAATAGCTTATCAACGGAATTACTTAAACCAGGGACCAATGGTGGTGCTACTGCTACTACCTATATATAAAGTCCATCTACCAAGTGAACACTGACCTGACCTGACCTGACCTCTCTCTACTCAAAGCTTTAACAATGGCGGAAAATTGGGTTATTCTCTGTTTCCTTTTAGCATTCTCCCACATCTCCGCCGTTCAATCTCGAACATTTTCACTTCCTACGACGGCAGACCTCGACGTCTCCGATTCCATCCAGAAAACCCTCAATGTGCTCTCCCTCACACCTCATACGTTACAATCTTTAACTCAATCGGAGTCGTCTCTTGACTTCTCTTCCTCTTCGACTTTTTCTCTGCAACTCCATACACGATCATCTCTTCATAAATCGTCACATAAAGACTACAACTCACTCCTAAGAGCTCGACTCGCTCGTGACTCTTCACGAGTCAAGTCGCTACAAACCAGGCTACATCTGGCCGTTAATGGACTCAAAACGTCGGATCTTAAGCCGTTAGACCGCGAGTTCGAAGGTGAAGAGTTGGAAGTTCCTGTTATTTCAGGAACGAGTCACGGAAGCGGAGAGTATTTCTCCCGAGTCGGAATCGGTCACCCACCGAGTCAAGTTTACATGGTACTCGATACCGGGAGTGACGTCAACTGGGTACAGTGCGCACCCTGCGCCGATTGCTACCAGCAAACCGACCCCATTTTCGAACCTGCATCGTCTTCTTCGTATTCCCCACTCACGTGCGACGCTAACCAGTGCCAGTACCTAGATATCTCCGAATGCAGTAACAACACGTGTATGTACGAGGTTTCCTACGGAGATGGATCCTACACCGTCGGAGATTTCGTCACGGAGACGATGACTCTGGCGGATTCTGTAGAGGTTAAGGATATAGCCATTGGTTGTGGCCATAATAACGAAGGATTGTTCGTCGGAGCCGCCGGATTGTTAGGGCTCGGCGGCGGCCACTTGTCTTTCCCTTCACAGATCAACGCCACCTCTTACTCTTACTGCCTCGTTGACCGTGATTCCGACTCAACCTCGACTCTTGACTTCAACTCGCCGATGCCGTCCGACGCCGTCACGGCTCCGTTACTACGTAACGACAAGGTCGACACGTTTTATTATGTGGAATTAACGGGTCTCAGTGTCGCCGGAAACCTGTTACATATTCCGGCAACGACGTTTAAGGTAACCGGCAACGGTGGCGGTGGTGTCATTGTTGATTCCGGTACAGCGGTCACGCGGTTGCAGTCGGCGGCGTACAATGCTCTCCGGGATTCGTTTGTTAATGCGACGAAAGGGTTGCCGTCGGCCATCGGTGTGGCGTTGTTCGATACTTGCTATGATTTCTCGAAGAGGAAGAGTGTGCAGGTGCCAACGGTGTCGTTTCATTTCTCCAACGGGCAGAAACTGGATTTACCGGCTAAGAATTACCTGATACCGGTTGACTCCTCGGGGACTTTTTGTTTTGCGTTCGCTCCGACGTCGTCTTCGCTGTCAATCATAGGCAACGTACAGCAGCAGGGGACACGTGTCAGTTACGACCTCAAACGGTCAATTATCGGGTTCTCACCTAATAAATGTTGAAAAATCGGATTATTTTCTTAATCTCCGATGACAATTAAATTAAGAGAAATAGTTTTAACTTTTCTTTTTATTGGCTGAATTTTGTATTTTAATCGGGTTACGTGGATTTCATCAATTGTTATTGGTCAAAGTTGAAAAAAAGACACAAGTCAACAATTTTTATGATGTAATTATATTATAAATTAAAGTAGATTGTAGAAAAATAAAAGTAAAGTAAATCAATCTCTTTTAAATAGTTTTGGAGATCGTTAGATACTCTAAAATATTTTTTATAAAATAGAGAAAATAATGATTAATTATATAAGGGTGCGTTTTTTTTAACGGCAAAGATAACCAAATTTACTACCAACCAACCAACAAGTGAACAATCCACCTTACAAAGATCAACAGCCAAAAATCGACCAAACAGTAGCTCTTCTAAGAAGGAAAGAGGAAAACAAACAAATAGAGCCGCCATGTTTGCGAGGAGAAAACAGTGGCACAACAACGAGCACAACTTACGAATCCAACATCTTCGAACCGCAACACACCTTAGGGCGTACCGCCCCCTCGACCTCCGTCTGTCAAAACAGGACAGCAGGACCGAACTGCATAGAAGCTATAAGGGTGCGTTTGTTACACTGAATAGAACAGATAAGGGATCACTGTCCTATATAAGCAGGACTGTTAGGTGGAACATGCATGAACGTGTAACAATAGTGGAACATGCCTCGTCCACTCTAATCCCATGAAACAAGCTGGAGTAATGTGGAACAGATTTATGTTTTACCAAAATAATCTTAAAATAAAATATAATTCTTTTTTATATTTTATTCATTCTTCAAATTTATTTTATTTTATGTTCTTTAACTTTTCACTTTTTTTTGTTCTTAAACATTATTTTTATATAGTTACTGTTTGGGTAAAAAAATTTCAATAGTACATTGTCGTACGATTAACATTGGACAACAGGTAAGGAATTCCAACAGTCAGAACCTACTATGTCGCACGACCAAATAGATAACAGACGCCCTTTCTTCAAGTGACCTCACTTAAATTATCAGAACCTATCCGCAGTCTCTGACGTACGACATAATTTCAGTTACTAATCTACAATATACTTTATATCATGTTTAATGCAGGATTCAAAGACATTCATTATAACGGAAGTCATCATCAATAGCAACAGACATAACGGACGTTATCATCAAAGACAAATTGCCGGAGGCAGCAGTCCCAGTTGATGTCGAGCCACAAACAGGATTTCAGGCGTCGCCGTTCGTCGATGAAATCGCTTTGGTGGACATCCCAAAGAAATATAGCATCCCGACCTTCTCCCCAAAATATTCAGGTGTCACTGATCCGACAGAACACGTCGCCCAATACAAACAACTTATGTGGACTATTTCAATACCACATCAATTTCAAGAAGTCTGCATGTGCAAGAGTTTTGGAGCAACTTTGACTGGAGCAGCGTAACAATTTTCAATTTAGTGAATCAATTTTCTCAACAATTCGCTAGTAGTTGAAAAATGGAAAAACAAACGAGCGACCTTTACTATGTCGTGCAGAAAAATGGAGAGTCCATCCGGGACTATTTTAACCGGTTCAACGCAGAAATGATTAGTATCCGAAATTGCGATGTGAAAACAGCAATTGAAGCATACAAACGGGGTCTGGATGATAGTTCAGGGTTGTATCTCGACCTTACGAAGTATCCTCCGGAAACCTTTGAAGACGTACGAGCAAGGACGCTTGCTCATATGAGGGTCGAGGATGACCTCGTTTTCAGAAATAAACATTCAAACGACAGGAAAGGTCTAGGTGTTAAAATGCCAGACTTCAAACCAAAACCAACCGTTCGATCAGAGCCTGCCCGACAAATTTCAAACGTCAGATTCGAAAAGAAAGGGACGACGACTTCTAAATCTGTCCAGTATCCTAAGGTGTCATCTTATGGTTTCCCTGGATCAGCCAAAGACGTTGTCGCATCCCTGAAACAACTCCAACAAAATGTTCGATGGCCAAAGAAAAGCGATAAGGACAGTGATAAGAAAGACAACAAAATGGTGCGATTTCCATAATGACTTCGGTCATGTAACGGATGATTGCATCGCCCTGAAGAAAGAACTGTCCTGGCTTAATTCGAAAGGTTATTTACAAGAATTGACGGAAAAGAAGGACGTGTGTCCCACATCCCCAGAGCATGCCAAGGTGATTAATTGTATCACCGGAGGCTCTGATGTCTGTGGGACCACATATTCAGCTGCTAAGAGACATGCTAGTCGCGGTCCCGACGACCGACCAATTTCAAAGGGGGCAAGACCCAAGGAGGACGCAAAATTAGAAGCTATGCCCTTGACGTTCGACCAAGCAGACCTCAACGACGTACATCAGAAACATCATGACGGACTAATTATCCAATTGAGCATTGGAAATTGTCTGACCAAGAGGATACTCGTCGACGGAGGTAGTTCAACTAACATTATCTTTTTTGATGCAGTGAAAGCAATGGGAATCGACAAATCCGAGATCACACGACGTTCGACTACATTCGTTGGATTTAACAGAGGAGCGACAAGCACAATGGGGGAAATCACACTACCAGTATATGCTAAAGGAATCAACAGACAGACGAAATTTAACGTCGTCGACTGTTCATCAGCTTATAACGTCATCCTTGGGCGACCATGGATCCATGATATGAAAGCTACCTTCGACGTACCATCAAATCTTGAAATTCACCATGCAATGGGGGGTACAGGAGATCAAAGGCGAAAGAAAAGTTGCTAGGGAATGTTACAAAGTCTCTTTGAAGCCCCCGAAGCAGACAATATAGTAATTACAGAACCAGGACGTTCCTGGGTCTGACGACGACTATCGCTTGGAAGCTGTCGTCCTAAACCAGGATAAGCCTGATCAGATGGTTTACATAGGTTCGACGCTCGACCCTTCTTTTAAAAAGAAACTAATATCTTTTTTGCAGGATCACAATGATTGTTTCGCATGGACGCACGAAGACATGGTGGGCATCGATCTAAGTATTATTTCTCATAAACTCAATGTTGATCCCTCGTTCAAGCCTGTTCAGCAGAAAAGACGAAAATTCGCTCCTGAAAGAAATAACGTTATCAACGACGAAGTTGATAACTTACTCAAAACAGGAAAAATACGAGAATTCAAATATCCAGACTGGCTCGCCAACGTTGTTGTCGTCCAAAAGAAAAATGGCAAATGGAGAGTCTGCATTGATTTCATAGACCTTAATAAGGCTTGTCCAAAAGATCCATTTCCATTACCACACATCGATTCTATGGTCGACGCTACAGCTAGACATGAATTACTCACCTTTATGGACACATATTCTGGATATAACCAGATATTGATGCATCCTGACGACCAGGAAAAAACAGCCTTCATGACAGATAAAGGTATTTATTGTTATAAAGTAATGCCTTTTGGTCTTAAGAATGCAGGTTCGACGTATCAACGATTGGTAAATATGATGTTCAAAGAACATTTGGGCGACACTATGGAGGTGTACATTGACGACATGCTTGTCAAATCAAAGCATACAGACGATCATATAGGACATTTGAAGCAATCGTTCGACATTTTGCGTGAATACAAAATGAAGTTGAATCCGACAAAATGTTCTTTTGGAGTTCGAGCTGGCAAATTTCTTGGTTATATGGTCACACGACGAGGAATCGAAGCTAACCCAGACCAAATTAAAGCAATTATCGATCTCAAATCACCCAGAAATTTTAAAGAAGTCCAACGTCTAACAGGACGTGTAGCAGCGTTGAACAGGTTCATCTCTCGGTCGTCCGACAGATGTCACCTATTCTACAACGTCCTGCGAAAAAATAAAGGATTCGAGTGGACTGATAAGCACGAGGAGGCATTGCAACAACTCAAGAAATACATGACATCACCTCCCTTCCTCTCTAAACCTGAGAAAGGTGAAGCTCTTCAACTCTACCTGGCCGTCAACATTAATTCGGTAAGTGCAGTACTCATACGAGAAACCGACGGACGACAATTGCCAATCTACTATGTAAGTAAAACTCTACTAGACGCTGAAACCAGGTATTCATCTATAGAAAAACTTTTGCTTTCGTTAGTCATGGCCGCTAAGAAGTTATGGCATTATTTTGAATCACATCCTATAACTGTGGTAACTAACTTTCCATTAAAGTATGTGTTAAGAAAACCTGAATTTACAGGACGACTAGCTAAATGGAGCATTTACCTCAGCAATTATGATATGGATTTCAAGCCTAAGACGACGATCAAATCACAGGTCTTGGCAGATTTTGTTACAGATTTCAGTCCAGAACTAGAAGAAACGACGATGTCTAACGAGTTAATTGTGGCAACTTTGCACGACACTACTTGGACGCTCGACGTTGATGGTTCGTCAAACATACGAGGAACAGGCCTGGGTGTCGTCCTACAGTCCCCACAAGGGGGCAAAATAGTGTATTCCATACGATGTGACTTCAAGGCAACAAATAATGAGGCAGAATATGAAGCACTGATTGCAGGAATAAAAATTGCTTATGACTTGGGGGCAACATGTCTACATGTCCGGAGCGACTCGTCCCTAGTTGTTAACCAAGTTAATGGAGAATTTGCAGCAAAAGATTCAAGGATGATTGCTTATCATAAAATAGTAAAGGAAGAGGCAAAGAAGTTCAGTCGCTTCATAGTCGAACAGGTACCAAGAGATCAGAACACTCAAGCTGACGCATTAGCCAACTTGGGATCATCACTTAGTCAAACGACATTCAACAATATCCCAATAGTCCATCTTGCAACACCAACAATCAAAGACGACGGTAATACTCTGGTCGCACCAATTGAGGAAGAAAGCTCCTGGTCGGATGATATTAAAAATTATTTGGAAAACGATCAACTGCCTGATGATAAAATGGAAACAAGAAAGGTTAGATTTAAAGCATCAAGGTATGTTATGATCAGAGGACAATTATATAGAAGATCGTCGACTGGTCTGAATTTGCGATGTATCACCAACAAGACGCAAGTCCAGAAAATCCTACAAGATATGCACGACGGTGAATGTGGAAATCACTCAGGAAGTCGCAGTCTAGCCAACCGGATATCACGACAAGGTTACTATTGGCCGACATTAAGGCAAGATGCGATCAGGTATGTACAGTCGTGCGACGCATGTCAAAAACACGCAGGTATGTCTCATAATCCCTCTGAACCCTTACACTCGACTTTGATCCCATGGCCCTTTATGAAATGGGGAATGGACATTGTTGGAAAACTACCACCTGCCCCTGGGCAAAAAGTATTTCTTTTAGTTTTAACAGATTATTTCTCTAAGTGGGTTGAAGCAGCGACTTTCTCCCAAGTTCGGGACAAAGAATTCGTTTCTTTTATCCAAACTAACATTATTTGCAGGTTTGGAATTCCATCTGAAATAATGTGCGACAACGGGACACAATTCATCAGTGATCGAACGCGAAGATTTTGTGAAGAAAGGAACATCAAATTAGTAACATCGACGCCTCGATATCCACAGTCGAATGGTCTAGCCGAGTCAAGTAATAAAACTATCATTAATTCAATCAAGAAAAGACTCAAAGCTGCCAAGGGGAAGTGGGTGGAAGAATTGCCTTCCGTTCTATGGGCTAATCGTACGACACCTCGTACGTCCACAGGACAAACTCCTTTTTCCTTAGTCTATGGATGTGAAGCTGTGTTACCTATTGAGGTGCGACTATCGACATCAAGTGATACGTCCGTTGAGCATAACTTGGTCGACCTAAGTTATGACCTCGACGCTTTAGAAGAGCTTCGAGAAGCTGCGCACATTCGCATGGCGGCACAGAAACAAGTGGTCGAGCGACATTTCAACAAAAATGTCCAGATCAAAGTTTTTCAAGAAGGTGATTACGTTCTGCGTCGAGTATTTCAAAATACTCAAGAGGTCAATGCAGGTAAGCTTTCCACTAAGTGGGAAGGTCCTTATCAAATCTCTAGCATCGTGGGTAAAGGAGCTTATAAAATCCAAACCCTCGACGGTCGAGATATCCCACGAAGTTGGAATGCAGTTCATTTAAAGAGGTATTTCTTTTAAATTTCATATTTATTTCCTTTGATTATTTCTTAAAAAAAAAATTTACTGACTTAAGCATCGGAGGGTCGTTGGTCAAACCAACGACCACCCCACTAATGTTGTTTTTCGCAGGGACGCACGACTTATTTAAAACTCATGTGACAAGGTCGATCAAAAGTTTTAATTGATTTCTTTATAAATGATAGTATGGTCGAATGTTTGATATGATATAGTTATCCATCTGCTTAAACTATTTGACGTATGACTAATTATAAGAACAAAGAATAAACGTCGATACGCAAAAGAGACTTTTTTCATTAGATGTCAAAGTTACAAATATAAAGGACGACCACATACGACCGACCTTTAAGTGAAAGGATCAAAAGAAGCTAAGTAGGAGGAATGTTAGGTTGTTCCTGGGTGATGACGGTCTCCTCTGCTGCCACTTCTTCTATAACGTCACCCTCTTCCAAATCATCGTCTTCATCCAAGTCCCTCTCAGTCCCGATAGTGTCGAGGTAAGTTTTAAGTTCTTCGGAGGCTGACTCCATAGGATCCTTCCCCTTCAAGTGACGCCTCATTAAAGCAGCTCAGGCCGTGAAGCGGGAGAAAGCCTCGATTTGCTTATTCTCCATCTCCAAGTCCTTCACGTCGCCCTCCAGATCTTCGACCCTCTTCTTCAGAATCGCGATTTCGTCAGCAGAAGTAGCAGCAGTGGTGACAACCTTAATCTTTTCGACTTCCAACTTAGTCGACAACGCCTCTAGCTCAAGAAGTTGGTCTCTAAACTTGATATTCTCACGAATCGAAATCTCTAGTAGACTTCGAGCATCGGTGACTTCAGTCTTAAGGCCTTCGACCTTCGTCTTTTCAGCCTCGACCAACTCCAAGGCGACCTTCTCCTTTTCAAGAGCCTCGTCAGCCCTTTTCTGTACGTCAGGGAAGGCCGCCTTAAGACCTTCTGTCTGAGCGTAAAAGATCAGACAGGCTTGAAAAGCCTGCACGACAGCAAAGAAAAGGTTAAAAAACCATAACAAATAAGTAACAAAGGAAACAAAAAGTAATACAGGCTTACCATGAAGGAAAGACCAGCGACATGTGCTCCCGTATCTTCGACCCGAGAATCCTTATAGCGGTCGCGGAAGGTCGGGAGAAGAAACTTCCCCAAGTGTGGGAAAATGACATCCCTCTCGAGGACGTCATTAACCATGAAGTCAGATGGGAGAGTGGCTTTGAATATCGTCTCTCCCACATTCTCCTTGTTCTTCTCCTCCCTTGAAGAGGAAGAAGGAGTTTCAAAGATGGGCTTATTAACGCCCAACACCCCCGACATGGGAGCATCCTTCGTTGCCTTGGTCGAGCCTCCAAGCTCGACCCCAGGAACGGTGTCCTTCGCTAATGTCGCCCCTGAGAGGGACGACAGAGTGGCATCGCCCGTCTTCTTGGGCGAAGATCGAGGCTTGCCTCGAACACGTCTTGAATCCACCCCCATAGAAGGGGCAAATCTTTTCCTCGCTTTCTCCCTCTCTTGACGAGCGAGCTCCAGTTGCTCGGCTCGCTTAGCGGCGGCCGACTTTACAGCTGCGTCTTCTGAATAAAGAGAGCAAGTTAAAAATAAAATGACGTACGACATACAAGAAAAGGTATGGTCAAGTGACTTACCAGTCATGTTTTCTTCTCTCTCTTCTTCACTCTCCTTCTCTTCTATATTCTCTACTTCTCTAGGAGAACCCTCGATAGACGTCACCTCAGCTACAAAAACGGCCTCGTCTCCTTCGTCGTTTGATCGAGGGGAAAACGAGCGATAAGTAATACTTCTATCTAAGATTCTCTGAACCTTGTTGAGAGAATCTCTCCTTGGCTTCACTCTGCTGAAGTCGATCACTGTTGCAGAAAGACGTCAGAATAAACGCACGACAAAAACGCACGACAAAAACAAACGACAAAAATAATAAACCCACCCGATTCGTTCCAGCCTGACGACAACCATTGGCTGTCTTCGTCATTTACAGACGCCACTTGAAGGAAAACATACTGACGTTTCCACCCACGATCATTCACCGCGGTGTTAAGTATCAGTACATTATCCCCCTTCGAACGTGGAAACAGACTATACCTGTGATAATTGTCTGGTCGAACACTATAGGCTGTCAAGAGGTCGTTCACATTGAACGGTACCTCCCATTCAGCCGTAAGAGGATCGATCACCTGGACAATCCGCCAGAATTGATGCATTAATTGTCCAGGCGTCAGGTCAAATGCATCTAAAAATGCCCTGACCAAAGGGCTAAAGGGCCAAGAAAAACCTATCTTAAAAGGATATTCATATAGAACACAATATCCCTTCGGAACTTCATCTGGCTTTAAATCTTCCGGCGACACTAAATTTATCTCGTCTGGAAGGTTAGCCAAACTCTTAAAGTAATCTATATGTTCTTCCTCCCTAAATAAGCTCACAGGTTCGCTCGACATCTGGAAGTCCGGGATATTTAGGGTTGCACGCCAGTAGCTAAGAATATCCCAAGCTTTCCTAGGTTTTCTAGCTATGGATTTCTTATGCATAAATCGACACAGAAGGAAGAACGAAAATTGTACCTTAAATAGTGTTCTAAACCTCGAATTTAGAATGGAAATGATTCTCGTCGCTCGGAAATCTCGTCGGAGATATGTATTCTTTAGTAGGACAAAACGTAAAAAAGGAATGGATTGTGGGCAATTCATATTTATACTGAAAATCGGAAATCAAATCGTCAGGAAATCGAATCGCCAGAAAATCGACGATCAATGATATTGACACATGTCGTTCGTATCTGGCAGCCACTCGAGTACACTCAACAAGGGCATGACACCTGTCCTTTATTAGCTGTCAAATTGTTAACTTTGCAGGAGATGACATCATTATCTGGTCGAAAATGAACCGATTCGGTTCTATGCAAATTTCTCGCTTTCTTTTTTGTGACACGTGTCTTAATTTAAAATTCAAAAAGTTGCCGCTTGAACTTTAAATTTGGGGGCAAACTGTTTGGGTAAATTTTTTTCAATAGTACATTGTCGTACGATTAACATTGGACAACAGGTAAGGAATTCCAACAGTCAGAACCTACTATGTCGCACGACCAAATAGATAACAGACGCCCTTTCTTCAAGTGACCTCAATTAAATTATCAGAACCTATCCGCAGTCTCTGACGTACGACATAATTTCAGTTACTAATCTACAATATACTTTATATCATGTTTAATGCAGGATTCAAAGACATTCATTATAACGGAAGTCATCATCAATAGCAACAGACATAACAGACGCTATCATCAAAGACAAAACGGCTACTTTATTGAAGATACGCATTCAAGACTTGATAACTGACAATTGGAGTATAAATATGAAGATTGAACTTCACATTCGGACATCTGATTCTTAGACCTTAAAAGCTCACAAATTACGCTCTCAAGCTAGCTGAGTTTCTCTCGAAGTTCATAAAGCTTATTATCGTTTGTTGCACGACGCACGATTGAAGTCTAATTACACACGACGCACGACCGACTTTACTTTATTGTACTGTTTTATATTACATTACACTTGTAACACTTGTTATTAAGGACGACGTCCCTAATTGACGTCCATAGTGCACGACGACTCATACTCGTCCGCGGTTTTTACCCATTTTAGGGGTTTTCCGCGTCACCAATTCTCTTGTCTCGTTTATTCTATTTTTATTATTGTCGTACGATTATTAAAGCTACTTTCTTTGGTTGGATCAAACTCCACATTTACCTTAAATTTTCCTTGGGAGATTTTTGGCATAAACAATTATTATGCTTTAATTAATTTATTTAAATTATTAAATCTTAATAGTAAAAAAATATAGAAAATATTAAAAAATAAAAATTGGAAGCTATATAATTTTTTTATATTGATGTTACTTTAATCTATCTTGACGAAAACTTTCTAATACTCTATTTTGTTATAAAAAATATTTATTTCGTTATAGTTTAATAAATTACATAATTAATCAAAAAATATATATAATATATAAACAACTTTTTTTTGAGAGGGAAACCTACACAATTTTATAAAACAAAAGGAAAATTACAAGAAACAACCGGCCACCAAGAACCAAGGCCAAAGAAAGAAACAATAAATGTTGGCCAAAACACCATACCACGCAACAAGAAGCCAAAACAAGCACAGACTAATAAAACAAAATAAGCTAGCAAACAAAATGCAACTAAAACGACCCCACAGAAAGAGCCAAGAAAGGTCACACCTCCACCGCCTCACATCCAAACTAGCCATCATGACCGACCTTCTTTCTTCTCGACTTCCAAGCAGCTCGAAGCATAATCACATCAACAATCTCTTTAACAAGCTGCACAACCGTCCGACTAGTATTCGTAAAAAGTCTTCGGATTCGTTCTTGCCAAATATAATATACCGAAGCTGATAGAGCCAAACGGTGAATCATCCTTTTGGGCATCTGAGAACTATCGCCCATGGCGGACACAATATCCCCCAAACCTCCGGAAACCCACTCCAACCCAGCTTTGTCCGAATGGTACGCCAAACCTCACTTGAGAAGGTGCAAGCAAAGAATAAGTGGCTATGCGAATCCATACATTGGGAGCACAAGGAGCACTTCATATCTGGCGAATCATGCTTCCATAACCAAATTCTATCTTGCGTGGGGTGCCTGTTCAAACACGCAATCCACATGCAGAAAGCATGTTTCGGTATGTGACCCTTGAACCACACCAAACCACACCAAGGTATTACATCTCGAACCCCATCAAGAGATGAGTAGGCATTTTGATCCGAGAAAAGCACCAGTTCATTCCCGATATTCTTCCAACAAAGCTTATCAACTTGGTTATCCTGCAAAACAGGTAAAGCAATATTAGCAAGCTGGTCGTACCTCTCCACCCAATCTGCCGGCCACATGCCATTGAGCGCTAGCACGAGATCTCGAGCTGAGGTGTCCACCGTAACCCCAATCGAGCTAGCCACTCTGTACGAAATGAAGGAAGATAGGTATCCACAAGGCAACCAAATGTCTTCCTAGGCGTTGACATCCTTTCCATCCCCCACTTCAAACCAGAAAAATCTCCGGACTTGAATCCTTAAGTCCATAAGTTTGCACAAAACCCATGACCACTTAGTGTTCCGCCTAGTAAGCCAAAAGGATGAAGAGCGAAAGCAGTGTAAGTATACCCACTTTACCCACAACGAATTTCTCCTACGTAAAAGATCCCAAGCATTTTTAGCTAAAAGAGCCCGATTCCAAGTAGTGAGTCTTTTGAAACCCAGAACCCCACATTGCTTAGGACGACAAACATCCTCCCAAGCAATACGACATCGCGCCTTTGAAGACTCACCTTGCGCCCATAAAAAATCCCGAAACATAGCTTCAAGCTCGTGAATTATCCCGGACGGAAGAACAAAAATAGACATCCAATAGAGTTGCAACGATTGAAGAACAGAGATGATCAATTGCTTCCGACCCCCAAACGAAAGGAATTTTGATTTCCAATTTTGAACCTTGGACTTCACTTTTAGAACCAAGCCACCAAACTGAGCCGCTTTCAACCTTTTAGGAGAGAGGGGAACCCCCAAGTAACGAATTGGAAAGGACCCCAATCTAAACGACAGACACTCACGAATAGCATTTTGGGTATGAACCGGCACATTCCCAAAGAAGACCTCGCTTTTCTGAAGACTTGGAGATAGGCCCGATGGAATTTTAAATAAATGAAGTGCTCGCTTTAAAACTTAAACAGAGGCAACATCACCATAAGTAAAGACAAACAAATCATCAGCGAAGAAAAAATGAGTCAGACCAAGCTCCTCACACCCCTTGTGATAACCAAAACCTTCGGCCTCCATGATGCATTGTTCGAAAGTTTTCGTAAACCCTTCCATGACAATTGTGAAAAGGTACAGAGAAAGCCCTTTAAAAAACCCATTCACATCCCCATTAATAGCAACCGAAAATGAAGTGGTCGAAATCATTTCCTTGATCCACCCCACCAACACTGGATGGAACCCCATTTCCGTAAGCATATTAAGGAGAAACGTCCAATTGACAGTGTCATAAGCCTTTTGTATGTATATCTTAAACGTACACCGAGGAGGCCCCGTTTCTCTTTGATACCCATTTACCAACTCATAAGACATAAGGATGTTATCCGTTATCCAACGACCCGGGATAAACGCAGATTGAGCATCACTAATCAACACATTCAACGAATCCTTGATTCGATCCACGAGAATTTTACTGATGCATTTATAAAGGATTGAACAACATGAGATCGACCGAAAATCCATAACCCTCGTCGCATTGCTAACCTTCGGAAGTAAGCATAACAAAGTGTGGTTCAACTCCTTCGCCAGATGGCTTCGGTAGAAAAAGTTATGAATCGCTACACTTACATCATGACCAACCACATTCCAAGCCGCTTTAAAAAATTTCGACGAGTACCCATCATGTCATGTTCAGTTAAATAAACAACTTATTAGGGGTAAATTTACCATGTTATCTGTTATGTTCAGTTATGTTTTACCAAACGCTAAACAGTTGTTCTGTCATGTTCTGTCCTATCCCGTCATGTCCTGTTCTGTTGATCCCAAATATGATGTTCTAAACTTGATTTACTTTTCACTACACAAAAACTGATAAATAAGAGTGCGGAAGCGTTTTAAAGTGTAGAGAAAATAGATCTTGAAAGGTAGCAGACACACTAGCAAATAACGATCAGAAACATAAAATGCATTAAGATGGTCACTGAAGGATCTGCTTCATTAATTTTCTCAAGAACACCAAGAACATGCACTAGTATGTGCTAAAATGCTCAAAGAAATTACAAAGTTCTCTCAGGTCAGTGTGTGCTCGCTTGAATTACAAAACAGAGAGTGCGCTCCCCTCATATAGAATGAGGAGCACGCAATAGTACAAGACAAAGCCTGACATTCCATAAAAGGAATGCCACCTGGAAAGTTAAACAATGTGGGACGCGCACAAATGATCTTCAGAATCTTCGTACAGCAGGCTCACGTGTTCTGTATGTGATCTTGTCTTGAGCCATTGTCACTAAATTCTTCCATCATTCATCTCCAGAGGTTAGCCATCACAGACTGAGGATTCTGAAGAGGTAAACGATATGACTGAATCTGATTTCTTAACTCAAATGCAATCCATGATGATTGAACTTCAAGATTTACAGTCTAAACTTAAACGCGAAAAAAGTATCATTAAAGAGAAAAACCAAGCAATATTGAAGCTCAATAATGATATTGCTGAGAAGAATGTATTGATTGAGACTTTACACAAAAATATTGATACAAGTTCTAGAGAAAAGACTGTAATCCACAATCAACTATCTGAAACATCATCCAAATTTAAATTGTGCGAACTTGAGATTAAAGAGGTTGCTAAAAAGTGTTTATCATTAAAGAAAGAAAACAAATCTTTGGTTGAAAAAGTGAGTGGTTTGGAAAAGAAACTTTATACTCTAGGTCAAACTAAGCAAACCATTCATCTTAATAAACCAAAAGAGAGTAGTGAGTGTTGGGGTATTGGTTACAATAACCCACATTATTTGAAAAAAGGTATTTCCAAGGTGTCTGCTCTATACAATTTTGGTTTTCTAAAATTGGCACCTCAATATGCTGAACTCAAAGTTAAATGGAAAAAATTATCAGATGAGGATGAAACTAAGGAAATTGAGAAAAGGAAAAATAAAACTAAAATGCAACTTCCATTTCAATATGAGAGGTTGAATTCTAGTTACAGTTCCACACCATCAAATTTTCTTTCTAATGATTATTTTCAAAGCTATTCTACAGAGGAAATGGAGGCAAAACCAATTGAAGGCAAAATTTAGGTTCCTCCACTCATTTTAGAAAGTAAAATTTCTGAACTTGAGAACACTATTGTAGATGAGAGGATTTTGACTGGGATAGAACAAATGATATTTTCAACTGTTTTTTGTACAGATTTCTCAAATTCTTCCAAAGCTTCTAAATCAAATGATGTTAATGGTCTGTTTGATGAAGAGTTTGATTTCCTAAACTTTGATGGTTGTTTTGATGAACATGTTGATCAATTTGATTTTAGTGCAAAACTTCCAGATCATTCAAAATTCATTATTAATTCTAATGGTTTACCCAGTGTGTATAAGAAAGGTGAATCATCAACGAAAGTTGATAAACCAGTTTCTGTGAGTACAGTCATGCCAAAGGTAAGAAGAAAAAGAATAGGTATTCACAGAAACAGATTGACACCGGTAAATCTAGGAAAAGACAATCTTTTAAATCTCACAGTTCTAACTTTCAAAATTCATATGTTTCAGATGTGAAAAAGAAAAAGCCTGAAGTAAGAATGGAATGGAGACCAAAGTAGAAAGTTGAAGAGACTACAAAATCATGTTCTGATATTGAATGTAATAGATTGACTATTAGTGATACTGATGTAGTTGGTAATATTGCTTTTCACAAAACAAAACTTGTATCTTCTTACAAGACCTATTCAATAAAGAAATTGATCCAATTATCTCCGTCTACTAGTAAGTCTTCTAAATATCGTATAAATGATTTTGTATCTCGACAATATTCTGATAATTGGTTTGGATCATATCATGTCTATTCTAATATTTCATATGTTTCAAAAGAATTTCAAAAGATCAAAGGGTCCAAATTCAAATGGATGCCAAAATCATGTGCTAACGTGCTAGGACCCATCTATAAATAGGTACCTAAACTTGTTGTTCCTTGATTTCTCATGTGTAGACCCGTCATATGTGGTACTTGGATTCTGATTGCTCCAAGCATATGATAAGGCAAAAAGATATTTTATCTAATTATACAGAGAAATTCTGCGGGAACGTCAGATTTGGAAATGACCAGTTTTCACCAATTTTGGGATATGGAGATGTTGTGCAAGAGAATGTAACGATTAAGAAGGTGAGCTACGTTGAAGGATTAGGACACAACCTATTCAGCATTGGTCAGTTATGTGACAAAGATTTAGAGGTGAATTTTAAGGCCAAGCGGTGTTGTGTTAGAACTGAAGATGGTAAAGAACTCTTTGTCGGGACGCGGAAGTCAAACCTCTACACTATTAATTTGTCTAAAGTCAAGACTGATAATGCGGTGTGTCTACTTTCAAAATCCTCTATGCAAGAAAGTTGGCTATGGCATAGAAGGCTTTCTCATCTCAACTTCAGATACATCAACAAACTAGTGACTGGTAATTTGGTGAAAGGACTTCCAGAGCTGAAATATGTTAAAGAACATTTGTGTGCTACGTGTGAGAAGGGTAAGAAGAAAAGAGCTTCACATAAGCCTAAGCCTGAACCGAGTACAAGTACTTCATTAGAACTGTTGCATATGGATCTCTATGGTCCAATGTGAACTCAAAGCATCAACGGCAAGAAATATGTGTTGGTGATTGTGGATGATTATTCAAGATACACTTGGGTCAAATTTCTAAGATCGAAAGATGATACACCCGAAGTCATCATCTCATTCTTGAAGACCACTCAAGTGAACTTGCAGAAGATAATCAAGCTTCTTAGAACTGATAATGGCACATAATTCAAGAACAAAATTGTTGACGATTATCTCGAATCGGTCGGGATAACACACCAAATTTCTGTTGCCAGAACACCAGAACAGAATGGAGTAGTAGAAAGGCGAAACATAACTTTAGTCGAGGCTGCTCGCACTATGCTGAGTCAATCTGATCTACCTCTATTTCTGTGGGCTGAAGTTGTGTCAACTGCATGTTATACACAAAAGCGCTCCATTATTCATCGTCGGTTTGGTAAAACACCATATGCTTTGATTAATAATAGAGTACCTAGAATTAAACATTTTCACATCTTTGGATGCAGGTGTTTTGTGCTGAATGACAAGGAGAACTTGAACAAGTTCAGTCCTAAGGCTGATGAAGGCATTTTCATTGGATATTCTCAGACATTTGCAACATACAAAGTTTATTTGAAGAAGTCAAAGATTGTGGTGGAGAGCGTAAACGTCACATTCGATGAAGAAATGGCTTCTGTTCAAAGCAGTTCAGAACCCGTTATTACTAGAGTATTAGCTTCTGGGAAAATCAGTCCAGAACCTGCGGTTAATGTTTCTAATTCTGATAAAGCGTCAACGTCTACATCTCACTTAACAAATTTAGATCTATTGTTTGAATTTTTCTATGATGAATTTCTTGGCTCTAGAGTGACTAAACCTGTTGTGATTGACAGATCTGAAGATTCAAGTAATCATCATCCAATCACTTCAGATATCTCAACTGAATCAAATTCCCCGATTCAGGAAGAAATTCAAATTCAAACGCCTATTCAATCAGTTGAAGTTGTACATGCTAATGAAGAACCAGAGGTTGCAACATCAGTTGGATACACTGTCATGCCTACTCAACAGATAACAAATGTCCAATCAACTGAAACCTCTGTATCTGTTACTTCAACTAAACCCCAACCAGAAGACGATAGTGGATACATAGATTATCAACATGATCAGTCTATATCTAATCCACTACCTCATGAACATAAGTGGACCAAAGAGCACCCCAGACATCAAATCATTGGAGATCCGTCCAAGCCGGTGCAAACTCGGTCTGCAACATTAAACAAGTGCATGTATGGTTCATTTCTGGGTAAGATAGAGCCTAGCCGAGTATCCGAAGCTCTAGCTGATTCAGATTGGATAACTGCAATGCAAGAAGAGCTCAATCAATTCGAAGCGCTTAAAGTCTGGAGACTCGTGCCACGACCTGAAGGAAAAACTATCATTGGCACGAAATGGGTATTCAAAAACAAGAAAGATAAGGATCGTATCGTGGTAAGGAACAATGCAAGACTTGTTGCTAAAGGATATAGGCAAGAGGAAGGCATAGATTACGACAAGACTTATGCTCCAGTTGCGCGTATAGAGGCAATCAGAATGTTTTTAGCCTACGCCACACACAAAAACTTCACAGTTTATCAAATGGATGTGAAGACTGCCTTTCTGAATGGCATTCTAAAGGAGGAAGTCTATGTCTCACAGTTGAAGGTTTTGTAAATCCTGATAAACTAGATCATGTCTACATTCTGAACAAGGCTCTTTATGGTTTGAAACAAGCCCCTCGTGCCTGGTATGCTGTTCTATCCAAATTTTTAGTCAAGTAAGGCTTTTCTAAAGGTAAAATCGATACTACTCTTTTCATTAAAAAGGAGAAAGCTGATATCATTTTAATTCAAATATATGTAGATGACATCATATTTGGTTCAACTAATCCAAAGTATTGTAAGAATTTTTCAAACCTCATGGTGTCACGATTTCAGATGAGTATGATGGGAGAGATGAACTTCTTTCTCGGATTACAAGTCAGACAATTTTCTACGGGGATTTTCATTAATCAAGCGAAGTACATTTATGATATTCTGAGAAAATTTAAAATGGAAAATTGTACTCCGATTGGTACTCCGATGGCACCTAGAACTAAGATCGGAGCTGATCTTTTGGGAAAAGTTGTCGATGTTAGAACCTATAGAGGAATGATTGGTTCTTTAATGTCCTTAACGGCAAGTCGGCCAGATATTATGTTTTTTACATGCTTGTGTGCTAGATATCAGGTTTCGCCTAAAGAATCCCATCTTTCAGCGGTTAAGCGTATATTTAGGTATCTAAAGGGAACTGCAGATCTTGGTTTGTGGTATCCTAAAGATACAGGTTTTGATCTAACAGTGTATTCAGACGCAGATCATGCCGGTTATATGCTTGACAGGAAAAGTACTTCGGGACACATATAATTCTTGGGAGATAAGCTCCTGAGTTGGGCTTCGAAGAAACAAATGTGTGTATCTACTTCAACATTTGAGGCAGAGTACGTAGTTGCGGCTAGCTGTTGTTCTCAAGTGTTGTGGATGCGAACACAACTCTGAGATTATGGGTTCAAGTACAACAATATCCCGATATACTGCAATTCCAAGAGCGCTATTGCTATATCTGCAAATCATATTCAACATACGAAAACCAAACATATTGACGTGAGATATCATTTTATTAAAGATAATGTTGAAAAAGGTACAATCGAACTTTACTTTGTAAACACAAATTATCAACTTGCTGATTTATTCACCAAGCCATTAGATGAAAAGAGATTTAATTTTCTCATTTCAAAACTTGGTATGTTAAATCTCAAGACTTAAGCTGTAGTTACCTAGTACAGTTTATCTTTGTTATTTTTCTTCATTTCTTTATTTTTAATTTGAACGATATCAACACTGAAAGGTTCTGTTCATGTTTTCAGGGGGAGTGAGATAAATTTCGATGATCTACATTTTAGGGGGAATCGTAGATATTTGCATATATTCTTTTATTGACATATCTTATGATGCATATTTTCAGGGGGAGTAAGGACATTGATTTCTGATTACATCTGATCAGAACTCGTTCTTAACAAGTTTTATTTCTTTCATGTCTTAATTTTTTCAATAAAGTTTGTGAATAAGATTTTGTACTTTGACGACTTTTTTACTGAATGCAGATTTTGAGGGGGAGCTTACATGATCATATCTATCATGACTTTGGAGCTGACTTTATGAGATTCAAGCTGAGCGTAAAGAATAATTCTAACCTTAATCTCATACATATTTGAAAGATGGACGACTTTCATATATGAAAGCACGTTCTTCAATGTTCAAACCACTTCTCTATTCTTAAACAGATTTCATGAATATAGAAGTGTGATTTTTAAATGTTTTCATTTTATGAGCTTCAAATGTTTAACTAACCATGTGTTTCTAAAGATAAATACTTGTGTATTCTCTTTTGCATATACTGTCAAGTTTTCATACACACCGGTTTAGTACTTTATTTTGACTAAGTTCTTACCATGTCTCAAATTGAAACTACTTTTCGATGGTAAGACAACCCGATTGAACCTCATTGATATTTGAGCGTTATTTCATTCAAAGTGTTTCTTTCAAGAATGTCTATAATTGTTCTTATAGACAACATCCAATTTTTCATGACCTAAGGTTGACTTAGTATAAATAGGTTTGGTTCTTTGTAATCTTGTAAGCACGCTCATTTAGATACTAGTAAGAGAGAACTCGTACACACAGTACACGCACACGTGAGACATGTGATTTCATGTTAGATATGTGACTTGTTGTAATTCATGTGATTGATAAATAAACTTGTGTTCTTAATATGTGTATTGATTGTTATATGCTAGTAATCTGGGTCACAATTGGTATCATAGCGAGATCAGACTAATCAGAAAGGTGAAATTTTGTTTCAAGAAAAGTTACTGTTCGTCGTTATTATTTCATCGATCGAATTTGTAAGAGAATGATGATTTGGAAGAGAATTTGGATTCATAGTGATCGATTAGAGAAGTGGAACATTCTTTGTTGTGGTTGGAAATAGAATTGATCAACAGATTAGTATAATTTGATCAAAGTTTCATTTTCCAGAAACTTTTTGTTCGAAGACTGCCATGGATCGATTTCTTCTTCAATAGTTATTCGTAGAAAAATTCCTGACACAGGGTTAATCACGATGTTACTATGATCATTTGTACAAAATTTCTGAGTCAAACATCAAAGTTTGAGTGGATTTCAGTGGAAAAGTCAAGAAAAAATGTCAAGATTCAAAGAATTCACAGACTTGTTGAAGAACTCGCAAGTAGAACTCGCAGACTTAAGGAATTCGCATCTCACAGAGAAAAAAATTGTTATTAAGGGTAGAATTCGCAGAGTTGAGGAATTCGCACAAGATCTATATGAGAAGTATAGAATTCGTACAAGAGACATGTACGAAATGCTTAGAATTCGCAAGAGAGACACATACGAATTGTGTTGAATTCGCATCTGAGTGTTAGAAAATTCCAAGGGAGGAATTTGCATACAAGGTTATACGAAAACCTCAGATTTCGCACACTGTTATCCGCGAAAAGTTCAGAATTCGTACAACAAGCCTATACGAAAAGCTTAGAATTCGTATCCTTTTCACATCTTTTATGCGAATTGTTCTATACGAATTCTTGTACACGAATTCTATACTTGTGAATTTTTGCTTGTGTGTGATATACGAATTGTGCCTGCGAATTGTATTCTTTATGCGAATTGTTATATACGAATTGTGCTTGTTGTGAGTATCATACGAATTCTTGTCTTGCAAATAGTGATATACGAATTCTTTACTTGTAAATCATTTTTGAGTGATTTTTCTGATTTTCTGATTAAGGATCATTTCTAGCATTTTTTTTCTGACTGTGATTAAAGTTTCTAATTTTTGCTAACTATCATTTCAATCTCATTTTTCTACAGATTTCAAGATGTCTCAGGGTTTCAGCTATGATTTTGAAAAGATGAATATTTCTGAAGCAAAAGCCAATGTTAAACGACTTGTTGGTCAGTTATTAAGATACACCAGCATGGCCCTTGATTGTGAAAAGGATAATACAAAGCTCAAATCTGAGATATCACCTCTTAAAGCTGAGAACAAAAATCTGAAGATTCAGAATGCATCTCTTCTTGAACAGATTAATAAATTGAAGGATGATAAAGATGTAAAGAAAGTTTTTATTTGTTCAGAATGCATTACTAATTCTAAAACTAATTTTTGCAGGAATTATTGAAGCAAAAAAAAAAAAGAAATTTCAAATATGCAAGCCAAGTTGAAAAGGTCTGAAAGTCTTAATTCTAGCTCTACATGGTCAAAGAAGGAGTTGATGGAAAGAGAGCTAGATGAGCTTAGAAGAAGAGAAAATATTGCCAGTGAGACATCTGATGGACTTAGAAAGTCAAATTATCTACTCTATGATAAAATAGATAAGTGTTCAGTCTTGAGGTTGAGATTAACATGATGAAAGAAAAAGCAACCCAAGACAGAGACAACATTAAAGTCCAAGATGAGATGAAGAAGACTAAGAAGAAGAGAAAAGAAATTGAGAGAAATAATGCTGAGCTGAAGAATAAAATATCTGAATTAGAAGCTCAAATGGATATAGAGAAGAAAGAAAGAGTTGATTTTGAGAAAGAAAGAAAATCTTATGCTCAAAAGTTTTCTGAATTTTCCAGAAAAGCTTTTGAAGAAAAGAAATCCATGGAGCTGAAATGCATAAAGCTTTCTCAACAAGTTTCAGACTTTGAGAAAGTAATCATTCTAGAGAGAGATAAATTTGAAAAGGAGAAGAAGAAAGTTGAACAGAAGAATGTTGGTGTATTCAAGGAGATATCTGAACAGAGAAATAATGTTGAAAAAGATTTTGAGGAAGAAAGAAGAGTGTTTGAGACTGAGATAGAGAAGCTGAACAAGAAACTATCTGAACTGTCATCAACTATTCTGAATGAAAAGAAGACGAAGTCTGAACTGCAAAAGAAGTTTGATCTGATGACAAAGGAAAGAAACAGTTTGTCTAAAAAGATCAAAGAACTTGAAGAGATCATGTTCAAGGTGAAGTTAATTGAGTCAAAGACTCCAAAATCAATTGCTCAATCACCGAGAGATGATCTAGCTGCATCCGAATGCTCATTCAAATCAGCAGCAAGTTCAATTTTCACACATGTTTCTATTAATCATTTGTTTGATGTAAATGATAACCATACTTCTAAACTTAAAGAACAAATTTGTCTTTCTAAACTTTTCTATGACAAAAATGTTGATGGTTCAGGTAATACCAAGAAGGACAAGTCTCACAAGAAAAGATTTTGGAAAAGGAAAGATGAAAAAGAAAAAGAAAAATGGATGTGGATAGTGAAAGGTTCCTCGGAGGAGAAGAAGGAACAGAAATCATCTGAGAATGCATCTAATGCTAAAAGGAACAGTGCTCCTAAAGGTAAAACTTTTGGAAAACCTGATCTGGTTTACACTATTAATCAATTGATCAAGTTAGCTCAAAAGAAAATTAGTTGTTCCTACTGCGGTTCAAATGATTTTGTTAATAAAAACTATGAAAATAGATGGTATGGTTCTTATTTTATCTCTCCTACTAGAACTGCAACTAATAATTCAGGATCCAAATACCAGTGGATACCAAAAGCTGAATCTATGTTGCAAGCACCCATGGTTTAAGGGGGAGAAAGAACTAAGACTTTTGAATACAATAGTTCAGAACTTGTTCTTCAAAGAACAATGACTTATATACAAAGCAGTCTAGGACTCATACTTTGGAGAAACAACAATGGCTCTTGGATAAAACAGTTCAAGACCCGTTCCTCTATGTTTCAGAACTATGGTTTCTGATTACATCAGATCAGGACCCGATCTTATTTGGTAAATTGAACATTACTATTCTCACCGGAGAATATGTAATAATGGTTTCTGAATACGTTAGCTCAAAACCCGTACTCAAATGTTTTTCTTCCGATGGATGCTTAACTAATAACATCTTTTCTAGAAGTTTTTTGATTTGAGAGGGAGTTAGTGAATTAAACTGCTATATTTTTTAGGGGGAGGAGATAATAGTTAGTTATACTTTCATTGTTATATTTATGATAAATTGACTTTTTACAAATATTAAGGGGGATAATATCTGATGTTTTGTCGAGGATACTTATACGATGATATTCATTTCAGGGGGAGTTAAGGATTTTGTTCTAAAGGTATATATTTATAATCCTTACACTCTATCACTTGTTTAAAGATGAACAACTTTCACTTGTGAAAATCATTTTTGAATTAAATGTTTAAACCACTTCGCATTCTCAAATGTTTTATGAATTTCGAAGTGTGATTTTAAATGATTTTTTTGGATACTTTGATGACTATCTGACCATGTGTTCTTAAAGAAAAATACTTGTGTATTTTCTTTTCATATACTTTGTCAAGTATTCATACACACAACGGTTCAGTACAATATTTCTTGACTTTGTTATTACCATGTATCAAAAGTTTAATCTTTCTATGGTAATACTCCCGTTTGTATTCTATGTTGTTTGAATCAGACGTCATTTCTATACTGAAATGTGCTTTCATTGTTAAAATGTTTATATTTTGTTCGTATAAACATTTTACGTCTTTGATTTCCCAAAATATTTTTCTTCATGATAATTTGATGTGATTAAATCATTGTCAGATTCTCAAAACATTTCTATTCATTTCATGATTATTCATTCATATAAAGTTTTGAGAAATCTTAAATGCTTAAAATGCTCAAATTTCATTCTTATCTGTTATGAGCATACATACACTGACAAATGATTTCTTGTGCTTAAATGTCAAGAAAATCATTGAGGCAATACATTATTTTAGGAAAATACATGAGATTCAATGTGTGAGCTTAACAGAACTTCCATGGATTCACGATAACCAGTGTTTCCTACCCTGGAAGTAATCCTTAGAGTGATTGAGGGGAGAGGGGTCAAAAGATTGAGAGCGGTGTGTGAAGAGGTAAAATGGAAATGAAAGATTGGTTAGAAGTGAGCTAAAATGATTAAAAGAAAGAGGGTTTGAGATCGGAGTAAAAGACTATTAAACTCTGCACCAAATCTTTCTGAGCCGGGCAGCCACATCTACTGATTGGTTCACATTCTTTGGTGACCATCATTAAAACAGGCAGTGAACCCATGCCAACTCTTGCAAACAACCCCACCAGCTACTCATTCTTTTCTTAAAAAGAGAATGTTTCACATTTTCTGGGGAAGCAACACATAAGCTATTGGTTCTTCATTTGGAAGATACTGATATTGAAAAAGAAGGAAATTTGCCCCACCTTCGACCCTTTATCATGCACAATTATTGGAAATTTTCAAGAACACAAATTGTTTTCTGAAAATATGGACTTGGATCGAATTTTCATTGTTTTGTTGATGTTAGATCATAAGATTGATCTTGTTGTAATCCAAATCTTATTTAAAACACATCTTATTTTCACTTGCACAAGATTTAATCACAAAATCAGACTGCATTTTTCGAATTCGTGGATCTTGAGTAGCAAAAATGTTGAACTCTGTGATTAGATTTTTACACTGTAAATTGTCATTTTTAGTTACTTTGATCTGTTAGAAAAGTGTTTAAAAGTGATTTTCGATAATTGATTTGCAGTTTGTGAGGATCAATTTTTCAATTAATCAATTTGGATCGATTGGTGAAACAAAGAACCTGAAGAACACGCAGAGTTCTTGAAAAACACGCACATCAAGTCACTAATCTTGCAAGTTTCGAATTCTTCGATTTGCGAGTTTGTGAAAACACGCAGACAGGCATGAGCGCGTTCTATAAATCCGCAAGACCTTATCTGGGCGTTCTAATGTTACTTCAGCTTGCGAGTTTAAGTATCAAATTCAGTATGCGCGTTTCAGACTGATTCGACTTGCGTGTTTCAGTCTCGATTTGACTTGCGCGTTTTAGTTCAAATTCAATCTGCGCGTTTTATTTGTTTGACTTGCGCGTTTTATGATACTTAATTTCAAATTGCTTGCGATTTCAATTCAAATTGACCTGCGTGTTCAATTTCAGATTCAATTGACTTACAATTTCTGATTCAATTTTCAGGACGAGTTCAAATTGGCTTGCGTGTTTCAAGTCTTTAAATCTGCGCGTTCTGTTATTTCCAATCAAATTGATCTACGAAGTTTCAATTCTTCTAATTGATTTGTAGACCTTCGAAAAATTGGAAATCAGGCGCTGATTCAAATTGGTATAACCTGTGATTGCAAGTTCAAATTGAGAACAATCTGCGAGTTCCATACCAATTGATTTCCAATTTCATATAGCTTGCGAGTTTCGTTCAATCATTCTTTTATGCAGCCTGTAGGTTCTAGTGTTCAAAGTTGTTAAATTTGCGAGTTTCATTCCAATTGTTCTGCAAGTTCAACTACACAGTCTGCAAGTTCAAGTGATCCAAGTGATTTGAGAGTTTGAGCACAAGTGCTTTGAGAGTTTCAAAGATAGAATTTTTTTTTCTGAGATATTTTTTGTGTGCTGATCTAAGTTTGACTTTCAGTTAAACTGTTCTGAATTGTTTAGGAACGATCATTCTAATCAAGCTAATCATTCAAGATGTCTTCTACAGGCAAACATTCTACTGCAGAGAGAAAGCAGATGATCAGCAACAAAGATTTGGAGCCTATCATTTTAATTCCACGTATTATAGTGGATGGAAAGGAAATAGTGCCTGAGATACCAAGAAAAGAAGCTGAACAAGATAGACTGAAAGATCAGAATTCAGAGCTTCTTAAGCAAATTCAGGAGTTGAAATTTAAATTGTCAAATTCTGATAAAACTCCTGTTTGTACAAAATGTACTGATCATGCTAAATCCGATTGTGCAGGTATCATCAGTGCAAAAGAGAACGAGATAAGAGAGAAAGAGAAAGACATAAGAGAGAAAGAGAAAGAGAAAGAGATTAAAGAAAGAGAAAAAATCATTGTTCTAAAAGAAAAAACAATTATCACATGTGAAAAAGAATTAAAATTGAAAGAGAAAAAGATTGAAAAACTTCAAAGCCAACTGAAGACGACTGAAAAGAAATCATCTGAGCTGAAAGATGAATCAGTCAAGCTTCAAAACAAGTTTAAGACTTTTGAAGACAAAATATCTGCCTTGGAGATACAGAATGCTGAACTGTCAAAAAGCATCCAAGCAGATAAGGAAAATTCAAATTTGGAGAAATCTTATACTCAAAAGATGTCTGAACTTTCCAAGAAAGCTAACCAAGAGAAGAAGGATTTAGAGCATAGATGTTTCAAACTTTCTAAGCAAGTGTCAGAATTTGAAAAGATAATAATCACTGAAAGAGACACTTTTGCGAAAGAAAGACAAGTTCTTAAAGCCAAAATAACTGAACTTCCCAATCAGATTTCTACTTTACAAGACTTGCTCGAAAAAGAAAGACATATTTTCAAAGAAAAGAAGCAGTCTTATGAGCTTGAAAAGAGAAATACTGGGATTTTCAAAGATATTTCTGAAAAGAACAAGAACTTGGGAAAAGATTTTGAGCTTGAACGCTTACATTTTGAATCTGAAATATCAAAGCTCATATCCAAAATCACTGTTCTCTCATCAGATGTCCAAAATGAAAAGAAGACCAAATCTGATTTGAAACAAAAGTTTGACACACTGAATTCTGAAAGAAACATTCTATCCAAAAAGATAAAAGACTTGGAAGCTGCAAATAGTGAAATGTCAGAAAAAATTACAGCTGATGTGATTAATCAATCACCTGTTGATAATTCAACAGAATCAGTCTGTTCTTTCAAAACAGCTTCAATTTCTATTCATGATCAAAATGTTTTCAAAAAGAACAGTGTCAAATCTAAAATTGTCAAATCAAGTCAGATTCGACCATCAAATCTATTTTATGACAAATCTGTTGATGGACCAACGAGCTTCTATGTTAAATCTCTTGGAAAGCAATCAAAGAAAAATCAGATGGTCTGGAGAGTTAAAGATTCTTCAGAGGATGAGAAAAAGAAAGACAAAGCATTCGCATCCACATCCAAAGCCAAAGAGAACAGAGCTTATAAAGGTAAATCTTTTGGTAATTCTGATATATATTACTCGACTAATCATTTGATCAGGGTTGCTCAAAAGAAGATTTGCTGTTCTTACTGTGGAACGAATGACTTTGTAAGTAAAAACTTTGTTAATTACTGGTATGGATCATATTATGTAACCCCCACAAGAACTGCAACTAACACTTCAGGACCCAAATACCAGTGGGTACCAAAAGCTAAAACTGTGTTGCAGGCACCCAAGGTTTAAGGGGAAGCATAGAACACAGGCTCTTGGATAATACAACTCAAGACCCGTACTTCAATGTTAAGAACTAAGGCTTTTGAACAAAACAGTTCAAAACCCGAACTTTCATGTAAAGGATTGTGGCTTCTGATCACATGACAGATCATGACCCGTTCTTTAAGGTTTAAAGATAAGGATATTTTGTAAATATCCAGGGGGAGCTTATCTGATATAAATCATTCTATAATGATTTGAGGGGGAGCATAAAGGTAAATATCTTCTATTCTAGATCTCTAATTGTTTGAAAGAAGAACAACTTTCAAGCATGAAAAACAGTTTCTTAAATGTTCAAACCACTTCTGGTTCTCAAAAGATTTAATGAATTTAGAAGTGTGATTTTAAATGTTTCATTTTTGAGCTTTAATGTTTAACTGACCGTGTGTTTCCAAAGATCAATACTTGCATATTATCTTGTCTTTATACTGTAAAGTATTCATACACATCAGTACAATACTTCATTTGAATTTGTTATTACCATGTCTCATAACGACCAAATTTTTCGATGGTAATACCCTCGTTTGCTTTCAAATGTTGTTGAGCATCATTCATCATTTCAAATTTGTGCTTTCATTGCTACATTGTTTATATTTGTTCATATAAACAAACTATCAATTCTTTGATACCCTAACCATTTCATTTGATCTGATTGATACATTGTCAGATTCTCAAAACAATTCTCTTGAGTTCATTTCATTCAATCAATATCCTTGTTTTGAGAGATCTTCAAAGTTCAATTGCTCAAATCTTAAATGAGCATACATTTTGACAATGTTATCATATATTTTTATGCTTAACTGTTCAAGTTAAATTGTTGAACAACCAATCTTAATAGGATATCTTACATGGGATTCATGTGTGAGCTTATAAGAACTTCCATGGATTCATGTTTACTAGTGTTTCCTACCCAGGAAGTAATCCTAGAGTGATTGAGGGGCGAGGGGTCAAAATCAAAGAGTGGGGGAGATAACTCATCCGGTTGAGTTTTTCTCATTGTGTGGAGCGGAAAAATGTAAATGAGAGTTTGGTTAGAAGTGAGCAAAATGTTAAAAAGAAAGAGGGTGTGAGAACAGAGTTAAAAGAATATAAAAATCTGCACCAAACACTTTCTGAGCCGGGCAACCACATCTTCTGTTGGTTCACATTCTTTGGTGACCATCATTGAAACAGGCAGTGAGCCCATGCCAACTCTTGCAATTACCCCACCAACCACTCGCTTCTTTCTTAACAAAGAAATGTTTCATTTTCTTTGGGGACGCAACATATCTGCTATCTAGTCTTCACTCGGAAGATTTAGATATTGAAAAAGAAGGAAAGTTTCCCCACCTTCGCACCTCTTTCATGCACATTGAGTTCGTGTAATATCTGTTGCTGTCTTAACAGTTTACACAATTTGAGCCTTATGAAACACAATCATTGTGCTAAATTCTTTCATACACAAGCATGAGCACACAGAAAATTTGTTTTTCTGTCAGAACATTCATAGATAAACCTTGTGTTTTTCAATGATTGAATGGAAGTCCTGGGGAGTCATCATCAAACCAGCTCCTTAAATTGTACATTTGTTGTACATAGTAACTCCGTGTTACTAACAGGCACTCTTAACTGTTTCATTTGTTGAATCAGGGTTACAACGTTCATTATATCTGGATTTGAAAAGATTCAGGTATATACAGTTCATGATTCAGCTATTCAGATCAAAGGGCAAAAAATGTCAAATGTATCTCAAACGGGGAGAATATCTGTAAAAGGGGGAGATTCAAAGAAAGTGCTGAAATTGAGGATGTTTTGATGATTATGGTGCTCACAATCATCAAAAAGGGGGAGACATCTACAAAGATCAATTTCAAATCAATTTCAAAGCTATAAAGTGATGAAGAAAGTTCAAAGTCAAGATTTGTGCCATAAAGTGATGAAGAAAGTTCAAAGTCAAGATTTGTGGAGATTTCTGAAATTTCAAATCAGTTGAAAAGAAATCATTCTCAAAAGATTCTGAAGACAAGACCAAATTAAGAAGATTCGTGAAAGTTTATTTTTCCGAAGATGGTCAAGAGATCAAAGAGATGAAGATACATGATCAGAGATTTCTCAAAGTTCAAAGATGAATTTTTCAAAGAATTTTTCAAAGGTTTGTTTAAGACTTGTTGACTTTCCAGAGATGCAAAGTGTTAAAGACTTTTTAAGATTCTTCAAAGTCTGAAAGACTGAAGATTGTTAGAGTCTCAAAGTTCAAGACTGTCAGAGACAAAAGTTGAAGAATCAAGTGCTGAAGACGAGTGTCAATTTTTTTTTAAATCTTGAATACAAAGGGGGAGATTGTTAGTGTATTATTGTATCCAAGATTTAATAGGAAAAGTCAAGTCAAGATAAGTCAACAAAGTCAATGTTTGTAAAGTCAATATGAGTTTACTTAGGTGTTAAGCATGTAGTTTTAGTCCTTGGTATAAATACCTTGGTTTGTAATAGTTTGTAAGTGGTCTTAATTGCTATATACATATGACTACATTTCTCTCTCTACTCTCTCTCTAGAATAATACTATCATATCTTGATTGAGAGTGTTTGAACAGCTTGATTGAATTTGGGAAATTACAATTTCAGAGTCTATGTATAAAGTTTGTTGTCTCATTGGTTTACATTATTTTGAGCCTGATAAAGCAATCATTGTGCTAATTCTTTCATAACACAAGCACAAGCACATAGAAAATACGTTTTTCTGTCAGAACATTCATAGAAAATACTTTGTGTTTTTCAATGATTGAATGGAAGTCTTGGGGAGTGAGCGTCATCTCAAGCTCCTTACATTGTACATTCGTTGTACACAGTAACTTTGTGTTACTGATAGGCATTCCTAACTGTTTCATTTGTTGATTCAGGGTTACCATTCCAATTTGTCTGAATTTGAAAATATTCAGATAAATACATTCATGAATTGACGACTCATTCAAATCAGACAAAAGATTCTTTCCTATTACTCTTTGGGGGAGATTGACCATTCATTGTCAAAGGGAGATATTGTTCATATTTCACCACAAGAGGGAGATTGTTAATCATGAAGATTGTGCTTATCAGATGGTTTGGGGGAAATCAATCAAAGACTGTGCTGACATTGAAAAAGTTTTAATGATTATGATTCTCATAATCTATACTACTTTATAAACCATTTGGGTTGCTTTTCTTAAAAACAAATTCCTAAGCATAATGTACTACCATCTAATGCTAAATTACTTAAATTTCAACTTTACAAGTAATTCATGCACCATGTACAACTTGTTAATGCTTAAAAAAAATCAGATGCTCCCTAAGCCAGTGTCCCCTTCCAAGAAATCGATTCCAGCTCCCAAAGATGTCGATTCCTTCTCCCAAGGCGACGATCCCACTCCTTTTTTTCAATTTCAAATCTTGCGACTTCAGATTATATCTACAGATTTTGATTATACGTTGCATCGTTTAAGGTTAGGGTTCTCGTTAGTTCTGACCGTGGGTGGAAGGCCACACATGATGCAGGGTTTTTTTATCTCCTGTTGTCGATGCAGGGTTCTCCCAAATGTCGATCGGTTTGTGTTTGCTCGAAGACACAAAGGTATGGTTCTTCTCCTTTTGTTCTTCTATCTCTGTTTGTTCTTCTCTCAAGGGTTGTTTTGTTTTGTGTATGTTCTTCTCTCAAGGGTTCTAGGGTTCTGCTTCTCTCAATCTCTTGAGGTACGTTTTTACATCTGCAATCGATTTCTTACGGTTACATCTGCAATCGATTTCTCTCAATTGATTTCTTTGGGTTTTTGGGAATAATCTGATATTTGATTTTGGGTTTTATGCCCATTTGCATCGATTTCTTTGGGTTTTTGGGAATAATCTGATTTCTGATTTTGCCTTTCGTTTTGCAATCGATTTCTCTCAATCGATTTCTTTAGGTTTTTGGGAATAATCTGATTTTTGATTTTGGGTTTTATGCCCATTTGCATCGATTTCTTTGGGTTTTGGGTTTTATGCCCATTTGCATCTGATTTCTGTTCTTGTTTTGTTTCTAAATCAACGTTTTACATCCTCAGTTGGTTTTGCAAGCATTAATCCAAGTACATTATAGATTTTAAAAAATAAATTTTGTCTTTCGTTTTTCTTTTTCTCCTAAGGGATGAACATCGTTTACAAATTTTGGTGAAAAAGAATTTTTCAATTTTTCAGCATGTTTCTATTTAGTCTTTGGTTTATGTTTTTTTAATTTCTATTTTTTTTGTTTCTTTGGGTTTTTGAGAATAATCTGATATTTGATTTTGGGTTTTATGTCCATTTGCATCGATTTCTTTGGGTTTTTGGGAATAATCTGATTCCTGATTTTGTCTTTGGTTTTGCAATCGATTTCTTTGGATTTCTTTGGCTTTTTGGGAATAATCTGATTTTTGATTTTGGTTTTTACACATTTTTTTACTTCGATTGTGATGATATAGCTATATGATTTTGATATAGTTTGCTTTGATCCCTTTTTATGATGATGTGTTTTGGATGCCAAAACTCCATTTGTAGATGTGATCATTACAAAAAAGATTGCAAAAAGGACCTACTTTATTTGGTGTATAATCATAATTTTACATGTTTTGTTGGTTTTGATGGTTTTGTGGGATAATTTTCAAAGTTTTACACTATGGGTGTTGAGATGGGTTTTTTTACTAGCTTTGAGTGTTTTTGTACGTTAAAAGGGTAAATGAGATGGTTTTTGTATGAGCCAAATATCTTACCTGCTTCGATTTTGTATTTGTTCTTATATTGAGAAATCTTGGAGCTTCAACGGGTACACATTTTCATTTTTTGAGTTTTTCTTCAATAACAATTTTCAGTTTTTATTTTATATTTGTTTTTTATGGTTTACATTCATCATAATTCCTTTTCAAGTTTTTTTTTTTCGTTTATAATCAACTTAGGTTTCAATCCATTTTGCATTCATTGATTTTGAGTTTTATTCTTTTGTTATTTATGTTTCTTATCATGTGTTTGTTGAAAGTCCTCAAAGAAGCTATTTGATATTTTCTAACCCACATTAGAAATTAAGAGAGTTTATCATTTAACAGTTTTTCGACAATTATCAGTTGCACCCATTTAGCAATTGGAGTTCACTTTTTATGCTAAGCAAGAGGTCTACCTTCTCTTCCCATCTCTTTCAATGTTGTTTGAGTTGGATTTTCATCTAGCAACATCAATGATTTTGTTTGGATTTTCACTTTTCATGCTAAGCAAGAGGTCTACCTTCTCTTCCCATCTCTTTTTTAATGTTGTTTGAGTTGGATTTTCATCTAGCAGCATCAGTGATTTTTTTTGAATTGACCATTTTGATCTCTATGGTCTATGGAAATAAACGGTACAATGTGATTTTGTTTGAAATGACCATTTTGTTTTTACTCTGATCGATTTTGACTTTTGCACCACATATATCTTGGCGATTGCAAGCATCTTTCGTTTGTTAATTGGTTAGTGTGAAATTGTATTTTGCAGTGGAGATGTTTACATATTAATGTACCTTGCGATTTCCGTATGTAGATGACAAGGTTTAGCTCATTTTTTGACAGGAAGAGAGCAAACTTGAAGTAATCCCTTTTCACCTTCATGTTGCTTAGTGCAACTGTTAATTGTTACTAGCAATAAAAGGATTACGGAGCTGAATATTTACTATCTTATTGTAACTAAATCCTATCTTCTGGCCTTCGAAAATGATAGGTTTTTTATTGAAAATAATGGTTCTCTTGATCTATCTAATGTGAAATTAGTGCTAATAAGCATTATATTTTTTTTGATTATTTGCATGAATTAAGGATATCACAGATGGGGATATTATTGATTGGGTACACATCTCTCATTGGCCATCTGTTGATCACCCGTTCCTCAAAGACCATAAAATCCGGGTATGTAACCACCTTCAAGATTTATCTTTAAGAAAATTTATCTTTTAATTAGTTGTATCTTCTAATGGTTATTGTTTTTATGCAACTATCAAATTGTTCATTTTCGAGTTTCCAACTTCTTTGAGAGATTTAATTTGGTTTATGTTGTACATATATCTTCATTTCGTGATAGAAATTTAACCCCACATTTACTACTACTTAAAGTTTAAAAAAGGTGGAAAACAAACCAAAAAACCCAATGCAAAATAATATGTTAAATGGCATTGTTTTAGAGGTAGTCTTGAACCCACTATATTGGTAAAGTACTAAATTACCCACTATATCTATAAATTATTTTAGAGATTGGCCAAAAACAGTCTTATATTCCCATCAAACTTGAACTAAAAGGTAGGCTGAAAAGAAAATTTATCTTGATGAAGGTTTCAGATACGTATCTAATCGAAAGTACAAAGAGGATTTTCATGATTTAAAGTTCAAATTTATCAGCTTCTGGTTTTTAAATTGCGTTTTCTGGTTCATTATGTTCAGATTTTGGTCAAGATTGTTGTATTTTTAATTTGTTAAGGTTTTGTTTTCATGTGGATAGTTTGCTAAGGTTCAATCAAAGGAGGTAAACTTATCTTCTTTAATTTAATGTAAGGTTTGTTGCCATTGTTATTGGTTCTTCATAGATTGACACATCACATATATTCTTTCCTGTTTCTTCAAATCAATATATTTTATTGCATTTTAGTTAGGTATCATATATTACAAATGCAACCTCATAGACATGTTACATACAATATTAAATAGCTGCTATCTTTTGGTTTTGGAACTATATACTACCGCTGAACTACCAAACCACCAAGGTTTAGGTCCGTTGGCTAATTTTAGTAATTATGATAATTGCAGGAGACAGTATGGGAAAGTGTCGGTCTAACACAATGTTTATATCAAGTTTATAGAAACGACACAATAAGATTACCAATCTGTATTGATTATAACAAATGGTTACAAGGTTGATCGATTCAAGCTATTTTGTGTTCTCTCTGTTTTTCTCTCTTTTTACACCTTTTAGTGTGTGTTTTTGTGTGTCGATTATGATCTGATCTTTTGAGAGTTGGTAGAGAAACACAATATCTAAAACTTAATGTGTCTAACACACTACCATAATATCTAGATTTAATATCTAGATATTATTTCTAACTAAATAATATAACTAACTAAATAACTAGAAACTAACTAAGTTAACTAATATCTAACAAACTAGATATTAATTTAACTAGTACAATAATAAACAATTACATTGACATTTATTATAAACGACATAGACTTTAATATCGAGAGTCGACGTTTCGGCTTTAGCTTCAGATTGCGATCTTCAGATTGGATGATCTTGAATCCAATGAGACTGTGGTCTAACAATCTCCCCCTTTGGATCAAGATCATTACGAAAATGATTTTATCAATTCAGTCTTCTTGTTCAGCTCAGAAGATGCAATCTCTTTCTCTAGCTCTTAAATCAGCATGTCTTCAGAATACTTGCTTTTGAAGATTTCAATCTTGGACGTGATTCTTAAAACATGTGATCTTTGCCATTTCTTGTGTCAAAAAAAAAAATTGTTAGACCACAGTCTCATTGGATTCAAGATCATCCAATCTGAAGATCGCAATCTGAAGCTAAAGCCGAAACGTCGACTCTCGATATTAAAGTCTATATCGTTTGTAATAAATGTCAATGTAATTGTTTATTATTGTACTAGTTAAATTAATATCTAGTTTGTTAGATATTAGTTAACTTAGTTAGTTTCTAGTTAGTTATATTATTTAGTTAGAAATAATATCTAGATATTAAATCTAGATATTATGGTAGCGTGTTAGACACACTAAGTTTTAGATATTGTGTTTCTCTACCAACTCTCAAAAGATCAGATCATAATCGACACACAAAAACACACACTAAAAGGTGTAAAAAGAGAGAAAAACAGAGAGAACACAAAATAGCTTGAATCGATCAACCTTGTAACCATTTGTTATAATCAATACAGGTTGGTAATCTTATTATATCGTTTCTATAAACTTGATATAAACATTGTGTTGGACCAACAATTGGTATCAGAGCCTGATTAAGATCAAATCAAGTTTTTGAAGAAAAACGACTCTGTGTTCTTGTTTGAAAATCGATTTTGAGTTTTTGAGTGTTTTAGGTGTTAAAATCGATCAGGTTGTGATCGATTAGCATGCTAGATCGAGTTGTGTGTGATTAATTTCAGTATAGAGCTTTAATCGAGTTCCATTTTGTGATTTTAGTGAGAAAACAGTCAAGTGAAAAAGTTACTGTGCTATCAAATTAATATTCAAAAAGTGTGTTTTATCGAGATTGAGTGATTGCAATAAGTTTAAGAAGTGTTTTTAGACATATTGGTAGGATTTTGTACTGCTAATCATCAAAGATACAGGTTTTTAGTCGGATTTTTCGAAGATCAGTCGAACTTGCTCAAACCAGAGGAAGAACACACGCAAAGCTCACTTTGCGTAACAAACTCAACTCGCAAAGTCCACTTTGCGCTACCAACGTGATACGCAAAGCTTACTTTGCGCATCTAACGTGATACGCAAAATTCACTTTGCGCATCACGCCTGATACGCAAACCCTACTTTGCGCATCTCAAGCAATACGCAAAGTCCACTTCTCGGATCCAACAGCATACCCAAAATTCACCTCTCGATACACTGAATACCAAGAACCTCACTTCTCGGATCAAGAAGGAAACGCAAAGCTCACTTTGCGCATCCAACTTAAAATGCAAAAGTTCACTTTGCAAAACCCTCTTGAAACGCAAAGCTCACTTTACGCATCGAACTTGAAACGCAAAGCTCACTTTGCGCAACCCACGTGATATGCAAACCTCTCTGCTCCAATCCAGACTTAGAATTTTCTTCAAAATGACATCCAGAGAAGCCCTTGCAATAGGAACTGACACCAAGCCACCAGTTCTTTTTAAAGGAGAATATGAACAGTGGAAGGATCGGTTTCTGAACTTTATTGACAAACATGAGCTGGGTGAATTCATCAGGAAATCTATAGAAGAAGGGGTTATGAAACCAGTCACGACGACTCGCTTGGTTGGAAATGTGCCGACTAAAGTTGAACTTAAGTTTCATGAGTTAGGAGATGATAACCTCAGAAGATCCAAGGGCGACAGATTAGCTAAGTCATACATTTTACAAGGAATTTCAAACGAAATATATGTAAAGATTGACAGCTACAAGGCCTCCGGCAAAGAAATGTGGGATCAGCTTGAAAAGATGATGCTGGGGTCGAAGGTTGGGAATCAACTTAAAATCTCCAACTGCCTAAATAATTATGAAGAATTTAGAGGCAGGGTGGGAGAAACTTTAGAAGAAACCTATGACAGGTTTGTGACTTTGCTGAACGAACTTAGCAAAAACAAAGTCCACAAATCTCAAATTGAGCTGAACGTCAAATTCCTGAGTATTCTTCAACCGGAATGGAAAAGATTTGCTAGGCAGATGAAGCAAATCAAAGATTTGAATGAGATTCCACTTCATGAGGTGTATGAAACCCTCAGACAAAATGAAGAAGAGGTGGATGAAATTCTAGATGAAAATAGGTAGAAAGGAAAGACAGTTGAAGACACAGTTGCTCTTGTTGTCAGGAAGAAGAAGAACAAGACAATTGTGTACGAATCAGAAGAAGATGAAGGTTATGCAAACTCTAAAATGGATGAAAATGAACAACTGAAGCAAGCAATGATTCTGCTGTCAAATGCTTTTCAGAAAAAGTTCTACACGAAGCCAAGTTCAAACAGTTAGAGATATTCTTCTGGTCCAAACAACTACATCCACAAGGAAAGGGTTGAAGGAAGTAGATATGAAGGAAAGAGATTTGAAGGGAAAAGAACAGAGGAGAGGAAACCTGAAGAGAGAAGATTTCAGTTTGAAGCAAAGAGATTAGAGGAGAGGAAACCAGAAGAAAGAAAGTTCAAAGCTGAAGGATCCAGTCAGCCAGAACCACCAACGTGCTACAACTGTGGCAAAACAGGTCACTTTGCCAAGGACTGCCGAAGGCCAAAAGTCAGAAACTCTGATTATTACAAGAACAAGATGCTTCTTGCAAAGCAACAGGAGGTTGGTAAGGCACTGATGGCTGAAGATGAATACTGGCTTGATCATTCAGATGATGAAGAAGAGGATGAAGAGAGAGATGAAGCAGTCAACATGTGCTTGATGGGAAAGATAGAATCAGATGCTGACCCTGATTCAGATAATGAATACGAGGAGGTATGTAATTTATCAGATTCAAATTTCATGAATAAAATGTATGCCATGAGTTTAAAACAAAAAGAGTTAGAATCTAATCTTGAGCGAGAAAATGGTGTTAATATTGACAAAAACCAACTGATACAGAAACTTAGCAATGAAATTGCTGAGAAGAAAGTATTGGTTGAGATTTTACATAAAGATAATGACACCAACGCAAAGGAAAAGACAATAATTCTTAAAGAGAATTCTGAACTCAAGTCTCAATTGACAAAGAGTGGGATTGATTTATATGAGCTTAAAGAATTGCATTCTTCATGTATCAAAGAAAACTTTTCTTTACATGGAAAATTAAAAAGTTTGGAAGAGAAGTTATATAAAATGGGTCAAACTGAACAGACTATTCATCTGAATAAACCCAAAGATGAAATAGAGAGATGGGGAATCGGTTATAAGAATCCTCACTGTCTACAAAAAGGGATGTCTGAAGTGCCAGGACTTTATGATCATCTTTCTATGCAATTAGCTCGTAGAATTCCTGAGTTTAAAACTTTCTGGACTAAACTATCTGAAAAGGATGAAGCCAACGAAAGTGAAAAACGTTTGAAATCATCTAAAGTTCATCTTCCATTTTATTATGCGAAATTGAATAATAGTTATGATGAAAATCCAATATATCAAAAGAAGAAAACTCTTTCAAGTGATTTCTTTCAGATGAAAGACTTTTGATGAATATTGAGCAAAAAGTTTTTTCAACTGTGTTTTCAAATTCTGTTATTTCTAAAGCTTCAAAGTCTGAGGACATGTCTGGTCTAGCTAATAAAGAGCTTGATTTTCTGAACTCTAACGATGGTTTAGATGATTGTTCTGAACAATTTGATTTTAATGCAAAACTTCTAACCATTCATCTTTTGTTAAGAAATCTTTGAACAAAACCAGTATGCCTGTTAATAGTGCAAAATCAACGAAAGTTGATAACTCAGTCTCTGTGAAAGCTAAAAATGCTAAAGGTAAGAATATATCTCAGCATTCACAGAAACCGAACACTACTGGTAATTCTAAGAAGAACCAATCGCTTGTTGCTCAAAGGTCTAACTCACCAGTTTCACATGTTTCAGATCTGAGCAAGCAAAGGCCCGAAGCTAATTCTCAATGGCAACCAAAACGGAAGCTTGACAAGACCGTTTTATCGTTTAGTAGTGTTAATTGTAATAAGACTTCGCTTAGTAAAGATGTTTTAATTGCTGATATTGCTGATAAAGCAATTATTTCAGTTATCTTTATCTGCTAGAAAGTCTTCTATTTATGATAAACATGTTTCTATCTCTTGTCAAGATTCTGAAAATTGGTTTGGCAATTTTCATGTGAATTCATCTCATACTAATTCTTCCAATGCATTTCAAAAGAAAAGAGGACCCAATTTGAAATGGGTACCAAAATCTTGTGCTAACACAGCAGGACCCAAATTCCAGTGGGTACTTAAGGCTAAATCTGTGTTGCAGGCACACAAAGCTTAAAGAGAATTCGACTTCTGATTATGTACAGATCAGGACTCGTTCTTCAATGTCAAAATAGTTTTTTGGATAATGCAGTTCAAAACCCGAACATCAAAGTCAAAATAGGCTTTTGAACAAATCAGTTCAAGACCCGCACTTCGATAATCAAAGTGAATATTCCAATGTTGTCGTATGAAGATCTAAATTTGTAATTTCTCTTATGCAGACTAGTCATACATGGTTCTTGGACAGCGGATGTTCCAAGCACATGACAGGGCAAAAAGAGATATTGTCCAATTTTAAAGACAAATATTGCGGAACAGTCAGATTTGGCAACTACCAGTTTTCTCCAATCATGGGATATGGTGATGTAAATCATGACAATGTCACGATCAAGAAGGTGAGCTATGTAGAAGGCTTACGACACAACTTGTTCATCATAGGCCAGTTCTGTGACAAAGACTTAGAGGTCAACTTCAAAGCCAAGAGATGTTCAGTTCGCAATGAAGAAGGCTAAGAACTCTTGGTCGGTACTCGAGAATCAGACCTCTACACAATCAATTTATCAAATGTCCAGACTGACAAGCAAGTTTGTCTATTAACGAAAGCTTCGATGCAACAAAGTTGGTTATGGCATCGAAGGCTCTCTCACCTCAACTTCAGGTACATCAACAATCTGGTCAGTGGAAAGCTCATCAAAGGACTTCTAGAGATCAAATATGAAAGAGAACATCTTTGTCCAACATGTGAAAAGGGAAAGATGAAGAGGGCTCCACATAAACCAAAACCTGAACCAAGTACAAGCGCTCCGTTAGAGTTATTGCATATGGACTTATGCAGTTCGATGCGAACTCAGAGTCTAGGCGGAAAGAAGTACATACTCGTGATTGTGGACGATTACTCGCGATACACATGGGTCAAGTTTCTACACTCAAAGGATGAGACACCAGATGTCCTCATCACATTCCTAACGACGAACCAGGTGAATCTGCAGAAACCGGTCAAGTTTCTACGAACAGACAACGACACAGAGTTCAAGAACAATAAAGTTGAAGAATATCTCAAATCTGTCGGGATTTCACATCAATACTCTGTTACTCGTACGCCTCAACAAAATGGAGTGGTCGAAAGAAGAAATCGAACGCTAGTCGAGGCTGCTCGTACTATGCTAAGTCAATCATACTTACCTCTATTTTTGTGGGCAGAAGCTGTATCGACCGCGTGCTACAGACAGAATCACTCCATGGTACATCGAAGATTCAAGAAGACTCCTTATGCGTTAATCAACAATCGAACACCGACAATCAAATATTTCCATATATTTGGGTGTAAGTGTTTCGTTCTAAATGATAGGGAGAGTCTAAATAAGTTCAGTGCTAAGGCGGATGAAGGAATCTTCATTGGCTATTCCTCGACATCAACTGCATTCCGTGTTTATCTAAAGAAGTCAAAAACGGTGATTGAAGGCATCAACGTCTCGTTTGATGAAGAAATGGCTTCCGAACAACAACGTTCAGAACCCGTAATAACAGGAATACTAGCTTCTAGGCAACTCAGTCCAGAACCTGCGTCTCAACAGAATAAATCAGATGAAGCATCAACTTCTTCTAACCATTTATCTGATTTAGATTTATTATTTGAATTGTTTTATGATGAATTTCTTGGATCTAATGTAAAGAAATCTGTTGTGGTTGACAGGATGGAAGACTTAACGATTACTCATCCAACCAGTTCAGATGTTCCTATTGAATCCAACGCCCCAATTCAACAAGAGATTACAATTCAAATGCCGACTCCAACAGTTGAAGAAGTGACAAATGGTAAAGATACAAAAGTAGCTGAAAAAGTAGGAGATACAATTCAGATCAATCTACAACCACAACAAGTTGTTCCTGCTGAGCCTTCTGAACCTATCACTTCAACTGAAATCATAATTCCTCCTGAACAAACAGAAGAAGGTACAAGTGGATTTGTAGATGATACAACTGACATACATTCATCTAATCCACTGCCTCATGAAAATAAATGGACCAAAGAGCACCCGCTAAGCCAGATTATTGGCGATCAATCAAAACCGGTGCAAACTAGGTCAGCATCAATGAACATGTGCATGCATGACTCCTTTCTGAGAAAGTTCGAGCCAACAAGAGTATCAGAAGCACTTGCGGATCCAGAATGGGTGATCTCAATGCAAGAAGAGCTGAATCAATTCGATCCACTTAAAGTCTGGAGACTCGTACCAAAGCCTAAAGGTAAAACAATTATAGGTACGAAGTGGGTTTTCAAGATAAAGAAAGACGAAGATGGTACCGTTATCCGAAACAAGGCAAGACTAGTAGCCAAAGGATACAGACAGGAGGAAGGAATTGACTATGACGAGACATATGCTCCTGTGGCACGATTAGAGGCAATCAAAATGTTTCTAGCCTACGCAGCCCACAAGAACTTCACGGTCTTTCAAATGGACGTGAAGACAACATTCCTGAATGGAATTCTGAAGGAGGAAGTCTACGTCTCTCAGCCAGAAGGTTTTGTCAATCAAGAGAAGCCGAATCACGTTTACATTCTCGACAAAGCACTTTACGGTCTGAAACAAGCACCTCGAGCCTGGTATGATGTCCTTTCCACTTTTCTAGTCAAGTCTGGGTTTTCAAAAAGAACGGTGGATACCACTTTGTTTATCAAAAAGGAAAAAGGCGATATCATTTTAATTCAAATCTATGTAGATGATATTATCTTTGGCTCTACAAATCCGAAGTACTGTAAGAATTTTGCAAACCTTATGGTGTCTAGATTTCAGACGAACTTGATGGGAGAGATGAATTTCTTTCTCGGTTTACAAGTAAAACAATTTTCATCGGATATTTTTATCAGTCAATCAAAATACATTAGGGATATTCTTCGGAAGTTCAAAATGGAAAATTCAAAACCGATTGGTACCCCAATGGCACCAGGTACTAATATTGGCACCGATCCTTCGGGAAAGGCTGTTGATGTTAGGACTTATCGAGGGATGATAGATTCTTTAATGTATCTTACTTCTAGTAGGCCAGATATAATGTTTTCAACATGCTTATGTGCACGATATCAGGCCAATCCTAAAGAAATCTATATGTCTGCTGTGAAGCGCATATTTAGGTATCTTAAAGGCACTGCAGATCTTGGTATGTGGTATCCTAAAGATACTAGTTTTGAACTAACAGCCTACACAGATGCAGATCATGCAGGTTGTATGTTAGACAGGAAGAGCACGTCGGGACATGTACAGTTCCTCGGTGACAAACTAGTAAGTTGGGCATCGAAGAAGCAACTTTGTGTTTCAACCTCCACGACCGAAGCAGAATATGTAGCTGCTGCTAGCTGCTGTTCTCAGGTCTTATGGATGAGAACTCAATTGCGTGACTACGATTTCCACTTCAACAAGATCCCGATATACTGTGACTCCAAGAGCGCCATCGCAATAACAGCAAATCCTGTTCAACACACAAAGACAAAACACATAGACGTCAGGTATCACTTTATTAAAGATCATGTTGAAAAAGGAACAATTGAACTTTTCTTTGTAAAAACTGATTATCAACTTGCCGATTTGTTCACCAAACCCTTAGACGAAAAGAGGTTCAACTTTCTTATCTCTAAGCTTGGTATGCTAAATCTTAAAATCTAATCAGTAGTTACCTATAAAAGTTTTCTAATTTGTATAATTTTTCATCATTTCTTCATTCTTAACTTTGATTGATATCTGCACTTCTCTATTCTGTTCATAATCCAAGGGGGAGAATGAGAAGAAATTGACAAGTGGTCAATATTACTTCGAGGGGGAGCTCATAAAATTTGTGCATGTACCTTTTAATGTCAGATTTTTTTAATACAAGAATTTAGGGGGAGCTCTTCAAGACAAAGGGGAGTACGGATATGATTTCTGATTATTTCTTATCAGAACTCGTACTTTAAAAACTTTTACTGCTTTTTGTCTTTTCAATTTAAGTGAATAAATTTTACTTTGATTTGACATAAGACTTTTGCAGAATTTTTGAGAGATGCTTACAAGTTCATATGTTTATGACTTAAAGCTTAGCTTCATGAGATATAAGATCGCATGTTAAGGTATAATTCTTTATCTTAATCTCATATATGGTTGATAAGTGGACAACTTTCAATCATAGAAAACATTGTTATCAAATGTTCAAACCACTTCCCGATTCTTAAACCGAATTCATGATTTGGAAGTGTGACTTTAAATGTTTTCGAAGATCTAAATTGTGCTTTAACTGAAATAGTTAAACCATTCTGAGCATCACGTGCATCATAGGAAAACAAAGAATCATTGTGCTAGGACTTAACACAACTTCAATGGAATCACCTAAACCAGTGATTTCTACCCAAGAAGTTAATCCATAGTGTTTGAGTGTGAAAAGTCAAAAGAAATTAGTGTGTTAAAACAGAAAAAGGGTGTTTGGTTAGAGTGAGTAAAATGTTTAAAAGAAAGAGCATGTGAGAACAGAGTTAAAAGAATATAACAACTTTGCACCAACTTTTTCTGAGCCGGGTAGCCACATTACAAGTGTTTCACAATTCTTTGGTGAACATTATTGAAATAGGCAACTAGCCCATGCCAACTCTTGATCAAACCTCACCATCTACTCATTTTCTTCTCAACAAGAAAGTGTTTCACATTTTCTAAGGGGATGCAGAACATATCCTATCTGATTTTCATTTGGAAAATCTAGATATTGAAAAGAAGGAAGTCTGCCCCACCTTCGCACTTCAATCATGCACATTGAGTCTGTGTTTAACTTACTGTTGTCTCAGTGGTTTACACAAATTTTAGCCTAATAAGCAATCATTAGTGCTTAATTCTTTCAACACAAGCACGAACACACAAGGAATTAGTTTCTTTGTCATAACGTTTATAGAAATAACCTTTGTGGTGTTTCGATGATTAAATGGAAGCCCTGGGGGAGTCAACATCAAACAGCTCCTTTCCAATGTGTATTCGTTACACACAGTGACTTAGTGTTACTGACAGGCATGTTAACTGATTCCTTAGTTGATTCAGGTGTTACACGACTATTTTGTCTGGATTTGCAAAGATCTGGGTGAATATCTATTGAATTGACGGATCAGTGGCTCCAAGTGGTTGACATTTCTTACAAAAAGTTTTGATGAAGTCGTTACACTTATCATCAAAAAGGGGGAGAATGACTACACAAGAAATGGCAAAGATCACATGTTTCAAGAATCACGTCCAAGATTGAAATCTTCAAAAGCAAGTATTCTGAAGACATGCTGATTTAAGAGCTAGAGAAAGAGATTACATCTTCTGAGCTGAACAAGAAGACTGAATTGCTAAAATCATTTTCGTAATGATCTTGATCCAAAGGGGGAGATTGTTAGACCACAGTCTCATTGGATTCAAGATCATCCAATCTGAAGATCGCAATTTGAAGCTAAAGCCGAAACGTCGACTCTCGATATTAAAGTCTATGTCGTTTGTAATAAATGTCAATGTAATTGTTTATTATTGTACTAGTTAAATTAATATCTAGTTTGTTAGATATTAGTTAACTTAGTTAGTTTCTAGTTATTTAGTTAGTTATATTATTTAGCTAGAAATAATATCTAGATATTAAATCTAGATATTATGGTAGTGTGTTAGACACACTAAGTTTTAGATATTGTGTTTCTCTACCAACTCTCAAAAGATCAGATCATAATCGACACACAAAAACACACACTAAAAGGTGTAAAAAGAGAGAAAAACAGAGAGAACACAAAATAGCTTGAATCGATCAACCTTGTAACCATTTGATATAATCAATACAGGTTGGTAATCTTATTGTGTCGTTTCTATAAACTTGATATAAACATTGTGTTGGACCGACAGAAAACCATGAGGAAGCTAGAGAAAACCATCGAGCAGAAGTGCAGAGTGGTTATCCATGTCCCATTCATATTTTCCAGGGTGCTTAACCCAATTACTTTAGCACCAAACATGCAAAAAATTATCTGTGTATTAGTAGTATTAGACTATTAGTAGAAGAAAAACCATTTTAGCTGAAGAGGTTTGGTAACTAGAAGAGTGTATCTTTTAGTTGTCTGCTTATGAATTCTTCGACTTTTAGATATTTGTTCTTAATCAACTTAACCTTGAAAATATGCTATGGAAGGTATATCTCTCCCTCTCTATTTCATGTTTTCTGAATCTTTTTTTGTAAAGATACTGCTTGCCATCGACACTCAGATCGGAGTTCGTCATTGGCAGTTTGTTGACGTCACTGGAATCACGAATGTCTTCTATGAATCGATTGTCTTTCCCTCACTCGCTGGAGAATCAACTGTCTCTCTGTGGATCGATCGCTTCTCTCAAGGGGACGCTTATTTTTTACTTCGAATCTTGATATCGTGTTAAATTGTTCCTAATATTTTTTCAGTTTAGTTGCTCCTCACATGTCTTCTACTTTATTGTTTTAGTTTCTTTTTTGAAAGAGTTTTTATTTTTTGTAGGTGTATTGGAAGGTGGTGATTGGCAAGAGTTAGTGTATCACAACTTTTTTGGAATCGGTTTAGATTTGTTTTTTTTATCGATTTGTGTTGTTTGCTTTGTATCGGTTTTTTGTTTCATTTCTATCGATTTTGATTTTTTTAGTTACCTGTTAGAAACAAATTCCATCTATGTTCAACAATCGAAGAAAATCGAAGTTGAAGAGGGCAGGAGCTTTTCTGTCTCATACTAATCGTCCCACAGAAAAAAAGGTAACCCCCAATTCTTGGAATCGGTCTAGATTTGTTTGTTATTTATATGGATTTGTATCGTTTGCTTTTTACCGGTTTTATGTTTTTTATCGATTTTGATTTTTTTGAGTTGTTGGGTTGAAACACGAGGATTTGAATACTATAGGGATGTTGCTTGCTTTTCGCAAGTTAGATTTATTCTGGTAGTGTTTGTGAACATGAAATTTGTGTTTTAGAAATCAAATGTAACACTTTTAGTTTAAATCATGAACTAATTTTGCTCTAATTCACACTTGGCATTTGGGAACATGATTTGGTGGCTTGAAATTTGAAAGTTTGAATGTAACTGTAGATCTCACTTGAGTTTTTCAAATACCTTAGTTTTGCCATGTAAAGCTGGAAAGAATGGTGGATGTATCTACCAGGTTGCCAACTGATTTATTCATATGCTCTAGAATGGTGAGTTTTACCATAATGGTGATGTATCTACCAGGTTGTCAACTGTATCTACCAGAATGGTGAGTTTTTCATATGCTCTAGCCGCTTTATTAGATTTATTGTCCATCTGCTGCACCACTTCGCTAACAAGTGATCATGTTTAATAGTTGTGTTCAAGTGAGAATGAAAGTTATCGTGAAATGGATCTCTACTCTTGGTTCAATTCTAATTGAAGGTCAACACTAATGCGGTGCAGCGAGATGCACCGGATCAATTCCTATGATAAGCATAATTCATGGGTGGGTGTAAGATTAAGGGGGTGTTTGGGATTGATTTAATTCTTATAGTGGAGATGCTACTTCATTAGAATGATTGAACTTTATCGAAATATTCCAGGTAAAGATCAATCTGACGTGGGTTGTGAATTTTTTAGGATGAACTTCATTTATATGATGTTCCATGGTCTAAAAGATGGTGATATGCTACTCATGACCACCATAGTTGTCTGGAATGTAGATCAATGGGTTTGTTTTTTTTGTTTCCACCCATCTGTGCATCAGCCCATCATGGGAACACCTTGCTCTCATTTGGATGCATTTTGGTTTGAATTCATGGTTAGTTGAAGTTTGTGGTTATAGTTGTAAACCATAGTACCAAAGTTTTGGGATACCATTGTCATTTGTGTGCGCCAAAGTTTTGAGTTTTGTGTTAAAATTTATGCAAGTGAACTGTAAGATTGTAATGTAAATGTTTTGAAGTGTAGTTGTTTATTTATGCTACAGATTAATAATCTTGATGATGACAAAATGCTGGATGTTCATTTTAGGAAGATGGTTATTTGCTTAACTTCAAGTGTTGATTTCCTCACTTCTTAATTGAGAGTTATACTTTTGATTTTATTCATGGGCTGACTCCTACATTTTGTTGTTTTGACGTAGCATCTGGTAAATTTAGCCTATAGTTTAAGTCACGAAACCTTTATTTTTGTTCACTTGGGCAAAGTAACAAAGTCTTCAAAGTCATTTACATCCTGATGGCAATCAAATCCAAACTCTCGGAAACACAAAACCATCAATTCTGAACTCTTGAAATCAATCCAATCCAAAGTCTAAAACACCTATTTTAGAAATTGAAGTTAATTTATTCCAAACACTCGATCGAATTTGATTTATAGTGACGATTTAGGGTAGCCGGAATTGGATTTCAGAAGACACGGAATTTGATTTGCTCCAAACTCTTGAAATTTGTAAGCTTCGAAAGCTCAAAATCGATTTGCTCAAGAAATTCAAAATTTTTAAGTGATTATTGATCGCCAAACATTAACAATGGGAAAGAATGTAAAAACATGTAAAATAATGCGATTAATATACACATTTTCATATCGGCCGACAACATATTCACTTTCATTCTGCTTCCAATTCCTTAGATCAAACCAAACACTCCCAACCACATATGTGAGGATGCATTTCAGAGCTGACTTTGCGATTGTGGCTAACGAAGGGATTCAAGCCCGTTTTCCTTAAGATTCGAACTTGAACCTATTGTGTATTCCTTTTGCTAAGTGAGCTACACGCTCGAGGGCTTCTCATTTTTCATTCACAATAAAATTTCCAGACCTTGATCACCCTGTGCATTGTACGGGCAGACTGCTAGTTCATCAAAAAGGGGGAGATATATCAAGTTTTCAAAGTCAGACCGAAGTTGATTTTATCAAAAAGGGGAAGAATGTTCAAAGTTCAAGCCAGTTACAAGTTGTTTGACAAAGTGAGGGTCTGTGTGTGATTGAACACGATCGTTACCAGATAAATCAAACAACAAACAAGATACGATTTACCAACCTGTTTAGATTACAAACGTGGATTACAAATGTTGATATTGTTTCTCTGTTTAAGCTCTCATTGTTTCTCTCTATGAACAGTATTTGATGTAGGTGTGTTGTGTTAAGTTCTAATAATAAGATATCTTAGAAACTCACCTAATAACCAAACAAGATAATATCTAACTAAGATATTATCAAAACTAAATAATATCCTAAAACTAATATCTAGATATTTAGGAACTAATATAAAATACTATTAATTAACACAATAATTAACTTTGACATTTATTACAAACTTAACATTAGACTAATCTTGAGAGCGACTTTTCAGCGTTAGCTACAGATTGCAAACTTCAGATTGGATGATCTTGAATCCAATAGATCTGTGCGCTAACAATCTCCCCCTTTGGATCAAGATGATTACTAAAATGGTTTAGCAATTCAGTCTTCTTTTTCAGCTCAGAAGATGCAATCTCCCTTTTAGACTTCAATTTGTAATAATCTCCAGGTTTAGCTCAGAATGCTTTAGCAAAGTATCTTCAAAGAAAATTTCTCTCAGATCAGCATGTCTTTAGAATACTTTGAAGAATCTTTTCTTGGTTAGCTCTTCTCTTCTCTATCTTGGACAATTGTCTAAACTTTTGATTTAGCTCCCATTTCTTGATTAACTTTCTCCCCCTTTTTGATGAAAAGTGCAACGACTTCATCAAAACTTTAGCAAGAAATGTATGTCATCAGGAGCATCTGATCCATCAATTCAAAAGATATTCATCCAGATCTTTGCAAATCCAGACAAAATAATCGTGTAACACCTGAATCAACAAATGAATCAGTTAACATGCTTGTCAGTAACACTAAGTCACTGTGTGTAACGAATACACATTGGAAAGGATCTTTTTGATGTTTACTCCCCCCAGGGCTTCCATTCAATCATCGAAACACCACAAAGGTAAATTCTATGAACGTTATAACAAAGAAACAAATTCCTTGTGTGTTCGTGTATGTGATAGAAAGATTTAAGCACTTGATGATTGCTTATAAGGCTTAAAATTGTGTAAACCACTGAGACAACAATAAGTTAAACACAGACTCAATGTGCATGATTGAAGTGCGAAGGTGGGTCAGACTTCCTTTTTTTTCAATATCCAGATTTTCCAAATGAAAATCAGATAGTAAATGTGTTGCTTCCCCTTTGAAAATGTGAAACACTTTCTATTTGAGTAGAAAAGGAGTAGTTGGTGAGGTTTGATCAAGAGTTGGCATGGGCTAGTTGCCTGTTTCAATAATGATCACCAAAGAGTTGTGAAACATTAGAAATGTGGCTGCCTGACTCAGAAAAAGTTGGTGCAGACTTCTGATATTCTTTTAACTCTGTTCTTACACCCTCTTTCTTTTAAACATTAAGTTTACTTCTAACCGAACTCTCTTTTTCATTTTTGCTCATCACACAACCCACACTCATTTCTTTTAAATCCTCACACTCAATCACTATGGATTAACTTCTTGGGTAGGAAACACTGGTTAACGTGTATCCGTAGAAGTTGTGTTAAGTCCTAGCACAATGAAATCCTGTTTTCCTATGATGCATATGATGCTCAAAATGGTTTAACTATTTCAGTTAAAGCACAATGTATATCTTGAAAACATTTAAACGCACACTTCCAATTCATGAAATCGGTTTGAGATTCAGGAAGTTGTTTGAACATTTAAGAACAATGTTTTCTATGATTGAAAGTTTTCCTCCTTTCAACCATATATGAGATTAAGATAAAGGATTATACCTTTACGTGCGATCTTATATCTCATGAAGCTAAGCTTAAAGTCATAAAGATATGATCTTGTAAGCATCTCTCAAAAAATCTGCAAAAGTCTTATGTCATAGTTAAAGCAAATTTATTCACTTAAATTAAAAAGACAAAAAGCAGTAAAACTATGAAAGTACGAGTTCTGATCAGAAATAATCAGAAGTCATCACCTTTTTACTCCCCCTGAAATTATGCATTTGAAAATTATCATTGAAAAAGATATGCATACAATTTCAGACAAATATGTATGTACTCCCCCTTCTAGGTTGATTTCCTCATTGGAGTATTGGAGTACAATCACTTTTTCAACACTGGAGTAAGGTCTTTTGATCTTTGAAGTTCGGGTCTTGAACTGTTGTATTCAAGAGCCATACTTCGTTGAAGTACGGGTTCTAAGCTGATTTACTTAGAAGCCTTTTTTGACTTTGATGTCCGGGTCTTGAGTTGATTTACTCAAGAACCATTGTCTTGTCATTGAAGAACGAGTCCTGATCTGTACATAATCAGAAGTTGATAGTCTTTGAAGTTCGGGTTTTGAATTAAAGTATTTAGAAGCCTATTCTTCTGCTCCCCCTAGACCGGTGGTACCTGCAAAACAGATTTAACAGGTTTTGGTACCCACTGGTATTTGGGTCCTGGTATGTTAGCACATGATTTTGGTACCCATTGAAATTTGGGTCCTCTTTGCTTTTGAGAATCAAATGAAGAATTTGAATGATAAGAGGGAACATGATATGTTCCAAACCAAACATCATAATCTATACGAGAAGCAAGATCATGTTTATCATAATTTGAAAACTTTCTAGCAGACGAAGATAACTGGAATAATTGTTGTCTTGAATATTTCTTGCGTGAAACGACAAGATTTGGTTTTAAAATAGCAACATTCGCAATCACAACGTCTTTACTAGTCGTAGTCTTATTACAATCAACACTAGAAAACGTTTTAGCATTCTCGTCTATTTTCTGTTTTGGTTGCCACTGAGATTTAACTCCGAGCTTTTTCTTGCTCAGTTCTGAAACATTTGAAACTTGTGAATTAGAATTTTGAGTTTCAAGAGAATGCTTCTTCTTTGGCTTACCAGTAGTGATCGGTTTCTGTGAATGCTGAGATTTCTTCTTACCTTTTGCATTCTTAGTTTTCACAAAAACTGTTTTATCAACTTTCGTTGATGATTTGCCTTTCTCAAACATACTGGATAATCCAAAGGAATTAGGAATTTTGGCACTAAAATCAAATTGATCAAAACAATCATCCAAACCACAGTCAGAGTTTAGAAAATCAAACCCTCCATTAGCTAGACCAAAACTATCTTTAGATTTTGAAGCCTTAGAAAGAACAGCATTTTTAAGCACAGTTGAAAACACTTTTTGTTCAATCTCAATCAAGAGTCTTTCATCTGCTAAAGATGTCTCAAGTTCAGAAATTTTACTTTCCAAAATGAGAGGAGGGACGTAAATTTTACCTTTAATAGGCTTCGCCTCCATTTCTTTTACAAAATAACTCTGAAAGAAGTCATTTGAAAGAGATTTCTTTTGATATATTGGATCATCATTATAACTATTATTCAGCTTCGCATAATAAAATGGAAGGTGAACTTTAGATGATTTAGTTTCCTTGGCTTCATCCTCTTTAGACAGTCTAGTACAGAAAACTTTAAGTTCAGGGAATCGGTGAGAAAGTTTTAAGAAAGTAAAATCATAAAGTGTAGGTGATATGCATTGAGAATTCAATGCATAAGAACACCTTTTCTTTATTTTTAGATAGATCATTTTGTTTAATCCCAACTTTGAGTCCATTTTTCTTATCTTATTTTCCCTTTTTTTGTTATATGGAGCTAAGTTTATGATTTTCCTGTCTTTTACTACTTATGGAAGCTAACATATGTTTTACGCTGATTTCATTACTGCCAGTCAATGCTACAGCATCTCGATCTGCTTGTTGGAAGAGCCATGGACGAATTTGATGAAGATGGCCAACGAAATTAATCCAAATCCAATCTTTTGTTACAATGGAACCAGATATTTTTGGCAATAATAGAAGTAGTAGTTGGTTGGAGTTGGAGTGTTGGCATCACTTGGAGTGTAACTTTAGAAAAAACTTTAGTTGTTGTACTTTTATTATTATTTTAAGCTTTTTATTTACATCTTTGCCATCCTTGTTTGGTATAAATAGGGGTGATGGCTTTGTGTTTCTAGGAGGTAATAAAATCAGTTTTAGAACTGATATTGTGACTCTCTCTCTCTAGAACTTTTAATATCAAGTCTTTAATCTTTTAGAATTCTTGTTCTTCGTTACTAGTTGTTGTAGCATTACTTCATCATTATTCGTCTTTACATTTCTTTATTGCTTATAGTCTTTATTTTATGCACTTTACATTTCCGTCATTTAATTTCCGTCATTTACATTATGTCTTTACTTTATGTCATTTACATTTCTTGCAATTTATATTACGTAATGAGTAGCTAATTTTATAGTTTGGGTGTGAGGCAAATGGTGAGTTTTTAAACCAAAAGAAAGTGGACATCGTTTCTCAATAATGATGTTCCACCATTTCATTCTAAGTTTTATAAATCCAAACGCACTTCTTGATGAATTGATCACTTTGAAAGTGGTAAAGTGTTGTGGACTCAGACATGAGCCACATGAATACACGTCAATTTGAATGATATGGGAAGTATACTTGGAAGAGTTGCTAACAAGGGAACTTGTTGTCTATGTTTTTCAAACTGATTGATTCTTGACGGGTTGATCACTAGTCAAAGTGTTAAAGTGTGGTGGACTCAAGAATGAGCCACTTGGAACACGTCAACTTGGATGATATGGGAATCGACTCGGAAGAGTGATTTTTAACAAAGGAATTTGTTTATCCATATACTTTGAAGACACCGTTGGCACTATCACTGGTTCTGATGCTGCACAGGAATGTGTCTAGTAGAAGCTAAATACAAGTGTCACGGTGAGAATTCGGAAGGATCACTTTCAAAGTAGATGGTGGAAATAGTTGTTGAAAAACATAATGTTGTAGCATTCCTACAGCATTGGTCCACAAAAACTTGTGTTTAATACTCACCAAAAGTCTTACACCCTTGCTTTCTTTATTATCTGTTATTTTAATTAACTGTTCGCTCAACTCAAACAAAGTCTTCAAACTCGCCATCTGAAGTTAGTTTTTCATCTCGAGATCTTACAACTTAAGATACCTATCCCTGTGGAATACGATACTTGGTTCTTACCATTTTATTACTTGAAAAGACGATATTGGATCCCATTGTGTACTTGCTTTGAGGTTCAATTATCACATGTCTAGAGGTGTGCAAACATTTCCTATCAAGTTTTTGGCGCCGTTGTCGGGGATAGGCGTAAATCTATGGTTGTGGAGAGATTGAGTCTTGTTAAGCTAATTTTTCTACCATTTTTGTTGCTTATCATACGTTTCCATGTGTGTGCAAGTAACAACTTTTTGAGATTATCTTTCTGTGAATATTGATTCAATGGGACATTCGTTTGGATCGTATGAAACTGTTTTCTATGACTATTGTGGCGGAAATCATTTCTCGTATAATTGTCCTTCAAACCCCGAATCCCATTATTTCATAGGAGATAGTAATTGGGATGCCTCACACTTCAATGGTTACCATCAATCATGGGAGGATCATCCTAATTTGTTTTTAAGTGGTCAAGATCATGGCACTTTCACATCACCATTACCTCCCTACCAAGATTGGAGTAACAATTACTCGAATACTTTTGACCAATCTTGGGAGGAACAAGTTGATTTTTCTGGAAGTTTTCAAGGGGATGATTTTAACAACTCATTTTTATCCCCTCCACCTTCTTTAGAACAAACTGAAAACTTTGAATCTCTTGAAACTTTGATGAATGATTTTTTACAGAACATAAATGGAGTTGCTATTAACATAACGACCTGTGTTGGAGAGATCATTAGTGGGCGTAATAGACAAAACCAAATTCCTATACCAACTGAGATTGAAAAATTTGAGTGTGTTGGTAAGGATAAGGGTGAAACAAATACCTTGGAAAATAGTCAAGAGATAGAGAGTTCCGAGGAAGCATCTAAGCATTTGAGCAACCCCTCTTCACTTCAAAATAGTGAAGAGGTGCAACAAAATGCCAAGATTGTCACTAACCCATGCTTTGAATCTTTACAGAACAACCATATTATTGCAGATGCTGCAGCATCCTTGTAGAAAAGTTGTGTAGAAGGTTTTCAAGTTGTTTTGAAAAGGGGATGTGACAATCAATCCAAGGGCTCGGGAAGCTTCAGAAAATCAAGTTCTAGTGTTGGTGAGGTGGTGTGGAAAAATCATGATGGGATGAAATATTCCCCCATATGTGCCATCGAAGTCTTGTGCCATGATCAAGGAGTGAAGGAAGTGATAAGGGAAGTATATAAGCATAAGTGGAAAGAGAAACACCAAAATGAGTTGGTGAGGATCGTTCAGGCAGAGGTGCATACTGATGTGCTTCAACAAATTTCACCATTCCTCAAGAAGTTGTCAACAAGCGATCCATCAGCGGAAGAAGGAGAACACCTTACTAAAAAATGCAGAGATTGGTACCACAACATGCAACATCAGCAATAGAGGCTTCATAACCTACTCCTAAGGAGTAGGACAGGTTCAAATCACTTCACTTAGTTTCCATTTTTATTTATTTCTTTTGTTTTGTGTCTGGGATTAATTTGTTGATTTATAGGTTTATTTTCATGTTAAGGTCATCACATGTTACTTGCATATCTTTTGAATTCATAGCCTAAATAATTTTTTGGAACACATCATTGCACCTAGTCTATGTTTGATATGAACTAGCTTTCACTTTCTTGGGACACATTGGAAATAAACATTCTGTTTGGGACATGATCTAATCCATCTTTCACTCACCATAAACCACTTGTAGCCATTATGCACCAAAGCACATTGTTTCCTCACAATGAGGACATTGTGGATTTCAAAGTTTGAGGTTGTAAAGTTTGGGGATACGAAAGTTGCACCGCAAAACAAGGCATGTATATCAATACAAAAGAGCATAACTCTAACTTGATGCCTTGACAAACACCCAAAAATACCCCATAGGGGTAAGGTGCACACAAATGTTCCATAGAGGCAAGGTGCACAAAAACAGAAAAAATAGCACAAAAGTGCCAAAATTGAAAAAAAATGTTGGGAATTTGTGTGGAAAAAGGCTAGGTGAGACAAAAATTGCCAAAAATGAGTGACCCTACCAAAGCCCTTTTGATCCTAAATTTGATTGTGATAAGTTGAGAAAGAAGAAAGTGGATACTAGCTTATGAATCATGGACATACCTAGGCTAGTAATGGATGACTAGGAATTTATGAAAGGCTATGGATTTTATGTGGTATCTTTTCGCATTGTGTGTGCACTTAATGCCTTGATCTTGCATATCATTTAATTGAGTCAATTTCTTTCTTTTATTTTATTTGCTTGGGGACAAGCAAAATTTCAAGTTTGAGGTTGTGATATGCATTGAGAATTCAATGCATAAGAACACCTTTTCTTTCTTTTTAGATAGATCATTTTGTTTAATCCCAACTTTGAGTCCATTTTTCTTATCTTATTTTCCCTTTTTTTGTTATATGGAGCTAAGTTTATGATTTTCCTGTCTTTTACTACTTATGGAAGCTAACATATGTTTTACGTTGATTTCATTACTGCCAGTCAATGCTACAGCATCCCGATCTGCTTGTTGGAAGAGCCATGGACGAATTTGATGAATATGGCCAACGAAATTAATCCAAATCCAATCTCTTGTTACAATGGAACCAGATATTTTTGGCAATAATAGAAGTAGTAGTTGGTTGGAGTTGGAGTGTTGGCATCACTTGGAGTGTAACTTTGGAAAAAAACTTTAGTTGTTGTACTTTTATTATTATTTTAAACTTTTTATTTACATCTTTTCCATCCTTGTTTGGTATAAATAGGGGTGATGGCTTTGTGTTTCTAGGAGGTAATAAAATCAGTTTTAGAACTGATATTGTGACTCTCTCTCTCTAGAACTTTTAATATCAAGTCTTTAATCTTTTAGAATTCTTGTTCTTCGTTATTAGTTGTTGTAGCATTACTTCATCATTATTCGTCTTTACATTTCTTTATTGCTTATAGTCTTTATTTTATGCACTTTACATTTCCGTCATTTAATTTTCGTCATTTACATTATGTCTTTACTTTATGTCATTTACATTTCTTGCAATTTATATTACGTAATGAGTAGCTAATTTTATAGTTTGGGTGTGAGGTAAATGGTGAGTTTTTAAACCAAAAGAAAGTGGACATCGTTTCTCAATAATGATGTTCCACCATTTCATTCTAAGTTTTATAAATCCAAAGGCACTTCTTGACGAATTGATCACTTTGAAAGTGGTAAAGTGTAGTGGACTCAGGCATGAGCCACATGAATACACGTCAATTTTAATGATATGGGAAGTATACTTGGAAGAGTTGCTAACAAGGGAACTTGTTGTCTATGTTTTTCAAACTGATTGATTCTTGACGGGTTGATCACTAGTCAAAGTGTTAAAGTGTGGTGGACTCAGGAATGAGCCACTTGGAACACGTCAACTTGGATGATATGGGAATCGACTCGGAAGAGTGATTTTTAACAAAGGAATTTGTTTATCCATATACTTTGAAGACACCGTTGGCACTATCACTGGTTCTGATGCTGCACAGGAATGTGTCTAGTAGAAGCTAAATACAAGTGTCACGGTGAGAATTCGGAAGGATCACTTTCAAAGTAGATGGTGGAAATAGTTGTTGAAAAACATAATGTTGTAGCATTCCTACAGCATTGGTCCACAGAAACTTGTGTTTAATACTCACCAAAAGTCTTACACCCTTGCTTTCTTTATTATCTGTTATTTTAATTAACTGTTCGCTCAACTCAAACAAAGTCTTCAAACTCGCCATCTGAAGTTAGTTTTTCATCTCGAGATCTTACAACTTAAGATACCTATCCCTGTGGAATACGATACTTGGTTCTTACCATTTTGTTACTTGAAAATACGATATTGGATCCCATTGTATACTTGCTTTGAGGTTCAATTATCACATGTCTAGAGGTGTGCAAACATTTAATATCAGTAGGCACTTCAGATATACCCTTTTTAAGGTAATGAGGATTCTCATAACCAATTCCCCAACTCTCTTTATTCTCTTTGGGTTTGTTTAGATGAATGGTTTGCTCAGTTTGACCCAGTGAGTATAACTTCTTTTCCAAAGCATTTTCAAGTAAAGAGATGTTTTCTTTGGAACACGAAGAATACAATTTCGTAAGCTCTTTGAAATCAAACTCACTCTTTTTCAATTTAGTCTTTGTTTCAGCAACCTCTTTAAGAATTATGATCTGTTCCTTTGCGCTGGTGTCAATGTTTTTATGTAAAACCTCAATCAATACTTTCTTCTCAGCAATATCATCGCTAAGTTTCTGTATTGATTGGTTTTTGTCATTAGAATCACCATTTTCCCGTTTAAGATTCGACTTTAATTCTTGGAGTTTTATCTTCATGGCATGCATTTGATTCAAGAAATCTGATTCAGTTAAATCACATACCTCTTCATTAGAATCAGCTTTGGTTTTTATTTCCATCTGACACATCAAGCACAAGTGTGCTGTCTCTTTCTTCTCTCTTTCTGCCTCCAAGGCAGAAATCTTTCCTTTGTAAAGTACTGGTGTATTCGCATCCATACTGATTGAATTACCATCGTTGGAATTCATTTTGTTCTATTATGCAATAAGAAACTTGCATTGAATGTTAGTCCAGATAAAATCAGATGAATACTGAAAAATAAGACCATGTCTGGAACTGGCGCAAAAGCACAAATTGCGCTTAATGAAGGTGGCGCAAAATGTCAACTTTGCGCTATGAGGAGCTGGCGCAAAAAGAGTTTTGCGTGAGAAGCGGGTCGCGAGAAATGGAACTTTGCGCGAGTAAAGGTTGGCGCAGAAGATGGTTTGCGCTACAAGGAGTTGGCGCAAAAGTGACCGCGAACTTGTGATTTGAGAATTGCGCGAAATATTTGCGCGAGACAAAGGTGGCGCAAGCTGAGGTATGCGTGAGTAGTTGGTCGCAAGATTTTGAAGTTAGCGCGAAGTGTTGATGGCGCAAAAGTCAAGTTTGCGCTAGACGTTGATGGCGCAAAACTGACTATGAACTGGCGTAAACACTTGCACTCTCGCGAGTTTGTCCCTGTTCTTCGAAAATTCGATCTGTTTGCTCAAATAAACCTGTTTTTCAACGATTAGCAGTCCCAAATTTTAACAAATTAACCACTAACACTATCTAGAACATATTGTAATCACTTGATCGCAATAAAATCACTTTTTGAAGTTTTTGATCGATGGAACAGTGTCTATGAACTCGTGAACTGTTTGATACAAAAATCACTAAATTGGAATCGATAGAAGTGCAATAATGAAATTAAAGTATACCAAATCGATCTACAATGATTTTCGATCACAACCTGATCGATTTCAAGTCCAATAAACTACTAAAACTCGAAAATGATTTTACAAATGAAGAACACAGTCGAGTTCTTTAAAATTTTGATTTTGATCTGGTTTTAAGCTCTGATACCTATTGAGGGTCCGTGTGTGATTGAACACGATCATTACCAGATAAATCAAACAACAAACAAGATACGATTTACCAACCTGTTTAGATTACAAACGCGGATTACAAAGGTTGATATTGTTTCTCTGTTTAAGCTCTCGCTGTTTCTCTCTGTGAACAGTGTTTGATGTAGGTGTGTTGTGTTGAGTTCTAATAATAAGATATCTTATAAACTCACCTAATAACCAAACAAGATAATATCTAACTAAGATATTATCAAAACTAAATAATATCCTAAAACTAATATCTAGATATTTAGGAACTAATATAAAATACTATTAATTAACACAATAATTAACTTTGACATTTATTACAAACTTAACATTAGACTAATCTTGAGAGCGACTTTTCAGCGTTAGCTTCAGATTGCAAACTTTAGATTAGATGATCTTGAATCCAATAGATCTGTGCGCTAACACAAAGCTGAAAAGAAAGAAAGAGCAAAGTTCGAGGTTTCAAGGTTGATTCTTTTGGAAACAAAGGGGGAGATTGAAATTAATTCAAAGTTGTTTCAAAGGAGATGTAATGAAAAGGGGAGATTCACTTAAGATGTTCAAAGCTGATGAAGATTGATTGGTGAAGATATTTTTGTTGATAAGATGACCTGAAGATATTTGTCAAAAAAAATTTAATCTTGTATCCAAAGGGGGAGATTATTAGACTAGAATTGTATTCAAGATTAAATAGAGGGTCAATGTTGTAATAGTTTGATTGTTAAGGATTTTGAGTTGTAAAGTCAACAAAAGTTGACTTAGTATAAATAGGTTTGGTTCTTTGTAATCTTGTAAGCACGCTCATTTAGATACTAGTAAGAGAGAACTCGCACACACACATTACACACACACGTGAGACATATGATTTCATGTTAGATCTGTGACTTGTTGTAATTCATGTGATTGATTAATAAACTTGTGTTCTTAATATGTGTATTGATTGTTATATGCTAGTAATATGGGTCACATCTTTTTCTCAACAAAGAGATGTGTTAGACCACAGTCTCATTGGATTCAAGATCATCCAAACTGAAGATCGCAATCTGAAGCTAAAGTCGGAAAGTCGACTCTCGATATAAAGTCTAATGTCGTTTGTAATAAATGTCAAAGTAATTAATGTTTATTGTTTATTTGTATTTGATGTAATTAGATATTTAGCATAACTAAATATCTAAGTTTAGTTATTAGTTTGGTTAGTTTATTATAGTTAGTTATTAGTTAGATATAATATCTATTAGTTAGATATTACTTAGATATAATAGTTTTATATTGCAACTTGTTGTTGCAAGTTGTTGGGTTAGTGTGTCAAGAAAGATCAGATCTGATCTAAGATCACATACGAACACACACTTAAAAGTGTAAAAGAGAGAATACACAGAGAACACAATCAAAGCTTTAATCGATCAACCTTGTAACCATTTGTTATAATCAATACAGGTTGGTAATCTTTATGTGTTGTTTATAGATAAAACTTGATAGTATTGTTGGACCCACAATTGGTATCAGAGCCTGATAAAGATCAAAATCAAGTTTTTTAGAAAACGACTCTGTGTTCTATTTGAAAAAGTGATTTCGAGTGTTAAAGTGTTTTAGGTGTTAAAATCGATCAGGTTGTGATCGATTAGCATGCTAGATCGAGTTGTTGTTGTTTGATTTCACTTTTAAGCTTTAATCGAGTTCCATTTTGTGATTTTAGTGAGAAAACAGTCGAGAACATAAAGGTACTGTACGATCTAATTTTTCTTCGAAAAGTGTGTTATATTGAGATCGAGTGCTCACATTCAGTTCTAGAAGTGTTTCTAGACATAAGGGTAGAGTTTGGTATTGCTAATCGTTTCAGGAACAAGTTTTTAGACAATTTTCGAAGTACAGGACGAACTTGCGCAAACCAGAAGACGAACAAACGCAAAGTCCAACTTTGCGCTTCCAACCTGAAACGCAAAGTCCAACTTTGCGCGTCCAACCTGAAACACAAACTCAACTTTGCGCATCTTAAGCCATACGCAAAGCATACTTCTCGGATCCAAGAGCATACGCAAACCTCGACCTCACTTCTCGCAACAAGTAAGAAACGCAAACCTCAGTTCACGTGTTCACTCTCTTCTCGAAAAGATCAAGTCAAGTTTGCGCAACCCTCTCGAAACGCAAACTCAACTTTGCGCTTCCCACGTGAAACGCAAACCTTACTTTGTGCTTCCCATGTGAAACACAAACCTTAGTTTGTGCTTCCCACGTGAAACGCAAACCTTACTTTGCGCTTCCCACGTGAAACGCAAACCTTACTTTGCGCATCCCACGTGAAACGCAAAACTCACTTTGCGCATTGTGTTTGACACGCGAACCTTGAAACGCAAACCTCTTTGCTCCAATACAGACTTAGAATTTTCTTCAGAATGACATCCAGAGAAGCCCTTGCAATAGGAACTGACACCAAGCCACCAGGTCTCTTTAAAAGAGAATACAAACAGTGGAAAGATAGGTTTATGAACTTTATTGACAGACATGAGTTGGGTGATTTCATCAGAAAATCTATAGAAGAAGGGGTTATGAAACCAGTTAAGACGACTCGCTTGATTGGAAATGTGCCAACTGAGGTTGATCTTAAGTTTCATGAGCTAGAAGATGATAATCTCAGAAGAGCTAAAGGCGATAGATTAGCTAAGTCATACATACTACAAGGAATTCCAAATGAAATCTGTGTAAAGATTGACAGCTACAAAGCCTCTGACAAAGAAATGTGGGATCAGCTTGAAAAGATGATGCTGGGTTCGAAGGTTGGAAATCAGCTGAAAATATCCAACTGCCTAAATAATTATGAAGAATTTAGAGGCAGGGTGGGAGAAACATTAGAAGAAACTTATGACAGGTTTGTGACTTTGCTGAACGAACTTAGCAAGAACAAAGTCCACAAATCTCAAATTGAGCTGAACATCAAATTCTTGAGTATTCTTCAACCGGAATGGAAAAGATTTGCTAGGCAGATGAAGCAGATCAAAGATCTGAATGAGATTCCACTTCATGAGGTGTATGAAACCCTCAAACAAAATGAAGAAGAGGTAGATGAAATTCTAGAAGAAAAGAGACAGAAAGGAAAGACAGTTGACGATACAGTCGCTCTTGTAGTAAGGAAGAAGAAGAACAAGACGATTGTGTATGAATCAGAAGAAGATGAACGTTATTCAAACTCTGACATGGAGGAAAATGAACAACTGAAGCAAGCAATGATTCTGCTGTCAAATGCTTTTCAGAAAAAGTTCTACACGAAGCCAAGTTCAAACAGTCAGAGATATTCTTCTGGTCCGAACAACTACATCCACAAGGAAAGGGTTGAAGGAAGCAGATATGAAGGAAAGAGATCTGAAGGAAAAAGAACAGAGGAAAGGAAGCCTGAAGAGAGAAGATATCAGTATGAAGAAAAAAGAATAGAGGAAAGGAAACCAGAAGAAAGAAAGTTCAAAGCTGAAGGATCCAGTCAGACAGAACCACCAACGTGCTACAACTGTGGCAAAATAGGTCACTATGCCAGAGACTGTCGAAGGCCAAAAGTCAGAAACTCCGATTATTACAAGAACAAGATGCTTCTTGCAAAGCAACAGGAGGCTGGTAAGGCACTGATGGTTGAAGATGAATACTGGCTTGATCATTCAGATGATGAAGAAGAGGATAAAGAGAGAGATGAAGCCGTCAACATGTGTTTGATGGGACAGATAGAATCAGATGCTGAAGCTGATTCTGATAATGAAGACGAGGAGGTATGTAATTTATCAGATTCAGATTTCATGAATAAAATGCATGCCATGAGTTTAAAACAAAAAGAGTTAGAATTTAATCTTGAGCAAGAAAATGGTGTCATAACTGACAAAAACCAATTGTTACAGAAAGTTAGCAATGAAATTGTTGAGAAGAAAGTATTAGTTGAGGTTTTACATAAAGATAATGACACCAACGCTAAGGAAAAGACAATAATTCTAAAAGAGAATTCTGAACTCATGTCTCAACTGCTAAAAAGTGGGATTGACTTATATGAGCTTAAAGAATTGCATTCTTCATGTATCAAAGAAATCTTTTCATTACTAGGAAAATTAAAAAGTTTGGAAGAGAAGTTATATAAAATGGGTCAAACTGAACAGACTATTCATCTGAACAAACCCAAAGATGAAATAGAGAGATGGGGAATCAGTTATAAGAATCCTCACTGTCTACAAAAAGGGATGTCTGAAGTGCTAGGACTTTATGATCATCTTTCTATGCAATTAGCTCGCAGAATCCCTGAGTTTAAAACTTTCTGGACTAAACTATCTGAAAAGGATGAAGCCAACGAAACTGAAAAACATTTGAAATCATCTAAAGTTCATCTTCCATTTATTATGCGAAATTGAATAATAGTTATGATGAAAATCCAATATATCAAAAGAAAAAAACTCTTTCAAGTGATTTCTTTCAAAGTTATACTGAAAAGGAAATGGAGGCGAAGCCTATTGTAGGTAAACTATATGTCCCTCCTCTCGTTTTAGAAAGTTAAATTTCTGAACTCGAGAATTCTTTATCAGATGAAAGACTTTTGATGAATATTGAGCAAAAAGTTTTTTCAACTGTGTTTTCAAATTCTGTTATTTCTAAAGCTTCAAACTCTGAGGACATGTCTGGTCTAGCTAATAAAGAGCTTGATTTTCTGAACTCTAACGATGGTTTAGATGATTGTTCTGAACAATTTGATTTGAATGCAAAACTTCCTAACCATTCATCTTTTGTTAAGAAATCTTTGAACAAAACCAGTATGCCTGTTAATAGTGCAAAATCAACGAAAGTTGATAACCCAGTCTCTGTGAAAGCTAAACATGCTAAAGGTAAGAAAATATCTCAGCATTCACAGAAACCGAACACTACTGGTAAATCTAAGAAGAAGCAATCGCTTGTTGCTCAAAGGTCTAACTCACCAGTTTCACATGTTTCAGATCTGAGCAAGCAAAGGCCAGAAGTAAATTCTCAATGGCAACCTAAACGGAAGCTTGACAAGACCGTTTTATCGTTTAGTAGTGTTAATTGTAATAAAACTTCGCTTAGTAAAGATGTCCTAATTGTTGATATTGCTGTTTTGAACTCAAAACTTGTTGTTTCTCGTAAACAATATACAATGAAGCAATTATTTCAGTTATCTTTATCTGCTAGAAAGTCTTCTATTTATGATAAACATGTTTCTATCTCTTGTCAAGATTCTGGAGATTGGTTTGGCAATTACCATGTGCATTCATCTCATACTAATTCTTCCAATGCATTTCAAAAGAAAAGAGGATCCAATTTGAAATGGGTACCAAAATCTTGTGCTAACACAACAGGACCCAAATTCCAGTGGGTACCTAAGGCTAAATCTGTGTTGCAGGCACACAAACCTTGAAGAGAAATCAACTTCTGATTATGTACAGATCAGGACTCGTTCTTCAATGTCAAAATAGGTTTTTGGATAATGCAGTTCAAAACCCGAACATCAAAGTCAAAATAGGCTTTTGAACAAATCAGTTCAAGACCCGCACTTCGATAATCAAAGTGAAAATTCCAAAGTTGTCGTATAAATATCTAAATTTGTAATTTCTCTTATGCAGACTAGTCATACATGGTTCTTGGACAGCGGATGTTCCAAGCACATGACAGGGCAAAAAGAGATATTGTCCAATTTTAAAGACAAATATTGCGGAACAGTCAGATTCGGCAACGACCAGTTTTCTCCAATCATGGGATATGGTGATGTACAACATGACAATATCACGATCAAGAAGGTGAGCTATGTAGAAGGCTTACGACACGACTTGTTCAGCATAGGCCAGTTCTGTGACAAAGACTTAGAGGTCAACCTCAAAGCCAAGAGATGTTCAGTTCGCAATGAAGAAGGCGAAGAACTCTTGGTCGGTACTCGAGAATCATACCTCTACACAATCAATTTATCAAATGTCCAGACTGACAAGCAAGTTTGTCTACTAACGAAAGCCTCGATGCAACAAAGTTGGTTATGGCATCGAAGGCTCTCTCACCTCAACTTCAGGTACATCAACAATCTGGTCAGTGGAAAGCTCGTCAAAGGACTTCCAGAGCTCAAATATGAAAGAGAACATCTTTGTGCAGCTTGTGAAAAGGGCAAGATGAAGAGGGCACCTCATAAATCAAAGCCTGAATCAAGTACAAGTGCTCCGTTATAGTTATTGCATATGGACTTATACGGTCAAATGCGAACTCAGAGTCTAGGCAGAAAGAAGTACATACTCGTGATCGTAGACGATTACTCGCGATACACATGGGTCAAGTTTCTACGTTCAAAGGATGAGACACCAGATGTTCTCATCACATTTCTGAAGACGACCCAGGTGAATCTGCAGAAACTGGTCAAGTTTCTAAGAACAGAGAACGGCACAGAGTTCAAGAACAATAAAGTTGAAGAATATCTCGAATCTGTCGGAATTTCACATCAATACTCTGCTACTCGTACGCCTCAACAAAATGGAGTGGTCGAAAGAAGAAATCGAACGCTAGTCGAGGCTGCTCGTACTATGCTAAGTCAATCAGACTTGCCTCTATTTTTGTGGGCAGAAGCTGTATCGACCGCATGCTACACACAGAATCGCTCAATGGTACATCGAAGATTCAAGAAGACTCCTTATGCGTTAATCAACAACCAAACACCGACAATCAAATACTTCCATATATTTGGGTGTAAGTGTTTCGTTCTAAACGATAGGGAGAGTCTAAATAAGTTCAGTGCTAAGGCAGATGAAGGAATCTTCATTGGCTATTCCTCGACATCAACTGCATTCCGTGTTTATCTAAAGAAGTCAAAGACGGTGATTGAAAGCATCAACGTCTCATTTGATGAAGAAATGGCTTCCGAACAACAACGTTCAGAACCCGTTATAACCGGAGTACTAGCTTCTGGGCAACTCAGTCCAGAACCTGCGTCTCAACAGAATAAATCAGATGAAGCATCAACTTCGACTAACCATTTATCTGATTTAGATCTATTATTTGAATTGTTTTATGATGAACTTCTTGGATCTAATGTAAAGAAATCTGTTGTGGTTGACAGGATGGAAGACTTAACGACTACTCATCCAACCAGTTCAGATATTCTTATTGAATCCAACTCCCCGATTCAACAAGAGATTCCAATTCAAATGCCGACTCCAACAGTTGAAGAAGTGACAAATGATAAAGAGACAGAAGTAGCTAAAACAGTAGGAGATACTATTCAGATCAATCTACAGCCAGATCAAGTTGTACCTGCTGAGCCTTCTGAACTTGTCCCTTCAACTGAAATGATAATTCCTCCTGAACAAGCAGAAGAAGGTACAAGTGGATTTGTAGATGATACAACCGACACACAATCATCTAATCCACTGCCTCATGAAAATAAATGGACCAAAGAGCACCCGCTAAGCCAGATTATTGGTGATCCATCAAAACCGGTGCAAACTATGTCAGCATCTATGAATATGTGCATTCATGACTCCTTTCTAGCAAGTTCGAGCCAACACGTGTATCAGAGGCACATGCTGATCCAGAATGGGTGATCTCAATGCAAGAAGAGCTAAATCAGTTCGATGCACTTCAAGTCTGGAGACTCGTACCAAAGCCTAAAGGTAAAACAATTATAGGTACGAAGTGGGTTTTCAAGATAAAGAAACACGAAGATGGTACCGTTATCCGAAACAAGGCAAGACTAGTAGCCAAAGGATACAGACAAGAGGAAGGAATCGACTATGATGAGACATATGCTCTTGTGGCGCGATTAGAGGCAATCAGAATGTTTCTAGCCTACGCAACCCACAAGAACTTCACGGTCTTTCAAATGGACGTGAAGACAACATTCCTGAATGGAATTCTGAAGGAGGAAGTCTACGTCTCTCAGCCAGAAGGTTTTGTCAATCAAGAGAAGCCGAATCACGTTTACATTCTCGACAAAGCACTCTACGGTCTGAAACAAGCACCTCGAGCCTGGTATGATGTCCTTTCCACTTTTCTAGTCAAGTCTGGTTTTTCAAAAGGAACGGTGGATACCACTTTGTTTATCAAAAAGGAAAAAGGCGATATCATTTTAATTCAAATCTATGTAGATGATATTATCTTTGGTTCTACAAATCCGAAGTACTGTAAGAACTTTGCAAACCTTATGGTGTCTAGATTTCAGATGAATTTGATGGGAGAGATGAATTTATTTCTCGGTTTACAAGTAAAACAATTTTCATCGGGTATTTTTATCAATCAATCAAAATATATTATGGATATTCTTCGGAAGTTCCGAATGGAAAATTCAAAACCGATTGGTACCCCAATGGCACCAGGTAATAAGATTGGCACCGATCCTTCGGGAAAGGCTGTTGATGTTAGGACTTATCGAGGAATGATAGGTTATTTAATGTATCTTACTTCTAGTAGGCCAGATATAATGTTCTTAAATGCTTATGTGCACGATATCAGGCCAATCCTAAAGAAATCCATATGTCTGATGTGAATCGCATATTTAGGTATCTAAAGGGCACTGCAGATCTTGGTCTGTGGTATCCTAAAGATACTAGTTTTGAACTAACAGCCTATACAGATGCAGATCATGCAGGTTTTATGTTAGACAGGAAGAGCACGTCAGGACACGTACAGTTCCTCGGTGACAAACTAGTCAGTTGGGCATCGAAGAAGCAACTTTGTGTTTCAACTTCTACGGCCGAAGCAGAATATGTAGCTGCTGCTAGCTGCTGTTCTCAGGTCTTATGGATGAGAACTCAATTGCGCGACTACGGTTTCCACTTCAATAAGATCCCGATATACTGTGTCTCCAAGAGCGCCATTGCAATATCAGCGAATCCTGTTCAACACACCAAGACTAAGCACATAGATGTCAGGTATCATTTTATTAAAGATCATGTTGAAAAAGGAACAATTGAACTTTTCTTTGTAAAAACTGATTATCAACTTGCCGATTTGTTCACCAAACCCTTAGACGAAAAGAGGTTCAACTTTCTTGTATCTAAGCTTGGTATGCTAAATCTTAAAATCTAATCAGTAGTTACCTATAAATGTTTTCTAAATTGTATAACTTTTCATCATTTCTTCATTCTTAACTCTGATTGATATCTGCACTTCTATATTTTATACATAATCCAAGGGGGAGAATGAGAAGAAATTGACAAGTGGTCAATATTATTTCGAGGGGGAGCTCATAAAAATTTTGCATGTACCTTTTAATGCCAATTTTTTTTGTAATACAAGATTTTAGGGCGAGCTCTTCAAGACAAAGAGTTTGGAGATGATTTCTGATTATTTCTAATCAGAACTCGTACTTTAAAAAGTTTTATTGCTTTTTGTCTTTTCAATTTAAGTGAATAAATTTTACTTTGACTTTGACTTAAGACTTTTGCAGAATTTTTGAGAGAAGCTTACAAGTTCATATGTTTATGACTTAAAGCTTAGCTTCATGAGATGTAAGATCGCACGTTAAGGTATAATCCTTTATCTTAATCTCATATATGGTTGAAAGAAGGACAACTTTCAATCATTGGAAAATATTGTTTTTAATGTTCAAACCACTTCCCGATTTTTCAACAGATTTTATATTTTGGGAGTGTATTTTAAATGTTTTCATGATCTAAATTGTGCTTTAACTGCAATAGTTAAACCAATCTGAGCATTACGTGCATCATAGGAAAACAAGCATCATTGTGCTAGGAATTAACACAACTTCTATGGAATCACATCAACCAGTGATTTCTACCCATGAAGTTAAATCCTTAGTGATTGAGTGTGAGAAGTCGAAAAGAAATGAGTGTGATTAGAGTGAGCAAAATGTTTAAAAGAAAGAGCGTGTGAGAACAGAGTTAAAAGAATATCACAACTCTGCACCAACTTTTTCTGAGTCGGGTAGCCACATTACTAGTGTTTCACAATTCTTTGGTGAACATTATTGAAACAGGCAACTAGCCCATGCCAACTCTTGATCAGACCTCACCATCTACTCATTTTCTTCTCAAATAGAAAGTGTTTCACATTTTCTAAGGGGATGCAGCACATTTGCTATTTGATTTTCATTCGGAAAATCTGGATATTGAAAAGAAGGAAGTCTACCCCACCTTCGCACTTCAATCATGCACATTGAGTCTGTGTTTAACTTACTGTTGTCTCAGTGGTTTACACAATTTTGAGCCAATAAGAAATCATCCGTGCTTAATTCTTTCAACACAAGCACGAACACCCAAGGAGTTTGTTTCTTTGTCATAACGTTTATAGAAATTACCTTTGTGGTGTTTCGATGATTAAATGGAATCCCTGGGGGAGTCACCATCAAACAGCTCCTTTCCAATGTGTATTCGTTACACACAGTGACTTAGTGTTACTGACAGGCATGTTAACTGATTCATTAGTTGATGCAGGTGTTACACGACTACTTTGTCTAGATTCGCAAAAATCTAGATGAATATCTTATGAATTGACGAATCAGAGGCTCTAACTGAAGGACATTTCTTACAAAAAGTTTTGATGAAGTCGTTGCACTTATCATCAAAAAGGGGGAGAATGACTACACAAGAAATGGCAAAGATCACATGTTTCAAGAATCACGTCCAAGATTGAACTCTTCAAAAGCAAGTATTCTGAAGACATGCTGATTTCAGAGCTAGAGAAAGAGATTGCATCTTCTAGAGCTGAACAAGAAGACTGAATTGCTAAAATCATTTTCGTAATGATCTTGATCCAAAGGGGGAGATTGTTAGACCACAGTCTCATTGGATTCAAGATCATCCAAACTGAAGATCACAATCTGAAGCTAAAGCCGGAAAGTCGACTCTCGATATAAAGTCTAATGTCGTTTGTAATAAATGTCAAACTAATTAATGTTTATTGTTTATTTGTATTTGATGTAATTAGATATTTAGCATAACTAAATATCTAAGTTTAGTTATTAGTTTGGTTAGTTTATTATAGTTAGTTATTAGTTAGATATAATATCTATTTGTTAGATATTATTTAGATATAATAGTTTTATATTGCAACTTGTTGTTGCAAGTTGTTGGGTTAGTGTGTCAAGAAAGATCAGATCAGATCTAAGATCACAGACGAACACACACTTAAAAGTGTAAAAGAGAGAATACACAGAGAACACAATCAAAGCTTTAGTCGATCAACCTTGTAACCATTTGTTATAATCAATACAGGTTGGTAATCTTTATGTGTTGTTTATAGATAAAACTTGATAGTATTGTTGGACCCACAAGATGTTTCAATTTTTTTCTGGGGAAGCAGCACATAATCTATCTTGTCTTTATTAGGAAGATGTGGATATTGAAAAAGAAGGAAGTCTGCCCCACCTTCGCACTTCGATCATGCACAATTGAGTCCGTGTACTGTTGTTGTCTCAATGGTTTACACAATTTTGAGCCTATTAAAAGCAATCATTATGCTTAATTCTTTCATACACAAGCACAAACACACAGAAAATTTGTTTTTCTGTCGAAACGTTCATAGTTTAACCTTGTGTTATTCGATGATTGAATGGAAGACCTGGGGGAGTGAACATCAAAAAGCTCCTTTCCAATGTGTATTTGTTACACACAGTGGCTTCGTGCTACTGACAGGCATTTTTAACTAATTCATTTGTTGATTCAAGTTTACACTCTTATTTGTCTGAATTTGAAAAGATTCTGATGAATATTTTATGAATTGACGGATGTTCACTGGATCAATGGCAAAGATCAATGGTCAGAAAAGATTCATGACATTTCTTGAGAAGGTTTTGATGATTTCCATGTTGCATCATCAAAAAGGGGGAGAAATTATTTCAAGAAATGTTGTATGGTGAACAAGTTTGTATTTGTTATGAGAAGATTGTTCAAGTTTTGTTCAAGATTTGAAAGAAAGTTCAAAGAATTCAGAATATTTGCTGAAGATTTCAGAAAATTTCTTTGAAGATTATTTGCTAAAGAAAATTGAGCTAAATCTGTAGATAATTTTCTTTCTAGAGTTTGAGAGAGATTTTATCAACTTGGGGGAGATTGAATTTTTCAAAGGAAAGGTTACTTGAAAGAATCAAAGAAGAAGATTGCTCGAGAATGCTGAAAGTTGATTTTGCTTTTCCGAAAGAAGGAGATAATTTGTTTCTAATTCAAAAGGGGAGCTCGAGATATTATTCTTTGAAGATGATCACTGCTATTTCCAAAGAGGAAGATTATGTTTTGTTAACGATTCTTAACAAAGGGGGAGATTGTGCTTTATTGCTGAAATTTCTTTTTGAAGATGATCTTGAATCCAAAGGGGAAGATTGTTAGTGCACAAATGTGTTGGATACAAGATCATGAAGATGAAAGATGAAAGTCAAAGTCAAAAGCTCAAGTCAAAGTGTCTCAAGCAAAAGTCAAAGTCTTTGTAATAAATGTCAAAGTCAAAGTATTGGTTTTTAGTTTTGTCTTTGTAATAGTTAGGGTATATATAGCTTTTGTTTTTGTTAGTAGAATCATTAGGCTAAGAGAGAATCATTAGACAAAAAGAGAGCGTACCTATTTAGAGAGAGAAATAGTGAGTCTTTGAGAGCATTTTCATTGTATTCAAAATTGAAATGAAATGGAGTTGAATTGAATTGTTGTCATCTTGATTGATTTGCAAGTATTGTGGGACACACAAGTACTCAAGGAGTCCAGGTTTCAACGAACCGTTCTAAAAAATCGGCTATTAAAACCCAAATTTTAACCAAAATACTTTTCTAACTCAAAATTAATTAACTATTTAGCTTAACAACCATAACTCATAATGAATTTTTCAAAATAACAACTTAAACACAAACCAAAGACCTTGATTTCGATGAACACATAATGTGTCGTTTTCAGAGGTCGATGAACATAACAAATTTAGACAAATCTTTTGATCGTATCGAATGAAAATTAATTCGATCCTGCTTTGATACCAATTATGGATCCTAGTACAGTGCAATAACAGTAATGATCAATGATTAACAGTAAAGAATAGAGATTGAACCACAAAACCTGGTCATATGATTGGATTGAACAATAAAGGTTTAGAATGATTACAAAGAGAATTTCTATACGGAGCGTGTAACTAAATTATGACCATTTAACCTCTCTAACCCTAACCACACTCTGAACAAACCATTAAATACCAAGGGTTAAAACCCTAAAGGCCCAAGGCCCACTAAACCAAACAAGCCTAATTTATAATGAAGGCTTTTACAACGCTTTAAATAAATAACTAGGGGTGTACAAAAAACCGTCAACCCGCGAAACCCGCCCAACCCAAACCGCTAACAACCCAATTAAACCCAATCCGCCCAACCGCCAACCCGCAAACTAAGAGGGTTGAAATTGGGTTACGTTTTGTTCAACCCGCCCAACCCGCCAACCCGCCGCTAATATATAATTTTTATAAAATTATATATATATATATATATATATATATATATATATATATATATATAATACAAGAATAAAAAACAATTATTCTATTTAGAAAATTTTATACCTCAAAATATTATATATATATATATATATATATAATACATTTTGCTTAACCAAACAAACTAATGAGGCTTGTTCGTGTTCGTTCATTATACTTAACCAAACAAATGAATGAACACGAACGGTAAAAGAACGGAATTTTTGTGTTCATGTTCGTTAAGAAAATATGTGTTTGTTCGTGTTCATTTACGTTTGTTCGTTAAGATGCTAAATGAATGTAAACAGACAAATATAAATAAACGAACACAAAGAACAAAAAACAACATCATTAATTGTCATTTCGTTCCGAAATAACAACAAAATGAAAAACCGGGTAAATTTAGGAATGATAAAAAACGAATTCTAAAATCATTAATATATTAATGATTTTACATATTAATATCATAATATATATATATATATTTATATATATAAACAAACGTAAACAAACATAAATAAACAGACATTAACGAACGTAAATGAACGAACGAACTCATTGTTAATGTTCGTTCATTTAACTAAACGAACACAAAAATGTATTTATGTTCGATCAATTCTTAAATAAACGAATATAAACGAAATTTTCCTGAACGGTTCGCTAAACGTTTGTATATTCTTATTAGTATTTATCGTATTTTATTCTACGATTTTATGTAAACTACTAAACCGCCAAACCCGCCCAACCCGCCATAACCCGCAAGGGTTGGGTTTGGTTGGGTTATACTTTTGAATGGGTTGGGTTGAGTTTTTCCAAACCGCCATAATTGGGTTAGGTTGTAAAAATGTCCCAAACCGCCCAACCCAACCCTCGTACACCCCTATAAATAACAATAAACTCTATAAATACTTTATAGAACTTTCAACGCACTAGGACTTTCAGTCCTAACAAATGTAAATGCCACTTTATTGTTCCCCTTTTTGGGTGAATTGTATGCAAGTTTTTGTTTTATTCCACATTTATTCAGGTTTAAATTAACCCCTATTTTTAAGTTGTTACAATTTGGTATTAGATCAATGAGATTAAGTTGACAAGGTATGAATGTAAGATGCTTAGACTTAAGTTGAGATCGAGTAAGTTACGAAATGTGATATTGAGTAGAACTCCTAAGATAGGATGGTCCTAGAGTCGACGGAATTACACAAGTTGAAAATTGTGACGATGGTAGCAAGGATTCTTATGTGTAATGTGTTAATAATTTCAATTAGTTACTATTGAATCCCAGATTTAATCTTATAACAATGATATAAACAAATAATAATAAAGACCACGGAAGCAAGACAGTTTAATATCAAAGCAGATTCAAATCACAGTTAATAAGAAGATATCCAATAAGGTAAATATAAGAACAAGCTTAATATTCACTAGATAAATCAGGTAGATTAATAAGAACACCAAAAAGGTGGATAAATCGTACAAGATCTTCTTAGAATACTTTTCAATATATTAAAGATAATTCAAATACAAGATATATAGAAAAGCACACTTTTAGAAATGGGGTGATGGTTCTATTTATAGGACCATAAAGTGAACAATGTACTTTCCTGACATAAGAAGCAAGCTTAAACAGTGTCTTACATAAAAGGTAAACTCAAGACATGCTTGAACAGTAACCTACTCTAAAAAGTTTATCTTATCACTAGGTGATGTGTCATCTGTTCTTTTATCAACACTTGTAGAATTTATTCAGCTTGATCTTCAAAGAATGTCTTCAGAGCTCTGCTTAAACAATGTACTTTCCTGACATAAGAAGCATGCTTAAACAGTGTCTTACCTAAAAGGTAAACTCAAGACATGCTTGAACAGTGTCAGGATCGAATTCTTAACAAGAATGAATTCTCAGAAACTAATATCAAAGAAGTTTGCGGAATAACACTTTGATATTCAATAAAACAGTAAACCAAAACAGTATATGATTAACAACTTGTAAACTTGTATTCAATGATCAAAATCACAAGATTACACACACAACCTCAATCTTGAAGAACAAGCTCTTTCAAGACGAATTCTACTTCTCTAGAATTAGGAACTATGCCTTGAGGTTGATTTTTTCTCTTCTAATCTTAGAATGAATAATTATAAAACAAAAGTTATCTCACTATTCTAAACAATACAATATATATACTGAAGATAAAAGATAATTACAATTTATACAATATCTCCAGAATATCTTCCATCATTATCTCTAAGCTTCCATGAATATCTTCAGTTTATCCAGCTGTCATCCTTTCCATACAGATCTCCATCTTATAAGCAGTATTAATCATAAGCAGCATTAATACTCTGAGCAGTATTAACTCTAGCAGTACTAACCATGCTCAGCAGCATTAATCTCTTCAAGCAGTACTAACTTTGAACTAGCAGTACTAATCTTGTTGAGCAACATTAACCATCAACTAGCAGCATTAATAACAGAAGTACTAACTAGAAGTATTAACTGTTTTCTTCTAGCAGCATTAACTAGAAGTATTAATCACAGAAGTACTAACTAGAAGTATTAACTGTTTTCTTCTAGCAGCATTAACTGTGTTCCAGCAGCATTAACTACAACTGGCAACATTAACCACAGAAGTAGTAACCATGTTGAATATTAGCTTCAGAAGTAGTAACCATCCTTGGCATATTTCTGATACCACTTGTCAGGATCGAATTCTTAACAAGAATAAATTCTCAGAAACTAATATCAAAGAAGTTTGCGGAATAACACTTTGATATTCAATAAAACAGTAAACCAAAACAGTATATGATTAACAACTTGTAAACTTGTATTCAATGATCAAAATCACAAGATTACACACACAACCTCAATCTTGAAGAACAAGCTCTTTCAAGACGAATTCTACTTCTCTAGAATTAGGAACTATGCCTTGAGGTTGATTTTTTCTCTTCTAATCTTAGAATGAATAATTATAAAACAAAAGTTATCTCACTATTCTAAACAATACAATATATATACTGAAGATAAAAGATAATTACAATTTATACAATATCTCCAGAATATCTTCCATCATTATCTCTAAGCTTCCATGAATATCTTCAGTTTATCCAGCTGTCATCCTTTCCATACAGATCTCCATCTTATAAGCAGTATTAATCATAAGCAGCATTAATACTCTGAGCAGTATTAACTCTAGCAGTACTAACCATGCTCAGCAGCATTAATCTCTTCAAGCAGTACTAACTTTGAACTAGCAGTACTAATCTTGTTGAGCAACATTAACCATCAACTAGCAGCATTAATAACAGAAGTACTAACTAGAAGTATTAACTGTTTTCTTCTAGCAGCATTAACTAGAAGTATTAATCACAGAAGTACTAACTAGAAGTATTAACTGTTTTCTTCTAGCAGCATTAACTGTGTTCCAGCAGCATTAACTACAACTGGCAACATTAACCACAGAAGTAGTAACCATGTTGAATATTAGCTTCAGAAGTAGTAACCATCCTTGGCATATTTCAGACCCAACAATCTCCCCCTAACTTAACTTTTCAAAACTGAGAAGTTAAGTTCTTCAGCATAGGGTCTTTATGATAATTTCAAAACTTTCTGCAATTTCTAGTTCTTCTTGATTCAGTTTCTGCTGTTATCTTCTTTTCTGTTTCTGGTGTAGTTACTGCTTTATTTCAGCTTCTTCACTTATCTCCCCCTCAAAATAAGATTTCATACAAACTTTAATTTTTTTCTTTTTCAGTACCAGCTTCATGAAATGATCTATCTGCTAGTGATAAGAAGTGATCACCTTTTCATCTCTTTTATCTCCATAATTTGATTATGAACTTTCAGACTAATTGTACCAAGTGTATCCATCAATTCTTTGTAGTTAAACTGTCCTCACCTCCTTTAGGTGTTTTACCCACCCTTGAAGGATCATTGGATCTTTTAGTAGAGATCTTCTGCCTAGCAGAAGCACCTTCTACTCCCTTGGTTTCTTGGCACCTGGGACCTTTAGATAATTACTCATCTAAAGTTGCCATGGGGAAGGTCTTAGATATGTTCACACTGTCCTGTCCTGCACTTTGTGCAAAGTCAGTAGTGTGAGCCTTACAACCCATATGCTCTTGCATCTCCTTATTGAGCACCTTCTTGAGGTTGGGAGACACCCCTGTGGTTTCCCTATGGATATTCTCTAAAGGAGAATCCTCCCTTAGAGGGCTTAAAGGCTTAGTGGGTGAAGGTACAAGAAGAGAAGGAGCCTTCTTTACCTGTTTTCTTTACCTGTTTTATTGGTGAAGTTGGCTTATGAAGTAGAGACTGTGGGATAAATATAGAGTGGGAAGGTTGGGTTTGGCTAGCAGTGGAAATGTCTAATGAGGGCCTTGACCCTGCTGCCATACCTTCTTGTGGTTGGGACACCACCATCATTGTTGAGAACAATGGGGTGTCAACTCCTTCAGAGTCCCTAGCAGATCTTCTCATGTTTGAGAAAACCTTGCCTTTAGGGGGTTTAGGTACATATACCTCATCAAAGTGAAGTATGTCCGTCATTTCATTATTAAGTACTTCTTGTACAAACCTTGGATACAGATAAAAGCTTTTTGATTGATATCCAGGTTTGACATTAAATCATTGAAGATCATTTTTAGGTATAGAAAACTTACATTAGCAGTAGTAACACTTATCAGCAGCATTAACACAGACTGGCAGTAGTAACACATACCAGCAGCATTAACACAGTTTGACAGTATTCACTGAACTAGAATTACTAACTACTTTTCAGTATTAGCAACCTGAAACACTTACAGACACAAGGTTAGTAGTACCATATAGCATAAAATTTTCAAAAGTTACTTTATCTTTTGAAACTATACCTTTTTCACTTTTCTTACCTTCTGCTGGATCAAAAGTAACATGTCCTCCATCAAATCTTTTAAAGAATTTGAAGACAGTCCATGTTCCTTGTTATGTGCCAAGAGCAACCATTATCTTTATTCCAAATGCTATTCCTCTTGAGCTTTTGGTTGCCCTGCACACTTGATAAATCAGTTAGTCTTTGAGGGAACCCAAGCCAAAGTGGTCTTGGGTTGTCCTTTCTCATTTATATAATCTGTCAGTTTGGTCTGAATGAGTTGTTTAGGAATCTCATGGCTGGAATACTTTGTCAAGATTATAGGTTTGGCTGCATTACTACTAGAAACAACACTAGCCTTGTTAGCAGTACTAACTTGGTTAGCAGTACTAATCAAGTTAGCAGCACTATTCTTGTTAGCAGTACTATCTGGGATAGCAGTACTAAAAGGTTTCTTTACAATTGGAACCCAAACTTGAACAAAGTTGTTTTCTTTCTTTGTCTTTAAATTACTCCTTGGCTTATTTGGAGCATTTTTCTTTGTATTAGCAAACTTGTTCTGAGCATGAGACTTTAAAGGTGCTCTTTTCTCAGCCAATTGATTCCTTCTTTTATTCCTATAACCAAAAGAGTTTTGTGGTTTTCTTTGAAAAGTGACTCTTTGGTTGATAGGGTTGAAATAACAGTGTTTGGCAAGATGATTCAATTTACCACAGATAAAACAAGGTTTTGGTCTATTGATTTTACTCAAATCAACCCCTTGTTTTTTGTGCCCACTGATTATTCCAGTTTCTCTGATTTCCCCTTGGTTTATCATGTTTTTGGGCCTCAGATTTATTGCAAGAACACTGTTTACAAGGGACAGGATTCACAACTGTGGTTTGCTTATAATGGACCTTCTCAGACTTTCCCTCAGTCTTTTCTATGTCCTTAGACTTGATCCAAGCCTTTCCACATCCCTCATTGGTGATAATGTTATTTTCTAGAGGAATCTCACCACTCCCAGTGTTCTCCTTACTCTTTTCACTAGAGTTCTCTTCTTCAGAGTCTGTTTCAACCACCACTTTGTCTAAAGGATCTACCTTAGTGGCTCCAACAGGCAATTCCTTCCTATTCTTGGTCTCTAGCAAGTCTGATATAGGAGGGATGTAATTGTTGTTGTATGGTGGTGGTGTGGTGTTATAGCCTATTCCTCTTCTAAGTTTATCATGGATTTGAGTTTGGAGCAAAGAGTCCATTGCTTTAGAAGCATTGGAAAATTTCTCAATATCCAGCTTGGCTTTCTCAAACTCACTCTTTATCTTCTCATTCTCCTCTTTAGACTTTTTCAGCTGAAGTTCTAGGTCATTCTTCTCCCACTTCCAGTAATTTGTATCATAAGAATGTTGAAGTTCATTGGCTTGGAAAACTTTGATCTGTTCCTCAAAACTCTCAACAATTCTTACATAGTCTTTTATATCTCTCTCTAATCTTTTAAGGTCATCACTCATTGTCTGGTTGTGATCCCTGTACCTTTTAACAGTTTCCATACAAGTTTTAGAGAAAATATTAGACATTACCTCTGTGGGGATTTTTGTGCTTGAAGAATCTGAAACTTTAGCCATTGATGATTTCTGATTTCAAGGAAGAATGATGATAGCAGGTTTCTGAGAATACTAGCTCTGATACCACTTGTCAGGATCGAATTCTTAACAAGAATAAATTCTCAGAAACTAATATCAAAGAAGTTTGCGGAATAACACTTTGATATTCAATAAAACAGTAAACCAAAACAGTATATGATTAACAACTTGTAAACTTGTATTCAATGATCAAAATCACAAGATTACACACACAACCTCAATCTTGAAGAACAAGCTCTTTCAAGACGAATTCTACTTCTCTAGAATTAGGAACTATGCCTTGAGGTTGATTTTTTCTCTTCTAATCTTAGAATGAATAATTATAAAACAAAAGTTATCTCACTATTCTAAACAATACAATATATATACTGAAGATAAAAGATAATTACAATTTATACAATATCTCCAGAATATCTTCCATCATTATCTCTAAGCTTCCATGAATATCTTCAGTTTATCCAGCTGTCATCCTTTCCATACAGATCTCCATCTTATAAGCAGTATTAATCATAAGCAGCATTAATACTCTGAGCAGTATTAACTCTAGCAGTACTAACCATGCTCAGCAGCATTAATCTCTTCAAGCAGTACTAACTTTGAACTAGCAGTACTAATCTTGTTGAGCAACATTAACCATCAACTAGCAGCATTAATAACAGAAGTACTAACTAGAAGTATTAACTGTTTTCTTCTAGCAGCATTAACTAGAAGTATTAATCACAGAAGTACTAACTAGAAGTATTAACTGTTTTCTTCTAGCAGCATTAACTGTGTTCCAGCAGCATTAACTACAACTGGCAACATTAACCACAGAAGTAGTAACCATGTTGAATATTAGCTTCAGAACTAGTAACCATCCTTGGCATATTTCAGACCCAACAAACAGTAACCTACTCTAAAAAGTTTATCTTATCACTAGGTGATGTGTCATCTGTTCTTTTGTCAACACTTGTAGAATTCATTCAGCTTGATCTTCAAAGAATGTCTTCAGAGCTCTGACTTAGATCTCTGATGAAGCTATATCTGATATCTTCTCGGCTGAAGAGTCTATCTCTGAACTGACTTCAGAGGTAGACTTGGCTTTCTTTGCAGCAGTCTCTGAATGTCTTCAAAGGAAGACTTGGAATATTTTCAATACTTTTATATTACAGAATTGGGACTAACAATTACTGCTATTATGATGTATTGTTACATAAGCATGCTTATATTACCTTTGCTATGATGATTGATGAATGTAGTAGTATGTTTCCTTATGTATAATCCTTATAATCTATTTCTCACCCTCATTCCCGCATGTGTGTGGAAGACTGTAATGGTTACTACTCGTAATAGGTCGGAAGTCCATGAAGAGACAACATCCATGGCCGATCAACCATGAGTGACTGCGGCATAAATGCCTCCGCCTTGAACAACGTGTTGGGTGGAAGAATCGAGCATATACCGCAATGCAATCCGAAAACATCTGAACCCGTTTTGGAGAAAGTAACAGTGGAAACAAAGATGATGGATCGGATGATGATGGCCATGAATAAGGCCATGGCTCAACAACAAGAAATGTTCCTAAAACTTTTGGAGGACAGGGACACCAACAACCGTAGGCACGAAACGATTGCAGAAAATGTGGTTGCAGTAGGATCCGGGGGTACAAGGAATGAAATCCCCACAGATGGGATAGCGACATTATAGGAAAGGAAAGCGGTGAGGACTTGCTCCTTCAAAACTTTCTTGAGTTGCAGGCCACCTGAGTTTAAGGGAAATGGTGATCCAATAGTTTGTATGAATTAGATCCACGAGATGGAGCAGGCCTTTCGAACAAGTGAATGTGGTGAGGGGCAGAAAGCGAAGTTCGACTCTCAAATGTTAGGGGGGGGCATCCCTCATATGGTAGAACATTGTTAGAGCATAAATCTGTTGGATACAAGATCAAGAAGACTGAAGGTCAAAGTGTAAGAAGTCAAATCTGAGAAAGTCAACTCTCATCAAAGTCAAAGTCTTTTGTAATAAAAGTCAAAATATATTGTATTTGTATTTTGCTTTATTTCTTTGTATTTTAGTTGTAAGTATAAATAGCCTTCTATTTCTGTTTTTAGTATGAGTAGGAAAATTAACAGAGAATATACGATTCAGATTGAGAGAGGATTGTAGAGAGAGAGAGAGAATTCTAGAGAGAGAAAGTTTGTAATCTTGGAATTTGAAAGTGAAATCAAACAGGTAATTGAATTCTTGTTTGTGTTTGTTTGATTAATTGTGTTTAGAAACTAGAATCTGGGAATAACAATTGGTATCAGAGCAGATCCAGATCGAAATCAAGAAAATATAGAAGTTCGACTCTGTGTTCATCGTGTTCGATTCAATTTCTGAATTTTAGGGTGTAATTCGAGTTGAAATCGATTAGGTTTTGTTAGAAAAGCATAATCGATCGAGTCTGTATAGTTTGATTCGTGAATAACACTGTAATTGATTTGTAATTTTTGATTTTGAAGAAGTTCGAGTTCACGAGTTCTATACACTGTAATCGAGTCAATTTGTATATTTTTGTGTTTTAGATCGAAATTCATTGCTAGAATTGTGTTCTAGATGTTTAGACGATTGAATTGACAAAATTCAGAGTTGAAATTCGAGGTTTAAAGTGGTTTTTGGTACTGAATTGATCGAGTTTTTGAGGTTTGTGCGAGATCTAAAGTTTGCGCCAGTTCGTCATGATTTGCGCGAGTTCATCATAGTTTGTGTGAGTTCATCGAGAGAATTATCCAGTTTGTTCTAAGGTTTGCGTCTTCAACAGGAAGCGCAAGTTGATCTTTGCGTCATCAACCAGAAACGCAAAGTGTACTTTGCGTCATCAACCAGAAACGCAAAGTGTACTTTGCGTCATAAACAAGAAGCGACTATTGGTTTAAACTGAAGTTTGCGTCGTGCATTCCTAACGCAAAGTTGAAGTGATTGAATTCAGATAGACAAGTGTACTTTGCGCCAAAAACATTTCACGCGAAGTTGGTGTTTGCGTTATTAGTGGTTAACGAGAAGTTGTGATTTGCGTTAGCTTGTTGTAACGCAAAGTTAGTCTTGCGTTAGCTTGGTGTCACGCGAAGTGTATCTTGCGCCAGTAACTTGTAACGTAAAGTGTATCTTGCGTCAGTAACTTGTAACGCAAAGTGTATCTTGTGTCAGTAACTTGAAACGCGAAGTTCATCGTTTGCACCTTATTCTCGACACGCAAAGTGTGCTTTGCGTCAGCCTTGGGTCGCACAAAGCTTGGTTTGCGCCACCAACTCTTAGCGCAAATAGGAGTTTGCGCTAGCTTCACTTGGATTATTTTTGTGATTTTTGCATTTTGATCCTTAGTGAATATCTGTGTTTTCATTTGTTTTAAAATTCTGTATTTTTCTTATTGTTTCATTTGGACTAACATTCAGTTCTAGTTTCTTATTGCATAAATTTCTCAAACAGGTTTAAACAAGATGACTTCCAATGATGCTCTTTCTATTGGCACTGATGTCAAGCCTCCTGTTCTGTTCAAAGGAGAATACGAACAGTGGAAAGACAGATTTCTGGATTTTGTAGACAGACATGCAAACGGGGAAAACATTCTGCTGTCAATTACAGAAGGTCCTATGGTACCAATCACAGTTCAAATACCTGATGATGATTCATCTGATAGTGAAGATGGTACTGAGGAAAGAGATCAGAAGATGAAAACAGTTCCAGTAGAGTATGGTCAATATTCTGAGTAACAGAAAAGCCGCTTTAAAGCTAATAAGCAAGCAAGATCTCTTCTTTTTCAAAGTATCCTGAATGACATCTACGTCAAAATAGACAGCTACAAGGCAAATGCTAAAAAGATGTGGGATCAGTTGCAAAAGATGATGATGAGATCCAAGGTCGGGAATCAAATGAAAGTGGCTAACTGTATTAACAGTTATGAAGAGTTTAAAGCCAAAGAGAATGAAAGCTTGGAAGACACCTATGAACGGTTTGTCTTGCTTCTGAATGAACTGTCAAAGAACAAAGTGAAAAAGAAGCAGCTTGAGAACAATGTCAAATTCCTGAGCATCCTACAATTTGAATGGAAGAAGCATACGCGTAGGATGAAACAAATGAAGGATCTCAATGACATTCCATTACATGAAGTTTATGAGATTTTGCGTCAGAATGAAGAGGAGGTGGAAGAGAAAAGAGCTGAGAAAAAGAAGGCAGAGAAAGTTCTTGAACCCATTGCACTGGTTGCTGGAGAAAAGAAGAAAGAAAATAAAGAGAAGAAGAAAAAGAAGAAAGTCATTACTAGTTCCGAATCAGAATCTGAATCAGATGGTGATGATGGAGAAAGCCTCAAACAAGCTATGTTATTACTGACCCGTGCATTTCAAAAGAAATTCTACAAAAAGCCGAGATCCAATTCTCAGAGGTACTCTTCATCTAGCTCCAAGAACCATGAGCACAGGGAACGGGTAGAAGGAAACCGATTTATTGAGAAGGAACCCAAAGAAAGAAAGAAGTTTGTGAATGATTATACCGTTGTTGAAAAGCCAGCAAATGATCCAATCAAATGTTACAACTGTGGCAAGATTGGACATTTTGCTAAAGAATGTTGAAAGCCAAAGGTTCGCAACTCTCAGTACTATCAGAACAAACTGCTATTGGCCAAACAACAAGAAGCGGGCATAGCATTAATGGCTGAAGACGAATTTTGGTTGGATCATTCAGATGGTGAAGAGGAAGAGAAAGAAGAAGCTGCTCATATATGCTTAATGGGCAAAGCGGTGAAATATGATGAGTCAGATGATGAAGCGGCTGATTAGGTAATAAACTTAACTGAAAAATATTTCATAACCAAAATGGAAGCCATGATGGTTGAGCTTAATGACCTTCAAGTAAAACTGAAAAAGGAAAAAGACAGAGTTGCTAAAAGAAACAATAAGATCTTTGAGCTTAATAAGTCCGTTATTGGGAACAAAGATCTAATTGATTCTTTACGCAAGTCTGCTTCTGATTCTAAAATTCATGTAGATTGTTTTGAAAAGAAGATTTCTGATTTTGAAGTTAAAATTTCTAAGTCTGAATTTGAGAAGAAAGAATCTACACTAACTATTCATAAATTGCAGGTTGAGAACAAGCTTTTGAATAAGAAGGTAAATGGTCTGGAAGCCAAACTTTATGCAAGAGGCCAAACAGATCAAACTATCTTTCTCAATGCACCTAACGAAGAGGCTGATGTTAAAGAAAAATGGGGACTTGATTTTCAAAACCCCCATTACTTAAAGAAAGCCATCAGAAAACAACCAGCATTATATAATTTTGATTTTCTTCCTTGTGCTGGTAAACATACTCATTTAAAACCCAAATTTGTTACCAAATTACCAGAAGACGTTGAGGCCAAAGAAACTGAAAAGAGAAAGAATATAAAGAAAATGCAACTACCGTTTAACTATGCAAAGTTAAATGATAGTTATCTTTCTGATACACCAAAAGTTCTTTCAAACGACTATTTTGCTAGTTATTCTGTTTCTGAGATGAAGGCAAAACCTGCCATTGCAAAGGTTTATGTTCCTCCACTTATTCTTGAAAGCAAAATAGTTGAGCTTGAAAATGTTTTATCTGATGAAAAACTTTTGGTAGATATTGAACAAAGTGTGTTTTCTACAATTTTAAAGAACATTGTTTTTCAAACTAAATCTACAAAGTGTTCTAAAGTTTCTAAGGCACCTCAAACTTCGTCTGATAATTTTGATGACTTATTTGAGTCTGCAAATGACTTTCTTAATTCTGATGATAGGTGCATAGAAGAAATTGATATGTTTGACTTCAATACTCCTCTTCCTGATCATTTTACTTGTCTTATAACTGAAAAAGTGTTACCAAGTGGTTTTAATATTGGTGAATCATCAGCTAAGGTTGGTGAATCAGTTTCTGTAATTGCTGATTATTATGCTCAAGGTAAGAAACATAAGAAACAGCGATTACAGAAACAGCGATTACAGAAACAGAAATACACTGGTACACAAAAGAAAACTCAATCTCAGAAATCTGCTTTTCCTAATAATTCTAAATCTTATGTTTCAGATTTAAGGAAGAAAAGGTCGAAAGCAAGATCTGAATGGAGACCAAAAAGGAAGAATGATGAGATTGTTGAATCAGTTTCTGATAACACGTGTACTAGATCTGTTAGTAGTAATAATGATGTAGTTGGTCAACTTGCTTCACCTAAACAAAACCTTGTAACTTCTTACAAGCATTATTCAATAAAGCAATTGATTCAATTATCTCCTATTACTACTAAATCTTTTCATTATCGGAGAAATGATTTCTTATTCTCATAATTCTACTGATTGGTTTGGATCTTATTATGTTTATTCTTCAAGATCAAATGTTTTTAAAAGTTTTCAAAGAAAAGGAGGGTCCATATTCAAATGGTTACCAAAATCATGTGCTAATCTGTTAGGACCCGTTTTTAAATGGGTACCTAAAGTTATTGTTTCCTGATTTCTCTTGCAGACCCGGCATATGTGGTACTTGGATAGCGGTTGTTCCAAGCATATGACCGGGCAGAAAGATTTATTGTCTAATTATACAGAGAAATTCAGCGGCAATGCCAGATTTAGGAACGACCAAGTTTCACCAATCTTAGGATATGGTGATATCATTCAAGACAACATAACGATTAGAAAGGTGAGTTATGTCGAAGGTTTAGGGCACAACTTGTTTAGCATCGGTAAATTCTGTGACAAAGGGTTAGAGGTCAACTTCAAAGCTAAGAGATGTTCGGTTCGTTCTAAAGACGGCACAAAACTCTTAGTTGGCAAGTGAAAGACAAATCTCTACACCATCAATATTTCAAAGGTTCAAGATGACAGTCATGTTTGCTTATTATCAAAAGCTTCGATGCAACAAAGTTGTCTTTGGCACCGAAGACTATTACATCTGAATTTTCGTTATATCAACAAGTTGGTAAAAGATAAGTTGGTAAAAGGACTTCCTGAGCTGCGATATGAGAAAGTACACTTGTGTGTTGCATGCGAAAAGGATAAGATGAAGAGAGCCGCACATAAACCGAAGCCTGAACATAGCACCAATTCTCCACTAGAGTTGTTGCATATGGATTTATGCGGTCCGATGAGAACACAAAGCTTAGGTGGAAAGAAATACGTGTTGGTTATTGTGGACAATTATTCAAGATACACGTGGGTCAAATTTCTACTATCAAAAGATGAGACGCCTGAAGTTCTCATTACTTTCTTAAAGACGACCCAGGTGAATATGCAGAGACAAGTCAAGCTTCTTCGGACTGACAACGGCACAGAGTTCAAAAACAAAACAGTCGAAGAATATCTCGAATCGGTCGGGATATCACATCAATACTCTTCTGCACGTACACCTGAACAGAATAGAGTAGTCGAAAGGCGAAATCGAACGCTAGTCGAGGTCGCTCGTACTATGCTTAGCCAATCGGATTTACCTCTATTTCTGTGGGCAGAAGCTGTGTCAACTGCATGTCATACTCAAAATCGATCCAAGATACACCGCTGTTTTCAAAAGACTCCATATGAGCTGATCAACAACAGAACACCGACAATCAAGTATTTTCATATATTTGGGTGTAAGTGTTTCGTGCTTAACGACAGAGAGAATCTGAACAAATTCAGTGCTAAAGCGGACGAAGGCATCTTCATTGGCTACTCTTCAACATCTGCAGCATACCGTGTTTATCTGAAGAAGTCTAAGACAGTCGTCGAGAGCGTCAATGTAACATTCGATGAAGACATGGCTTTTGAACAATTCAGTTCAGAACCCGTGATCACTGGAGTATTAGCTTCTGGACAGATCAGTCCAGAACCTGTTTCTACAGAGAACAATTCGAATAACGCTTCTATTTCACTTTCACATTTATCTGATTTAGATTTGTTATTTGAATTCTTTTATGATGAGTTTCTAGGATCTAATTTGCCTAAATCTGTTGTGACTGACAGGTCTGAAGACACAAGTTGCAATCATACAATCACTTCAGAAGTTTTAACTGAACTTGTATCCCCCGTTTAGTCAGAAACTCACATTCCAACATCTACTCCTACAGTTGAAGATATACAAGTAACTATTGAGCCAGAAGTAACTGTATCAGTTGGGTGTGATATATTGTCTACTCAACAGCCAGAGTCTGTTGTTCCAACTGGTGCTTCTGCAGCTGCAACTTCAACTGAAAACCCCCCTCCAACTATTCAAACTGAAGAGCCTGATAGTGGATTTTTAGATGATGATCATGTTCAAACTTCATCTACTCCACTCCCTTATGAGCATCGCTGGACCAAAGAGCACCCTTTACACCAAGTAATTGGAGATCTAAACAAGCCGGTGCAAACTAGGTCAGCAACTTTGAATCAATGTTTGCATGACTCATTCCTCAGCAAGATAGAGCCTACATGTGTATCAGAGGCTTTAGCTGATTCGGATTGGGTTTCTGCTATGCAAGAAGAATTAAATCAGTTTGAAGCCCTGAAGGTCTGGAGATTAGTTCCAAAATCGGAAGGTAAATCCGTGATTGGCACTAAATGGGTATTCAAAAACAAGAAGGACGAAGATGGTATCGTCATAAGAAACAAAGCTAGACTTGTTGCCAAAGGTTACCGGCATGAGGAAGGCATAGACTACGATGAGAAGTATGCTCCAGTAGCGCGTATAGAGGCAATCCGCATGTTTCTAGCCTATGCAGCTCACAATAATTTCACAGTCTATCAGATGGACGTGAAAACGGCCTTTCTGAATGGCATTCTTAAGGAGGAAGTCTACGTGTCTCAACCAGAAAGGTTCGTGAATCCAGATAAGCCAGATCACGTCTACATCTTGGACAAAGCCCTGTATGGTTTAAAACAATCCCCTCGAGCATGGTATGATGTTCTATCTAAATTCTTGGTCAAGTCCGGTTTTTCCAAAGGTAAAATAGATACCACTTTGTTTATCAAAAAGGAAAAAGCCGATATCATCCTTATTCAAATATATGTTGATTATATAATATTTGGCCTTACTAATCCTAAATTCTGCAAAAACTTTTCTAACCTCATGGTGTCACGTTTTCAAATAAGTATGATGGGAGAGATGAATTTCTTTCTCGGATTACAAGTTAAACAGTTTTCAACGGGGATTTTCATTAACCAATCTAAGTACATTTTGGATATTCTTCGGAAGTTTAAAATGGAAAATTGTAAACCAATTGGAACCCCGATGGCACCAGGTACTAAGATTAGCACTGATCCTTCGGGTAAAAGTGTTGATGTTAGAACTTATAAAGGTATGATAGGATCATTAATGTATCTTACTTCAAGTAGGCCAGATATTATGTTTTCAACATGCTTATGTTCTAGATATCAGGCTGCTCCTAAAGAATCCCATTTTGGCTGCTGTCAAAAGGATTTTTAGGTATCTGAAGGGGACTGCAGATCTTGGTCTGTGGTATCCTAAGGATACTGGGTTTCAACTGACTGCCTATTCAGATGCAGATCATGCAGGTTGCATGTTGGACAGAAAGAGCACTTTAGGTCACATTCAATTTCTTGGAGACAAGCTCGTTAGTTGGGCATCAAAGAAACAATTATGTGTTTCCACATCAACTGCTGAAGCAGAGTATGTAGCTACTGCCAGTTGCTGCTCTCAACTCCTGTGGATGCGAACACAGCTACGAGACTATGGATTCAAGTTTGATAAAATACCAATCTATTGTGATTCGAAGAGTGCAATCACGATATCTGCTAATCCTGTCCAGCATAAGAAAACTAAACATAATGATGTCAGGTATCATTTTATCAAAGATAATGTAGAAAAATGAACAATTGAACTTTATTTTGTAAAAACAGATTATCAGCTTGCAGATTTATTTACCAAACCCTTAGATGAAAAGAGATTTAATTTTCTTGTCTCTAAGCTTGGTATGCTAAATCTTAAGACATAATCGGTTGTTACCTAATAAAGTTAAGTATTGTTATTTTTCATCATTTTTCTTTATCATTATTTCTGAAAGATATCTGCACTTTAATAGTTTACTCATGATCTCAGGGAGAGAGTGAGATGCATTTTACGATGATCTACATTCTTTTGAGGGGGAGCATATCTACTTTCTGCATTTTTCTTAACTGACAAATTTTTGTGATGCATGATTTTAGAGGGAGCATATAAATCATATCAAAAGGAGTAAGACTATGATTTCTGATTACTTCTGATCAGAACTCGTATTTTAATCGTTTTACTTCTTTATGTCATTTTATTTTCGATTAATTTTTGTGAATAAATTTGCTTTGACTAGACTTTGAGACTTGTGCAGGATGAGAGGAAGCTATCAAGATCATATTTTTATGACTTCAGCTGATTTCATGAGATCTAAGATTGCACAGAAAGGTTAATTTCTTATCTTAATCTCATATATGGTTGAAAGAAGGACAACTTTCAATCATATAAAACATATTCTTAAATGTTCAAACCACTTCCTGATTCTTAAACAGATTTCATGAATTGGAAGTGTGATTTTAAATGTTTTCATTTTTATTTTTGAGCTTCAATGTTTAACAAACCGTGTGTTTCCAAAGATAAATACTTGCATATTGTCTTTTCATATACTTTCAAGTATTCACACACACCGGTTTCATTTCTTGTTCAAATTGTTCTTACCATGTCTCATATTTGAAACATAATTTCGATGGTAAGACACCCCGCTTGTACTTCAATGAATTTTGAGTGTCATTTCATTTCGAAGCATTCATTTCAAGAATGTCTATATTTTTGTTTCGTATAGACTATATCCATTATTCTTGACCATAAGCCTTAATTGATATATCATATCATTTCTAATCATTTTCGTACAATGTCAGATTTTCAAACAAGTCTTTTGCATTCATATATATTCTTTCAATATACTTGTTTGAAAATACTTCAATGTTTAAAAATGCTCATATTTTCATGATTATATCTCTGAGCATATTCATATCTGACATTTGTATATGAGCTTTAACTGATAAAGTTAAATCATCTGAGCAACACATGCTTTCTAGGATAATATGGGTTCTTTGTGCTAGGATTTAAATGAACTTTGTTAGCCCCAAATCTGAACCAATGAAAGTATTGAAAATAACTAAGTCTTCATTTAAAGACTTTCAAGGGACATCAACAAGTCTGTCTCTGAAGTCAGTTCAGAGTCAGTCTGAAGAAAGAAAGTCTGTCTCTGAAGTCAGTTCAGAGTCAGTCTCAAAGAAAGTTGTCTGTCTCTGAAGTCAGTTCAGAGACAGTCTTACTTAAAGACATCAGATAGCTCCTCATCAGAGATCCTAGTTCAGAGCTCTGAAGATGATCACTCTGAATCTCTTGACAAAGAAGAACAGATGACACGTAACCTTGTGATAAGATTTACTTTCTAGAATAGGTCACTGTTCAAGCATGTCTTGATCTTACCTCTTAGGTAAGACACTGTTCAAGCATGCTTCTATTTGTCAGATAAGTACACTATTTACTTTATGGTCCTATAAAAAGGACCATCACCTTATTGTTCAAAGTGTTCTTAAGAAGTCTTATAACTGATAATATAAGTTGAATATTTTATTCCAAGAATATCTTGTTTATCTATTATATGCTTTATGAACTGTGATATTTGAATCTCCTATGATATTAAACTATACTGCTTCCGTTGTTATTACTCTTATTGTTTATATCATTGTTGTGAGATTAAATCTGGGATCCAACAATTGGTATCAGAGCCTTCTTTGTTTCCTAAACAAAGTAAGATCGCATCTGCATACTCGGATAGATTTACATCTCATTGGTTCTAACTTTCAATATCTTTGCATGTTCAAATAAACCTGGTTTATTAAAGAACACCATATGCTCAAGATTTGATAGTAAATCACTGTTCAATACAAAAAGCATTTGTTCTTCAAATCTTCATCTTTTTCTTCAAAAATGGCAAACTCAAGCATAAGTGCCATTTATACAGCTGGGTCTTTAACAAAACCTCCTACACTTTTAAGGGATGAATATCCCCAATGGAAGATAAGGATGGTAAATTTCTTAGAAGGAATGGACAAGTATCTCTTTAGATCAGTAAACGTTGGACCTCACATTCCAATGGTGTTGGTTCCAAGAGTTCCTGCAACAGCAGATACTGCTGAAATCCCTGCATATTATGAAAAGAAAACCACAAACTTCACTGATGAAGAAACTAATACGATGGATAATGACTCAAAAGCTGTTAGATTACTGATAATGGCCATTCCCAATGATATCTTTCAAGAACTTGATTCTTGTAAAACTGCAAAAGAGATATGGGATCAGTTGTTAAATCAACTTGAAGGAGGCCTACAAACCCAGAAAAATAAAAGAAATCTATGCATCAATGAATATCATGATTTTCATGCCCTACCAGAAGAAATATTACACCAAACTTACTCAAGATTCAATATTCTTATCAACAATGCAGAAAGTTTGGAGTGATAAGAACAAAAGAGGAAAACAACGTTCTTTTCTTGAAAAGCTTAAATGAAGAATGGTCACAACTGTCCATGTCCATACAAGCCAATCAAGATCTTGAGTCATGGTCATTAACTGACATTTATGGCACTCTTGTTGCACATGAAAAGGAAGTTATGAAGCAAAAATCAAAATTGTCTTTAGGTGGACCCCTTGCACTTGTTTCAAAACAAATTTCGAAAGAAAACAACTGTGAAAAGTCACAAAAAGGTTTGGAAACAAAGAGAAGATCCAAAAAGTTTTTAATGGCAGAAGAAAATCATTCAGATTCAGATTCAGAAGATGATATTAATGCCTTCGCCAAATCTCTTGCATTAATCACTCATCAATTTAACAAGAAATTTGGCAAGAAAGTATTTAAAGGAAAGAGAGAGAATGAAGAAAGAAGAAATCCTGAAAGAAGATTTCAACAAGATGGTGTCAGATTTCAACAAGAACCCAGATTCACTCCATATAGTGATCAAAAGGGTACAAACTTCAACAACAATGATACAACTCAACAATCATTTCAACCAAGGTATCCACAGCCACAGAGATACTTCAAACTCAAGAACAGAAGCCAGAGACAAGTACTGTTACTCTTCCAACAAATCAAAATGATGGAAGATGTTTCAGATGCGGAAAACTAAGCCATTTTTCTGCAAACTGTAGAGGAAAACTTGTCAAAGATCAAGATTACTACAAGAACAAATACAAGTACAACGTAAAAGAAAGAGTTCTTGTAGCAGAAATGGAAGACTGGCTATCTGACTCAACAAGCGACGGCGAGGAAGAGCCTACCAATCTCTGTGGTATGGCTTTTTCAGATGGAAATCAAACTGATGGAGCATCAAAAGACAACTCTGAAAAGGTAAACTCTCTTTACACCTCTGATAGTGATCCTGAAATAAATGCTTTTAAACTAATTAATGAACTTCAAGATCTAGAGCAAAAGTTTCTTGAAGAGAAAAAGAAAAGAGAGCAAATGTCAAAAGAGCTCATCTTTTTCAAAAGAGAAAAGAATCTTCTGGAATCAGAAAAGAAAGAAATTTTTCTTGAAAAGACCAAACTTGAAGAATTTCACAAACAAAACAAATTGAAAAACCAATAGAGGTAGCTATCTCTATTAAAACTAAGAGAGACTTTCTTGATTCTGATTCAGAATCTGATCAAGAGATTGATGAACAGATTTTTTGTAAACCAGAGAATGTAATTCACCAAAAGATAGAAACTGTTGGGTCTGGTATTTTGAATGTTCCAATTTCATTTTTGAAAACCAAAACCAGAATTCCAATAAGTCCTGATTTTGCAAATATGTGTTTACAAGCAAAAACATCTCTGGAACTTGAAAAAGAATTACAAAAAAAGGTCAAGAATAAAACAAACACTTCTAATTCTTATACCTATAAAACAATAAAATTCTCTACTGAACAAAAAGGCAAATGGACAAAAATTAACCATATTGATCTTGTCTGTGCAGTAAGCAGCAAAGAAAAGAAGATGTTTTTGATCAAGAAAAAGCAACTTGAAAAGAAGACTGTCTTTCAAGCAAAAAGGAAATAAGTAGTTAGGGATACATGTAATATTCCTAATGCTAATTTAAAAAGAAGTCAAAATGTAACAACTGCTTTTAATAAAAAGAAAAACTTTGCTCCTACTTCTTCTTGTTCTATTAATTGCAACTGCATTCATCTCTTGATCAAACTGAAAAATCATTTCAAAGGATCACATTGTCTTCTGAATCAATCTCTGAAAAATATCTCAGAGACAAAATTTCAACAGAAGACAAATAACGGCAAGACATTAAAAAATGAGATGCCAAAAAGTCATACAAATCCACCAAAGTCTAACATAAAAGGACCCATAATGAGATGTGTACCTAAGAAACAATAATCTGTCTTGCAGAATCAGTCAATGCCAATCTAGTACCTAGATTCTGGATGTTCAAGGCATATGACTGGAAATAAGGAACTGCTATCCTCATTCAAAGCAAAATCTGGAGGAGCAGTTACTTTTGGAGACAATGTGCAAGGACAAATTAAAGGATATGGTGAATTATCAAGAGGAAATGTTTTAGTTTCAAAGGTTGCTTATGTGGATGGATTAAAACATAATCTGATCAGCATAAGTCAACTTTGTGATCATGGTTTTGATGTGAAATTTCAAAGAACATATTGTTCACTTCTCCACTCAGAATCAGGTCAAGAATTACTCAGAGCAGACAGAAAAGGTAATCTCTACAGAATGAATTTTACCAAAATCAACGACACTGATTTAGAGAAACTGTCTTATATCTCTGAATAGTGAGGAAGTCTGGCTCTGGCATAAAAAGTTTTCACATCTAAACTTTTCCTCACTTGATAAATTAGTTAAACTTAATTTGGTTAAGGGTTTACCATCTCAGAAGTTTAACAAGGATCATCTTTGTTCTGCTTGTGAGATGGAAAAATGAAAAGATCTTCACATAAAACCAAAAGTGAAAACAACTGTCCTAGACCTCTGCACATGCTTCATGTGGACCTCTGTGGTCCTATCTCTGTACAGAGTCTAGCAGATAAGAAATACATTTTGGTTCTGATTGATGAATTTTCCAGATTCACATGGATAGAATTCATCAGAGCCAAATCTGAAGTACCTGATATTTTGATAAGATTGTTGAAAAGATTACAGGTTCTATTCAGCAGCAAAGTTCAGAAACTAAGAAGTGATAATGGAACAGAGTTCAAAAATGCCAAAATCAATTCATATCTATCAGAAGAAGGCATTAATCCTAACTTTTCTGCAGCAAGAACCCCTCAGCAAAATGGAGTAGTTGAAAGGAAGAACAGAACACTTGTTGAAGCTGCAAGAACAATGCTTGCTGGATCTGATCTTTCAACAAATTTTTGGGCAGAAGCAGTGGCAACAACCTGTTTTACTCATAACAGAGCTACAATTGTCAAAAGATTTCAGAAAACATCCTATGAACTCATTAACAATAGGAAACCTAATGTTAAATATTTTCATGTTTTTGGATGCAGGTGTTACATTCTGAACGATAGAGAATCTCTTGGAAAGTTTGACAAGAAAGCTGATGAGGGAAAATTCATTGGATATTCTTTAGCCTCAAAATCTTTCAGAGTGTTCAATCTTAGAACAAGGACCATCTAAGAGAGCATCAATATCACTTTTGATGACAATAAAAGCTCTAAACAACAAGAAAGTCTCTCAACACCTATCTTTGAATCATCAAGAGAATCTGAATTAAACAGAATATTAGAAGATTTCTTTGATGAAGATAACCTAGAAGTAGTCTTCAGAGATAGACCAAAAGAAAATTCAGAAGGACCCCAAGAAACAGGTACAACTCTTTCTGGTCCCTCTAAATTAACACCTTCTGTTTCACCAAATTCAGATCAACAAAGTGAATCAGAAGAAGCTGAAGATCAAAAAGAGGATGATCAAGGAGTGTCTGAAGTAAATCCAGAAATAAATAGTGAAGAAATTCAAGAATCTGCTTCACCATCTCGGGAAACAACTTCAGAGACTCTGAACAGCACATCAGAGATGTCACCAACTGTCATCTCTGAAGCTCAAACTCCACCCCAAATCTTTGCTCCAATCTCTAGATGGACAAAAGATCATCCAATTGGTCAAATCATTGGATCCTCATCAGAAGGAGTTAAAACAAGATCTGCCACAATCAATGAATGCTTCTATGTAAACTTTTTGAGCATTATTGAACCAAAGAAGGTAAAAGAAGCTCTTGAAGATCCTCATTGGATTTTTGCAATGCAGGATGAACTTCAAGAGTTTGTAAGAAACAAAGTCTGGACCCTTGTTCCCCTTCCCAAAGGAAAATTTGCAATTGGAACAAAATGGGTTTTCAGAAACAAAAAGGATGAGGATGGAGTAATAATCAGAAACAAAGCCAGGTTGGTTGCTAAAGGATATTTCCAAGAAGAAGGTATTGATTATGATGAAACCTTTGCACCTGTAGCTAGGCTAGAAGCAATCAGAATCTTCTTAGCCTATGTTGCACACAAAGGATTCAAAGTTTATCAAATGGATGTTAAATCTGCCTTTCTACATGGTAAATTAAATGAAGAAGTTTATGTCCAGCAACCACCTAGATTTGAAAGTACAGAGTTTCCTAATCATGTTTATTATTTGGATAAGGCTCTGTATGGACTTAAACAAGCTCCAAGAGCTTGGTATGCAACATTGTCCACTTTTCTGATTAAAAATGGATTTGACAAAGGCACAATTGATACAACTTTATTCATTAAAAGGTACAAAAATGAGATGCTATTAGTACAAATTTATGTTGATGACATTATATTTGGCTCTACAAATCAAAAGTATTGTGACAAATTTTCAGAGTTGATGAAGAGTGAATTTGAGATGAGCCTCATGGGAGAATTAACCTTCTTTCTGGGCTTACAAGTAAAACAAACTTCAGAAGGCACTTTAATAAGTCAAACTAAATATGTCTCTGAAATTTTACAAAAATACAAACTCAATGATTCAACTTCTATGAAAACGCCTCTTGCCACCGGAGTCAAACTTGACTCTGATCCTTTAGGACAATCTGTGGATATAAAAACCTACAGAGGCGTGATAGGTTCACTATTATACTTAACTGCAAGTAGGCCTGACATAATGTTTGCAACATGTCTTTGTGCTAGATATCAAGCAAATCCAAAAGAATCTCATTTATCTGCTGTCAAAAGAATTTTCAGATACCTAAGAGGGTCACCATCATTAGGCCTCTGGTATCCAAAACTTTCAAGTTTTGATCTAACAGCCTACACTGATGCAGATCATGCAGGATGTAAGCTTGAAAGAAAAAGTACATCTGGGTGCTGTCAGTTACTGGGCAATAAGCTGGTAAGTTGGTCATCTAAGAAACAAAACTGTGTTTCAACTTCAACTGCAGAGGCAGAATATGTTGCTGCTGCTAGTTGTTGCTCTCAAGTAATATGGATGAAAACTCAGCTTAGAGATTATGGCCAACAATATGAAAGAATACCCATTCTGTGTGATTCAAAAAGTGCCATAGCCATCTCTGCTAACCCAGTACAGCATTCAAAGACAAAGCACATTGATGTGAGGTATCATTTCTTAAAAGATCATGTTGAAAGGGGAACAATAGAAATGTATTTTGTACCTACTGATCTCCATCTTGCTGATATTTTCACAAAAGCTTTAGATGAACGAAGGTTCAATTTTTTAATCAGCAAGTTAGGAATGTTGAATATGTCTACCTAAAAAGGGAGAAATTCAGAGTCTCTGATCAAAATATCAGAGCCTCTGAACCAAGTAGCATATGTCAATATCAGTTTATGAATGTTCTCCAAATACATGACAAGGGGAGAAAAATAAAAAGTTGTTCTTTTGTCAAGGGGGAGAAAAAGAACTTTTCAGAAGGCATCTCAGAGTCTATGAATTTCATCTTAGAGTCTCTGAAATTGAGAAAAAGAATTTTTCAAATGTCAAATCAGAATCTCTGAATTTCATCTCAGAGTCTCTGAAATTGAGAAAAAGAATTTTTCAAATGTCAAAACAGAGTCTCTGAATTTCATCAAAGGGTCTCTGAAATTTAATCTCAGAGTCTCTGAAATTTTGGATTTTTTTTCAAATCACCTATGAAGGGGGAGTCAACAACTTTAAGACCAGTCATTCCTCAAACAAGAACTTTTTAATTAAAAAGCAATTTTTGATATCATTTGAAATTAAAATTTCAATTTAACTGAACCTTTTTGTTACAAGTGATATCTTAAATTACTTCTTAAGGCGAAAGGTTTGTCTAGTCAGCTAAAAGAAGTTATTTAATTTTTTATTGAAAAATGGCGCCCCTTTCCTATTTTCCTGGAACCTACATTCGTAGGTACAACAACTTTCAAGGCCACGTGTCACAAAAAGGGATGAGTGAAAGGCCAAACGGCTTTATCCGAAGGGTCAAATCACTGTCGTTTCACCTTATGTACTCGAGTGTATCTTTTTCTAAATTTGGATACAAAACCAATTTAACATCCGGATATTCATTTTTACAAATTACTCTCGAGCAATCTCTCTCTCTCTCCAAAAGAATTTAAACTTCATCTTCTTCACTTCAACCTCAACAATGGCGTCTTCAAATGAATGGTGCAAACTTTTTCCCAAATCTGGCGAACCTTCAAGACTGTATCGTTTTCCAATCAAAGACAACAATCACATGATTCAGCTTGATTCTCCCAAATTTGAGGAACAATACGGAGTAATCTGCGAGTTCTTCTCCAACTGTGAACTGACTCAAGCCCTAACTGCTTTTACAAATGAATGTCCACTTTCGTTTGTTCAAGAATGGTATTCATCAAGTCACTACAGCGATGCACATAACGGAATAATCGGCGAGTTCGACATATCTCAAGTTGTAAAATGTAGGATACTCATCAATCCTACTGTTCTAAGAGAAGTTCTCCCACTCCTAACAGCTGAGGAACTTCAAATCACGCGTTTTGAAAAACGCCCAACTTCTGAAACCCTACTCCAGTTCATTCGAATGCTAGGTTACAACACTGAAATCACCAGATTGAGCAACTTCCGACGACAACACCTACCACCAATCTGGAATTTCATGTTCTCTGTCCTAAATCACACTCTAACCTGCAAACTGGGGAGCATGGATCAAGCAACACCAGAAAGAACTTCTATAGAATCACGTTAACCAGTGATTTCTACCCAAGAAGTTAATCCATAGAGATTGAGTGTGAGGACTCTAAAAAGAAATGAGTGTGGGTGTGATGAAGTAAAATGGAAATGAGAGATTGGTTAGTAGTGAGCTTAATGATCAAAGAAAGAGGGTGTGAGAACAGAGTAAAAGAATATTAAACTCTACACCAACTACTTTCTGAGCCAGGCAGCCACATTACTAGCGTTTCACAACTCTTTGGTGAACGTTATTGAAATAGGCATCTAGCCCATGCCAACTCTTGTTAAAACCCCACCAGCCACTCATTTTCTTCTCAAAAAGAAAATGTTTCGCATTTTCAAAGGGGACGCAATACATAATCTATCTGATTTTCATTTGGAAAATCTGGATATTGAAAAAGAAGGAAGTCTGCCCCTCCTTCGCACTTCAATCATGCACATTGAGTCTGTGTTTATCTACTGTTGTCTCAATGGTTTACACTATGTTGAGCCTTTATAAAAGCAATTGTTCGTGCTTAATTCTTTCTACACGTGCACGAACACACAAAGAATTTGTTTCTTTGTCATAACATTCATAGAAATTGCCTTTGTGGTATTTCGATGATTGGATGGAAGCCCTGGGGGAGTGATCATCAAAAAGCTCCTTTATATTGTGTATTCGTTACACACAGTGACTTTGTGTTACTGACAAGCATTTTAATTGATTCATTTGTTGATTCAGGTGTTACACATTTCTATTTTGTCTGGATTTGAAAATATCTGGATGAATACATTGTTCGAATTGGCAAAGAATCAGCGGCTCGTAAACAGATCAGTGGTCAGAATGGATACAGACATTTCTTGGAGAAAGTTTTGATGATATCGATGCTCAAATCATCAAAAAGGGGGAGATGGTATCAAGAAATGATAAAGTTTTGAGAGATATTTTTATAGAAATGTCCAAGTCAGAAGATTCAAAGTAAAGATTTGAAGAAGATCAAAGACTTTCTGAAGATTTGAGGAAATTTTCTTTAAAGATTATTTGCTAAAGCAATCCGAGCTGATTTTGAAGATAATTTCTTTCAAAAGTCTGAAAGTAATTTTGTGAAAGTTTTGGGGAGTTTGTTAATCGTTTGAAGACAGTTTTGGAAAGAATACCGTCAAAGAAAAAGGGGAGATTGTACTGACAGAGCTTAAAGTGAAGACTGCATTGCTAGATCTTTCAATAGTGATCTTGAATCCAAAGGGGGAGATTGTTAGAGCATAAATCTGTTGGATACAAGATCAAGAAGACTGAAGGTCAAAGTGTAAGAAGTCAAAGCTGAGAAAGTCAACTCTCATCAAAGTCAAAGTCTTCTGTAATAAAAGTCAAAATGTATTGTATTTTGCTTTATTTCCTTGTATTTTAGTTGTAGGTATAAATAGTCTTGTATTTCTGTTTTTAGTATGAGTAGGAAAATTAACAGAGAATATACGATTCAGATTGAGAGAGTATTGTAGAGAGAGAGAGAGAGAAAGTTCTAGAGAGAGAAAGTTTGTAATCTTGGAATTTGAAAGTGAAATCAAACAGGTAATTGAATTCTTATTTGTGTTTGTTTGATTAATTGTGTTTAGAAACTAGAATCTGGGAATAACAATCATCTATTCCATGTCTCTAGAGGCCTCCATGTTGTCCAAGCTGGATTGGGAAACTTTCAAGAGGAAAGTGTTAGAAGAATACTGCAATGAGAGGGCTATGGACCGGATCATAGACGAGTTCAGAAATTTGAAGAAGGGGAACTCGACTGTAAAAGAGAACAACCAACTATTCATGTATAACCTGGGCTTGGTAGGACAATTGGTTCTGACTGAAAAATAGAAGATCAAGGCTTACTCAAGGGTTTGTCGACGGATATGATGAACATGGTGCGGGTGCCAAAGGCCTCTACCCTTCGGGAGGCAATTGAAGAGGCACAATTAGTGGAAGATTCCTATGGTCAAGGAAGAGAGGAAAGAAGTGGAGTAATAAAAAAGAGAAAATAGGAGGGAAATTCCGTACCCTCCAAGAAATCGAGACCATTTAACAACAACAAACGGGGGGCCGATTTTAGACACGAGGCCCAATAGTGTTCCAAGTGCCGAAGCAAACACTTTGGCCCATGTAATCATGTGCTCAGGAACTTCTATAAGTGTGGCAAGGCTGGCCATAATTTCAAGGATTGCCCGGTTAGAGGGAAATTATGTTTTGAATGTAAGGAGTCAAGCCACTTTAAAGACGAGTGCCCAAAGTTGAAGATGGGAAGTAACGGGGGAAAGAAGGTGGATCCTCCAAGGGATATGGGAAGGGATTTTCAAATGACTACCAAGGAGGTGAAGGCTTCGACAGATGTAATGTCGGGTACGTTTCTCCTAAACTCCGTACCTACACGTATATTATTTGATTATGGTGCAAGTTTTCGTTTGTGTTGAATTATTTCTTGCAAAAGTTGTCCGTACCCACCAGTAGTTTAGAGGATGCCTTATTGGTAGAGCTAGCGAGCGGTGATCAAGTAGTGATTCGGGATGTTCTAAGGAGTTGCATGCTGGAAATCGAGGGAAAGAAGTTTCCGGTTGACTTGATGCCAATGGTTATGGTGGATTTCTTGTTGTCATAGGAATGGGTTGGTTAGTGGATAACCATGCCAAAATCCTTTGTGCAAAGAAGTTGATTCGAATTCCAATTACGGATAGTGAGGTGGTGACCGTGTATGGCGAAAAAGAAAAGGTGAGGTGGTGATTAACAACATGGCAAAGGCGCATAAATGCTTAGTTAAAGGATGCTCATCCTTTTTGGCATACGTCATAGACGCTAAGCTCGAGAAGAAAAAGCTTGAAGATGTAAAGGTGGTGAGAGAATTCCCCGATGTGTTCCTGGATGATTTGCCTAGATTGCCATCTGATCTCCAAGTGGAGTTTAAGATAGACTTTACCCCGGGAGCAGCTCCAATAGCTAGAGCTCCTTACCGTTTGTCCCCATCCGAGATGAAAGAGATGATGGAGCAACTCCAAGACCTTCTATATAATGGATTCGTGAAGCCGAGCTCATCGCCTTGGGGAGCACCGGTCTTGCTCGTGAAAAAGAAAGATGGCACGATAAGGATGTGTATAGACTATAGAGAGTTGAATAAAGTAACCGTGAAGAATAAATATCCTCTTCCTAGGATCGACGACTTATTTGACCAACTTCAAGAGGCAGGATGCTTCTCAAAGATCGATATACGTTTGGGTTACCATCAAGTAAAGGTCAAGAAATACGACGTTCCTAAGACGCCTTTTAGGACTCATTATGGGCACTATGAATTTTTGGTGATGCCTTTCGGTCTAACAAACGCACCGGCAGTATTCATGGACTTGATGAACCGGGTGTGTCGACTATTCCTTGATAAGTCGGTTATTGTGTTCATTGATGACATTCTAATATACTCTAAGAATGAATCCGATCATGAGCAACATCTTCCGGAGGTTTTAGAAGTTTTGAGAAAGGAGAAATTATATGCTAAATTATCCGAGTGTGATTTTTGGTTGAAGGAGGTGCAATTTTTGGGGCATATGGTCACTAGAGACGGTGTGAAGGTGGATCCCACCAAGATAGAAGCCATGATGAATCAGGAACCTCCTAAGATTCCATCCGAGATTCGAAGCTTTTTGGGTTTGGCGGGTTATTATCGAAGGTTCATCCAAGATTTCTCCAAAATTGCTTCCTCGTTAACGGCTTTGACTAGAAAGAATGTGAAGTTTGTGTGGACCGAAACTTATGAGAAGGTTTTCCAGACGCTACAAAATAAGTTGTGTGAAGATCCGATCTTATATTTGCCCGAGGGATCGTAGGATTTTGTGGTTTATAGTGATGCGTCCAAGATGGGCTTAGGTCGTGTTTTGATGCAACGGAAAGGTGATCGCCTACGCGTCAAGACAAATAAAGGTGCACGAAAAGAATTATCCCACTCATGACTTGGAGCTAGCGGTCGTAGTGTTTGCATTGAAGTTGTGGCGGCACTGTCTTTACAGCACAAAATGAACCCTATATACGGACCATAAGATCTTAAAATATGTGTTCGACCAGAAGGAGCTGAACATGAGACAAAGAAGGTGGTTGGAATTACTTAAGTACTACGATTATGAATTTCTCTACTATCCGGCTAAAGCAAACGTAGTAGCCAATGCCTTAAGTTGAAAAGAGTATAGCAGGAGTCTTCGGGCCAAGCTCTCGAGAATCGAATTGGTGTCAAGCCACATGGAACGGATTAAAGTGGCACAAACCGAAGCCTTATTGGAGGAGAACCTTAAAGAAGAAGTGATGGAAAAGCAACGACTACTTTTGACGAAAGATAGCCGTGGGATTAAATGCTTTGAGGGGCGTATGTGAGTGCCAAAGATTGGAGGAAATCGAGAGCTACTTATGGAAGACACTCACAAGTCCAAGTACTCCATCCACCCGGGAAGCACCAAGATATATAGAGATTTGAAGTTACACTATTGGTGGTCTGTTATGAAGTTAGACGTGGTGCACTATGTAGAGAGGTGTGTAACTTGTTCGCAAGTAAAAGTCAAGCATCAACGACCTTACGGGAGCCTACAATCCTTGGAGATACCCGAGTGGAAGTGGGATAAGATTACCATGGACTTCGTGACTAAGTTACTGATATTCCCTATTTTAAAACACAAAGATTACCATGGACTTCGTGACTAAGATTACCATGCTCTGATACCAATTGTGTGTTCCAGATTCTAGTTTCTAAACATGATTAATCAAAACACAAACAATATTTCAATCAATTACCTGTTTTGATTTCTCTTTCAAATCCAAAGATTACACTTTCTCTCTCTGGAACTCTCTCTCTCTCTATCTCTACAGAATTTCTCCTTCAAAAACGTATTATGTTAACTCTAACTAACAAAACTGAATATAAAACTATTTTATACCAACTCCTAATACAAGGAAACTAAAATACAAAATACAAATACATTTGACTTTTATTACAAAAGACTTTGACTTTAATGAGATTTGACTTTTCCAACTTTGACTTTCTTGACCTTTAATCTTCAGTCTTATTGATCTTGTATCCAACAGATTTATGCTCTAACAGTTACCAAAGACGCTAAGAGGTAATGATACCATTTGGGTGATAGTAGACCGTCTAACAAAGAGCGCTCACTTCTTAGCGATGCGGGAAACCTTGCCAATGGATAAATTGGCCAAACTCTATATTGATGAGGTGGTCTCTAGACATGGTATACCTTTGTCTGTAGTTTCCGACCATGATAGCTAATTTACTTCAATGTTTTGGGGCACTTTGCATAAAGAGTTAGGTACGCGGGTGAACCTGAGTACAACATACCATCCGCAGACGAATGGACAAAGTGAAAGAACGATTCAAACCTTGGAAGACATAATAAGATCACGCGTGATCGACTTTGGTGGTAATTGGGATACCCATTTACCCTTGGTAGAGTTTGTCTACAACAACAGTTACCACTCTAGCCTTTGAGCGGCGTCGTTTGAAGCTTTGTATGGAAGAAAATGTAGAACTCTTCTGTGTTGGTTGGAAGCGGGAGAAAAGCAATTTGTCGGGCCAAAAATTGTGCAAGAGACGGCTGACAATGTCAAAGCCATACAGGGACGTTTGAAAGCGGCGCAAGATCGACTAAAGAGTTATGGCGACAAGAAGAGGCGAGCGGTAGAATTCCATGTGGGGGACCGTGTGATGTTGAAAGTGTCTCCTTAGAAGGGATTAATCCGATTTGGAAAGCATGGGAAGTTGGGTCCCCATTTCCTTGGACCATTTACTATTATTGAGCGCATTGGAATGCAACCCTACAAGCTAGATTTGCCACCTGAAATGGACGGAATCCACCCTACGTTCCATGTGTGTTATTTACGAAAGTGTTTAACGAAGGAAGAAAGCGTCATACCATTGTCGGAGATTCAGGTGGACGACAACCGTTGCATCGAATAACCCGAAGCAATCTTGGAGAGAGAGACCAAGAGACTCTGACACAAGGAAGTCACCATGGTGAAAGTTCAATGGAAGCATCATCGCGGTGCCAATGTAACTTAGGAAGCCAAGGAGGATATGAAGCGGAGGTATCCCTACCTATTCACTTAGCTAGGATTTCGAGGACGAAATCATATCTAAGTTGGGGAGGATTGTAACACCCCGAAATTTATGGAATTGGTGTATACGTATCTCTTGTATAGGATCTTATCGTAAAGTATGGATCATGTATGAAATTAATTGTTCCTTGTGATTAAAGTATGCATGAGCAGGAAAAACTTGTTTGTTTAGCCTCGGTACAGGGAGTGCGAAAGTGCCAGCGATTGTGATGGAGTGTCACTCTCGCTGGGCACAATCGTCGGGGGATGAGACCCTGCGGTACACCACTTTTGTGGAAATGGTACTGAGAGTGTGAGAATTCGGGTGAGTATGCCCCGCAATAGTGAAAAATGTCACTATCGCTCGTCACTATCGTCGACGGACTAGAAGGGGTATAAATGAGGCCAAGTCGGGATTTTTAGCATAATTCTCATTTGGGACAGCTTAGACCTTCGATTTTCTCTCATAAGGTTGGTAAATTCTTCATCAAACTTCCTCTCCATCATTAATTTCTTCCATCTACCAACATCTTGATCATTTATTGAACCTCCTAGGGTTATTTAAGTTTTAAGTGGGGGAAACTTCAAGTCTCTCAAGAAACAAGCATCCACTCATCTTCTCCTCTAGTTCTTGGATCCTAAGGTTTCAAAATATAAACCCCCAAGGTGAGTTCATTATCTTTTTACAAACTTTATACATGTTAAAATATGGATTTTAACCTCCTAAACATCTGCACTTTGACTACTTCTTGATTTAGATGAATTTTCATCAAAACCTAATTTTTGGAGATTTTAAGGTTTACTTGGAGAATATGATTGCAAGGTTGAATAACTAACATTTTTGGGTTATTTATGGTTTACATATTTGTAGAACATGCTTTCCTCAAATTTTAAGTTTAAGCACTTTGGGTCAAAACTAGGGTTTTGAAATGTTGGGATATTTTGAGTGAGAACTTGTGGAAATTGGGTTATTATGTGGAAATGATATTCAAATGGATATTTTGGGAACCATGGAACTTTATGAGGATTTATTTGAAAACTCGATTATGCCATTGATGGCATCTTATTTGTTTTGAGAATCTTGATGAGAGATTGATTATAGAAATTTAATGGTATTTGGTTAAATAGAATTTGTTGTTTAGTCGGTATTGAGTGTAATGGATCCATAAGCATTGGAGTCTTTATGTCCGATGATGAAACACTAGTTTTCAACATTGAGTCACGGCTAGGCATCGACGATATGGTATAAGCCCTACGTGCTAGTACGTTTTCTTGGATGAGGATAACTCAATGTATAGACCTAGAGGGGTTGAAGTTGACATTCCATGGGTATACGTTTTAAGTAGCCGAGCTCGACATCCAATATGTGTATTGCTATGTGATTGATTTACTAACCTGTCAAGTGGCTTACTTTTGTGTTCTGTCACTTATGTTAGTAAGCGGGACTCCTCCGTCAACCCAAGAGGTATTTGTATACAAGTGAAATTTTGTTCATGCTTGTCTGTCTACTTATCCACATCTCCACCATAGGTATTTGGGAGTATATAGAGGTGTGCATTTTGGTATAGTGATAGCATACTTTTGAAAGTGAGATAGCAACATCCGTCCATAATCTAAACTTCGTTGGTCTAGATTAGTAGGTTGTTGAGTTATATTTCACTTAGTTATTTGTAATGTAAACGCCACTTTATTGTTCCCTTTTTTCGGTGAATTGTATGCAAGTTTTCGTTTTATTCCACATTTATTCAGGTTTAAATTAACCCCTATTTTTAGGGTGTTACAAATTCTATTGACCAAATTCCATTCATCTGGTTCAATGAGCTTTGGTATGGAATTTCAATTCCATATGGCTATAGTGTTGGTGGTACTAGTGACGATCGTCATGGTGGGATGGGGTAGATTAGAGTAAATATAAGAGAACAATAGTTTCTTAAAAAAAGATCTGATGAAATGGAATTCGAATTCCTTACTAAAACCCATTGAGTTTAAATTCCATAATACATCCCACCATGACGATCGTTACTAGTACCACCAACACCATAGCCACCAGCCCATCACCACTACCATTGTCGCCACTACCATTGTCGCCACTACCACAGTCATCTCCACCATCATCGTCGCCACCATTACTACCACCACCACCATCTTCCCCGTCACCACCATTATTATGGTTGCCACTACCACCACCTCCTCAACCGCCATCATCATCACCGCCACCATCATCATTGTCACCCCAGACACTATAATCGCCACCACCACAATCACCCCCACCACCAGCCTTGCCAACATCGTTGCCTTCACCATTGTCGCCACCGCAACCATCACCACCACCATTTGTTACTACTACTGTCATCGCCATCAATCAATATTGTTATTAATAATTTTATCATTATATAGTATTTATTAATTAAGCAATAAAGTATTACAACATCATGAAGTGGTATTTTGATAATTTATCACTATTTTGTTATAATTCTGAAGTTATATTTAGACCTCATTAATTTTTATTCCAGTTGTTTCAAATTTCAATTTCTTTCACATATTTTATTTTATAAACCAAACGCGTGACCTAAAGATATAATAAGCATATCCCTAGCAATAATTCGTTATAAAAAAAACCCGTTATATTGTTTTCCTAGTCAAATGATGACCCACAATCACCACAAACAACCCTACAAATGGTTCAAGGTTGGAAGTTTCCACGAGTGGCTAAAAGTATAGCTGTAGGCATTTTGATAACAAAAATAACTGACCAATATTTTTAATACATTATATTTTATATGTTTGCTTGAAACCATAGCGTCTTGCCTCAAAATTTTGAATAAAAAACAGTATTATTGAAAACAAGAATTAGAGAGAAACCTATATCTGAGATCAGGGTCGGCCTCCGCACATGGCACCAAAGCCCGTGGGGGCATCAAGTTGTCATCTATTACTAGTTTTTGATTTAATAATTTGGGAATTGGACAACTAGGCTTTAACTATAAAATAAGATCAAGGCCTAATAGTGATGGATACTGAATGCACATCGTGAACCGGTGAAAGCCCAACATTTCAACAACTCAACCTGATTTTTATTTAACATCTTAACGAACAAAAACGAACAAATAATTTTTCTTAATGAATGAATATGATTACAAAAAGCTTTGTTCTTTTACATTCGTTCATTTAGCATCTTGACGAACAAACATTAACGAACACATTTTCTTTACAAATGAACAAGAATACAAAAAAAAATCCATTTGTTTATCGTTCATTCGTTTATTCTTCGGCTATGTTAATGTATATAGATGTATAAGGCCCAGGCCCATTTGTGTATAAGGCCCAGGCCCATATAATGTCTGTATAAATATCTTGTTTCCTTTAGTCTAGGTTAATGATCTCATTATTTACTTTGTCATATTGTACGTTTATTCTCTCAATCAATATATCGAAGTCTCAAACCTTCAGCATATTCATCGTCTCCTTCAATCATATTCATCTTCTAACATGGTATCAGAGTTGTAGGTTTGCTTGAAATCTCACCATTATCATTGTTTTGTTCATCATCGTTTTCACTGTTCATCGAGTTTTACTGTTCATCGATTGTATCGCCGTCTCGCCGCCCTTTCTGTCTCTCGTCGTCGCCTTCAAACACGTCCGCCGCCCTCTCTGTCCACCAGGATCGAATCGCACCAAAACCCTAGCCGCAGACCGGAAGAACTTCGGTCACACACCCAACCGGTCAATACTACCGGTCGCACACCCTACCGGTCGCTAATACCGGTCCATACCGGTCGACATTCTACCGGTCACTACTACCGGTCGCTAATACCGGTTCACATCCTACCGGTCCATACCGGTCACTCTCAGTGAACTGTTTCTCATCCCATTCATGGCTACCAATCTCAGTCACTCAAATCCCATCTCGGTTGTTTTAATGGTAGCAACTACATCCTGTGGCATCATCATATGACAATTCTGCTAAAATCTCATGGGTTTTACACCTATGTTACTGGTGCATCCAAACTTCTAGTTCAGGAAGCAACTGAGAATGCTGTTGATTTTGCTAAACGCATGAATGAGTGGGGCATTAATAATGCTCGTATTCTGGGTTTCATTAATGCCTTCACTACTCCTGAGATCAACCAACAGTTTCTTGGCTATGTCACCGCCAAGAGTCTCTGGGATTTTCTCGCCAAGCGGTACACATCATCGGGTCTATCTCATCAGTATCAACTGTGGACCACCTTTCAGAACAAACGTCAGCTTCCTGATCAATCCATAAACTCTTATATCTCTGAAATGCAGTCTCTCAGAGATCATATAAGTCTTAGAGCACCACAGATTTTTGATGAAACGGCTCAACAGTTCACAGCCTACTTCAACCAGCTATATTTGATCACCATTCTGATGGGTCTTACAAATAAATTTGAGAATGTTCGTGCTTCTCTTCTTCATAGGCAGCCCCTACCCACTCTTGAAGAAGCCATATCAGAATTGTTAAGTGAAGAAACTCGTCTTCACATGCGCTCACCGATGCCTGTTACTGATAGTGTTCTCTACACGTCTCATCCCAAGTCCAAAGGTAAATGGACCAACAGCAACCATTCCAAATCTGTGGGAAAGACAAACACATCTGAGTGTGCCTTTTGCCATTCTACTGCTCATCTTCTCCTTGATTGTCCTATTCGCAAATGCCGTAGGTGTGGCATCACTCATCCGCGTCATTATGAGTCTGACTGCCCTAAGAACTCAAAGCACACTGGCTCTCAGAACCGGACTCACGCTATTGTTGGGTCTACTATCACTGATAACGAGGTTTCTTCTTCAGTCTCCTCACCTGATCTAATGGAACTGATGCGTCGCGATCAGGAACTCATGGAGCAGATCATGTCTGGTGTTATGGGTATGAATTCTCCACATTCAGCTGCATCAGGTAACGTATGGCTTTTTGACTCTGGGTGTTGCAATCATATGACACCCTGCACTGATGGTTTTGTTTCTAAGAAACTACCTCAGCATTTTACGTCAGTACGAACTGCTGACAACACTGGCCTACCGATATCTTTTAGTGGAAATGTCTCCACTCCTCATATTCAATTACCGGATGTTCTAAATGTTTTGAAACTATCTCTGAGCTTAGTTTCGATTGCACAGTTTCTTGAATCTAATTTGATCATTTTATTTCATTCTTCTGGTTGTGTTGTACAGGATCCAAAGACCAAGCAGATCCTTGGACTCGGTCGTAAAGTTGGACGGATGATTGAAGTGGTCTACCTTCGTCTTCCATTACCCTCTTCAAGTCTTGTTACCTCAGTTTCCAGCACTTCTTCCTTTGATTTGTGGCATGCCCAGCTAGGTCATTTGTCTCTAGCCAAAATAAAATCATTAGCTAATTTAGGGGTGTTAGGAAATTGTGTATCAACTGACAATATTTCTTGTTTATCATGCAAACTTGGCAAACATCATGCTTTATCTTTTGAAATGAATGAATTTAATTCTACTTCTTCTTTTGATCTTATTCATTCTGATGTATGGGGACCAGCACCACATCCATCCATGGGGGGTGCTCGATATTTTGTTGTTTTTATTGATGAGCATACACGTTTCACATGGTTATATCTCATGAAACATCGTTCAGAACTACCTAAAATTTATATTATGTTTGCTCGGATGATTCACACCTAATTCACAAAATCTATAAAGATTCTTAGAGCTGACAATGCTATGGAATACAAAGAGTCCTCTCTTCTCTCCTTTCTTCAATCTCAAGGGACTCTCTCTCAGTACTCTTGTCCCGGCATATCTCCTCAGAATGGTCGTGCTGAACGCAAACACCATCATATTCTTGATACGGTTCGCACTCTTCTCATTTCTGCTAAATGTCCAGAACGTTTTTGGGGGGAAGTTGCTTTCACTGCAGTTTATACTATCAATCGTCATCCTACTCCCATCCTTAATAATAAGTCTCCTTATGAGGCTCTTCATGAGGTCACCCCTGCCTATGAACTTCTAAAAGTTTGGGGTAGTACTTGTTTTGTTCAATTACAATCTCATGAACATACCAAACTTGAACCTCGCTACAGACTTTGCTGCTTCCTTGGGAGTGGCATTGAGCACAAGAGTTATCGCTGCTGGGATCCTATCTCCCAGCGTCTTCGTATATCTCGTCACATTACCTTTTGGGAACATGTTCCTTTTTCTTCTATATCCAAGTTTCGTGAGTCCCCTACCTTCACCGCTCCGTTCTTTACTGATACTTCTGTCTCGTTGGACTCACTCCAATCTGACATCATATCGTCTCCGCCTATTGTTCAAACATCTTCTTACTCTGCCTCTCCTTCAGAGTCTCCTGCCTCTACACAGCCTACCTCTCCTAGTTTTCCTGATCACCATCAATCATCTGCTCCATCCGCACAGCCAACATCTGAGCTGCCTGCTGAGTCTTTGGCTCCTGGAACGTCTCAATCTCCGAATGTTAGACGATCAGATCGGGTAAGACAAGTTCCTTCTCATCTTCGTGATTATCATGTTTATGCTACTCTGCTGACCAATCACGAACCTACTTCCTACAAGGAAGCCTCATATAACCCTGATTGGTAAAAAGCTATGGATAAGGAACTTCAGGCTCTTGACAAAGCTCAGACATGGGAATCTGTCCCTCTTCCACCGGGCAAGTCACCCATTGGTTCCAAATGGGTGTTCAAAATCAAGACAAAATTTGATGGCTCTATTGATCGATACAAAGCTCGCCTTGTAGCCAAGGGATTTAATCAAGAGTACGACATCGATTATGAGGAGACATTTGCACCTGTTGCTCGAGTCACTTCTGTTCGCAGTCTTCTAGCTGTTGCAGCTACGAAACAATGGCCTCTCTTTCAGATGGATGTTAAGAATGCCTTCTTGAACAGTGACTTATCTGAGGAAGTCTACATGACACCTCCTTCAGGCGTTCGACTTCCACAAGGTCATGTTTGTCGTCTTCGGAAGGCTCCTTATGGACTCAAGCAAGCTCTGCGAGCTTGGTTTGAGAAGTTCAGCTCCACAGTCACCTCTCTGGGTTTCTCACCCAGCCACTATGATTTCGGACTGTTTACTCAGACCACTGAGGCTGGCACAATCTTACTTCTTTTGTATGTGGATGATATGATTATTACTGGGAGTGACTCAAAAGGCATCGATCATCTCAAGACATCTCTCAGCTCCTGTTTTGAGATGAAGGACCTTGGCTCTTTACACTATTTTCTTGGTCTTGAGGTGCTCTCAGATCCATCGGGAATTTATCTTTGTCAAGCCAAATACACCTCAGATCTCTTGTCAAAAGCTGGGCTTACTGACAACAAAACTGCATCCACTCTTCTTGAGCACAACCTTCATTTAGCTCCGAATGTTGGGCCTCCTCTGCGTGATCCTACTTTGTATCGACAGTTAGTGGGGTCACTTGTTTACCTGACAGTGAATCGTCCTGACATTGCCTATGTTGTTCATACAGTCAGTCAGTTCATGTCTGCACCCTGTTCCGATCACTATGCTGTTGTCATGCGCATCCTTCGATATTTAAAAGGGACCATGTTTCACGGTCTTCATTTTACATCCACATCATCATTGACATTGCGCGACTTTTCTGATGTTGATTGGGACAGTGACATGACTGATCGTCGCTCCACTACCGGCTACTGTTTCTTTCTTGGAGACTCACTCATATCTTGGCGGAGCAAGAAACAATCTCTCACAGCTCGATCCAGTACTTAAGTTGAGTATCGAGCACTAGCTGACACGGCTCAAGAACTTGTGTGGTTACGTTGGCTACTCTCTGACATGGGGGCTCCTCAACATTCTCCAACTCTATTGTGGTGCGACAACAACGGTGCGATTCTGATCGCTCACAATGATGTCTTTCACGAGAGAACGAAGCATATTGAAATTGACTGTCACTTTGTTCGTCAACATGTGAATCGTCAGACTATCCAACTTCTTCCTATTTCAACTATTGATCAACCGGCCGACATTTTTACTAAAGCTCATCTTCCAGGACGGTTTCGTGATCTAGTTTCCAAACTCCATCTGGCTCATTCTTCTCCCGATTGAGTTTGAGGGGGGATGTTAATGTATATAGATGTATAAGGCCCAGGCCCATATAGTGTCTGTATAAATATCTTATTTCCTTTAGTCTAGGTTAATGATCTCATTATTTACTTTGTCATATTGTACGTTTATTCTCTCAATCAATATATCGAAGTCTCAAACCTTCAGCATATTCATCGTCTCCTTCAATCATATTCATCTTCTAACAGGCTAAGTTAAATGAACGAACTAGAATACAAAAAATTATGTTCTTTAACATTCGTGTTTGTTTATTTGTTCGGTTAAGTTAAACGAATGAACACGAACAAGCCTCCCGTCGTGTTCATTCGGTTTGTTTTGCATATTAAAATTTGCAATGCACATGAACACATCAATGTATCAGCGCGGTTGGAGCACGTTACACAACAATAACAACATATTGTGATATTGCCTCATTGGGCACTTGTTCTTTGCAATGCACAATAGCATAGATTATGAATTTTACAAGTTATCATTGTTCTTTTTAGTTTTATATAATTTGAGGTTTGGCATTACCACATTAGATTTAGACTTTAGACCTCTAACTTTCTGAGTTTTGCTCTTAATTTGCTTACTATGACATTAACTTCGATGTAATTGACTATTTTAGTTAAAACTAATTATAGTTTTCCTTATCTTTTAGTTTTAAGTTCCATTGAAATAAAAGATTCTATTGTGCTTATTTCAATTTGGAAAATGGAAAGCTGAAAAAGAAGCACGATGTTAATTCAAGTTTTATCCTTTTATCATTCTATATTTCGTAATTTGAGGTTTTGGTTTTTATGCCCCCCTTGAATTTTTTCTAATTATAAATAATAAAAATCAATGTGAGGACGAGTCCTTTAAAAATCGTATGTTTCGTTGTTTCATTTGCTTAACAAAATAGGCATAGAAACCTTTTTTTAGCATTTTCGCACAGGGCATCAAAAACCTTAAGACCGCCATGTCTGAGATCAAATAATTAAGTCTTATTGGTATATTTTTGTAATACTATAATCTAGTAGTACTATTTCATATATTAATTATTTATAAAAATAAAAAAAAGGAAAAAAAAAGTGTTGGGCACGCAACCAAGCCCAAGGGTGTTTGGTTCATGGATTTTAAAGAAATTGGAATGAATTAGAATGGATAATTCATTTAACCAAATTCTAAATTCTATGTTTGGTTCACATATTGAAAATGATATAATCCTTTGAATTCCATTGATTTCTATAAATTAAAGAATTCATCATTCCTTAACTTAAGTGAAAAAATTGAATTTCATCTAATTTTTATCAACCAAATGCGTGGTCAAATTCTATCAAATTTTATTTCAATTCATTTAAAGTCAAATTTATTCAATAGATTTTAATTCCATCAAATGTCATTCTGCGGACCAAACGTACCCTTACTTCCTTCGCCTCTAAATAAGTGTTCATGTTTCTATTTCTCTTTGTCCAAATAAGTGTCCGTATCAAAATTAGATAACAAAAATTCTCAAATCTAAGTATTCTTTAATGCACAAATATTTAAGAGTTATGAAAAAAAAAAAAAATTAATTAAAAATATAGTTGTCATTTAATTAACTAAAAGTTGTAATATTTATACATGTCTACAATTATTTGTCATTCCTATTATAAATACTTATTTTTGGAAGAATGAAGTAGTACTAAAATCTCAAATCTAAACTCGTTCAAACATATTATTCAAAGTCACGTGACTCGTTCATTTTAGTTTAAATTGTCCTCAAATTTACACATGAAAAAAATATTAATATGAAAATTTAATGATAGCATTAACCATAAATTATACTATTTATATTTTTGTAAATTTGTAATTAAAGACGCTATAAATAAGGGAAATTGGCTCAAATAACCACATTACTCTATCAATTGCATCTTCTAGCAACTTCTCTCCATGATTTACCAAAATAGACCTAGGTCCGCAATGGCGGACCTGCAGGTCCTCTACCTCCGCCATGACGAACCTAAGTCCTCTGCTGTCGTTGAGTGAGATCGTGACACGTGATGAAATGGCAGACCTGGGTCGGGTGGCGGACCTAGGTCTATTTTGGTAAATTATGGAGAGAAATGGCTAGGAGATTCAATTGGCTAGGTAACATGGCTATTTCAGCCCATTTCCCTATAAATAAATAAGAAATTAATTAATTAATAAAACCCAAATTAATTCGTCTGCCCTTAACTTAACTTTATGCTCTCTGGTCTCTCTCTCTCTGCTCCAATGACACTGTTGATTCAATTGAAATTGTTGCCGTTGAATTTCAGTTTTTTCCATGGCATTTCCATTCAAAACCCTAGTTATCTACTTCCATTGACTTCTCTCTCTCACACTACCAAACGCTCTTCTTGATCCCACCATGAATCAGACACAAAACCTCCCTTCTTCTTCTTCCGACGACGACTCTGGTTCCATGACCACCGCCCGACAGGTACCCGGAATTTCACTTCTTCCCTATTTACTTCTTAATTTCCTTTTTGTGTTTTGGAATTTTTACTTCTGTATTAATCCCTGATTTTTCTATTGTTCTCGATCACAACCGCCACTCAATCCAATGTGTTAATCCTCGATCTTTATTTGAATTGCATGTTTAGTTTTAATATGTACGAGTGTGATGGATCGCATGTTTATGTGCAGACTTTATGTTGATTTGTTTAATTTTGTGGGGACTTTTTTTCCAGGTGTTACTTTCAATCATTCAATTAATAACAGATAAGCCATCAAAACATACGTATTTCTGTAACAGCAGGTCAATTTTTTTTAAATGTCATCATCAGATGAACCATTTCATGCTATGAGACATCATGAACCGTTTGGTTTTTTTAATCTTCCCTGACAATTGCTAAATCGGCTGTTAACCCATGATATTGGTGACATATAAATTTGCCAGGTTTAGTGGTGGTTTAATTCCATAAAATGATGTCAATCATATACTTTTGTTTTCAGATCGATATGAAATCTATAAATTGTTTACAAGAATGTGATACCTATAGTTAATTTATGTGACAAAACTATTAAATAAAATATGTTTGTGTTAAAATTGTAAGATTATGCTTGCCAACATTGAGTTTGCCAGGGTGCCATCCTCTTTCCTAAAACAAAAGAAAAAAAAAACATTGAGTTTGTCAGGTGTGCTAAAGGTCTTCATTTCATACCATCTATCTTTCTCCTGGATCAGAAGGAATATATAAGTACTAACAAGTCAGGAGCGATAGTAGACACTCAGTGTTTTTGCTTGATGTCAATATTATATTCTAAATTTTGAATGAGTTGTCTATTATTTGATTGAGGTGTGTATTTGAATTATAGAGTGCAGGGGAAAGCCACATAAGTGCGGATAGTGGTAATTCTATGTCAATGGGACCAGCTTTTGGAGGTTCACGCCATTGGCAAGATGTGTTCTGGCTAGGGATCTTTCTTTTGCATTTGATTTTAGTAGGTTTTGCACTTGGTGTACTCGGGCTTAATAGGTTTAGGAAGAAGGATAGACTTAACATAGATCAATACACAAACAGGTTCCTTGGAAATCAAGCTGATTTAACAGAGGACTACTGGCCTCTATATGCTATTGCTGGTGGAATTGGCACGGTTCTTGGGTGGGTTTGGTTGTTGTTGCTTGGTTCACGCGCGAATCAGATGATGAAGGTTTCTGTCCACATACTGACTACTTATCTTGCAGTTCTTAGTGTTTTGTGCTTTTGGGGCAAACTGGTTTTCTGGGGTGTTGCTTTTGCGATTGGTTCTGGTTTGCAGTTTTTATATATCATATCGGTCATAGACAGGTAATATCCGAGACTTAGACTTGTATATCTATGCCAGAACTTATTGCTTCTAACGGATGATTAGAATGATCAAGTGATATGGGATGTATAAGCATATCTATTATCCTTTACCACTTCAACTTATTATTTTGAGATAGTAACTAACCAAAAAGGATTTAACATTGTTTTCTATTGCACATGTCTTCACGTTCTTTTTGGAACATACATTTCCTTTAATTTATATTTACATAATGATATTTTGTTAAAGTTCTACACTTTATTTATTGCTCAACTCCAATTCCAATCCCCTCTTTGTTGTATTGCAAGGGTTAAGTATACCTTAAGTCAACATTCAAATTCTTGTGGTGGCTCTAAGAATTTTTAATTTATGAATGTACAGTAAACATAGTTTAAAAGTCAGCCTCATTGCATCCTTAAAAAGAGAAAAGGTCGGTCCTTATTTTCCGGTGGTTCGAACTCTGATGTTAAGATACTTTTACTGCAATGTTCCCCTTTCCACCCAGATCATAAATCAAGTAATTGATGCTTTCAGATTACTAGTTTGCATAACACTTTAGAAAACCTATAAATTGAATAATACTTTATGAGCAATCACAACACATACTATAAGATTATACATTAAGCTGTTGGAGCCAATTATGCACTGTGGTTGGGGAAACATTTTATGACTTTGTTGCAATTAAAGTGGGTTTAAAATTTGGGATATGGGTATCGAGTCCCCATCAGGCAAGTATGTCACATGGGCTGATGCCTGATGGACACTACATGATAGCACAAACTGCCATTTAGAGAACAAGAGATGCGCTGAAAGCAGGAGATGGGTATTATGACCATGGAATCTGATGGGTGTACATGTATTTGAGCATGTTTCAATTTTAATCCTATCATTTAGTTAAAATGAAACAACTGACCTTCTGGCAGTCAGCTATAAAATGGTAGAGGTCTTGGGATGTAGCCTACAGATTAACCTCTTCAGCAACAGGGAGCTTTCATGATAGGTTTTTGTTTTCCAACTTTTCTGTGGATATGTAACCTTTTCTTATTCCTAGTTTGATTGTATTATACCACCAACTATTATAAATGATGCAGTTTATTGTGTGTTGACTTTAAATGCATCTCCTCACTTGAAGATCATCATATCCTTTAAATGTGATATTCAGCATCAAGTTTTAGGGTTCTAGGGAAATTAGGATTGTTGAAAGACTAGGTACGTTTTCCAATTATCGGTAAACTAACTTACAATTGCATTTGTCTGTAGCAGAATTATGCTTATTCTTTAACCTCTCCACTCATGCTGAGAGATGATACTTCTTTTGACTCTTGATTAAGTGTTTGCCTTTTTATTTAGACTTCCATTTACTATGTTGGTGCTGCAAAGAGCCGTAAAGATGGTATGGAAGCTGCCTGACGTTATGAGAATAGCATGTGCATTCATGATAATCATGTTTCTATGGCTCGCATTATGGTCCTTTGGTGCAGCTGGTGTAGTGGCTTCAAGCATCATTGATGGTGGACGCTGGTGGCTTCTTGTGGTGAGGTGGCCAGTTTTGCTTACGAATAGATTCTTTCAGGCAATAATTGAAATAAGTTTTGCCCTCATGTGATAACATCTACAAATGTTTGTAATTTGACATGCAGGTTTTCTCAGTGAGTTTGTTTTGGACAGGTGCAGTTCTTTGTAATACTGTTCATGTTATAGTATCTGGTATGGTCTTTCTTGTGCTTATCCATGGTGGTCGAGAAGCGGAATCGATGCCTCGCAACCCGCTTATGCAATCTTTTCGATATGCTGTGACAACCTCATTTGGAAGCATCTGTTATGGATCCCTTTTCACAGCTGCTATTCGAACACTGCGGTGGGAGGTAAATACATTCTTATACACTTCTCTTCAATTTGATACTGCCTCCGTCCCAAAATAAATGTCCACAATGGAATTGACACACAGTGTTAGGAATGTGTAATCATTATACTTTTTAATTAACTATATGACAATTTTATTCATTTATTTAATAAAATTTCCTATCAAGATAGGTATTTCTTTCTTGATGATGTTAAGTCCCTTTAGGGCACATGCTCACCCTAATGATAAGGGAGTAAAGAATTCCTCATCTCATAATTAAGGATATATTGGAAAGTAGACACTTTTGAAAACGGACACTTGATCAGGGACAAACACACTTATTCTGGGACGGGGGAGAATTTAGGCATTGTTTGGCAAACTAGCTTATAAGCTAGCTAGTAGTTGATAAGCTAGCTTTTCAAAACGCTACTATGAGTAGCTTTTCAATAAGCTAGCTTATGGTCATCCAAACATGTACCAGGAAAAAAAAGCTAGCTTATAAGCTAGCTTTTTTTTTGCCAAACATAGCCTTAATAATGTCTGCACCCTATGCATATGTAAAGACAAACAATTTCCGCATTTGGTGTTATAACGGTTGGTATATCAGATAAGGGGATTCCGGTCGAAGATTGGTAACAATGAATGTCTTCTGTGCTGTGTGGATTTCCTGTTTCATCTAGTTGAAACCCTTGTTCGTTTCTTCAACAAGTACGCATATGTGCAGGTACATATATTTTTCCAAAATTATTTATTGGCCGCATCCTTTTGGGTTTTTGAATTGTTATTGAACTTGATCCTATTGTCATATATTTATTGTTTGTCGATTTCTCAAATGGTTATTCCCTTGTTCATCTTGCATTTTTCATGGAGGTACCAATATCTGTTATTGTACACTGATTTGATATATCAAACCATCTGCCTTGTTTATGTTCAGATTGCAGTTTATGGGAAAAGCTTTAATCACTCAGCTAGAGATGCATGGGAATTATTCCAATCAACTGGTGTCGAGGCACTTATTGCCTATGATTGCTCCGGCGCTGTTTTACTGATGGGCACGCTCTTGGGTGGACTTATTACTGGAACTTGTGCAGCAATTTTGACTAGGAATAAACATTCTGACCGAGTGATCATGATGGGGTCGACTGCGGTATTGATGGGCATGATCTTGGTAAGTAAATGCCAACTTCTTGAATCATCTTGCATTTAGGATGGAGAACTTGCCTTAAACTCTAAACCCTGTACTCCATATGACTAGAAGATGCATAAAGCTTTAGAGGCAAAATACCTTGAAGGATAATTTAATTGGTAACAAAAGAATCAATACGTGTTGCTTCTCTTGTCTGCATTGAATGAGAAGTCTCTCTCTAAACCGTTTATCCTCTCTTCGTCACAATGAAGTTGTATTTTATGACTTAAGACAGTGACCTCTAGTATTTCAACGCTAAGGTCATATGGTAACACTTGCATGTTTGGTAAGCCATAAGCTAGCTTTTTGAAAGGCTACTCGAGATAGCTTTTTCACATATTTTTCGTTATGTTCCTTATATTTTGCATAAATGCTCCTTTATTTTCCTTTTGGTCATTCGCATTGTTATGTAACTTATCGGCTAGGTTACCAAATGTAACTAGTTTACATTCACTATTCGACTTGTGACGTCCTAGATGATTTACAACACTGTTTTTGTAGGTTGGGTTGGCGATGGTGGTGGTTGAAAGTGCGGTTACATCAATATACATATGTTATGCGGAAGATCCATTGTTGATACACAGGTGGGACCCAGAATTTTTCAACCAGATGTCGGAGACGCTTCATGAGCGTCTCCAACATAGAAGTTCACGAGGAACGCAAGTATTGAACCGAAATCCGCCTGGGGACCATGTACAAGAAACGTCTCCATATGATCCTTGACTCTTTTTTTTTCAACTTTTCTGCAGATTTAGTGTTCATTTTGTTGTATAAATCTGGATTTCTGAATTTTTTTTTTTTGCTATTTGGGTCTTGATCTAATGTTTGATTCTGTCCTGTGTAAATGATGTGCAAATGTTTTAATTGGAGCAGGATGCTGTAGAATGAATTTCCTTGATCCAACGATCATCGAAGTGCCATGTCATATTCGACTGATTCCTGATAATTAGCGGTTTTTGTATTAACTTGTGAATATTTTGAGTGAAGATTGATTGCAGGTTATTTTCTTTTCTTTTAAACCTAGTTTTCTCTCTTTTATCAGAATAAACCGATGAGAGTGCTTATAACAGATTTTTCAAACTGGTGAAAATGGAGATTTTGGGTTAAATCTTTTTTGTTCCAGCAGATTCTTTATTTTGAAAAATCAGTATTAAATGTATTCAATATTTTAATCATAATGTTGTAATCTCCAAAGCTCTTGGAATTGAATGTAATTCTTTTTTGAAGATTTTGACTTTTGATTCTCCATTTTGGAAAATCCATTGGAGAGGCTCTTGTTAGAAAGAGATGATGATCGAAAGAGACGATGAATATGCTGAAAGTTTGAGACTTCGATATATTGATTGAGAGAGTAACTTACAATATGACAAAGTAAATATGAATAGAAATTAACCTAGACTAAAGGATACAAGGAATTTATACAGAGACTATATGGGCCTGGGCCTTATACATACATGGGCCTGAGCCTTATACACTAACATCCCCCCTCAAACTCAATCAGGAGAAGAATGAGTCAGATGGAGTTTGGAAACTAGATCACGAAACCGTCCTGGTAGGTGAGCTTTAGTAAAAATGTCTGCCGGTTGGTCAATAGTGGAAATAGGAAGAAGCTGGATAGTCTGACGAGTCACGTGTTGATGAACAAAGTGACAGTCAATTTCAATATGCTTCGTTCGCTCGTGAAAGACATCATTGTGAGCGATCTGAATCGCACTTTTATTGTCGCACCACAATGGAGTGGGAGAATGTTGAGGAGCCCCCATGTTAGAGAGTAGCCAGCGTAACCACACAAGTTCTTGAGTCGTGTCAGCGAGTGCTCGATACTCAGCTTCAGTACTAGATCGAGCGGTGAGAGATTGTTTCTTGCTCCTCCAAGATATGAGTGAATCTCCAAGAAAGAAACAGTAGCCGGTAGTGGAGCGACGATCAGTCATGTCACTATCCCAATCAGTATCAGAAAATCCTCGCAAAGTCAATGATGATGAGGATGTAAAATGAAGACCGTGAAACATGGTTCCTTTTAAATATCGAAGGATGCGCAAAACAGCAGCATAATGATCGGAACAGGGTGCAGACATGAACTGACTGACGGTATGAACAACATAAGCAATGTCAGGGCGAGTCACTGTCAGATAAACAAGTGACCCCACCAACTATCGATACAAAGTAGGATCACGCAGAGGAGGTCCAACATTCGGAGCTAAATGAAGGTTGTGCTCAAGAGGAGTGGATGCAGTTTTGTTGTCAGTGAGCCCAACTTTTGACAAGAGATCTGAGGTGTATTTGGATTGACAAAGATAAATTCCCGATGGATCTGAGAGCACCTCAAGACCAAGAAAATAGTGTAAAGAGCCAAGGTCCTTCATCTCAAAACAAGAGCTGAGAGATGTCTTGAGATGAGTTATGCCTGTAGAGTCACTGCCAGTAATAATCATATCATCCACATACAAAAGAAGTAAGATTGTGCCAGCCTCAGTGGTCCGAGTAAACAGTCCGGAATCATAGTGGTTGGGTGAGAAACCCAGAGAGGTGACTGTGGAACTGAATTTCTCAAACCAAGCTCGCGGAGCTTGCTTGAGTCCATAAAGAGCCTTCTGAAGACGACAATCATGACCTTGGGGAAGTTGAACGCCTGGAGGGGGTGTCATGTAGACTTCCTCAGATAAGTCACCATTCAAGAAGGCATTCTTAACATCCATCTGAAAGAGAGGCTATTGCTTGGTAGCTGCGATGGCTAGGAGACTGCGAACAGAGGTGACACGAGCAACAGGTGCAAATGTCTCCTCATAATCAATGTCGTACTCTTGATTGAAGCCCTTGGCTACAAGACGAGATTTGTACCGATCAATAGAGCCATCAGATTTGGTCTTGATTTTGAACACCCATTTGGAACCAATGGGTGACTTGCCCGGTGGAAGAGGGACAGATTCCCATGTCTGAGCTTTGTCAAGAGCCTGAAGTTCCTCAGCCATAGCTTTCTGCCAATCAGTATTAGAGGAGGCTTCCTTGTAGGAAGTAGGTTCATGATTGGACAACAGAATAGCATAAACATGATAATCACGAAGATGAGAAGGAACCTGTCTTACCCGATCTGATCGTCTAACATTCTGAGATTGAGACGTTCCAGGAGCCAAAGACTCAGCAGGCAGCTCAGATGTTGGCGGTGCGGATGGAACAGATGATTGATGTGGATCAGGAACACTAGAGGAGGTAGGCTGTGTAGAGGCAGGAGACTCTGAAGGAGATGCGAATTCGGAAGGTGTATGAACAATAGGTGGAGACGAAGTGATGTCAGATTGGAGTGAGTCCAATGAGACAGAGGCATCTGTAAAGAACGGAGCGGTGACGGTAGGGGACTCACGAAACTTGGATATAGAAGAAAAAGGAACATGTTCCCAGAAGGTAACGTGACGAGATATATGAAGACGCTGGGAGATAGGATCCCAGCAGCGATAACCCTTATGTTCAATACCATATCCAAGGAAGCAGCAAAGTCTGGAACGAGATTCAAGTTTGGTATGTTCATGAGGTTGTAACTGAACAAAACAATCACTACCCCAAACTTTTAGAAGTTCATAGGCAGGGGTGACCTCATGAAGAGCCTCATAAGGAGACTTATTATTAAGGATGGGAGTAGGATGACGATTGATAGTATAAACTGCAGTGAAAGCAACTTCACCCAAAAAACGTTCTGGACATTTTGCAGAAATGAGAAGAGTGCTAACCGTATCAAGAATATGACGGTGTTTGCGTTCGGCACGACCATTTTGAGGAGATGTGCCGGGACAGGAGTACTGAGAGAGAGTTCCCTAAGATTGAAGAAAGGAGAGAAGAGAGAACTCTTTGTATTCCATGGCATTGTCAGCCCTAAGAATCTTTATAGGCTTTGAGAATTGTGTGTGAACCATTCGAGCAAACATAATATAAATTTTAGGTAGCTCCGAACGATGTTTCATGAGATAAATCCATGTGAAACGTGTATGATCATCAATAAAAATAACAAAATATCGAGCACCCCCATAGATGGATGTGGTGCTGGTCCCCATACATCAGAATGAATAAGATCAAAAGGAGAAGTAGAATTAAACTCATTTGTTTCAAAAGATAAAGCATGATGTTTGCCAAGTTTGCATGATAAACAAGAAATATTTTCAGTTGACATACAATTTCCTAACACTCCTAAATTAGCTAATGATTTTATTCTGGCTAGAGATAAGTGACCTAGCCGGGCATGCCACAAGTCAAAAGAAGAAGTGCTGGAAACCGAAGCAACAAGACTTGAGGAGGGTAATGGAATACGAAGGTAGACCACTTCAATCATCCGTCCAACTTTACGGCCGAGTCCAAGGATCTTCTTGGTCTTTGGATCCTGTACAACACAACCAGAAGAATGAAATAAAATGATCAGATTAGATTCTAGTAGTTGCGCAATCGAAACTAAGCTCAGAGATAGTTTCGGAACATTTAGAACATCCGGTAATTGAATATGAGAAGTGGAGACATTTCCACTAAAAGATACCGGTAGGCCAGTGTTGTCAGCAGTTCGTACTGACGTAAAATGTTGAGGTGGTTTCTTAGAAACAAAACCATCAGTGCAGGGAGTCATATGATTGCAACACCCGGAGTAAAAAATCCATGAGTTACTTGATGCAGTTGAGTGTTGAGAATTCATACCCATAGCACCAGACATGATCTGCTCCATAAGCTCCTGATTACGATGCATCAATTCCATGAGGTCAGGTGAGGAGACTGAGACCTCGTTATCAGCGAGAGTAGACCCAGCAACAGCGTGAGTCCGGTTCTGAGGGCCATTATTCTTTGAGTTCTTAGGGCAATCAGACTCATAATGGCGCAGATGAGTGATACCACACCGACGACACTTGCGAATAGGACAATCAAGGAGAAGATGAGCAGTAGAATGGCAAAAGGCACACTCAGATGTGTTCGTCTTTCCCACATATTTGGAATGGTTGTTGTTGGTCCATTTGCCTTTGGACTTGGGATGAGACGTGTAGAGAAAGCTATCAGTAGTAGGCATCGGTGAGCGTATGTGAAAATGGGTTTCCTCACTTAACAACTCTGATATGGCTTCTTCAAGTGTAGGTAGTGGCTGCCTATGAAGAAGAGAAGCACAAACATTCTCAAATTTATCAGTAAGACCCATCAGAATGGTGATCAAGTGTAGCTGGTTGAAGTAGGCTGTGAATTGTTGAGCTGTTTCATCAAAGATTTGTGGAGCTCCAAGACTTATATGATATCTGAGAGACTGCATTTCAGAGATATAAGAATTTACGGATTGATTAGGGAGCTGACGTTTGTTCTGAAAGGTGGTCCACAGTTGATACTGATGAGATAGGCCGATGACGTGTACCGCTTGGCAAGGAAATCCTAGAGACTTTTGGCGGTAACATTGCCAAGAAACTGTTGGTTGATCTCAGGAGTAGTGTAGGCATTAATGAAACCCAGAATACGAGCATTATTGATGTCCCACTCATTCATACGTTTTGCAAAATCAACAGCATTCTCAGTTGCTTCCTGAACTGGAAGTTTGGATGCACCAGTAACATAGGTGTAAAGCCCATGGGATTTTAGCAGAATTGTCATATGGTGATGCCACAGGATGTAGTTGCTACCATTGAAAACAACCGAGATGGGATTTGAGTGACTGAGATTGGCAGCCATGGATGTGATGAGGAACTATTCACTGAGAGTGGTGGGTGTGCGACCGGTAGAATCGACCGGTAGAATGAGCGACTGGTAGTATCGACCGGTAGGATGAGCGACCGGTAGTATTGACCGGTATGGACCGAGTGTGACCGGTATGAACTGGTGGTAGTGAGCGACCGGTATGGACCGGTGAAAGTGAGCGACCGATATGTACCGGTGGTAGTGTCTGGTCGACCGGTGTTGAAAGGGACCGATATCGACCAACCGGTATGGAGTTTGCGACCGGAGTTCTTCCGGTTCTGCGGCTAGGGTTTTTATTCGAAGGCGACGATGGGAAATACGTACCTGTGTGATTCAAAAAGGCGGCGACGACTCGAAGGCGACGAAAAACAAAGAGGGCGGCGACGGCGAGAGTCGACTGCGGCGGTGATGATCGACTGCGGTAACAAACCTACAGCTCTGATACCATGTTAGAAAGAGATGATGATCGAAAGAGACGATGAATATGCTGAAGGTTTGAGACTTCGATATATTGATTGAGAGAGTAACTTACAATATGACAAAGTAAATATGAATAGAAATTAACCTAGACTAAAGGATACAAGGAATTTATACAGAGACTATATGGGCCTGGGCCTTATACATACATGGGCCTGAGCCTTATACACTAACAGCTCTTATGATCTCAATAAAAAATGTCATCGAGTAACTAATTACACCATATCTTGCTTCGATTCTTTAAGCATTTCCTAGCCCAAAATGTTTAACTGATGTGGTTCTATATAATCGGTCCGTTAACAGTTCTCAAGACTTGGTCCACTTTAACTGGTTTGTTGATCCACAGGCAACTACCACATGACCTTTTTTAATTCGATCCTGACTGATTAACCTTAATGATCCCTTAACTATTCGATAACTGATATCATTTAAAAAGAATCAATAATTCGTCTCTTAACTTGTCATTTAAAATTATGCACACGTATAACTGGGAGTGTATGCATTACAGTAACTAACTTTTGTTCAATGTATGTTTGTTATAGGGGTTGTTCATCTAAACCGTACAGACTGTCCACATCGCACCGCAAAACACGGTTTAGAACTTTCGAGGTGTGGTTTGCGTTGCATTTTTACCTAACCGTACTATGCGGTGCGGTGTGCGGTTTTGAGTTATCAAACCGCGGTTCAAACTGCACCGCACCACATATTTTATAGATTTTCTTAATTTTATATATAACACATATATATTATGTAATATTTTTGGACTTTTGATTTGATCCAATATGGAAATTGATAATTGAAAACCATGACAGGTATTACATATACAAGATATCATATGAAAATTCTTGAGAATCATAATCCCAACTGCCTACATACGTCTAATTTAGTTTGAAGTTTGTTTGTTTTTTACTTCTTAGACTAATTTTAATTGTGCAATATGTATTTGGGAATAAGATTTATTGAAACTCTTTATTTTTTTGGACTACGATTACTTTATTGTTGATTTTGTGTAACACCCCTAAAATTTGAAAATAACAGACAATTAAAAACTTCCAAAATCCTTTAAATGCATAACTTGAGATTTCAAATATCTAAAGTTTACAAAGGAAGGAATACTAAAACATGTATCAGAGTTCTAACGGAACTATCTAATCCTTCAAATGGAGCTAGAATAAGTCGAGTGTTACTAAAACCCCATAGCCTGCTACCTTCCCAAAACTGGATGACACCTCTAAAGCCATCCGGCCGGAACTTCCACCAAGCTCCAAACGACACTCAGATTCATCTAAGACCTGATATACATGTCAATAAAAAAAGTGTTAGGCTTAACGCCTAGTGAGTGAAAACAATTTTCATCATGTAAGACATAAAATGTTTAGAACGAATATTTTACTCTAAACCTGACCATCCTTGAAAGCATAAGTAATAAAAAGGGCTTTATTTGCAAATCATATTACTTCCAATACCAAACACCCATTTTAAATAAATGTCCAACATCCAAATTATCCAAAACGCACGCACAAGGTACTTCACCAAAATACAATTTGTATAAAGAATGTTGTATGTTTCAATATCGAAAGTATGGGTAAGGGAATATCCGAAAATAACACATTTCGGTGACAGGGGAGACCCGATTCCATCGAATGTGGCGGGAACACAAAGTTAAGCCACTTATCAACGTTTTCAAGGTTCACTTTGGCCATGAATCCCCGTATACGGCTCCTTTAAGCAACCACCGCAAGATAAACAAATGACCCTAGTGTCTACTCAACCTCTAGATGAGTCTCACCACAAAAGTCACAAGTCCCAGTATCCGGCTCACCATGGGCACCACCGCAAGACTTAGCTTCGTATACGACTCCCATGAGCACCACCGCAAACTTTAAATAAAACATGACTTGGGGACCACTCACTAGACTCAATCATGGACATTGAAACTCCACGTCGAATAAACAGACTCCTATGTTTATGGATCTAATGCATTACAGTTTAAAACGTCACATGACCCAATTGAATGACTAACACATTCAAACCTGTAACAATCAACGCTTATGCAATAATTGCATTTTTCATATAAAACTCCACATGGAGTCATTTAAAATCGAACAACGTCCTAGAACTCATTTGAGTGTCAATCAAGCCATAAGGAATCATAAAACATTTGGTAATAATAATAATAATAATAATAATAATAATAATAATAATAATAATAATAATAATAATAATAATAATAATAATAATAATAATAATAATAATAATAATAATAATAATAATAATAATAATAATAATAATAATAATAATAATAATAATAATAATAATAATAATAATAATAATAATAATAATAATAATAATAATAATAATAATAATAATAATAATAATAATAATAATAATAATAATAATAATAATAATAATAATAATAATAATAATAATAAAGCCAATATCACTATATAAGTTGGAGCACAACTTTCCAAAATTGATATTTTCTTGAATTATAGTTGGCCAAAGGCCCGAACTGTAAGGTTCATATTTTCCCAAATTATTTATAAGGTCAAAGAATGACTGTTTCCAACAACTCACACTTTTAAAGTCAAAGAGCCTAAAGTTCCAATATCCTAAACTCATAAGTTGGGTAAAATCCCAATATAAACCATAATTCAATAAAAGTCCATAAAAACTCCAACTGATACGATAATTCCATTAAAATCATTTGTAACCCAATTTGCACATATTAGAAACCAATGCAGTACTTGTCCAAATTCTCCAAATACCTAAAAAGTCTTATTTAGTGGATCAAACCCCTTTTTGGTGGCCAAAACGCCCATATCGCAAATCATATATAAATAAAAATATTTCATAATTCAAATATGCTCAAATATCCAAGTAATCACAAAAACTCATCAAATATAAAATGAGCATATGAATGTATGTTCAAAACCTAAAATATTTTATATTTTGACATGTATATAATTTTGTAAAGCAACTGGAACTCATCCTACTAGATTTAGACTAAATCTAGGTTTTACCCTCAAAACTTGAGCTCCTTGGATGAACACTTGAAACCTTCTAGCTCTTAGTTTCATGCTCTCTACAAAGATCCTTATCCAAAAATACTTCCAAGTTAGACAGTTCCAACAAAATGGAAGAGGAAGAGAGGAACACAAAACCCTAACTTCTTTGGGTACAAGGACGAGAGGATTACCTTAACCTCAACTCTTGAATCCACCAATAATGCACTTCTAGGGCCACAAATTCGGAATTCAAGCTATAAATCACCAAAAGAATGAAAAAGCGTTTAGAGAGGTTTGATGAAACCCTAGAAACTTAAAATCCTTGAAAATGAGAATAATATGAAGAGCTCCCCACCTTTGCTTCGAAATCCTCTTTAAGATGTGAGGATCACCTTAAAACTCCAAATCTAAGCTTTCAAAGTCTTAAAATCGGAAAAGATGGTGTGGGTAGGTTCTTGAGAGAGAGAGAAAGCAAAGGGGTAGTAACAAAATGAAGAGAAGTTGCCAAAATTGGGTTAATAAAATGCTAGGGGCCGACTGCGATTGTGCCCGACAACATTGCCCATGGCACAGTCGTTGAAACGTACCGCGACACCCCCAGCTCGCGACCTTGCCCCACGAAAGTGCCCCATGGCACAATCGCGGGCATTTTCGCCTAAATGGTACCGACTGCTGTTGCTTCCCTGCGACCTTACCCTCGACGACAATGGCAATGTCACAGTCGCCGGGCATAGTCGCTCCGCATGTCCTGAAGCCCGAAAATTCCACTTTTCTTATTCGAACCTTCTCGACAATTCCAGAGACCCGAGGTGCATTACTCCTACTTGATCACTTATAACTTATAAATTATAAATCAAATGTTATGCTACACTCACTTGCCAAAAATCACGGGTGTTACATTTTGTAATGTATTTTTAACTTATAATTATTGGATTATAGGCATAAAGTGCTATGAATACAAACCGCATAAACCGCACCGCATTTTCCGGTGAGGTTTGAGAAAAATGTTCAAACCGCATATGTGGTTCAGTTTGCAGTTTTGCCCAAAACCGTACCAAACCGCACCGCGGATACCCCTAGTTTGTTAGCAGCTTAATGAGTTCAACAAGACTCACAACTTATTCGATCAATTGTGCATGATTATTTTGTAGTGACTTAATGATATAGAAAGTAGCTTATTCAGTAAGTTTCTAGGGGAACATTATACAGAAAGTCAATGTTTTCTAGACCTACCCCTTCCAGTTAAAAAAACACGCTTCTTCCATCTATGAATGTGAATTACACATACAATTTTATTCATACATGATTTAACAAAAAACCATTTTTTTTTTGAACGGCAGGTTACTCACACACACGTTCCCGCGGTATCCGGGCTTCCACTTAAGGAGGCCACCCGACTAATCCGCAGCGACCCGACCCAGCCCTATGGACTGGACCCATCCAGGAATCGACTAATCCCGACCTTCTGACCGAACCCGCAACCCATAGACTGGTTGCCCGAATACTTGGACCCGAGCCGACCCAAAGGCCGACCCAAAGTCTGGGATGCTCCTCGTGTGCCAAAGCTTCCCCCTAGATTCGAACCTGGGTAGACTGGGATACCATCCACAGTCCCCCAGGGTGATATCGAATTTCGGGTTGCCACTCAACCAACCATGATTTGCAACAAAATACCAATTAAACATCCCTTATATGATATGTTTATTCATACAAGACTATGATAAACATTTTTACACGATATTTTTTTTAATTATGGCGATATTTTGAAGACAACAAATCCTAAATGATAATTTGTTTTATGACATCAAAATGTCAAAATGTTTTTTTTAACGGCAAGTTAACAAACGCACACGTTCCCGGGGTATCCGGGCTCCCACTTAAGGGTGCCACCCGACTAATCCCCGTCGATCACGACTCAACCCAATTAAGGGTACCACTATGTGGCAGACACATGATCATGAATGTCACAGGATGCTCACCACGGGGTTCGAACCTGGGTAGTTAGGGATACCATCCACTGACCCCCCATGATGTTACCTTACCACTGAGCTACAACATGAAGGACTTGTCAAAATGTTTTGTAGAACTGACAAGAAATTTTAGTACGACAATTGTTTAAATGTCACCTATTTTCTAGCAAAAATTTTAGTAGGTCATTGGTTTTTATGATGCTATAAAACTTTATTGTTGGTAATTTTCTACCAAACTAAACCACATATGATATTAACTGATGATAGTTGGTATTAATCATAGTTATTTGGTAGAATCGTATCAATTATGCAAAGCTTGATTATACATCTTATTTAAAATTGCAACCCTATAATAATATGTGATACCAACTTATTTAATTATATATTAATTAGTTAGATTCGTCCTCGTATATTACATGGGGTAATTTAAAAAAATTAAATCATGTCAAAAAACTTATCTTACAGATATGAATGATTATCGAAAGTACGATGCTATTTTTCCAAGTTTTTCCCTTCAGATTTTTTTTGCAACTGGTTACAAAATGTCCTTGTTTTAGACAGTTTTCACAAAGGATGTTTGCAAAAAATTAATAAAAAATATGAATAAATATTATGAATTTATAAAACAAAATTTATAATAGAACGTAAATGAAATTATGGAAAAGTGCATAGTTAAAATATTAATAAAATAAGAATCACGTATCATAAATTACCAAATACTTCTTTATATACAACATTCTTTGTTCTATTGCTAATTATACTTTCATCATCTATAATTAATATTTTTAAAATTAAAATATCATAATGTCAAGAAAATGAAATTAAAAATTAAAAATGTTATTTTATAAAACTTCATGATTAAAATCAAAATTCTTGTATAAAAATTTAAAGAGGATGAGGTTTTTATAAAAAAAAACTCTTGAAGTAAAATTGATATGAAATAGCCAAAAGAAAATTAAGACAATTTAGTGATTATTTGTATCAAATCCCATACTAATGATGACACATTAATTCGTATATATTTATGATATTTAACAATATAATTAAATCCAAAAATATTCAATATTGGACTCATTTCGAAGGTATTGACGAAACGATTACAATAGTATAATTTGTAAAAAATAAAAATGTTTTTTAATGTGTTTTAGTTCATATACATTATTTATGTTTATATGATAAAAGTCTAAAATGAAAAATAAAAAAGTAATGGATTAAAAGTAAACTACACACCTAATTATAAGGGTAGTAAATGTAAGGTATAAATTAAAAAAATTGAATTAAGGAAAGATTAATTAAGAATGAATGAATGTGGATGTGGTAAACGAACTTATAATATAAAATGCGTCCAGATACATGTTTAAGCGAGAAAATGAAAAAATGTGCTCAACAGAAGACGACACGTATCCTTCTAGTTACTTATTTATTATATGTATAGATAGATTATAAAACATGTTTTTTTTTAATTTTTAAAGTTTTGAATTTAGAACTTTTAAGAAAAAAAATTATTTTCATTTTACATTACCATTTCCAGCGTTCTTCTTACTCAAAATCTCAATATAACCCTAAATTGCCAAATCGATATCGTCCCTCCTTCTCCCTCACTTCCTCCTTACAACTCCCTTTAAAGTTGGTACAAAACTAGTATCATCATATGCTAGTTTTTCCCCCTTTTTTTGGTATAATTTTAACCTTTTGGTTTGAGTATTGATGTTTGCAATTTTATTCCTTACAATTAACAACCCTTAAACAAGACATACATTACATGCAAACTCAAATGTCATTCAAAGTTTGAACAAAATGACAAGTTTTTATATATGTAAATTGAAGTTGGTACAAAACCAGTACCAATCGAAAAAAGTTTGTATCAATTTTTCATACACAGTTGGTTGGTACATAATACAAAATTTTGCGTACCAATTATAATTAGTTGATACACGGTATTAGGGGAAAAAATTTGGTACCATACCAAGTCTACCTGTTAAAATTTATCATATTTAGCCACGTGGTAAAATTTCTCGACAAAAAATAGCTACTCTTGAAAAGTTTGTTGTCTTGGAAATGAGCCAAGTTTTTCAAACGTATTGTTGTTAAAAATTAGTTATATTTTAAAAATATGATATCATACAAAGTTTATCATATTTAGATCAAGCAATGCATTGCTTGATCTCGAATGCAGTTTCCTAGGTCGGTGTGCAAGGCTTGACCTCGGGATTCTAGTGTTGGTAGAATTAGTTTGGTCGGTCTCCTTTGATCCATAACTACCTCTAGTTCATCATTCTTTAATCAAGTATGTAGGGCCGGCCCTGGCCATGTGCAGCCCGTGCCACCGCACTGTAACACCCGTATCTTTGGTACGATCTCATTTTTAAAGCTTCGGTTTACCTTTAATCATTAATCCATCTTGTCGTACTTTTATCGTTAGACTTAATGCTTGAATCGTGGGCTTCGCGGGTCAAAATATGGAAATCTGAGGTTCGGTACATTCGGGGCAATAGTGCCCGCGATTGTGACAAGGGTCACTATCGCGGGGCACTCTCGCGATATTTGTACCGCGTGTCTTGGGTAGCGGGTGATTGTGTCGCGTGGCAATATCGCGATTGGGGTGCAGGCCCTTCAAATCTCATTTTCACGACTCATAACTCATTATCTGATTTGGGAAGCTTACTTGGGCGATTTTTGTTGGTGAAAGGTAGGGTTTCTCTTCTCTCTTCATTGATTACTTCTAGTTTTGAGCATTAAATGCTTATTTGTGATTAATCTAGGTTTTGGTAACTTTGACCTCATGGGATTAAGGATTTAAAGCTTCTTGTGATTCTCCTCTTTCTCTAAGTTCATCCAACACCTAGGGTTGGGTATAATCTTTGCAAGGTGAGTTCTCCACTCCCTAAAAACTCCTTTATTGTTATACATGTTAATATATTAATGAAGGACTTGATCATCCAAGTATTTTAACATAAGTGTGGGTTTTAAAAATTGGGGGTTTTGTAATCCCAAGTAAGAATGGGAGAAATGTTCCTTTGAACTAAGATTTATGGTTTTCTATGTTTCTTACTACTTTGCTAGACAACCCTAAGTCCATGGGATTTTGGTGAACCCAAAGTGGAAAACTAGGGTTTTTGGGAAATGCAAGTATTGGTTCAATTTAATGATAGACATGATTTTAATATGGAATATATATAGTATATTGTTGTTGGGTTATGCTTTCTAAGTCCCATCATTTATAAGAGTCAAGACTTTATGTTTTGTTCCATTGTACATATGCATTGCTTATATACTTGATTTATTATGAGTATGGTATGTAAGGGCATGTGTTGGTTCTAGTCTTAAGTGCAATGGATCCATAGGCACGGTGTTCCTATGTCCTCGTTTTGGACATTTGGTTCACCACATTTGCACGGAATAGGCATCGGGTCACCATGATAAGTAAGGTGTGGGCCTATACGGTCGGGCAACGTCTTATGGGCAGTAAGGTGTAATTCCCTTGTGCTAGAGTTCCCCGTTTTGGAACTCTCAAGAATAGACCTAGAGGGGTTGACTTGATGTTTTCGAGCAAGAGACTTAGAGGAGTTGAGCTCATTATGTGATTGGTGTTATTTGTACCATGTTTAATCACTAATGGTTTATTTGATTTATTAGTTTTGGCTCACGACTATATTCTCCGCGTGACTCCAAATGGGTTTAGTATTCCTATTCTTATTTGACTTATTCTCGCTAGGCTTTAGCCTAACACTTGTTCTTTGTTGTCATGTTTGGCAGGCTGTCATAGCGGTGGGGCAAACCGAGCTGAGGGAACGACCTTGGGGTCGTGAGTGGTCTTTTTGAGGAAATATAGTGACCAACATACATTGATTTTGATGATACACATTTTGGAAGGATAGCGACACCCAACCATAATCTAGTTAACCAAATTTAGATTAGTAGGTTGTCGTTCTATGCTTCATTCATTGGGTTGTAAATGTCTTACCATATGCCCCTTTTCAGGATGATACACTTGGATTTCAAATTGTTTTACCCTACTTTACGGGTTTAATTGTTCCCTATTTTAGGGTGACAGGTTTAGTTTATTTTCAAACGTTATATTGCCGGATTTTCGAATTTTATTTCCGCTAAATTTTTAGATTGTTACAAGTTGGTATCAGAGCCTTAGTTTAAGTGAACTAGGTATGTTTGCAAGATGCCTAGACTTAAGCTGAGACTATTAAACTATGAACCGTGAGATGGGGTATAACTCTTAAGATAAGGTGGTCTTAGAGTCGACGGAACTTACACAAGTTAAAATTTGTAGTGATGGTAATGAGAACCCTTACGTATCATGTGTTCATAATTTCACTTAGCTAACGTTATTATGAAGATGTTTTACGTGAGCACACTTGATCTACTGTTGTTATGATAATTGATAAGTGTAGTAGTACGTTTCCTTGTGTAATTCTATGAGTTCGTTTCTCATTCTATTGTGTATTTATGTGTGGCAGACTCATGGTTAATACTAGAAACCGACCGGAAGGTCAAGAGGCCACAATATCCACGGCCGACCATCCGCGAGTAACTACTGTGGAGGAACCCTCTCGTGTGATAAATGTGTTGGGTGGGGGACCCGAGAACATTCCTCGTCGCAACTTAGAAACAGATGAACCCATTATGGAGGAAGTGACGGCGGAGACGAGAATGATGGACCGCATGATGTTAGCCATGAACAGAGCCATGGCGCAACAACAAGAGATGTTCTTGAAACTCCTGGAGGATCGTGAAGCCAACAACCGTAGGCACGAAACGGTTGAAGAGAATGTAATTGTTGCGGGATCCGGGGGTACCGGACCTGTAATTCCCATTGAGGTGACCGCAACCCCGGTAGTCGGGCAAGTGGCAAAGACTTGCACGTTCAAGGCTTTTCTTGGTTGCCGACCTCCAGAATTTAAAGGCTCGGATAATCCCGTGGATTGTATGAGTTGGATCAGGGAAATGGAGCAGGCTTTCCGCTCTAGTGAATGTGGAGAAGGCCAGAAGGTGATATTTGGTTCCCGAATGTTATGGGGTACGACTCTCACTTGGTGGGACGTGTACTCCGCTTCTGTTGAGGCGACTGTGCTGGATAAACTAACCTGGTCAGTGTTCAAGGAGAAATTACCAGAGGAATACTGCAATGAGAGGTCGATGGACCGAATCAAAGACGAATTCCAAAACTTGAAGAAGGGTAACATGTCTGTGAAAGAATACAATCGTTTGTTCATGGATAAACTGGGGTTGGTGGGACATATGGTCCCGACAGAAAAGAAGAAGATCAAGGCTTACATCAAGGGCCTTCCATCGGACATGATGTCGATGGTGCGCGTATCAAAGACCTCCACCCTTCGGGAGGCAATCGAAGAAGCACAACTTATAGAAGATGCTTACAACCTTGGCAAAGAGGAGGGTAGTCGTCAGATGGAGAAGAGGAAATGGGAGGGTAATTCTATGCCCTCAAAGAAGTCTATATACTCTAATAGCAACCAACGAGGATCCGATCCTAGGCGTGATGCCAAATGGTGCTCCAAATGCCGAAACAAACATTTCGGCCCATACAACTTTATTCCCGAAACGTGCTACAAGTGTGGGAAGTCGGGTCATACGTTTCGAGATTTCCCTATCAACGGGAAAATATGTTTCGAGTGCAAGGAACCGGGGCACGTGAGGGCGGAATGCCCAAAGCTCAAGACCGGAAGAAATGGCGGAAAAAAATGGATCCTCCGCGAGCAACCGGTAGGGCCTTTCAGATGACGACGGAGGAGGCTAAGGCATCAACCAATGTGGTGTCGGGTGCGCTTCTTCTAAACTCCGTACCTACGCGTGTATTGTTTGACTCGGGTGCTAGCTACTCATTTATATCCGATAATTTCTGTCAAAGACTTACTATGCCTATGAGTAAGCTAGAGGATGCTGTAGTTGTAGAATTAGCGAATGGGTGTCAAGTACTAATCCGTGATGTACTTAGAGGTTGCACTCTGGAGTTCGAAGGGAGTAAATTCCCCATAAATTTAATGTCTATGCAAATAGGTGGTTTTGATGTGGTTGTGGGTATGGACTGGCTATCGGAGAACCAAGCCGAAATTGTGTGTTCCAAGAAGATGATACGGTTACCCAAGACAGACGGTGTGGCGACAATATTTTACGGTGAAAGGAGGAAGGGAGAAGTGGCAATTATCTCTATGATCAAGGCTCAGAAATGTTTGGCGAAAGGATGCTCGTCCTTCTTGGCTTATGCTATCGACACCAAACTGGAGAAACGAAAATTAGAAGATGTTAGGGTGGTATGCGAGTTTCCCGATGTATTCCCAGAAGACTTTCCCGGTTTACCACCCGATCGCTTGGTGGATTTTCGAATAGACCTCGTTCCAGGAGCGGCTCCGATTGCTCGAGCTCCGTACAGACTGGCTCCTACCGAGATGCAAGAGATGATGACTTAACTTCAAGACCTTCTTGATAAGGGTTTCATTCGACCGAGTTTATCACCTTGGGGAGCTTCGGTTTTATTCGTAAAAAAGAAGGATGGATCGATGCGGATGTGTATAGACTATAGAGAACTTAACAAGGTGACTATGAAAAACAAATACCCGTTTCCAAGGATCGACGATTTGTTCGACCAGTTGCAAGGTGCGGGTTGCTTCTCGAAGATCGATCTACGATCAGGTTATCACCAAGTAAAGGTGGCGAAGGATGACATTCCAAAGACGGCGTTTAGGACGCGATACGGTCATTATGAGTTCTTAGTGATGCCGTTCGGCTTAACCAACGCACCGACGATATTTATGGATTTGATGAACCGAGTGTGCCGACCATTCCTTGACAAGTCGGTAATAGTATTCATCGAAGACATCCTAGTTTACTCCAAGGATGAAGAAGATCATGAGCATCATCTCCGTGAGGTGTTGGAGGTGTTGAGGCGAGAAAAGCTTTACGCGAAGTTTTCAAAGTGCGACTTTTGGCTTCAAGAAGTGCAATTTTTGGGTCATGTGGTTTCAAAAGAAGGAGTAAAGGTGGACCCTGCGAAGATCGAGGCTGTGATGAACTGGGAACCTCCCAAGAGTCCGACGGAAATCCGAAGTTTCCTAGGATTGGCGGGGTACTATCGAAGATTCATTCAAGACTTTTCGAAGATAGCCTCGTCATTTAAGGCTCTAACCCGGAAGAACGCAAAGTTTGTGTGGACCGAGAAGCAAGAAGAGGCATTCCGAACTCTACAAAGGAAGCTTTGCGAAGCTCCTGTCTTATCCCTACCCGACGGGACAAAAGACTTTGTGGTGTACAGCGATGCATCGAAGATGGGTATGGGTTGTGTTCTAATGCAAAGGGGCAAGGTGATCGCTTACGCGTCAAGGCAACTCAAAGTGCACGAAGTCAACTACCCTACCCATGACTTGGAATTAGCGGTGGTGGTGTTTGCATTAAAGTTATGGTGACACTACCTCTACGGCACGAAATGTACTCTTTACACATATCACAAGAGTTTGAGGCATATCTTTGATCAGAAAGAGCTAAATATGAGGCAACGAAGATGGTTGGAGTTATTGAAGGATTATGATTGCGAGTTGTTATACCACCCGGGCAAGGCAAGCGTCGTCGCCGATGCTCTTAGTCGAAAGGGCTATGGAGAAAACTCTAAAGCTACTTTTACTCGGATTGAGTTGTCGTCAAACTCATCGACCGAATCATGGTATCACAAGTTGAGGCCTTGCTAGAGAATAACCTCAAAGGAGAAGTCATGTCGAAACAACACCTTTTGTTGACTGAAGATAGTCGAGGGGTGAAACTTTTCAACAGGCGAATTTGGGTGCCTAAGATTGGGGGTAATTGCGAACTTCTTCTTGAGGATGCCCACAAATCAAAATATTCTATTCATCTGGGAAGCACTAAGATGTATCGAGATTTAAAATTACATTATTGGTGGCCAATCATGAAGCTTGATGTTGCGTACTACGTGGAGCGGTGTGTAACTTGTTTACAAGTGAAGGCCGAACACCAAAGACCTTATGGAAGTTTGCAATCCTTGGAGATTTCGGAATGGAAATGGGAGCACCTCACGATGGATTTCGTGACGAAGCTACCGAGGACCTTGAGAGGCCACGACGCCATTTGGGTTATAGTGGACCGCTTGACCAAGAGCGCTCATTTCTTGGCCATGCGGGAAACTTTACCCATGGACAAGCTAGTCAAGTTGTATATTGACGAAGTGATATCTCACCATGGTGTACTGCTATTGATTGTCTCAGATCGCGATAGTCGGTTCACGTCACATTTTTGGGATGGTTTGCAAAAGGAATTGGGCACACGCGTGAAGTTAAGCACGACCTACCATCCCCAAACTGATGGTCAAAGCGAGAGGACAATTCAGACACTAGAAGACATGTTGAGATCGTATGTGATCGATTTTGGGGGTAGTTGGGACTCGCACCTACCTTTGGTGGAGTTCGCGTACAACAATATCTACCACTCCAGTATTAGGATGGCACCATTTGAAGCCTTATACGGTCGTAAATGTCGAACTCCTGTATGTTGGCTTGAAGCGGGTGAGAAACAATTTACCGGACCCAAAATTGTGCAGGAGACGACTGACAAAGTGAAAGGTATTCGAGAACGTTTAAAGGCGGCTCAAGATCGGCAGAAAAGCTATGCCGATAAGAAGAGACGACTGATAGAGTTCCAAGTGGGAGACCGTGTTATGTTGAAGGTGTCTCCTTGGAAGGGGATCATTCGATTCGGAAAGCGTGGGAAGTTAAGTCCCCGTTTCCTTGGACCATTTACCGTGATTAAGCGAGTAGGGCTTCAAGCCTACCAATTGGAACTTCCTCCGGAAATGGATGGAATTCACAACACATTTCACGTGTGTTACCTTCGTAAGTGTCTGGCAGAAGAGGATAGTGTCATCCCTCTTTCTAAAATTAGAGTGGATGAGGGAAACCGTTGTGTTGAAGAACCTAAGGCAATTTTGGATCGAAAAACGAAGAAGCTTCGTCACAAGGAGGTCACCATGGTAAAGGTTCAATGGAAGCACCATCTAATGTGACTTGGGAAGCTGAAGAGGATTTGAAGCGGAGGTATCTGCATCTCTTCACCTAGCCGAGATTTCGGGGATGAAATCTTCTTCAAGAGGGGGAGGATTGTAACACCCGTATCTTTGGTACGATCTCATTTTTAAAGCTTCAGTTTATCTTTAATCATTAATCCATCTTGTAGTACTTTTATCGTTAGACTTAATGCTTGGATCGTGGGCTTCGCGGGTCAAAATATGGAAATCTGAGGTTCGGTACATTCGGAGCGATAGTATCCGCGATTGTGACAAGGGTCACTATTGCGGGGCACTCTCGCGATAGTTGTACTACGGCTCGAGTAGTGGGGGCGATAGTGCCCGCGATTGTGACAAGGGTCACTATCGCGGGGCACTCTCTCGATATTTGTACCGCGGGTCTTGGGTAGCGGACGATTGTGACCGCGATTGTAACAAATGTCACAATCACGTGGCAATATCGCAATCGGGGTGCAGGCCCTTTAAATCTCATTTTCACGACTCATAACTCATTATCTGATTTGGGAAGCATACTTGGGCGATTTTTCTTGGTGAAAGGTAGGGTTTCTCTTCTCTCTTCATTGATTGCTTTTAGTTTTGAGCATTAAATGCTTATTTGTGATTAATATAGGTTTTGGTAACTTTGACCTCAAGGGATTAAGGATTTAAAGCTTCTTGTGATTCTCCTCTTTCTCTAAGTTCATCCAACACCTAGGGTTGGGTATAATCTTTGCAAGGTGAGTTCTCCACTGCCTAAAAACTCCTTTATTGTTATACATGTTAATATATTAATGAAGGACTTGATCATCCAAGTATTTTAACATAAGTGTGGGTTTTAAAAATTGGGGGTTTTGTAATCCCAAGTAAGAATGGGAGAAATGTTCCTTTGAACTAAGATTTATGGTTTTCTATGTTTCTTACTAATTTGCTAGACAACCCTAAGTCCATGGGATTTTGGTGAACCCAAAGTGGAAAAATAGGGTTTTGGGAAATGCAAGTATTGGTTCAATTTAATGATAGACATGATTTTAATATGGAATATATATAGTATATTGTTGTTGGGTTATGCTTTCTAAGTCCCATCATTTATAAGAGTCAAGACTTTATGTTTTGTACCATTGTACATATGCATTGCTTATTTACTTGATTTAATATGAGTATGGTATGTAAGGGCATGTGTTGGTTCTAGTCTTAAGTGTAATGGATCCATAGGCACGGTGTTCCTATGTCCCCGTTTTGGACATTTGGTTCACTACATTGGCACGGAATAGGCATTGGGTCACCATGATAAGTAAGGTGTGGGCCTATACGGTCGGACAACGTCTCATTGGCAGTAAGGTGTAATTCCCTTGTGCTAGAGTTCCCCGTTTTGGAACTCTCAAGAATAGACCTAGAGGGGTTGACTTGATGTTTTCGAGCAAGAGACTTAGAGGAGTTGAGCTCATTATGTGATTGGTGTTATTTGTACCATGTTTAATCACTAATGGTTTATTTGATTTATTAGTTTTAGCTCACGACTATATTCTTCGCGTGACTCCGAATGGGTTTAGTATTCCTATTCTTATTTGACTTATTCTCGCTAGGCTTTAGCCTAACACTTGTTCTTTGTTGTCATGTTTGGCAGGCTGTCATAGCGGTGTGGCACGCCGGGACTGAGGGAACGACCTTGGGGTCGTGGGTGGTCTTTTTGAGGAAATATTGTGACCAACATACATTGATTTTGAAGATACATATTTTGGAAGGATAGCGACACCCAACCATAATCTAGTTAACCAAATTTAGATTAGTAGGTTGTCGTTCTATGCTTCATTCATTGGGTTGTAAATGTCTTACCATATGCCCTTTTTCGGGATGATACACTTGGATTTCGAATTGTTTTACCGTACTTTACGGGTTTAATTTGTTCCTTATTTTAGGGTGACAGGTTTAGTCTATTTTCAAACGTTATATTGCCGGATTTTCGAATTTTATTTCCGCTAAATTTTTAGATTGTTACAAGGGCATCAAAGCCCGAGGGGGCATCAAGTTGTCATATATTACTAGTTTTTGGTTTAATAATTTGGGAATTGAGCAACTGAGCTTTAACTATAAAAACAGACCAAGGCCTGATAGAGATGGATGTTGAATGCGCATCGTAAACCGGTGAAAGCCCAACAATTCAATAACTCAAGTTGATTTTTATTTAGCATCTTAACTAACAAACATGAACAAACAAGTTTACTTAATGAATGAATATGATCACAAAAACTTTCATTCTCCTTTACGTTCGTTTAGCATCTAAACGAACGAACATTAATGAACACATTTTCTTTACGAATGAACAAGAATACAAAAAATTCCATTTGTTTGCCGCTCGTTCATTTGTTCGGTTAAGTTAAACGAACGAACAAGAACACGAAAACTTTCGATCTTTTACCATTCGTGTTTATTTACTTGTTCGGTTAAGTTAAACAAACGAACACGAATAAGCCTCCTTCGTATTAGTTCGGTTCGTTTTGCATATTGAAATTTGCAATTAATGAACATGAACACATTGCACAACAATAACAACATGTTGTGATATTGCTTCATTTGGTACTTGTTCTTTGCAATGCACAATAACATAGATTACGATTTTACAATTTATCATTGTTCTTTTGATTTTTGTTTAATTTAAGGTTTGACATTACCACATTAGATTTAGATTTAGACTTTAGACTTGTAACTTTCTGAGGTTTGCTATTTGCTTACTATGACATTAACTTCGATTTAATTTACTATTTTAGTTAAAACTAATTATGGTGTTCCTTATCTTTTAGTTTTAAGTTCTATATATTGAAGTAAAAGTTCTATTGTGCTAATTTCAATTTGGAAAAGGGAAAACTAAAAAAAGAAGGAAGCGTGATCTTAATTCAAGTTTTATCTTTTTATTATTCTATATTTTGTAATTTGGGGTTTTGATTTTATGTCCCCCGTTTGAATTATTTTTAATTATACTAAATAAAAATCAATGCGAGGATGAGTCACCTAGCTTAACTAGGTTCTAAACTCTTTAAATAATCGTATGTTTCGCCGTTTCATTTGCTTAAAAAATAGGCATATGAGCATTTTTTTAGCGTTTTCGCACAAGACATCAAAAACCCTAAGAACGACCCTGCAAGTATGTTATAAGTAATCCAGCTGAGAATGCATATCAACTTTTGCACATTCTAATAGTTTTCCCTCACACATTGTTGTATCATGTTTGTTTTGTTTTAATTTGAACAAAAATGAAATATTAGGAATCTCTTAAAATTGGTGTGTTTTATGACAACTCCGTCTTTTCTTGAGTAATTTGGTTAATATGTTCTTTTAGTTTGGCTTTTTATACTTTGAAGTATTATTAGTTTGATGTACGGTGAATATTTATATGGTTTTGTCGTTGTTTTTGTTATATTCACCAAATTGCTCTTAAACTACATCGATTTGTTGAAGCTTGGGCGATGAGCTTTTGATGTATTATATGATTAGAGTTTTATTTTGTTTATTGAATGTGCGATACACACTTTCTATTTTGGGTACATTTGGAAGTGCACATCCAATGATATTATTAGTATTTTATTCGAATATGAAAATGATCTTCATTGGCACACTTTCTGGTTTTGTTTTCGTTGGTGCAAATGTCAGTTTTTGGTTCTAATGATTATACAATTTTTTTAACTGTCGATGTTTAGGTCAGTTTATATGTACCTCGATTAATTTCATAAGCCCAGGAGAACAGCCAGAAAAATCTTCAGTAGTCTTACAAGACTTGAACTAGTGACATCTGAGAATGATTACACTTTATATTATCATGTTTTAATATTTGCATATTGGTCTATTTGTGCACATAATATTACTTTTTAAGTGGGCTTTAGATATATGATTAAGTGAGAATAGAAGTTTATGATTGTTCGGTAGTGGGTTATTAATGATATAGAAAGTGACTTATTTAGTAAGGCCTTATTTGTTTTTTGTAATCTCTTATCGTTCTCTTATGTCTGATTCGGTAAGAGATAGGACCGTTCAGACTGTTTTTTTTTTCCAAATTTTCAGAGTCAGTTATGTCTTATCGTCCTCTTATCTGTTAAGAGGTAAACCAACTCCTTATTTGCCTCTTAGGGTGCGTTTGGTACACTGAACAGGACATGACAGAACAGAGCAGGGATCACTGTCTCATGTTTGGGCGTTTGGCGGGAGTGTTATGTGGAACAGACAGGAACAAAGTGGAATAAAAGTGAAACATGTTTGTTCCACCCCCACCCCATGGAACAAGCTGAATTACGGGGTGTAAATGAGACGAGCCAACTCGCGAGCTACTCGAGATCGACTCGGTCAAAACTCTACTTGAATAGGCTCGACTCGAACTCGAGCTTGACTCGATATACTAACGAGTCGAGTCGAGCGACCTGATACTCGACTCTATAAGCTCGTGAGATACTCGAATATATATTATGTATATAATTAATTTATATTATAATTTATAAGTATAATGTAAAAAAATTTAATAATAATTATTTTAATACAATACATTAATGTTAAAATAATAAATCAAAATTGATAATTGAATTAAAAAAAAAACTTTAAAAAAGGAGGATGAGAAGTGAGAAGAGAGATGTTCTCCCATCCCACATTGGTCCGTTAACTCTTTTTTGACTCTTTACTCTAGTATATATATGGATAGGCCTCCACCATTTTCTTTCCATTCTTCTACTAGTGGATTGAGCCTCTTTGCTTGAGCTAATGGCTTGAGTTAGTGAAAGAGTTTTATAGGAGCACACTATCAAAATAGGTGCACATTCTATTTATTTTAGTTTGTATATGTTTGTTTTTAGTTTTAATTTGACGAACATAAACGAAGACGAACATACATATTTTCTTAACGAACGAATACGAACACTAGTTCAAGTTCGAGCTTGGGAATTGGTTTGAGTTCGAGCTTAATTTGAGTTCGAGCTCGATTCGAGTTCGAGCTTGCCTCGAGCTTTGATTCGAGCTTGAAACGAGTTCGAATTCGAGCTTGGGAATTGGTTATCGAGTCGAGTTCGAGCTTGGATTTTCACTACTCGCGAGCTTTCAAGTCGAGTTCGAACTTGAGAATTTTATTTCGAGTTCAAGTCGCGTTTACTGATACTCGAGCTCGACTCGCATCATTTACAGGGGCGGATGTACTTAATAATTTATGGGGGGATAGGCCCCTTAGAAAATAAAAAAAGAATTTTTTAAGGTTAAAAATAATTTTTTTGTCATTTCTACCATAGTTCCCCCTAGTGAATTTTCATATGGAACCTCATCAACTAAAAAAACCATCTCGAAATCAACCAAAAAAACTGAAAAAATCTCTCAAAATCATCAATAAACTTAGAAATCCCTAGAAATCAACAAAGAATACTTTAAAATTCGTTAGAAACGGTGGAATTAGGCTAAAAATATATCGGACGACTTTGCCGGGCTTTAATATATCTTAAAAGTGCCCCACCAGGAAAAAATCTTGGATTCTCCACTGATCATTTACACCCCTAGCTAGAACAGACTTATGCTTTACCAATATAACCTCAAATGAAATCTAATTCTCTTCTGAAACATTAATACACTTTTTTTTTTTTATATTTTATTCATTCTTTAAATTTTATTTATTTTATTTTATGTTCTTTAATATTTCACTTTATTGTCCTCAAATATTATTTTTATATAGTTACTATGTTTTGATTAATTTATTTAAATTATTAAATATTAATAGTACAATTAAAATCTACTCATCGAACAAAAAATAAAGAGCTTCGAGCCAATAAAGATTAAGAATATTGACTCAAGAACTAATAGCTCCATTGTAGAATTGAGGTAAAAAAATATAGAAAAAATAAAAATTAGAAACTATATGAACTTTTTATTTTGGTGTCCCTGTAATCTGTTTTGAAAAAAACTTTCTAATACTATATTTTGTTATAAAAAAATAGTTATTTCGTTATAATTTTATATATTACATAATTAACCAATATATATATATAGAGGTGGTTTCAATTGTAACACCCTCAATTCTGGAAATAACAACTGATTTAAAATTTATAAATACATCGATAAATGCTACATCTCCAATCACATTTTATTATTTAACCTCAATACACACATTTCATTCTATGCAAAAATTCTATAATAAGGACGGATGCTACTAAAACCCAATAATAGTCACTATCTCTAAACTGCGGAAGACTTCACCAACTATTTACACTTGCACCAAGCTAATGCTCAACTCTTCATAGCTGCTAGGACCAACCCCAACTGGAACCTGATGCACATGCCGACAAATAAAAATGTTAGGCTTAATGCCTAGTGAGCTCAAGAGTTTTCAACATGAATAAGATATCTTTGAAAAGAGGTAATGCAGTTTAAATCATAAGCTTTCAAGATGGTATGTTTAAACATGAAAACGACTCTTTTTTCAATCATATGCATTTTGGGCAATGAAGCACCAATATAAACGTTTTCAAATCCAAACTACTTCGGGGACAAGGTTTCCAACATATAACGTTCTTTCGTAAATTAAATTAAACCCAAAACTCACTCTAAAGAAGAATATAAATCAAACTCCCAACTGGAGAAAAGCGGATAAAACTTTGTATCCCAAAACACCCAAAACACGGGTGGGACGTAATATTCAGCCCATAAATTATGGATAAAATCCATCTATACAAATCGTCACCGAAAACTAGGATAGTAAAACTCAATACCCAAAGTAACACTTTTCAGTGACGGGGGAGACCCGATTCCATAAAATGTGACGGTACACAAAGTAAGCCCATTTTATGTTGTTAAGACTAGTCATATAAACAGAAGTACACGCAAGGGATGTCAGGCTCTGTGGCTTTAAACATACACCCACGGGATATCAACTTCAACCACGAAAGGTCCTTACGTTGAGTCCCTCATCCAATATCGTAATACTTAGCACGTAGGACTTATAGCCCAATCTGATGCCTAAACGTGCCTCAATGTGGAAAACTATCATTCCATCATTGGACGTAATGATTCCAAGCGCAAGGGATATCAGGCTCAGAGGCTTTAAACGTACACCCACGGGATTTCAACTTCAACCATAAATAACCCTTACGTTGAGTCCCTCATCCAATATCGCAACCAAAGCTCTAAGTCGAGCTATCAAAACTGGACAAATGTCCTAAAACCCAATCAAAATAAAAATACTAAGCCATAGGCTTAGCAACTCATTGACTCATTGTTAAATGAAATAAAAATACAATAAAATGCACTCGACCAACGTTTATGCAAACATGTGCCCCAAGGTATACGACCAATTCCAACACAACTTAAATTGAGATAGGTCATTTTCCAACAAGGCATACTATTTACTCTTTTCAAATGTCTCAAATCGCAAGGTTGAACATTTCTCCAAAATACAAAGTAGGTGTATTTACGCCAAAGGACGTACCCAAAGATAACTCATTAGAATTGTCAATACTTTAGACTTGCCCAACAAAATGCTTAGAATGCGTCTTTTCCCGAAACCAAAAGATGTATAATTTTCTGAAATATCCACAAGGTAGGAAATGACCAAAACCCAATGACTCACACGTTGATACTTGTCAAATATCTTATAACACGAATTATGCATATTTCCAATAAACACAAAATGCATTTTACCAAATAATCCCCATTTATGCAATGCATTAATAAAACATTTTCCCTTGATGGTTTATTTATCGAAATGCCCCAAAAGTCCCCAAAGATGGGTGTTATATAAGTTTGTAAAGTTAAACACTTCCAAAATAACCAAACTTATCAGCAGTTAACAATTTCATGTAAAATACACACTTTAAAATAACATTTTGGCATGTACAGCGTTTTCGCAAGTCAACTTGAACTCACTTTGCTAGGTTAAGTTAAACCTAGGTTTCAATCCCCAACCATTGGCCTCCAAAAGCATAGATCCCACCATTTCCAAGACATCCCCAACAATAAAGCTAGGGTTTCCAAATAACCTATTTCTTCAAGACTAGAACAACCAACAACAAGAAAGACTCTTAGATCTACAAGGATCCTTATACTAACTCTTATTTTACTCAAGGAAACTTACCAATTTTGATGATGAGACTTTCCACCCAAAGCTTTCCGAGGACACCCATTCCAACTCTTAACCCGAGCTTCCAAACATCGAACCTTTATGTGACTTTAGGATAGAACCACTATGTATGTTCCAAATCACTAACTTCAATCTCCCAAAATCGTCCAAGGAGCAAAGTGAGGAGATGGAGAAATGGAGATGGAGATGGTGAATAAATGCTCAACTTGAACCCTTTTTATGAAGCACCCAACAACAAGAAATAAATGAGGTGGTTGATGAGTTCAAGAACCCTAGGTTCAATTTTTATGAAAGGGAGAGGTTGAAAGAGAATAACAAAAGAAAAGTTTGAGTGTTGAATGAGAAATGAGGCTAAAATCTGATTTTAACTCGGTTAGACCCCACACGCGACAGTGCCTGGCGATAGTGACACTGTCACTATCGCGTGGCACAATCGCACCAAGTGTACCGAAGCCCAAAAAGTCCAAAAACTCGCGATTATCGCATGGGTCAATTTAAGGCTCGAAAGAATAACATAATTCACCCTAAAAGATAAACGAGAGACGGAGCAACTACCAACGAAAGACGAAAACTTACTTTGCGAAAAACAGGGTGTTACATATATATATATATATATATATATATAAACAACTTATTAGGGGTATGTTATCTGTTCAGTCCAGTTCTATTTTGCCAAATGATGAACAATTGTGTTAGAACATAAATATGTTCTATTTAGAAAGTTTAGTAAAGTAATCAACTTGTAAAATGTATTGGGCCTTGTAATGGGTTTGGGCTTAAATATGTACAAGGGATGTGGGGGTATATATAGAATCTATAGTTAGTTTAGTTGGTAAGTTTTCAATTCAACATGTAGCTTGTACGAGTTCTTGCTCTGTAGATGTAGTTTACTTTCAGTGTTAAATAAAACTACAGATTCCATCCCATAATCTCTTATTTATCTTGAATAATCAATCAATCTTGATCTCAGGGACTTATTAATTGGTATAAGAGTAAATCCAAGATGAAATCGATCGAAGTATGAGTTTTCGTACTGTTCATAGATTCGAGATTGAATTTTGAGTTTTTGTGTGTAATTCGAGTTGTAATTGAGTTCATTGTGTGCGTATAAGTAAATAGATCAATCTTGTATAGGTTTTGGATTGAATTGCATTGTAATTTTCGTGAATTTTGAAATTTTGGTCATTCGAAGTTTCACGAGTTCATACGCACTGTAATTGGTTCAAATTGTAAGTGTTAGTGTTCTTTATAGAAAATCCTTGATTGTAATTGGTTCTAAAAGTGATAGTGGTCATTTTGGTGAAGTTACATATCGAAATTCAAAGGATAGATGGATTTTTTAGTCGATCAGAAAGTATTTTCATCGAAGATCTGAAGAACTCGCAGATCTTTCAAGAACTCGCAGACATTAGATTTCGCATAATATTTTGTGTTTCTGAAAATTCAAGTGTAGTATTCACAGATGTGAGATGTGCGAAATTCGTAGAATTCGCATGTGTGTGTGTTGAGTTTTCTCAGAATTCGTATAAGTTTTCGTGCGAATTGCAAGAATTCGCATAAGCGTTTTGTGCGAAAAGTTTTGTGAAAATTTCTAATGAAATAATTCGTAGGTGCCTTTGTGCGAAAAGTGAAAGAACTCGGAGATAGTTACGTACGAATTCCTAGAATTCGCATCGTGTCTTGTGCGAATTGATAAGAATTCGCATAAGGGTATTATACGAATTATTGTTTTTCAAATATCTTTCAAGTTCAGAATTCATATCAGGGTGTTTTTCGAAAAGTTGTTTGCGAAAAGTTTATTCTTTCAATATTTTTCCAAGTATAGAACTCGCATAGAGTTGTATGCGAATTCTTTGCATCAGAATTCTTAATTGTTCTGTATGCGAATTCTGAACTTTATTTTTTGTGCGAATTCTTGGTTATCTTTCTTGTGTGCGAATTCTGAAGTGAGTTTAGTGTGCGAATTATGTTTACTTCACTCTGTCTTGCGAATTCCATACTTAGAGAATTTTGGAAATTTCATTTATGATATTCTTTCTAAGTTTTTTCTGAATTGCTTGATTTCTATTGGACTAACGATCATTTGTCAAGTTCTTATTGAATATTTTGAAAACAAGATGGCATCAAGGGAAGCACTTGCGATCGGAACTGACGTAAAACCACCAGTACTCTTTAAAGGAGAGTACGAATAGTGGAAAGATCGCTTCCTAGACTTCATTGACCAACATGATTTGGGTGAGTATATCAGAATATCTCTTAAAGAAGGAATCATGAAACCTCCTGTGAAGGTTCATGAAGGAGAAGAAGAGGAACAGAGAGAGTACTTACTACCAATAGAGGAGTACACAGAAGAATAGAGAAATAGGAGAAAAGCTGATAGACTGGCTAGATCTTTCATTCTCCAAGGCATACCCAATGAGATCTATGTAAAGATTGATAGCTACAACGCCACGGGCAAGCAAATATGGGATCAGTTAGAGAAGATGATGCTTGGATCAAAGATCGGAAACCAGCTCAAAGTCTCCAACTGCCTTAACAACTATGAAGAGTTCAAGGCCCAGGAGGGTGAAACTCTGGAGGCTACATACGGTAGATTTGTGACTTTACTGAACGAGCTCAGTAAGAACAAAGTAAAGAAGTCACAGATTGAGCTTAATGTCAAATTTCTCAGCATCCTCCAGCCTGAGTGGAAGAGATTTACTAGACAAATGAAACAGATGAAAGATCTGAACGAGATTCCACTCCACGAGGTATATGAAACTCTGAGGCAAAACGAGGAAGCGGTGGAGGAGATCAAAGAGGGAAAGAAAAAGGCTGAAAAGTGGTTTCTGATCCTGTGGCTCTGGTAGTGAAGAAAAAGTTAGTGAGCTTGAAAAAGAAGAAGAAGGTCATAGTTTCTGAGTCAGAAGAGGCTGATAGTGAAGAAAATTCTGATTTCGATGATTGTGAGAATTTGAAGCAGGCTATGCTGATGCTGACCAAAGCCTTTCAGAAGAAGTTTCTACAAAAATCCTAGCTCGAACAGTCAGAGATATTCTTCTGGTCCCAAAAACTATGAACACAAGGATAGGATTGAAGAAAAGAGAATAGAAGAGAAAAGGCCTGAAGAAAAGAGATACAAAGCTGAAGAGAAGAAAGAGCCAGAACCGACTAAATGCTACAACTGTGGAAAGCTCAGACACTTTGCGAAAGACTGCAGAAAGCCTAAAGTCAGAACCTCCGAGTACTACAAGAATAAGATGCTCTTGGCCAAGCAGCAGGAGGCTGGCAAGTCACTTATGGCTGAAGATGAGTTCTGGCTCGACCATTTAGAAGACGAGGAAGAGAAAGAAGAGAAAGCCAATTTATGTTTCATGGGTAAGATAGAGATGGAAGCTGAAGCTGATTCTGAGGAAGAAGACACTGAAGAGGTATGTGATATGTCTAAATCAGATTTTCTTAATGCTATGCAAGCTATGATGATTGAACTCCAAGAAGTAAAGTCTAAACATGAACGCGAAAAAGGTATCATTAAAGAAAAAAAAACAGTCAATACTGAAACTTAGCAAGGATCTTGCTGAGAAGAACGTATTGATTGAAGCCTTACATAAAAACATCGATACCAGCGCAAAAGAAAAGACTATACTTCACAATGAATTATCTGAAACTACTTCAAAGTATAAAATGTGTCAATTTGATTCCAAAGAGATTGCTAAAAAGGGTTCATTTCTTTCAAAAGAAAACAAATCTTTAACTGACAAGGTGAATGTTTTGCAGGAAAAACTTTACAGTTTAGGTCAAACTGAACACACCATTCATCTAAACAAACCTAAAGAGAGTACTGAGTGTTGGGGACTTGGTTATGAGAACCCACACTACCTCAAAAAGGGTATTTCAAAAGTGCCTGCGCTTTATGATTTCGGATTTTTAAAACTGGCACTTCAATACCTCGAACTCAAAGTTAAGTGGACCAAACTGTCTGACGAGAATGAAGCTAAGGAAAAAGAGAAACGGAAGAACACAACTAAAATGAAACTTCCATTCCGTTATGAGAAGTTGAATTATAGTTACAGTTCTGATAAATCAAAATTTCTTTCTAATGATTATTTTGAAAGCTATTCTTCAAAAGAGTTGGAGGCTAAGCCTGTTGAAGGTAAAATTTATGTACCTCCTCTCGTGTTAGAAAGTAAAATTTCTGAACTCGAGAATACTCTAGTCGAAGAAAGGATTTTGATTGATCTAGAACAATCTGTGTTTTCCACTGTTCTTAAGAACTTTGTTATTTCTAAATCATCTAAAGCTTCAAAATCTAATGATATTTCTGATCTACTTGATGAAAAGTTTGATTTCTTAAACTCTGAAGGTGAATTAGATGATTGTGTTGGTCAAGTTGATTTTAATGCTAAACTTCCTGATCATTCACAATTTATTATAAATTCTTTTGGATTACCATGTTGTTTGAGAAAGGTGAGACATCAACGAAAGTTGATGATTCAGTTTCTGTGAATACCAAGAATGCCAAAGGTAAGAAGAAGAAATCTAGGCATTCACAGAAACAGAAAACCACTGGTAAGCCAAAGAAAAAACAATCTTCTAAATATCATAGTTCTAATTCTAAAGTTTCAAATGTTTCAGATGTGAGAAAGAAAAGGACTGGAGTTAAATCAGAATGACGACCGAAACAGAAGATTGACGAGAATGCTAAATCATGTTCAGATTCGGAGTGTAATAGAGGACCCACTAGTAAAACTGATGTAATTGCGAATGTTGATTTTCAAAACTCAAAACTTGTAACTTCTTACAAGTATTATTCAATAAAGCAATTGTTCCAATTATCTCCATCTGCTAGAAAGTCTTCTAATTATAAAAGAAATGATTATGCTTCTCGTAAATATTCTGATGTTTGGTTTGGCACATATCATGTATATTCTTATCATTCTATTGCTTCAAATGTTTTTCAAAAGGTCAAAGGGTCCATATATAAATGGATGCCAAAATCTTGTGCTAACTTTGTAGGACCCAGATTTAAATGGGTACCTAAAGTTGTTGTTCCCTGATTTTTCATGTGCAGACCCGTCATATGTGGTACTTGGATTCTGGTTGCTCCAAGCATATGACCGGGCGGAAAGATTTATTATCTAATTATACAGAGAAATATTGCGGAATAGTGCATTTTGGAAATGATCAGTTTTCACCAATTTTGGGCTACGGTGACGTAATTGAAGACAATGTGACGATTACAAAGGTGAGCTACGTTGAAGGTTTAGGACACAATCTGTTCAGCATTGGCCAATTCTGTGACAAAGATCTAGAGGTAAATTTCAAGGCCAAGAGATGTTCTGTGTGTACTGAAGATGGTAAGGAACTCTTGGTCGGTACAAGAAAGTCAAACCTCTACACGATTAATCTGTCAAAAGTCCAGACTGACAATGAGGTTTGTATACTATCAAAAGCCTCACTGCAACAAAGCTAGTTATGGCACTGAAGGCTTTCTCACCAGAATTTTCGTTACATCAACAAACTGGTCACGGGCAAATTGGTGAAAGGACTTCCTGAGCTTAAATACGTGAAAGAACATCTGTGTGCAACATACGAGAAAGGTAAGATGAAGAGAGCTGCTCATAAGCCGAAACTTGAGCCTAGTACAAGTTCTTCACTTGAGTTGCTGCATATGGATCTCTATGGTCCTATGCGTACGCAAAGCATAAATGGCAAGAAATACGTATTAGTTATTGTGGATGATTACTCGCGGTACACTTGGGTGAAATTTCTGAGGTCAAAAGATGAGACGCCCGAAGTCATCATCACATTCTTAAAGACTACCCAAGTGAATCTGCAAAAGCATGTCAAGCTTCTTCATACAGATAACGGCACAGAATTCAAGAACAAAACTGTAGAAGATTATCTCGAATCGGTCCGGATAACACATCAATACTCTGCTGCCAGAACGCCAGAACAGAACGGAGTTGTAGAAAGACGTAACTGAATGCTAGTCGAGGCCGCTCGAACTATGCTAATTCAATCTGATCTACCTCTGTTTCTATGGGCCGAAGCTATATCGACTGCTTGTTATACGCATAATCGATCCATAATACACCGTCGGTTTGGTAAAACACCTTATGCTTTAAGAAACAATCGTACACCTAGCATTAAACACTTCCATATTTTTGGATGTAGGTGTTTTGTTCTAAACGACAGAGAGATCTTGAACAAGTTCGGACCAAAGGCTGATGAAGGCATTTTTATTGGATACTCTCAAAAGTCTGTAGTATACAGAGTGTACTTGAAGAAGAAAAAAATAGTAGTGGAGAGCGTCAATGTCACATTCGATGAGGAGTTGGATTCTGAACAAAGCAGTTCAGAACCCGTACTTACAGGAGTACTAGCTTCTGGACAAATTAGTCCAGAACATGTGGTTAATTCGACTAATTCGGATAAATCCTCAACTTCTACATCTCATTTATCTGAATTAGATTTATTGTTTGAATTCTTTTATGATGAGTTTCTTGGATCTAAATTTCCTAAATCTGTAGTGGTTGACAGGTTAGAAGATTCAACGAATCATCATCCAACCATTTCAGATGTATCTACTAAACTAGTTCCCCTGGTTCAGCAAGAAACTCAAGTTCAAACAACTACTCCTTCAGTTGAAGCTGTAATTGACACTGCCGAGACAGAAGTTGCTGACTCAGTTGGTTGCACTATAACGTCTACTCAACAGCCAGAAATTGTTGTACCAACTGAAACTTCTGCATCAAATACTTCAACTGACTCCCTTCCTGAACAAGAAGAATACAATATATACTTAGATGAGAATCATGATCAACCTACATCAAATCCACTCCCTCATGAACATAAGTGGACCAAAGAGCGCCCGATAAGCCAAATCATTGGAGATCCATCAAAACCGGTGCAAACTAGGTATGCTACATTAAATATGTGTATGCATGACTCCTTTCTGAGCAAGGTAGAGCCAACACGAGTATCTGAAGCTCTAGCTGACTCAGATTGGGTAACTGTAATGCAAGAGGAGTTGAACCAGTTCGAAGCATTAAAAGTCTAGAGACTTGTGCCAAGACCAGAAGGTAAATCTATCATTGGTACAAAATGGGTATTCAAGAACAAAAAGGACGAAGATGGTATCGTAATTAGAAACAAATCAAGACTTGTCACTAAGGGATACAGGCAAGAGGAAGGTATTGACTACGACGAGACTTACGCTCTAGTGGCACGCATCAAAGCGATCAGAATGTTTCTTGCATATGCTGCCCACAAGAACTTCACCGTCTACCAAATGGACGTGAAGACAACCTTTCTCAACGACATATTAAAGGAGGAAGTCTACATCTCACAGCCTGAAGGCTTTATTAATCAAGAGAAACCGAATCACATATACATTTTTGACAAAGCACTTTATGGTCTGAAACAAGCACGTCGAGCCTGTTACGAAGTTTTATCAATATTCCTAGTCAAGTCTGGCTTCTCCAAAGGTAAAATCGATACTACTTTGTTCATCAAAAAGGAAAAGTCCGATATCATATTAATTCAGATATATGTGGATGACATCATATTTGGCTCAATAAATCCAAAATACTGTAAGAAATTTTCTAACCTCATGGTGTCACGTTTTCAGATGAGTATGATGGGAGAGATGAACTTCTTTCTCGGATTACAAGTCAAACAATTAACGATGGGGATTTTTATTAATCAATCAAAGAACATTTTCGATATTCTTAGAAAATTCAAAATGGAAAATTGTACACCTATTGGAACCCCGATGGCACCTAGAACTAAGATTGGCACTGATCCTTCGAGAAAAGTTGTCGATGTTAGAACCTACATAGGGATGATTGGTTCTTTGATGTATTTAATTTCTAGTAGGCCAGATATAATGTTCTCTACATGTCTATGTGCTCGATATCAGACTAATCCAAAAGAATCCCATTTGTCTGCAGTCAAAAGGATCTTTAGATATCTGAAGGGCACTGCAGATCTTGGTCTGTGGTATCCTAAGGATACTAGTTTTGAACTGACATCCTACTCAGATGCAAATCATGTAGGTTGTATGCTGGGTAGGAAAAGTACATCGAGACACATACAATTTCTGGGCGATAAACTCGTGAGTTGGGCATCAAAGAAACAACTTTGTGTTCCACATCAACAGTTGAGGCAGAATACGTAACTGCGGCGAGTTGCTGTTCTCAAGTGTTGTGGATGAGAACACAACTACGAGATTATAGCATCAAATTTGACAAGATCCCGATATACTGTGACTCTAAGAGTGCTATTGCAATATCTGCGAATCCTGTGCAGCATACAAAGACCAAACACATCGATGTACGATATCACTTCATTAAAGATAATGTTGAAAAAGGTACAATCGAACTTTATTTTGTAAACACTGATTACCAACTTGCAGATTTATTAACCAAGCCTCTTGACGAAAAGAGATTTAATTTTCTCGTTTCTAAACTTGGTATGTTAAATCTCAAGACATAATTTGTGATTACCTACTAAAGTTTTTGTTATTGTTATTTTTCTTCTTTTCTATATTTTTAGTCTGAAAGATATCTGCACATAATATTTGTTCATGATCTCAGGGGGAGTGAGACAAGAAGAAAAGATGATCTACATATTTTTGAGGGGGAGTTCATATTTCTGCATATGTTTATCACTGATAAATTTTTTGATGCATAATTGCAGGGGGAGTAAAAAATAAGGAGTACTAAATATGACTTCTGATTATATCTGATCAGAACTCGTACATTCAAAGTTTTACTGCTTTATGTCATTTAATTTTCAATAAATGTTGTGAATAAAGCTTTGCACTTTGACGACTTTGTGACCATTTGCATAATTGAGAGAGAGCTTAAAAGATCATATCTAGTATGACTTAGAGCTGACTTGATGAGATTTAAGTCTGAGCAAAAGGTTTATTTCTAATCTTAATCTCATACATGTCTGAAAGACGGACAACTTTCAGATATGAAAACGTGTTCTTAAATGTTCAAACCACTTCTGATTCTCAAAAAGATTTAATGAATATAGAAGTGAGATTTTAAATGTTTTCATGTTATTTGTGCTTTAATGATGTATAAACCGTGTGTTTCCAAAGATAAATACTTGCATATTATCTTTTCCATTTACTGTCAAGTATTCACATACACCGATTTAACTTTTTGTTGGAAATTGTTAGGTCTGATTTTATTGTAATCATTGTATTTATAGGCTTGGTCTTATATAGTGTACAGTGTCTTACACTGTGTTGTATCTGACCAGGGTATTTAAGTCCCTTTGGTCTTGGTTGTTTGTAACAATTCACGCATATTGAATATCATTGTTACTTTGCGCTTCTTAGACTCTCTCTCTACTTTCTCTCTCTAGAGATTTAGTGATCTTGGACTCACAATTGGTATCAAATCCAATCTGAATCTTGAGAGAATTGAGAGAATTGTTTTTGTTTACTGATTTTGTGAATTAATCTGAAAATTTGATTGATTTTCTTGAATTTCTTCAAGAAAATCTCGTTTTTGGATTTTTCATCAAAGTTGGCCTTGTTTGTGATCAAATGTCTTTGCAAATTGGTTTGTTGGATTCGATATTAATTGAAAAACTCTTTTGATTCACATCATTTTGCAAGAAAATCAAGTTTTGTTGGTTGATTTTAAAGATTTTCGTTTTCTGGAAAAACGATTTTTCATGTTCTGTTCTTATCCGAATTTCAAAATTTGGTGGATTTTAATCGAAATGTTTGTTTAAAATGCGTTAGAATATGTTTTTCGATTATATCTGTGGTTATAATTGTTGTTAATTTCTAATCCGTAATCGATTTCTGGTGATTTTTCTTGTTTTCCAGCAGGTTTGCGCTAGATCTTAACTTTGCGCAAGTTCATCAACATTTGCGCGAGTTCATCTTGTTCTGCACAAATTCATTCCGAGAAGTTCAAACTTTGCGCCTTCAGCTCATCACGCAAACCTAGTTTGCACATTTAACCTCTCACGAAAAGCTAAGTTCTCGTTATCAGTGTATCACGCAAAGAGAGGTTCTCACCATTCACTTGACACGCAAAGTCCAGTTTGCGTTTTACACGGATCACGCAAGATTACTTTGCTTCACTCTCATCTCACGCAAAGACCAATTATCGCATTCCACTGCTGACGTAAAGCTAAGTTTGCACAACCAGTGCTTTACGCAAAGTTAGATACTCGCAAGCCCCTTCTCACGCAAAGTCACCTTTGCGTCTTCAGTTATTCATGCAAACATCAGTTTGCGTAACCTTTACATCACGCAAAGTTGGTTTGCGTCTCTAGCTACTCGCGAGAACTTCACTTTGCGTCTCTGCCTTATAACGCAAAGCTAGTTTGCGCCACGTGCTGCTCACGCAAATCTCAGTTTGCGCTACCTTCCTCTCACGCAAAGCTCAACTTTGCGCCATCTCAAGTCTCAGCATTTTTTCTGAATTTCTGAAATATGGATTCTGACAAGTTCACTTATCAAGCTCAGTTCTACAAAAGTGATCTTATGATGTCTTTGAGTACAGAAAATCGTCCACCTGTGCTGATAGATGAAAATGAGTTTACACAGTGGCAAGATCGGTTCCTGAACTTCATTGAACGACAAAAGAATGGAAATGACATGATGATCATTTTATCTGAAGGACCGTTTGAAAAACCCAAATTGGCTTCTGGATTATATAAGCCTACTAGAGAGTATTCACATGATGAGTTGTCTGTATATCAAGCTGATCGTGATATAAAGGCAAATTTGATGCTAGCCTTGCCAAACTCGATATACAACAGGATTGACTGTTTCAAAACTCATCCTAATCTGATGTGGCAACAGCTTGAGAAGATTATGCTTGGTTTTTCGGTCGCCACTGAACTCAGGCATATGCGATACATGAATAACTTTGAAGAATTCAAAGCCAAGGATGGGGAGCCACTGAAAACTGTGTATGACCGATTTTGTGCCATTATCAATGATCTGAGGAAGATTAAAGTTGAAAAGACTGAGCTTGAGACGAATCTGAAATTCCTCAACACTCTTCAGCCTGAATGGAATAGATCTTGTCATAGACTGAGGAACGATGTCAGAATCTCCAAAATGCAAATCCAAGAACTTTATTTAATTCTGATGACTGATGAGAGCTTGGTGATAGAGAAGAAGGCCAAACTAGAGAAAAAGAAGAAATCAGTGGACCCGGTTGAACTTCTCACGAGCCAACTGGCTGAACAAGCGTTGTCTGAAAATGCTTACAATGGGTCAACTGATGATGATGGTGAGGCACTGTAGAAAGCGATGATCCTTCTCTCTCAGCATTACCAGAAAAAGTTCCAACCAAGAACTGGTTCCAACTCTTCTCGCTTCACTTCTGGGTCTAAAGCCAAAGTACCCGAGCCAAAGACTGCTGCTTGCTACAACTGTGGAAATCCGGGTCACATCTCAAAAGAGTGTAGAGCAAAGAAGGTTAGGGACTCAGCTTACTACAGAAAGAAACTGGAACTGGTTGAAAAGAGAGAGAGCGACACTGCTCTTCTAATAGAAGAAGAATTCTGGATGGATCACTCTGACGATGAAGCTGCAAACGTCGAGATCGCTCAGTTGTGCTTGATCGGAGATGATCAGTCAGATGATTCTGATACTGATGAAGATGAGGTATATGCAGAGTTTGATCATAATTTCATTACCTCTCAGATGAATATAATAATAAATGCTTTATCTGATTTTCGCTCTAAGTTAATATCTGAAAAGAATTTAAATACTGAAAAGTCAGATTTGATTGACAAATTGAAAATTTCTTTGAAAAGATGAAAAATCTATTTTAGAGAATAAAAAAGACATCTTTCAAAAGAAATTGGATGATTTGGAAAATTTAAATAAGACTTATCTTGAGTCTTTGACTGCTATGACTACTTTAAAAGATGAATTTTCAGATAAAATAAATAAGTTAGAAGAAAAGCTTTATCGAAGGAACCAATCTGAACAAACAATTTTATGAATAAACCAAGGAGTGAAGAAGCTTTAAAACAAAGGTGGGGACTTGGTTTTGAAAATCCTCATTGTTTAAACAATGCGATTGAAAAATCCCCAACTTTATATAAATATGATTATCTGACTCTTGCTCATTATGCTCCTCAGTTTAAAATTGATTGGATGAATGAGAAGCAAGTGTTAGAAATCGAAAATAAGAAAAGGACAAATAACAAGAAAAAGGAAATTCCTTTTGTTTACACAAGCGAAAATGCAAAATATTTTCTTGAAAAATCAAGGAAAGGAAGAAGAGTTTTAAATGATATATCTCCTGTCAAATCTTCAATATCTGATGATTTTATTGATCCTTATGCTTCTAATTCTGATAAGAAAAATATTTCTCCAATCATTTATAATTCTAAGAAATATACTCCTCCATTAGTATTAGAGAGTACAATCATCGATCTTGAAGATAAGATAGAAGATCAAAATATTTTAAAGGAAATTGAATCTGATATTATTCTTTCTTTCATGACTTCTAGTCTTGAAGAAAATTTATTTTCTCAAAAACAAGAATCAGTTTCTATTTCTGACCTTTCTTCTGATTCTAAGAAAAATAAAAAGGAAGTTTCAAATTTTAAAATCTTTTCTCAAAATTCTTCAGACTCCAAGGTAAATTCAGATTTATTAGTTGATCAGATTGGTTGCTTGGATAAAATTATTTCTTCCGATTTAAATATTTCATCTAAAATTCTTGATGATTCTTTTACGCTCAATGATCAATATTATAAACCTAAACGTAAAAGAAGACAATCAAAGAAGTCGAAGAAACAAGATAAAGTTCTTTCTGACAATTCTAATTCTTTCGACTCTAATTTTTCAGATAGGACTTTGAGCATGTCATCAAAAAAGCAGATTTGGAAAGCAAAGCGGACATCTGATGAACCTACTTTTGATGGGGATAAATGTGTAGACAAATTCTATAAAAGAGATTCATTTGTTTCTTGTAATAAAATTTCAAAGTACTCTATAAAACAAATAATTCGAATTTCAAAACATGTCTCATGTTCTTCCTCAGATTCTAGTTCTGATGATTATGCTTTATCTTCTGATAACTGTGCTTATTATTCTGATAATGTTTCTCATGCTTCTCGTATCAAATCTTCTAATTATTTCCCCATAAGAACTGTAACTAACAAACACGGGCCCAAATTCAAGTGGGTTCCCAAATCTTTATCTGATTCAATGTTGCAGGCACCTCATGTTGAGGGGGAGTAAGAGAAAGTTGGCTTCTGAGTACTTCAGCTCAGAACCCGTACTTCAATGGACTATGACTTCTAGACATATCAATCTAGGACTCGTTCTTCAAAGCTTATAGCTTCTGACAAATGAGATACTGTGAGTACATCTACTTTAATTCCGCTGCATTTATTTCTGATAATGATGTTATTCCAGTTTTTCTCAAAAATTTTCTTGAATCTGAGCGTTTTCAATCTTTTCTGAATGTTGTTCAACCCAATATTTCTTTTGAGGCACACGTTTAATTTTTTTTTTTAAATCTTTACAAATTTTATTCTATAAAGTAAGTTTTACAAGTTTTTCTTTCTTTTGAATAAAATGTATGTTTAGGATAAATTTTCAAGTTGATTTGTTTATATTAAAGTTTTATATGTTCAAATTTCAAGACTAACAAATTTCGAAAAGTCAGCAACATGTTTGTAGCTTTTGTTATTGCTTTAAAGTTATGTGATTCGGAATATTTATAGTTTATAATGCTTAGAAAACCTAAAAAGTCGGAATTTTGGATCGTAATGAAAATATGGGCTAAGCATTTAGATATATAACTTTGTGATTGAGATGGATATTAAATTCTTATAAAATACAGAAATCTCTAAGTTTAAAAGTTTGTACCTGTAACCTTTCTGGTTTGGGAAAGTAAGTTATGTGGGATGCTTGTCATCTGGTCCCCTAAGGTCATTTGATCTGGGAGTGATCGAACCCAAATCCTTCTATAGAACCAGATCGAAAGTCATGTTCTACTGGTATGAATGGGTTTAGGATGTGTCGATGTAGCCTTTCTGATCTGGGAAAGTAAGTTCCAAGGGGTGCTTGACACCTAGTCCCCAAGGCCATCTGGTCTGGGAGCGGCTGACCCAAATCCTGCAATAGGGTCAGATAGAAAGTTACATTTACCGCATATTCTTTACTTACCGAACTTTTTGATTAAAAGATGCCAAAGTGCACGCGCTTAAAAGATGCCAAAGAGCATACTCATGTAAAGATTTCATAGAGCACAATGCTAAAAGATGCCAATGAGCACACATCTCTTGATACTTGGTGATATGTCTGAGTTGTGATAAACCTGTAAATTTGTGAAAGTCTGAATTTTTGATGGCTTAGTGTGATTATTTGCAAAGTTCTCTATCATATTTTTAGAATTGCATTTTCTTGAAGCTAATCGAAGTTCACATGTGAGCACACTGAATAGATCGATGGAAGTTTTTGAAACTGAACATGTTTAAACTTGATATGCAATAAAACTTGTTTCTATATCCAAATACATATATTTGACTTCATCTGACGGATTTTATTGTGATATTTTACTAAGTAGAATTTTATTTGTTTCTTAAATTTGTATGTATTCAGTTGTTTCAAAATTTATATTCAGTATATTTTTCTTTCTACTATGATGTTTCCTTATGTGTTCTCATATCTTTTCCAATGGGTTTGTGCATTATTCAAGGGGGAGTGAAAAAGGAGTTTGTTCTGAAAAGATCATATATGTTTTCGAGGGGGATTATCTGATTTTCTTTATATGAATGCTAACTTGAATTGTCATATCTAGTGCATTTGTGTAGGGGGAGTCAAAGAGCTTAAAAAGGTAAAATTTTTCTAAGTATAAGTAGCTTTGCGCCACCTTCAGCTCGCGCAAACTTCACTTTGCGCCACCAGCGTGTCGCGCAAACCTCACTTTGCGCCACCTGCCTGTCGCCCAAACTTCCTCTATTTTTTCCTTTTCTCTGATTTTGCAGATCTTAAGCTGTCTCGTCTCCAACAATTGCATGACCAAGTTGATCCAGATCATCAAGGTCATGAGGGGGAGAAGAAAAGAGAAGTTAAGGAGATGATAAAGAGACAAAGAGCTTCAACGTTTATCTGCTGATCAAGATTCGCTCAAGATTCAAATTTCTTTAAATTTAATTGTCTTTTGCTGTTCAAGCTCCGATCACCACAATTCATTCAAGATCATTTAAAAGAGGTGTATCGTCAAAGAGCACAAGCTGATGAACCGACTGTTCTTTCAAGTTTATTTCAAACCGGTCCAGTCTTGTCAAGGCAGTAAAGACAACAGATCTTCAAAGATGATGAGAAGAAATTTTCTTTAAAAGTCAGAATGCTTTGCAAAGTCGCTTAGTTGGTCCATGCTGATTTAGAAGATGGCTTTTTGAAGACCAAAGCGCCAATGATTACTAGGGGTGATTTTATAGTAATCATTGTATTTATAGGCTTGGTCTTATATAGTGTACAGTGTCTTACACTGTGTTGTATCTGACCAGGGTATTTAAGTCCTTTTGGTCTTGGTTGTTTGTAACAATTCACGCATATTGAATATCATTGTTACTTTGCGCTTCTTAGACTCTCTATCTCTACTTTCTCTCACTAGAGATTTAGTGATCTTGGACTCACATAAATGTTCTTATCATGTCTCATATTGACACTAATTTTTGATGGTAAGACATCCCGATTGAAATTCAAAGAATTTTGAGCGTTGATTTCATTTCGAAACGTTTCTTTCGAGAATGTCTATATCTTGTTTCATATAGACAATATCCGATTTTTGCTAACCTAAGCCTTAATTGATAAATCATTTCGATTATGATCTTTTTCATACAATGTTAGATTTTCAAACAAGTTTCTTGTATTCATTTCATTCATTCAATATACTTGTTTTGAAAAGTCTTTAATGCTTAAAAATATTCAAATTTTCATGATTATATCCATGAGCATACAGACATCTGACTTGTATATATTTGTGCTTTAACTGCAAAGTTAAATTGTTTGAGCAACATGTTCTTTTAGTACAACATGGGTTCATTGTGTGAGATTAACTGAACCTTCTATGGATTCATGTTAACCAGTGTTTCCTACCCAAGAAGTTAATCCTTGAGTGATCGAGTGTGAGGCGTCAAATACTGAGTGTGGGTTGAGCGATGAGGTAAAATGAAAATGAGAGTTTGGTTAGACGTTTAATGATTAAAAGAAAGAGGGTGAGAGAATAGAGTAAAAGAATATCAAACTCTGCATCAACTTTTTCTGAGTCGGGCAACCACATTACTAGTGTTTCACAATTCTTCGTGAACATTATTGAAATAGGCAACTAACCCATGCCAACTCTTGATATAAACCCCACCAGTTACTCATTTTCTTCTCAAAAAGAAAATATTTTAATATTTCAAGGGGACGCAACACATAATCTATCTGATTTTCATTTGGAAAATCTGGATATTGAAATAGAAGGAAGTCTGCCCCACCTTCGCACTTCGATAATGTACAATCGAGTCTATGTTTAACTGTTGTTGTCTCAATGGTTTACACAATTTTGAGCCTATAAAAGCAATCATCTGTGCTTAATTCTTTCAAACACATGCACATACACACAAGGAATATGTTTTCTTGTCATAACGTTCATAGAAATTCATTTGTGGTGTTTCGATGATTGAATGGAAGACATGGGGGAGTGAACATCACAAAAGCTCATTTCCAATGTGTATTCGTTACACACAGTGACTTCGTGTTACTGACAGACACTTTAACTGATTCATTTGTTGATTCAGGTGTTACACTCATATTTTGTCTGAATTTGAAAAGATTCAGATGAATATCTTTTTGGATCAATGAATGGTCAGAGGCTCGTGTTAAAAGATCAGTGGTCGGAATAAATTAAAGACATTTCTTGTAAAGTTTTGATGATTTCATGCTTCTATCATCAAAAAGGGGGGAGAGGATAAAGAAATGTTTAAGAAATGATCAAGTTTGAAGAAAGATTGTTGAAGTTTGTTGGAAGCTGAAAAGAGAAAAGTTCAAAGATGTCAGAATATGAGTTGATTTTATTGAAATTTTCTTTGAGGACATTTTGCTGAAGCAGATTGAGCGAAACCTGAAGATAATTTTTTTCCTGTGTCTGAAAGAGGCTTTACAACCTTGGGGAGAATGTTACTATTATTGAAAACAGACTTTGGGGAGATTACAAAAGTTTTTCTGAAGACAGAATGTGTGAAGATTGCTAAGCAAAGAGGGAGTTTACACAAATTGTTCAATAAAGGGAGAGATAAAATTAATCAAAGGGGGAGATTGTAAATTTTATGCTTAAAGGGAGAGATTGAATTGCAAAATCTTTTAGAGATGATCTTGAATCAAAAGGGGGAGATTGTTAGAGCATATATTTGTTGGATACAAGATCATGAAGACTGAAGATCAAAGTTCAAGCAAGTCAAAGCACAAAAGTCAACTCTCAAGCAAAGTCAAAGTCTCTTGTAATAAAAAGTCAAAGTCAAAGTGTCTTTATGTTTTGTAAGGGCTGTGGTGGTAAAGGCTTGGGGAGTTCATAGTGCTCAACCCGGGTTCGAGCCCCACTCGCAGCACTTGTGGCCACTGAGGATAAACTCAGGGCTGCACGCTTTAGTAGCTGGGCCAAAGGCCCTAATTGCCAGGGATCAGTCTGGGCCATAGGCCTAGGATACCCTTTCCAAAAAAAAAAAGCGTGTAAGCGTGTTGTTTTGTTTTTCTCTTTAATAGATATATGGCTAGAAGTTAGGAGTTAGATTAGCAGTTGCGAAAGTTAGAGAGAGAGAGAGAGAGTACGTGTGAACTGTAGAGAGAGAAAGTGATCTGTTTGTATACGAATCTTGATTGGAATACAATAACATGTTGAGTAATTGAATCTTCATCTTGTTAATTGTTTTAGATTGATTAGAACTTGACAAACTGGGAATTATTAAACTATTCTGTCCTGTCCTGTTATCATGTCTGCGTACCAAACACACCCTTATTGTTCTCAATGGACAAACCTTAATAGATCATTTCTCTCAATCAATCCATTTGGATTATAATAAAACTCAATTTACTATAATTAGGTATTTTTTTAATTTAAATTTATATAATTTAAATATATTATTCTCTCTCAATCGATTAACCTTATTATTTTTATATGAATGCTAATTTTATAATTTACACGTAAATTTCATAATGATCAAGAATAAATATTTCAAAATGTATAAATTTATATATAAATTCAACACTATAATATTTTAATTCGTAAATTACACAATTTAAACAAATTCAGACATTTATTAGTTTATATAAACAAGTAGTCTTAGGGGGCGTTTGATTCGTAGAATGTTTTTGGATAAAGTATAATCTGTCAAAAAAATTTGACTTTGAAGGAATTGGAATGGAATGTTGTCAGGTTTGACCACCTGTTTGTTTGACAGAATTGGAATGAAATATGTTAAATGAATTGGAATTTTTCTGTTTGGTTCACAGATTGTAGCTTCGGAATTGGAATGGAATTTTGGTAAATGACCAAAATACCCTTTTTGATTATTTTAATTTTTTTAAACAAAAATGACTTTAATGAAAGAGTCGTTAAATAGTTTAATTTTTAACTAAAATTGTTTTGATTATTTTAGCACACGAATGATGAGAGAGAGAGAGGAGAGAGGGGGGAGAGAGAGGAAAGAGAGAGAGAGGAGAGAGGAGAGAGGAGAGAAAGAGAGAGAGAGTAGAGAGAGAGGAGAGAGAGAGAGGAGAGAGAGAGAGGGAGGAGAGAGAGAGAGTTGGTGTCTGCTAATCAATATCAGTAGGGTAACTTTGGAATTATAAAAATATGAGATTTGATTCCATTGAAATCCTTAGGTTTTATGATGGAATGTTCAAATCCTATATCTATGGAATTTATTAGAATTCAAAGATTTCATCCATTGAAAAGCTTGAACCAAACAAGGGAATGAAATCTGGTCAAAGGAATTCAGCATTCCAATTCCACCAGATTCCATCACATTCTGCGAACCAAACGCCCCCTTAGTGATTCACTTCGGCATCACCTCTTATTAATCAGAAATGAAATAAGACTTTGGACTTCATCACCTTTTAAAAAACAAACGTGACCAAAGCTTATAGGGGGAACTTTATGCAGAAAACCAAAAAAAAATCCAGACTTGCCGCTCCCATTTAAAAAACACTCTCCTTTCATCTATGAAAAGAACTCTTCTAAACAAAAAAAAATTCCAATATACACTATCATATTAATCTACAGAGACAGTTTTATCCATACATTAGGGGTGTTCATCTAAACCGCCAAACCGCACAAACCGCCCACACCGCACCGCAATGCGCGGTTTAGAACTTCCGCAATGCGGTTTGCGGTTTGCATTTTTACCAAACCGCACTTTGCGGTGCAATTTGCGGTTAAGTTATCAAAACGCGGTTCAAACCGCACCGCACATTATATATCTATATATTTTTAATTTTACATATCACACACACACACACACACACACACATATATATATATATATGTATATATAGAATAATTACAATATTTATGTAATATATTTAGGAATCAGATGTGTTGAATATTTTTATTTCTTGGACTACGGTCACGTTATTGTTGATTTTAAGATGAAGTTTTAATATTTAATTATTGGATTGTAGGTATAAAATGCGTTAGGTATAAACCACATAAACCGTACCGCACCGCATTTAGCGGTGCGGTTTGAAATATATGTGGTGCGGTTTGAGAAAATGCTCAAACCGCATATGCGGTGCGGTTTTAGCCCAAACCGCACCGCGAACACCCGCATACATAACTTAAATGTTTTATCTCCGATCTTTGTACGAGCACATATTATCTATTGAATTTTTTTTATTAAATGAACTAGTATAAAAAGATTTCATTAATCAACTTCTCTTTCAAATAACAAGAAAAATAAGTTAATCGAAAAAATAATTTAGGCATGTTTTAATCTATTTGCCTACGGCCTATTTAAAACTTGAGATGGCCCAGGTGATACCAAGATCCCCAAAAGCCAACAGTGTACAGGTATGGACGACCTGGCATAGGGCATACGGTGGTATGTGCTACCATATTATTTCTTAGTCGAAACGTTAAAATTTATACGTTTATGAAATATGTAACCGTATTGTTTTAAAAGGTGTCACCATATGTTTATTCAAAAGTTCAAAAAGGTGCAACCGTACCTTGTAATCAACCAAAAACCCAAAAAAACTCTTGAAATCAACCTAAAAAATAAAAAAAGTCCCTCGAAATCGATAAAAAAAACTTAAAAATCCTTCGAAATCAAGCAAAAAACTATAAAAATCCCTCGGAATTGTGGAATTAGGCTAAAAATACATCAAACGATATTGAACATTGGTAATATGTCGATAAAACCATGCTTATTTTTTTATTTATATTATATAGTGCCACACTATGAAAAAAATTCTGGAGATCTTTTACGTTGGTTCAAAAATAGGAACTCAAATCGGAATTAATCTAATATCACACAAAACAAAGAGAACTTTGTACCATTCTTCAGTGTCAAAATTCATAGAAGAAGTCGATTAACATGTAGAGTGACAATGGAGTGGGTAATAGTGGTTAGCACGTTGTGGGAACATTGTTGTCTAGTCATGGTCAAAAATATGTTTCGACACTCGAGGCTTCTGAACTAATTATCCCTTGGGTCGTTCAACCCTCTTACTTACTTCATTAAGCATTTATCATCGGCAAATTGTTCATCTAGTAGTACATAAGCTTCTATCTATTACATTCGTCCCAGACTTATTTAGAATACATCTTTCGTCTATCCGAATGGAACATTGTTCATCTGGGAGGCCCTGGCTTCTTCAAGGTTACAGAGCAAAGTATGATTACCCATTATACTCTGAAATTCAAATATGTTTTTACGATTATCTTAACAAGATTAAGGGGCCGTTTAATAAACGCTTACCCGGTAAGCTCTTACCAAGTCACTTACCTTACCGGATGAACATTACAACTACCGAGAATCTTACCCGGTAAGAACGATGGCAATGACCAAAACTCTTACCCGGTAAGTGTGGGCGGCAAGTCTTACCGGGTAAGCACTTACAAAGTATATTGTTGCATACGATGTCGTTTAAATGAACTAGAATCTTACACGGGAAGGCAAGTGAAAGTGTTAATTTTTACCGTTAAGCACTTACCGGGTAAGCATTTGGGTAAACGGCCCCTAATTGTTTTAAAAAGAAGAGCCCTTGTGTTACAGAAGGTTCCTTGACACACCTTTTTTTGTTTTAAAACGATTTTCACTATCAAACACAAATAATGCGGAAATAAAGAAAAAAGGGAAGGAGTACAAACACTTCAATTTAAAGTGGTTCACCAATTAATTGGATATGTTAACTTTTTTCGAACCCACATCGAGACACATTTTGATCCACTATTGAGTTTTCTTTTCTTTTTTGTAGAACTTAAAACCTTTAAATAATCTTATAAGTAATATTTATTTATTTGCTTAAGCAAGAGGCTTAATGGATCTCACTTAAACTATTGAAATCAAAGATAAGCATTTAATGACTTGGCGAAGGACCGTGTGAGAAGTGTGAGAAATGGATCTGAACCGTTGATCTCTTTTAATCCCAAGTGCTCCCATAAATTGCGGTTTAGAAGAGAATTGATCTGGTGCATCTCGGTGCATGTTATCTCAGTGCATCTAATCCTAATGTGCGTCCATTTCTCATCCAACGGTTGATAACCACTTCTCACGCTTCTCACCGTTAACTCAACTTCTCGTCGGAACCCAACCCTTAATGACTATACCCTTCTTATTTAGAGTCTTTGAAAATACTCTTAAATGACTTTGAATTCTTGAGAAAAAGGGTGAGAAGTTGGACACTTATTTATACTTGCAAAAAAATTAATAAATAAAAAAAGATTACAAGGAACATAAGTCTCTAGGAAGACGATATGGACGCGCAACTCACAAAAATCTAATTCTTTGAAATTCTATCATAATACAAGAAGTTAGACTTCAAAATTTAGGCATTGTTTGACAAACTAGCTTATAAGCTAACTTTTTAAAACGCTACTATGAGTAGCTTTTCAATAAGCTAGCTTATGGTCATCCAAACATGTACTAGAAAAAAAAGCTAGCTGATAAGCTAGATTATAAGCTAGCTTTTTTTTTTGCCAAACATAGCCTTAGTACCAAAGTTCGCATGGAGGCGATGTAAGGCATTCAAGAATCGACAACGTGCAAATTTTAAGAACAACTTTCATCACACAAAATTGGAAGCGTCCTAATAGTATACTTTATGGGACCTAAACTTATAGGACCAAACTATAAGTCGTCCTATCTAAGTCTTACAATAGGTTTATAGGACACTTTTAGACGTTATAACAAGTTTTTTTTATGATATTTTTAAAATAAAGTGTTGTGTTAACTATTTTACAAGACACTTTTAAGAAATGTCTAATAAACCTATCTTTTTATACGACACTTGTGCTTATAGGACACTTTTTCAAATACTTTTTTTTAAATTATCTAATATTACACTTTATTTTAAAAGTGTAACACCTGTAATTTAATTCATATTTTCTTTTTGTATTTTTGGAATTCGGGTGTTACCATTAAATTCAAGATAAAATCCAGGAAATTTATGCTCATTTATAAATATGTGGTCTTGGGTAGTTTCGGGTCGAATATGTATCAAAAATGGGTGAATTTGAGAAATTCAGGTGGTCTGAGCGACTTCTCGGGCGGCTTAAGTTGCGGGAAAAGTTACCCAAGCCACTAGAGAAGTGGCACAGACCGTGCAGCTCGAGAGAAGTGAAACAATGGTCGGGGCAACCTTTGGGGTGAATCAAGACGAGCGACCTAGCCCACACCAAAAGAAGCAAGAAGTGGGAGGTAAGATCTAAGTTTTCACCTTCTAAACCTAGGGTTTGGCCCTTGTGCACCTACAACCCCTAACTTCGCATTTATGGTATATTTTTGGTACTTGGGAGTAAAGGGAGCATGTTTGGGAGTCTTACACTTAAGATTAGGAGTTTGTCTTAAAGGTCTCAACCCTTCACCAAAGGAAACTCATGTTTTGAGGTAAAACCTAGATTTAGCCTAAATCTAGCAAGGTGAGTTCAAGTTGAATTGTGAAAACTATGTACATGCAAAAAGTGTCCATTTTGAAGTCTTTATGTGTTTTACTTCATAGTTATCAAATGATGGATTATTTGATGAGTTTTGCCTATTTGGCATATTTTACTTTATAAATCCTGTGAAATACCCACATTTGGATTTTTGGACATTTTGATAAATAAATCCTAAGTGTATGTATTGTTAATGATTTATCTTGTAAAGGGAGATTATTTGGTGATAATGCACTTTTTTGTGTGTGTGGTTTGGAAAAATGCATATTCTCGTGTTATAGGACATTTTGGAAATATAAATGACATGGTTTTAATTAGAAAATCATTTGTCTCAACCAATGATGGGTTTTGAGGTAATCATGTCTTTAGAGCATGTATTTTCATAAACTTTGGTTAGATACGTATTATTGATTTTGATGACTTTTATTTCATAATCAATTGAATTGTTGAGATTTTGACTTGATTTTGACTCTTATCTTGGGGGACATTTTCCCGGTTTTCATAGCTCAATGTGGAGATTTGGGTATGATTTGTATTTATTGCATCTTCATTTGAGAATTACATGTTTGAGTGTGTTTGGTCATTCATTCAGAGTCATTTAATTTAGACTGTAATGCATTGGATCCATAGGCATGTGAGTCAGTTTTGTGATGGTGGTTGTGTCGGTGCTGTAGAGAGAAACTTGTGTGGGGTTGGACTTCGGGACCGCGGGTATTGCGGAGTTAGACTCTTGGACTCTTGTTTTGAGTTTGTGGCTGGAATTATTTTTCAAGTAGGTACTAGGAGGGTTGAGTCTTGAGGTGCTATCCGGAAGGGTAGACACTAAGAACCACTATGCTTGTGGTGTTACCTTGGAGGTAGGCACTAAGTGTGTGAGCCTTGAGGTGATATATTTTTGGAATAGACACTAATGTAATAACATGGATCTTAACGGTTAAAAAATCTGGAAGTTTAGTGGAACTCTAATGAAAGTTTAAAGTCTAAGGACTAAATTGTAAATAGTGGGAAAGGGATTAAAACCATGAAACCCTTATCTCCTAATCATTTATCAATTGTGGAGGCTAAATAAGCAGTGTGTGTGTTTTTGGAGTGCACGATTTTGTAGGAGAAATCAAGAAGGGTTGCTGGATTGGAAGAGGATTTTGCATCGATTCTCATCAAGATAACCTCTAATACTACCTCCTATCATTGGTTTCTAGTTGGAGTTCATGCTTTGTTGGGTTTTTTTTTGGGGCGGGGTTAACCAATGGTTTGATTTTAATGGAGGATTGGGTTTTTGATGCTAGTTATGTCATAAAAGATTATGGCACATAACCCTATTGATTTTGAAGGCTTGAACTGATTGGGTTGGGATTTAGACTTAAACTTGGGATTCCAAATCACTCAATACACATCCCGTGAATCGCTTGTGTCTGGGTAGGCGATATTCGGATACGGCCAAACTCGAAAGAAGTGTTATCCGAATGGGAACTTCGAGTAGAGGGAACACAGACAAGAAATACCAGGTAGAGGGAACCCGGATGGGAACCACGAGTGGAGGGAACACGGATAGGAAATACCAGGTAGAGGGAACCCGGATGGGAACCCCGAGTGGAGGGAACAAGGACGGGAAATCTCTGGTAAAGGGAACTCGGATGGGAAATCCCGAGTGGAGGGAACCAGGATGGGAAATCCCGGGTAGAGGGAACCTAGATTCCCAATACCGGGTAACGGGAACCCGGATGGGTATCCCGGAAAAAGGAAAACTCGGATGGGAATCGTGTATGGCCCAATCCGGGTGAGTTGGAAATCCGGTCGGAGTAGAACCTGATTGGATTATTTGGTACTCCCAAACCCGGACGGGTTTATTCGGGAATTATTTTTCTGGCAGTGCTGGCCTTATTTCGAGAGTATTTGTCAGTTCTTTCGTGCTAAGTTCGAGGCGTTGTTTAGAGGGTGTTTTAAGAGAGGTCGTGTTAGCGCACATATCTATTGGATTCAAGATCATCCAATCCGAAGTTTGCAATCCGAAGTTTGCAATCCGAAGCTAAAGCTGAAAAGTCACTCTCAATATTAGTCTAATGTTACTTTGTAATAAATGTCAAAGTTTGTTTTATTGTATTTTAGTGTATTAGTTATTAGTTCCTAAATATCTAGATATTAGTTTAGATATTATATTATGTTTTGATAATATCTCTAGTTTAGATATTATGTTTGATTTAAGTTAGGTGAGAAATCTATTATCTCATTATCAATCTCAACACAACTCACAATCAGAACACTGTTCACAGAGAGAAACTGTGAGAGAGCTTAAACAGAGAAACAATATCAACCTTTGTAATCCGCGTTTGTAATCTAAACAAGTTGGTAATCGTATCTTGTTTGTTGTTTGATTATCTGGTAAACGATCGTGTTTAAATCACATGGACCGACAATTAGGGGTGTTCGCGGTCCGGTTTGGGCGGTTTAACCCCTCAAACCACAAACCAAACCGCTAGTGGCAGTTTGTTGATTTTTCAAACCGAGAGTTTGACATCAAGTGCCCAAACCAGTCAAGTCGGACCCCGGTTTAGGCGGTTTGGTCGACCGGTTTAGGCGGTTTGGGCCTTTTAGTGGGCCTTAAAGTTTAAACATAAAAAATATATAAAAATTTAAACTTTAATGGTTCATTAGCTTGAGTTCATTTGAAATAAATAAAAGTCTACAACAATGTTAACAAAGTCCACAAAAGTTAACAAAATATCCCAAGACAAAACACAAAAAAAAATAATAATATGCAAAGTGCAAATAAAATCCACGGCGATTTAAAATTATCTTTGGGCCTTTTTGTATATATTTAAGTCTAAAGATAAATTGGATATTTGGGCTAAACAATAGATGATATAAAGATGTATATAAAAAAATAGAAAATATATATATAGATATATTTGGCGGTCGGTTTGGTCCAAACCGCCTAACAAAACCTCCAAACCGCAAACCAGACCGGACCGCCCGGTTTGGTGATTATTCAGACCAGACCAGATTGTCAGACCGCCTAAACCGCCAAAAACGGTCCGGTTTGACTTGGTTCGACCGGTTTGAGCGGTTCAACGGTTTTTTTGAACACCCCTACCGACAATTGGTATCAGAGCTGAATACCAGATCAAAATCAAATTTTAGAACTCTCTGTGTTCTTCATTTTCAACACTGTGTCATCGATCAATCTTTCAAACAGTGGTTGTTTTTAAAATCAAAAGGTTGTGTGTTGCTCTAGTTGGCAAGTCGATCATCGTGTCAAAGTTTGGGGCTGTAAATCGATTTCTAGTTTGGTGTATTTGGTGTTAAAACAGAACGATTTATCGAAGAAATAACACACACCGGTCCACACCGGTTACACGCACACCGGTCGAACACACCGGTCTCAACACCGGTCGCAAACTCGACACCGATCACTCTCACATTCAATACTGGTCGCTCTACCCCGGTCCCGGTCGAATAAACTCTACTCCGGTCGATCACATCTCCGGTCGACACAGCCGGTCGGTCGAAGGTAATACCGGTCATTAACCCTGATCGGTTAAAACCCCGGTCCAACATCAAGGCTCCAGTCGCAGGTCCGGTCATCAACCCCGGTCGACATACCTCCGGTCAAAGCATAACACAGGTCGAGCAACAGTCCGGTCAACATCATACCGGTCGACACACCGGTTTGCGCCACCAACTGCTCACGCAAGTCTCACCTTTGCGCCATTAACTACTAGCGCAAATCTTCCTTTCGCGCGACCTTCGACTCGCGCAAACCTCAACTCGCGCGACCCACTTATCATGCAAAAGTTGTTTCGCGCCAACCTTTACTCGCGTAAACTTTGTTTTTGCGCCAACCACCTCTCACGCAAAGTTGACTTTTGCGCCACCTTCAAGTAGCGCAAATTAAACCTTTTGCGCCAGTTCCAGACTTGGTTAAATTTGGAAATTTTATTTCTGAATTTTATCTGATTTTATTTGGATTAGCGATCATATCTGTCAAGTTCTTTTGTTACAGGAATCATGGATCTTGATGATTTCTTTGCTCCACCAAGAGAGAAAAGCCTGTCTCAGATAGTTTCATATCTTAAAGACCAGTATAAACTAGACCAGATGTCTATTTCGAAAGATTTTTTATCATCTGGAATTGATATGAAACCTCCTGTTTTAGTCAGAGGAAAATATGAGCAGTGGAAAATCCATTTCTTAGACTTTATTGACAAACATGAATTGAATACTTATATCAGATTATCTTTGCAGGAAGGAATGATGAAAATTCCAACCAAGTTCAATTCTTTTCAAGGAGCTTATGGATTTATGGAAATGAAAGAGGTTCCAGTATACCTTAATGAATACACAGATGAGCAGAGAAGGAGACATGAAGCTGATAAATTTGCCAAAATTCTTATTTTGAAAGGAAGTTCAGATGAGATTTCTATTCAAATAAATAGCAAATGGGCTACAACAAAAAAGTTATGGGATCAGCTTGAAGGTAAATCAATATTGTCTCCAATAGAAAAAGTTAAGGTTTTGGAAGCTGAGAACTCTGAATTAAAAGGACAGATTTCTGATTTGGAAGCTCAAAAACAGAAGCTAGATCTTGTTGAGAGCAATGAGAATAAATCTAAGGATTTGGAGAGTACAAATTCTAAGTTTCAAAAGAAAATATCAGAGTTTGAGAAGTTGTTCTCAGAGCTTTCCAAGAAGAGTATTGAGGAGAAGAAGGTGATTGAACTTAAAAGTTTAAAGCTTTCTCAACAAGTTAGTAACTTTGAGAAAGTAATCATTTTAGAAAGAGATCAGTTTGCCAAAGAGAATAAGGCAATTGAATAGAAGAACGTTGGATTCTTAAAAGAGATATCAAATGGAAGAAAAGGTGCAAAGAAGGAATTTGAAAAAGAGAGAAGCACCTCTGAAGTTGCAATTAGAAAGCTTAATGCAAAGCTATCTGAACTTTCTAAGTGTGCACAGAAAGAGAAGAAAAAGAAGTCAGAGTTTGAGACGAAGTTTGACCTTCTTATCATAGAAAGAGACAGTTATTCTTCAAAGATTAACGAGCTTAAAAAGATTATTTCAATGGTGGTGGTGACTGAGCACAAGACTCCAAAGTCAATTGTCCACTCACCTAGAGATGATTCAGCTGATTCAGAATGCTCATTCAAGTCAGCTGCAAGTTCAACATTCAAACCTGCTTCTTCAAAAAGGTCAGTTAAATCTTCTGATCAAATTCGTAATTCTAACATTTTCTTTGATAGAAATACAGATGGTTCAGGTACACATCAAAGAAGGAGAAGCAACTACAAAGAAGCTGAACTGGTTTGGAAAAGGCAACCAATTAAAGAAAAGAAGAAAGATGAGCTGAAAAGTAAGAAGTCATGTGTACATACACAGAATGCCAAGAAGATGAGCTAAACAGGTTGGTAATCGTATCTTGTTTTTTGTTTGATTATCTGGTAAACGATCGTATTCAAATCACACGGACCCACAGGTCGAGAGTCGACGTCGAGGGATGATATAATGACTTATCACTCTTTTGAATTTAAATCGTAGGTATTCAGTCTAAGGGTCGAAAGCATAAGCGAGAAAGGGTTAAGCAAGGATAGCATATGAGTCTTTCTAATTGAAATTTTTGTTGATGTACGTACTTTATCGCATGAGATGTTTATTAAACTGCTTGTTTTACTTTGTTATGAAAGATGCTTTGTTATGTGTGCATACATTAGAGAGTGGGCATGTTATGGCTTAAGTTGTGGGTTATGTCCCGCAAGTGCTCATACTGGGGGGGGGGGTGTGTCCCGTTTATGCCAATGGGGGTGTGTCCCAGTTAAAGGCAATGTGAGGCAGACACGTTGTCACAGATGTGCGTGACCTCAGTGTGTGCCATTAACATGTGTAGTTCATGCATTAACATTTTAAAGTTGAGAAATTATTTATAAATGTTTATAAACCATTTTATATGTTTGCGGCGAGAATGATTGTTACTAGAGGGAACTCACTAGACCTCACGGTCTTACCCTCGCTTTTCAAAAACTAAACCCTTTTCAGGAAGGCGCTTGGTAGAAGGCTCTATTAGGGGGCAAGGAGAAGATGTGAGAATGAAGTTTTGGATTAGGAAGAAGTTGTCATATTTAGCATACCATACTTAGTTTATTATTAATATCAGCTGTGTAATAGGTTGTTTCCGCAAACCTGGTTTTGTACTCGTAACGTTTGAGATTTTATCTTGGGGCCGTTTGGCGAGTTATTTTATTTTGTTGTTTATGCTACAATTGTTAAGTTGGGTTGTTATAGTTGGTATTAGAGGCATAGTTTATGGATTTAGGTGACCGGATGGGCCTAAACTTAAAAAGTGGAAGTAGGGACACAGTTGAGAAGTAAGAAGGCCTTAGGGAAACCTCAACAGGGACATGATTAATAGGGTAGTGAGAACTGCTAGGTATGGTAAATTTGGAATTACATATGGCCAATGTAATTGTGAATTTATAAGTACATGTATGTGCTTATTTTGCTTTATTATGTTAGAACCGTTGGTTAAGCTTTGTGCTTATGTGTCATTTAAGTAAACAAGATGTATGAACGATCGATGAGGAGTAGATCAGTGCCTGTTGTAAAGACTATTCCGGTAAATGAGTTCTTTGTGGATGGATCAATGGACCATCCTAGGCAAGAGGACACTCGCGGGAGAGGTAGGGGGCGAGGGAGAGCACCTCAAACGGCTACCACTCATGTGGATGGACCCGATGGGGGAAACCAGGGACAAAAGTTGATGCGTGTTAGCCATCGGGAGAGGAGTGTCGAGATCCCTACCGAGCGGGGATTATCCCAGCAAGAGAGTTTGGCTACTGTGAGGGGAAGGGGTCAATCTAGAGGCCGCGATCAAGGCCGTACTCAAACCTTTGTGACCCAAAAGACGTTTGCTACCGATATGGGGCAAGCTACAAGAAACTTTGCAAGCCTTGTTGGCACATCAATATAAGTTGATATCGAGAGTAAAGAGAAGAGCGAGAGTAGAGAGGGAACTGATATGTCTAGCCCACCAATGACCAAAGTGGATGGTCATTCTCAATCGACTCCGTTAGTGGCAAACGAATCGGTAATGGGTAAGGGATGCAACTACAAAGCATTCTCCACTTGTAAGCCACCTACTTTCAAAGGAGAGTGTGATCAAGTCGTGGCTATGAAGTGGGTTAAAGAAATGGAGTTGGTATTCAACACTTGCTAGTGTGCTGAATATGACAAAGTGATGTTTGCGTTATCCATGCTGAAATCGGATGCAATATTTTGGTGGGATGCCGAGACAGGAGGGAAAGGATCGAAAGCGGCAAGGATTATGACTTGGGAAACTTTTGTTGCTAGTTTTAAGGCACTGTTTTTCCCATTAGCAACAGTCAAGAAGTTGGAGGAAGAGTTATTGGGGTTAGAACAAGGTGATATGACCGTTCGTGAGTACACCCTCCAAATTTTTGGAGAAGGATCGATTCACCGAGTTATATGTGCCGACCGAAGAGCGTCGCATAGAGAGGTACATCTAGGGGCTGAAGGGCAGAATCCGGGAGTTAGTTTCAACACAGAATCCTACTACTTTTCAAGCGGCCATTAATGTGGCCGAACTGACCGAGAAGGAGAATGTTTGCCAAATGTCCAAGAGGATTGGTGACAAGAGAAGGTGCGAAGGACCCGGTCGTGATGCAAAGAGGTCCAAGGTTACTAGAACCGAGCCGCGAGTGATATCAAAACTTGGAGAGAACCCCTGTGGGAGGTGCAATCGAGTGCGCCATGAAGAATGCTTGTTGGAAACGGATGGATGCTTAAATTGAAGAAGAGATCTACGCGTAACTATGGGGAAGGTCAAGGAGGAAGTGGTGGAGAGAAGAAAGTGGAGCCTTTCCAAGCGAAGGCGAGGGTGTTCCACATGTTAGCGGAGGAGGCGATGGATGCACCGGATGTGGTGACATGTACTTTTCTAATTGACTCGACTCTTGCTAGAGTATTGTTTGATTCGGGCGCAAACCATTCTTTTGTGTTGCCAAATTTTGTTGCATGTGAAACCCAAAAAGTTGAATTACGGATTTGATGTAGAAGTAGTAGATTATAGTTGAGTCTTGGTGAGGGAAGTTTTGAAGGGTGCAATATTGACATAGACGGACATTTATTTCCATTGTGTTTATACCCTATGGGTGTGGGAGAGTTCGATGTGATTGTAGGTATGGACTGGCTAGAAAGTAATGATGCCAACATACTTTGCAATAAGAAGTTAATCCGCGTCACCATACCGGATAAAAAGGAGGCGGTGATCTATGGTGATCGACGGGATAGGAAGTGGTGTTTAATTTCCATGATGAAAGCTAGGCTGTGTTCAGGGAAGGGATGTATTGGGTTTTTAGCATATGTGTTAGATGCTAAGAAAGAGAAGAAAGGAGTAGATGATGTGCTGGTAGTAAATGAGTATCCAGAGGTCTTTTCGGAGGACTTGACAAGTTTCCATATTGCCAAGTAGAGTTTGGGATTGACTTGGGGCCCAGTGTGGTACCAATAGCGCGTGCACCATACTGTTTGGCACCAACAGAGATGAAGGAAATGATGACGCAATTGCAGGAATTGCTCAACAAGGGTTTTATACGCCCTATCTCATCACCTTGGGGAACGCCAATACTTTTTGTCAAGAAGAAGAATGGGTCTATGTGTATGTGCATAGACTATCGAGAGATCAACAAGGAGACGATCAAGAACAAGTATCCACTCCCGAGGATCGGCATTCTCTTCGATCAACTGCAAGGGGCGGGCTTCTTCTCGAAGATAGATATGAGGTCTGGTTACCATCAACTGAAGGTGAGGGAAGAAGACGTACCTAAGACGACTTTCTGCACGAGATACAGACACTATGAGTTTTTAGTCATGCCTTTCGTTCTGACTAATGCCCCGACAGTATTCATGGATTTGATGAATCGGGTATGTAGTTCACTTTTGGATAATTGTGTGATCGTTTTCATAGATGACATCCTGGTTTACTCCTGATCTCAGAGTAAGCACGAGAAGCACCTTTGTTTAGTGTTGGAGTTGATAAAGCGCGAGAAATCGTATATTAAGTTTTTGAAGTGTGAGTTTTGGTTGAGGGAAGTCCAGTTCTTAGGATATGTGGTGTCGAAGGACGACATCAAGGTAGATCCAGCTAAGATAGAAGCCATTAAGGATTGGGAACCGCCGAGATCACCATCAGAGGTAAGAAGTTTCCTTGGTCTAGCGGGTAACTATCGGAAGTTCATTCAGTTATGCCTTTAACCACATTGACTAAGAAGAACGTTAAGTTTATGTGGACCGAAGCTCAAGAAGCCGCTTTTTGTAAATTAAAGGAAACTTTGAGTAGCGCACCAATCCTATCGCTATCCAATGGATCCGAAGGATTCATGATCTATAATGATGATTCTAAGTTGGGATTAGGGTGTGTGCTTGTTAGGATATTGTTGTATTCAAGATTTAGTGTAAAATCTTTGTATCAAGAAAAGTCAAAGGAGTATAAGTCTTAGAAAGTCAAAGTGTTTAGTTTAATTGCTTTGTAATCTAGGTGGTATAAATAGGTTTTGCTTAAGCATTAAGCATAAGGATTTTGTCATTGTCATATGTCAAGTGAGAAGATTCTAGCGAGAGAAAGTAAGAGATTCTAGTGAGAGAAAGCTTCATATTTCATGTAATTCAAGAATTCTTCAAAAGATCAATAAGATTTAATGTTGTTTACCTAATAGATCTGGAGTTTACAATTGGTATCAGAGCTTTGGGAGATAAATTCATGCACAATTCGTTCAATTTCATCAAGATTCAAGAAGATTTGAAGAAATTCTCCATTTTTGAAGATTTGAAGAACACAAATGGGTACGCAATTTTTGTGTGTTTTTGGATTTGATTTTGATTGCAAAAGGTTTCTCAATCATTATATTTCATGTTTGCATCAATTTCTTTCCAAATTCGTATCAAAATTTGTCAAATTTGAAGATTTTATAAAATTGTGTTCTTGAGAAAATGGTTATGTGAAATTTTTTGAAGATTGGTTGTGAGAATTTTTGGTTGATTTGATTCATTTTGGTGCAAATATGTGTATAAAAAGTATTTTTTGACATGAATTAATCATCGATTTCAAAGTTTAATGTCTAGATTTCACTTTTGAAATTTTTTTATGGTGTTCTTGATGAGTTCTTGATGTGTTCATGAGATTTTTTAAAAATCTGAATTTTGATCCTAAAAAGTTGATGAAGTATTTCAAAAATGTGTTTTTAAATGTATTTGATCCATATTTTCACATTCTAAGTAGTGTATGCTTTGCAGGGGTCTCAAAGTAAGAATGCAATCAGCAAATTAGAAGTCGAAGTCTTCAAATCTGAAATTCATCGGATTCAAATGAAGATGTCTCAGATATCAAACTGAAGTCTGTATATTTTGCAGATGAACTCAATTTGCAGGTTTTATGTTTGGACAGTAAGTGAACAGTGTTGTTCATCGAGAAACTGAAGAACTCACAAGCTTCAATAGAGGAAGTCGTAAGCTTCAAACGTGAAGAATTCGCAAGCTGTATGTGTGCCAAAGAGGAACCCGTAACCTTTATCATGAAGAACTCGTATCCTCCTTTGTTTGCTCTACAGTTAGTTGTTTACAGAACTCGTAAGGCTTTATTTACGTCATCTAACTTCTCGTAAGCCTCTTTGTACGACAACAATACTTCTCGCAAGCTGATTGTTACATCATCTGAAATTGTAGTGAGCTTCATCCAACATCAATATGAGTTTCTCGTGAACTGCATGATACAAAAACTATCTTCACGCACACTGTTGTTGACGTCAACCGTAATCCTCGCAAGGTTTGATTTGCATCAACTTAAGTTGTCGTAAGCTTTGTTCTATGTCAACCAAACTACTCGTAAGCCTCCTGCTACCTCTAGCAGACTTCTCGTCAGCTTACTGATACGTCAACCTCTACTTCTCGTAACCTGAGTTTTACGACAACCTCACTTCTCGTACGTTTCCTTCTACGTCAACTTCACTTCTCGTACGCTGCATCATACGTCAACCTACTTATCGTACTCTTCTCTTTGCTACAAGTAGAACTTGTAATCTGCAATTTACGACAAGTTTCTTTGCGAGAAGTAGACTTAGATTTTTTTTTTGTGATCTCAACTGGGTCTTAGTTTTAGTGATTGTTTCAATAGTTTTAATCATGACTAACTTCTTTGTCTAGTGATTTAGAGCATATATCGTTTCAGAATCGATTTTGTTCAAGTATTCACTGAGATATCATCGTCTGAAAGTTCACCGGAGTTTCGGCAGAGCATCGTTGGAAAAATGGGTTTCGCCGGAATTCGATTATAACTGTTGTTTTCGATGTTTTAACTTCATAATCATATTGCTTTAATGATTTTCATCGATTTACAGGTCATCATAGTTCATATCCGATCAAAAGAGGGTCGCTGGAAAAACACATCTCGCCGGAGTTTGTTCACGTCGACTTTCTGTCCACAACTCGTTGCATGTTCAATAATTTTTTGTTGGGATCGATTGTAATTGCTTCAAGGATCAAATTTAAACAAACGTTACTCATTTTGGTTGAAAAACGAAGGAGATATCATGGTTTGAAGTCATCAGATCGAGTTGAAGAAGATGATGAACATTACATTAACGAACATCCATTAAGTTCGTTAAGTTTGTGACAAATTTGGTCCCTGCCGTTAGTTGTGTTAATTCTGTTACATTTTGGTCCCTTCCGTTAGAAGCTTCAAGAATGTTTAAAAGAGTTGGACAGTGAAAATACAGTGCTGAAAAAGAAGATTTCAGAGCTGGAAACTCAAATTGTCAAAGACAGAAAAGATTTTGAAAAAGAAAAGATTGAGTTTCAAAATGAAAGAAAAGGATTTGCACATAAGTTATCTGAATTTTCAAGGAAATCCTTTGAAGAAAAGAAAGATGTTGAACTCAAATGTATAAAACTTTCAAAACAAGTGTCAGACTTTGAGAATGTTGTCATTCTTGAAAGAGACAAATTTGAAAAGGAAAAGAAGATGTTTGAACAGAAGCATGTTGGTGTTTTCAAAGAAATATCAGACAAATGAAAGAATGTTGAAGAAGAGTTTGAGAATGAAAGGAAAGTCTTTGAAACAGAGATTAAAAAGCTTTCAAAGAAGCGACCTGAACTATCAACAACTGTACTGAAAGAACAAAATATAAAGTCTGAGTTACAAAAGAAGATTGATATACTCACTTAAGAAAGAAATAGTTTGTCTACTAAGATCACATAACTTGAATGGATCATTTTTAAGGTAAATTTGAGGGCACAAAAGAGTCTAGATACAATTGTTCAATAACCCATGAATGATTCAGCTGATTCAGAATGTTCATTCAAGACAGTTTCAAGTTCACATCATGCAAATGTTTCTTTAAAAACAAATTTCTTCAACAGATCATATTTGTCCTTCCAATCTCTTTATTAATCCTTTGTTCGATAATTCAGATAATAATATTTCTAAGCCTAAAGATCAGATTCGTTCTACTAATCTTTTCTATGTTAAATCTATTGATGGTTCAAGCAACTTTAGAAAGAATAATGTTTTGAAAAAGATGGTCTGGAGAGTTAAAGGTTTTTCAGATGACAAGAATGTTCAGAAATCATTTGTTCCTACATCAAATGTCAAAAAGAACAACGCAGTTAAAGATAAGTCTTTTGTCAAACCTGATCTAGTTTATTTTATCAATCATCTAATTAGGTTAGCTCAAAATAAAATTTGTTGTTCTTATTGTGGAACTGATGATTTTGTTAATAAAAATTATGCTCATTATTGGTATGGTTCATCAATATTGCTTCCAATAGAACTGCAATTAACATATCAGGACCCAAATTTCAGTGGGTACCAAAATCTACTCAATCTGTTTTGCAGGCACCTCAAGTGAAAGTGGAGTAAAGAGCATAGGCTTCTGAATAATACAGTTCAGAACCCGTACTTCAATGTCAAAGAATTACGACTTCTAAACACATCAGTTTAGGACTCGGTCTTCAGTGATCTTGGCTTCTAAACACGACAATTTAGAACCCGTACTTCAAAGATTATTTTGTTCATATAAGGATATTTTCCAAATATCAAGGGGGAGCTTATTTGATTATAAATCATTTTTCATGATATGAGGGGGAGCTCAAACGTTTCTGAATGTAAGTATCTTCTGCTCTTTATCTTCGATTGTTTGAAAGAAGAACAACTTTCGAACATGAAAACTATTTTCTTAAATGTTCAAACCACTTCTCTATTCTCAAACAGATTTTACGAATTCAGAAGTGTGCTTTTAAATGTTTTTCATATCAATCTCGGTTTTCAACATCATTTCTGACCGTGTGTTTCCAAAGATTAATACTTGCATATTATCTTGTCTATATACTGTCAAGTGTTCATATACACCGGTACAACTTCATTTGACTTTGTTATTACCATGTCTCTAAAAGAAACATATTTCGATGGTAGTACCCTCGTTTGCTTTCAATGTTGTTGAGCATCAATCATCATTTCTAATTTGTACGTTCATTACAAAACTGTTTATATTTATTCATATAAACAAACATAAAGTTCTTTGATAACCCTAACCTTTCATGTTCATATTTCATGATATTTGATCTGATTGATACATTGTCAGATTCTGAAAACAAATATATTGTTTTCACTTCGTTCATTCAATTTCCTTGTTTTGAGAGATATTAAAATTTCAAATGCTCAAATTTCATTCATATTCTTGAAGAGCATACATATTGTGACAATGATATCACATTTTGAGCTTTATTTGTTTAAAGTTAAACTGTTGGACAATGATTTTTAGGACAAAATTTTCATGGGAACAATGTGTGAGCTTACAGAACTTCTATGAATTCACGTTAACCAGTGCTTCTTACCCAAGAAGTTATCCTTGAGTGATTGAGGGGCGAGTGGTCTTAAATCAAAGAGTGGTGGAGATAACTCATCTGGTTGAGTTTTTCTCAGTGTTAAGTCTAAATATTGTATCCAAAATTTAATAGGAAAGTCAAATATGTAAAAGTCAACATAGTCTTTGTAATAGAATAGTCAAAGTATGTTTAGCTTTCCTTAGTGGTTAAGTCTTGTGTAGGTTGGTTGTATAAATAGGGTGTTGGCTTTGTAATCATGTAACAACAAAAGATCGAACGAACGAACTAGAGTTGTAAGAATTGTATTGTAATATTCAGACTTGTGGTTAATGGAATCAAGATCTACTTTCTCTCTCTAGTTCTTGATAATATTGAGTAATTGCTTGATTGTTTGGGATTTTATTGATTAACAGTTGGTATCAGAGTTGAACCAAACTTTTCAGAAATGATTTGATCAAAGTTTAAATTGAAATCTGAAGTTTTTAGATTGAAATTTGAGATTTTCTGAAATTTTTTCAAGAACTCGTGTTTTTCACTGTTCATCTGAATTTTGGTGGAAAAATCATTTTTGGTGCAAGAAAATGGAATTGTTGGATTCGATTTTAGTTTAGGATTGATTCTTGTATTGATTTCATCTCATAATTCGAACTAAATCGATGTCAATTTTTGATTTTTGAACTTTCTTGAAATATCGAGTTCCACCTCTGTTCTTGATCGATTTGTGTGAATTGTTGTTTTTAATCGATTTTTGATAGTAAATTTGTGTTTTGTTGTGTTTTTCGATGTTTCTGATAAATTTTTGAGATCAAATTTGCAGATTTGGATCGATTTGAGATTGAAAGAGCCAAGAACTCGATTTGCGCGAGTTCATATCGGTTTGCGCGAGTTCATCTGGTTTGCGCTAGATTCATCGAGTGCCATCTTCGTCATCACGAGAAGTTCAGACTTTGCTCTTAGTATTCATCACGCAAACTTTAGTTTGCGTCTCCTTCTGTTCACGTGAAGTGAACTTTGTGCATCCTGTAGCTCACGCAAAGCTACTTTGCGTCTTGCACTAATAACACAAAGTATAGTTTGCGTATCTAACCATTCACGCAAAGCAAAGTTTGCGCAATCATCGACTCACGCAAAGCCTCTCACGCAAAGTCACATTTGCGTTTTCCTTTGCTCGTGAAAAGTTCACTTTGCGTCTCAAGTTTATCACGCAAAGCTCAGTTTGCGTCTTCTTCGGCTCACACAAACCTCATCTTGCGTCACACTTGGCTCGCGCAAAGCTCTCTTTGCATCACACGCTGATCACGAGAAGCTACCTTTGCGTCATACACAGTTCACGCAAAACTCGACTTTGTGTCATATCAAGTGTTGTTTTAAATTTTGTGCTCCATTTCAATTTGATCTGATTTTTGATTTTCTGATATACAGTTTGGAACGATCATTCTTATCAAGCTGTTTTCTTATTAAAAATGTCAATTTTGTACAAGTCTGAGATATCTGATATTGAAGCTGAACGAAATGATCTGAAAATAAAAAATTCAGAATATCTCAAAAGGATTCAGGAGTTGCAACTTAAATTGTTCAATTGTGTTAAAACTCCTGAATGTATAAAGTGTACTAATAATATTTCTAAATTTTCAGGTATCGTCTATGAAAAGGAGAAAGAGATAAAAGAGAAAGAGAGAGAGATTATAAATCTTCAAAGCCAACTGAAGACAACTGAACAGAAATCACCTGAGCTAAAAGCAGAATCAGTTGAGCTTCAAAACATGTTGAAGGATTTCGAAGATAATATATTTGTCTTGAAAAGTTCAAATGTTGATCTTCAAAAGAGGATATCTGCCTTGTTATTAGAGAATGCTGAAAATAAATCTATTTTTGAAAATGAAAAGAAAAATTTTTCAAAGAAGTTTTCAGATTTTTCTAAAAAGTGTTTTGAAGAGAAGAAGTCAGTTGATCTTAAATGCATAAAACTTTCTCAACAAATTTCCGATTTTGAGAAAGTGCTTATTTTGGAAAGAGATAAATTTGCTACAGAAAAGAAGACCATAGAACAGAAGAGTGTGGGATTCTTCAAAGAACTATCTGGCCAGAGAAATGATTCATAGAAAGGATTTGAAGAAGAACGATCCATCTTTGAGTCTGAAATAAAAAATCTGACTTCAAAGTTATCTGAACTATCTGCTATTGCGCTGAAAGAGCAGAAGACGAAGTCTGAGTTCTCGAAGAAAATTGACCAGCTTGTGAAAGAAAGAGATAAATTTGCTTCAAAGATCAAAGAGCTTGAGAAATCTTCCTCAAGATCAACTCAGAAATCTGTCTCTTCACAAAGGTCAGTTAAATCTTTTGATCAGATTCGTCAAACTAACATTTTCTATGATGGATATGTAGATGGTTTAGGTATATCTCCAAGAAGAAGAAGTTACAAGAAAGAGAAACTGGCCTGGGTGAAGAAATCTGTCAAAGATGACAAGAAAGATGAGTTGAAAGGAAACACATCATGTGTACATGTACACAAAGCAAAGAAGAACAAAGAGCATAAAGGTAAAACTGACCTTATATACTCAAGAGATCAATTATTCAGGTTTTCAGGTAATAAATTTTATTGTTCTTACTGCTGTACACATGATCATATCCACAAGACCAGTGATCATTTCTGGTATGGTTCTTACTCTATAACCCCTACACGAACTGCAACTAACATTTCTGGACCCAAATACCAGTGGGTACCAAAGAAGAAAATTGATTATGTGTTGCAGGCACCTCAAGTCAAGGGGGAGTCAGAGAATTATGGCTTTTGAACACATCAGTTCAAAACCCGGACTTCAATGTCAAGATTATGGCTCTTGAATAACACAGTTTAAGACCCACACCTCAATGTCAAGATTATGGCTGTAAGTACACAGCTTAGGTCCCGTTCTTCAACGGAGTTTGACTTCTAAACACCACAGTTTAGGACTCGTACCTCAGCGATCAAAAAGACCTTACTCCTGTATTTTTGCATCCGATGGATATGATGGTCTACATCCCAAGAGAATTGATCTGATCTCTATCCTGTACTTTTTCACTGATAGATTTTTCTGATATGATGGTCTACAATTCAAAAGGGAGTGTCTGATCTCTATCCTGTTTTAACTGACATATTTCAGATGCCTAATTTAAGGGGGAGTAAAGGTGATGACTTCTGATTAATTCAGATCAGAACTCATACTTTAATCTGTTTTACTGCTTTCTATCCTTTTATTTTTGAATAAATAATGTGAATACAGTGGCTTCTGATCACATAACAGATCTGGACCCGTTCTTCAATGTTCAGACGTGGATACTTTGCTAATATCCAGGGGAGCTTACATGACATAACTCATTATATCATGTTTTGAGGGGGAGCTTAAAAAGGTAAATATCTTCTAATCTAGATCTCTGATTGTTTGAAAGAAGAACAACTTTCAAGCATGAAAAACAATTTCTTAAATGTTCAAACCACTTCTTATTCTTAAAAGATTTCATGAATTCAGAAGTGAGCTTTTAAATGTTTTTCAAATTTTGAGCTTAATGATTAACTGACCGTGTGTTTCTAAAGGTTAATACTTGTGTATTATTTTTTCCATATACTGTCAAGTATTCATACACACCGGTTCAATACTTTATCAATTTGTTATTACCATGTCTCATATCGAAACAATTTTTCGATGGTAATACCCCCATTTGAAATTCAAAGTTGTTGAGCATCATTCATCTTTTCATATTTGTGCTTTCATTGATAAATTGTTTATATTCGTTCATATAAACAAATTTCCAATTCTTTGATACCCTAACCATTTGATTTGATCTGATTGATTCATTGTCAGATTCTCAAAACAATTCTCTTGCATTCATTTCATTCATTCAATATTCTTGTTTTGAAAAATCTTCAACGTTCAATTGCTCAAATTCCATTCATATTTTTAAATGAGCATACATTCTAACACTGTTATCACACTTTGTGCTTAATTGTTTAGTTAAACTGTTGAGCAACCATTCTTCTTAGGAATAACATGGGATTCATGTGTGAGATTAAACAGAACTTCCATGGATTCACGCAACCTGTGTTTCCTACCCAGGAAGTTATCCTTGAGTGATTGAGGGGTGAGGGGTCAATATCAAAGAGTGGGGGAGATAACTCATTCGGTTGAGTTATTCTCAATGTGTGGAGCGGAAAAATGGAAATGAGAGTTTGGTTAGAAGTGAGCTTTAAATTATAAAAAGAAAGAGGATGTGAGAACAGAGTTAAAAGAATATCAGAACTCTGCACCTACCACTTTCTGAGCCGGGCAACCGCATCTACTGATTGGTTCACATTCTTTGGTGACCATCATTGAAAAAGGCAGTGAGCCCATGCCAACTCTTGCAATTACTCCACCAACCACTCGTTTCTTTCTCGAAAAAGAAATGTTTCATTTTCTTTGGGGACGCAACATATATGCTATCTAATCTTCACTCGGAAGATTTAGATATTGAAAAAGAAGGAAAGTTGCCCCACCTTCGCACCTCTTTCATGCACATTGAGTTCGTGTATTATCTGTTGCTGTCTCAACAGTTTACACATTTTGAGCCAAATGAAATACAATCATTGTGCTAAAATTCTTTCATACACAAGCACGAGCATACAGAAAATTTGTTTTTCTGTCAGAACATTCATAGATAAACCTTGTGTTTTTCAATGATTGAATGGAAGTCCTGGGGAGTCTTCATCAAACCAACTCCTTAAATTGTACATTCGTTGTGCACAGTGACTTTGTGTTACTGACAGGCATTCCTAACTGTTTCATTTGTTGATTCAGGGTTACAACTTTCATTATGTCTGAATTTGAAAATATTTGGATATATATCTTTCATGAATTGACGGCTCTCAGATCAAAGCACGCCAACTGTCAAAGGGGAGATTGTTATTTGAATACAAAGGGGTGATCAAAGTCTGTGCTGAAATTGATGAAATTTTGATGATCATGATGCTCTCAATCATCAAAAAGGGGGAGAATTTTATAAAGATCAATTTCAAGGCTATGAAGAAAATTTGTTCAAAGATAAATCAAGATGATCTGTTAAAGTTTGTTTTCTGACGACAGTCCAGAGATCAAAGAGATGAAGATACATAATCAAAGTTGTTTCAATGTTTAATGTCAAAGTTTCAAAGATGTTTCAAAAAGTTTCAAGAATTCAGTTTCACGTTCAAGGCATGTTGACTTTCAAAGCTTCAAAGTGCAAAAGACTTTCCAAGATTCTTCAAGAGCTGAAGAGTAAAGACTGTGAAAGCTTCAAAGTTGAAAGTTAAAAAGACAAAAGCTGAAGAATCAAGAGCTTAAGATCTGTATCAAATTTTTATTAAATCTTAAATACAAAGGGGGGAGATTGTTAAGTCTAAATATTGTATCCAAGATTTAATAGGAAAGTCAAAGATGTAAAAGCCAACATAGTCTTTGTGAATAAATAGTCAAAGTATGTTTAGCTTTCCTTAGTGGTTAAGTCTTGTGTACGTTGGTTGTATAAATAGGGTGTTGGCTTTGTAATCATGTAACAACGAAAGATCGAACGAACGAACTAGAGTTGTAAGAATTGTATTGTAATATTCAGACTTGTGGTTAATGGAATCAAGATCTACTTTCTCTGTCTAGTTTCTCTCTCTAGTTCTTGATAATATTGAGTAATTGCTTGATTTTTTGGGATTTTATTGATTAACACTCAGTGTGTTGAGCTGTAAAATGGAAAATGAGAGTTTGGTTAGAAGTGAACATAATGATAAAAAGAAAGAGGGTGTGAGAACAAAGTTAGAAGAATATTAGAACTCTGCACCAACTACTTTCTAATCCGGTCAACCACATTATTGTTGTTTCACAATTCTTTGGTGAACTTCATTGAAACAGGTAGTAGCCCATGCCAACTCTTGCATTAATCCCACCAACCACTCGTTTCTTTCTTAAAAGAGAAATGTTTCATTTTCTTGGGGACGCAACATATCTGCTATCTCATCTTCATTTGGAAGATATGGATATTGAAAAAGAAGGAAAGTTGCCCCACCTTCGCACTTCAATCATGCACAATGAGTCCGTGGAAAACTTGTTGTTGCCTCAACAATTTACACACCTGATCAAGCACAAGTAGCTTCAATCATTCATACACAATGCACGTACACACAATGAATATGTTTTCTTGTCATAACATTCATAGAAATTTTTTTTGTGATTTTTCGATGATTGAATGGAAGCCCTGGGGGAGTGAAAATTGAAAAGCTCATTTCCATGGTACATCTATTGTACTAAGTGGCTCTGTGCTACTTACATGCAATTCTAACTATTTCATATGTTGATTCAGGGTTACAACGTTCATTATATCTGAATTTGAAAAGATTTGGATAGATATTTTTTGGAATTGGCAGTTATTCAGATCAAAAGGAGGAGAATGTTCTTGGTATTCAAAGACAGTGTTGAAATTGAAAAGAATTTTGATTATTATGATGCTCACAATCATAAAAAAGGGGGATATATTTTGAAAGTTTCAATTTCCAAAGAGAGAAGATTTGTCAAAAGTCAGGAAGCTCGAGATAATATGATAAAGATGTTCCGAGTTGATTTGACATAGATTATTGTTCAAAGACAGTTAATAAGTCAAAGAGATGAAGATACAAACTTCAAAGATGCAAAGATCCTTAAAAGCCATAAAGTTCAAAGCTGCAAAGATTTCAAGTTCAAGATTTGATGAAATTTCATAGTCTTAGAGAATGAAACTTTTCAAAGCAAAAGTGAAAGACTTCTCAAGTTTATTTGAAGATTCTTCAAAAGTCGAATGTTTGAATATTGTCAGAGCTTCAAAGTTTAAAGTTGTCAAAGTTAAAGTTTTGAAGAATCAAGAGCTGAAGATTGTTGTAATTTTTTTTAAATCTTGAATCCAAAGGGGGAGATTGTTAGGACATTGTTGTATTCAAGATTTAGTGTAAAGTCTTTGTATCAAGGAAAGTCAAAGTAGCATAAGTCTTAGAAAGTCAAAGTGTTTAGTTTAATTGCTTTGTAATCTAGGTGGTATAAATAGGTTTTGCTTAAGCATTAAGCATAAGGATTTTGTCATTGTCAAATTTCTTGAGAAGATTCTAGTGAGAGAAAGTAAGAGATTCTAGTGAGAGAAAGCTTCATATTTCATGTAATTCAAGAATTCTTCAAAAGATCAATAAGATTCAATGTTGTTTACCTAATAGATCTGGAGTTTACAGTGCTTATGCAAAACGAAAAGGTGATTGCCTACACGACTCGTCAATTAAAAAATCAAGAGAAGAATTACCCTACACACGACATGGAACTAGCGATGGTAGTATGTACCTTGAAGATTTGGAGACATTACTTATATGGTGTTAAGTGTCAGATTTACACTGATCACAAGAGTTTCAAGCATATGTTCGATCAGAAAGAGTTAAATATGAGACATAGGAGATGATTGGAGTTGTTGAGTGACTACGACTATGAAATCCTTTACCATCCAAGTATAGCGAATGTAGTAGCCGACATGTTAAGTCATAAGGAAAGAGGGGACTCGACCAAGGTGGTTTCCTTTCGAGTTGAAGTAACATCTAACGTCCTTGATGAAATTAAGAAGTTCCATGAAAATGTGTTGTTGGAAGAAAATGTAAAAAGTGAAAGGATTGTCCGGTTAGTATCTTCGTTAGGGGTCAACTGTAACGGGTTGAGGTGCCTAGGGAACCATGTATGGGTTCCTAAGTTTGGAGACTTGCAAAAGAGCGTGTTAGAAGAAGTGCATAAGTATCGTTATTCAATACACCTGGGAAGTAATAAGATGTACCGAGACTTGAGACAGTTTTATTGGTGGCCAGGGATGAAGAAATACATCGCTCACTTCGTTGAATGGTGTTTGACGTGTTTAAGGGTCAAGGTAGAGCACCAACGACTATACGGGGAACTCCAGTCTTTAGATATACCAGTGTGGAAGGGGGATGAGATCATAATGGACTTTGTCACGGGGATTCCGTGGATACCGAAAGGTTATGACTCCATTTGGGTGATAGTGGATCGTCTCACCAAGTCAGCACACTTCCTACCGATTAATGATACGTACCTGTTGGAGAAGTTTTCGAGGTTCTATATAGATGAGATTATATCAAGGCATGGAGTACCGTTGTCTATAGTCTCGGACCGTGACAGTCGATTCACATCGTCATTTTGGAGGAGTCTTCAAAGGGAGTTGGGATCACAACTCAAGTTGAGCATTGCATACCATCCTTAAACGGATGGCCAGGGCGAAAGGACCATACAAACGTTGGAAGATATGCTTCGAGCATGCGCGATTTATTTTAAGGGCTCGTGGGAAGTTCATCTACTATTGATAGAGTTTTCATACAATAATATCTATCACGCTAGTATTCAGGCAGCACCGTTCGAAGTGTTGTATGGGCACAAGTGTAGAACACCGTTGTGTTGGAACGAAGTGGGAGAAAGGAAATTTGCAGGCCCATAAATTGTGCAAATAACCGCTGAGAAAGTCAATCAGATACGTGAGAAGATGAGAGTGGCTCAAGACCGCCAGAAGATGTATGCAAACAAAAGGAGGAAATCGATTGAATTTCAGGTGGGATATAAGGTAATGCTTAAAGTCTCGCCTTAGAAGGGCGTAACTCGTTTTGGGAAGAAATGAAAGTTGAGGCCTAAGGTATGTTGGGCATTTCACCATAATAGAATGGATCGGAGAGGTAGCCTACAAGTTGAATTTACCTGAGGAGTTACGTGGTATTCATATGACTCTTCACGTATCGAATTTGAGGAAATGTTTAGGTAAATCCGATGTGAATGTACCGTTGAGCAACATTTGTGTGGACGAGAAGTTAGGCTACGTAGAGGAACCAGTGGAGATCTTGGATCGTAAGGTTAATAAGATAAGGACCAAAGAGATTAACCTTGTAAAGGTTCAATGGCAATATCATAAGGGGCAAGAGGCAACCTGGGAGGTAGAAGCGGACATGAGGTCCAAATATCCAAGTCTATTCAATGATGTAACTCTATGGACGAAATTCTTTTGAGGGGAGGTATTGTAACAACTGGGATCTTAACAGTAAAGGAATTTGGAAGTTTAGTGGAACTCTGGTGAAAGCTTAAAGTCCAAGGACTAAATTATAAATAGTGGGAAAGGGATTATAACCCTAATACCCTTATCTTCTAATCATTTATCAACTGTGGAGGTTGAATAAGTAGTGTGTGTGTTTTTGAAGTGTGCGATTTTGGAGGAGAAATCAAGAAAGGTTGTTGGATTGGAAGAGGATTCTGCATTTATTCTCATCAAGGTAACCTCTAATACTACCTCCTATCATTGATTTCTAGTTGGAGTTCATGCTTTTTTCGGTTTTAGAGAAGGGGGTTAACCAATGGTTTGATTTTAATAGAGGATTGGATTTTTAATACGAGATAATGTCATAAAAAATTATGGCACATAACCCTATTGATTTTGAAGGATTAAATTGATTGGGTTGGGTTTTAGACTTAAACTTGGGATTCTAAATCACACAATACGCAGACAGGAAATTACATGTGTCCATGTAGGCGATATCCGAATACAGCCTAACCCAGAAGAAGTGTTGTTCGGATGGGAACCTCGAGTGGAGGGAACTCGGATGGGAAATTCTGGGTAGAGGGAACCCGGATAAGAATCCTGGGTAACAGGAACCCGGATGGGTATCCCGGGATATCCAGGTAAGGCCCAGTCTGGGCGAGTTGGAAATCCGATTGGAGCAGAACCCGTATGGATTATCTGGTACTCCTAAACCAGGACGAGGGTTTATTTGGGAACTGTTTTCCAGGAAGTGCAGGCCCTATTTCAAGAGTATTTGTCAGTTCCTTCGTGCTAAGTTCGAGGTGTTGTTTAGAGGGTATTTTAAGAGAGACCGAGAGTCGAAGTCGAGGGATGATAGAGTGACTTATCACTCTTTGGAATTTAAATCGTATGTATTTAGTCTAAGGGTCGGAAGTGTAAGCGAGAAAGGGTTAAGCAAGGATAGCAGGTGAGTCTTTCTAACCGAAATTGTTGTTGACGTATGTACTTTATCGCATGAGATGTTTATTAAACTGCTTGTTTTACTTTGTTGTGAAAGATGCTTTGTTTTGTATGCATACATTTGAGAGTTGACATGTTATGGCTTAAGTCGGGGGGGGGGGTCCTGCAAGTGCTCATACCCGAGGGTGTGTCTCGTTTATGCCAATGGGTGGGGGTGTCCCAGTTAAAGGCAGTGTGAGGCAGACACGTTGTCACAGGAGTGTGAAACCTCAGTGTGTGCCATTAACATGTGTAGTTCATGCGTTAACATTTTAAAGTTGAGAAATTGTTTATAAATTCTTATAAACCATTTCATATGTTGTTGTCGTGCGAATGATTGTTACTAGAGGGAACTCACTAGACCTCACGGTCTAACCCTCGCTTTTCAAAAACTAAACCCCTTTTCAGGAAGGCACTTGGTAGAAGGCTCTGGTAGGGACAAGGAATAGATGTGAGCATGGAGATTTGGATTAGAAGGAAGTTGTCATATTTAGCATACCAGACTTAGTTTATTATTAATCTCAGCTGTGTAATAGGTTGTTTCCACAAACCTGATTTTGTACTCATAACGTTTGAGATTTTATCTTGGGGTCGTTTGGCAAGGTATTTTATTTTGTTGTTTATGCTCGAATTGTTAAGTTGGGTTGTTACAACTAAGGTCAACCAGCTCGAGGTGAAACTTTTTAGAAGTTGTTGGGCGTATGGATACTATGCCTAAAATCCCCACACGTCAACATTAGATGAGTGACATACTTTTGTGTTCTCACCACTCTCAATGGATACGGGTCTCCCCCGTCATCGATAGGTGTTTTTCTTAGATTATGTATTATCTGTGTTCAGGGGTGGACTTAGAGTGAAAAAGGAGGGGGGAAGGGACCCCACTCAAAAAGTCAAAAATACAATTTTTTAAGGTTAAAAACAATTTTTTTAAAATTTCTACCATAGTTCCCCGCACTGATTTTTCGTATGGGACCCCATCAACTAAAAAAAGTACCTCAAAATCAATTAACAAACCAAAAAAAGCTCTCGAAATCAATCAAAAAACCGAAAAATTCCCTCGAAATCGATAAAAAGACTTTGAAATCCCTTGAAATCAACCAATAAAACTTTATAATCCCTCGAAATGGTGGAATTAAGCTAAAAATATATCGGGCGACTTTACGGTCGTTTAATCTATCTTAAAGGTGCCCCCACCAGAAAAAAAATCCTGGATCCGCCACTCTCTGTGTTTTAATGTTGTTTTGGTTTTGGAGAGTATCCATGATTTATGAATTTGGTATTTTTTAATCTTATCCATGTTTTAAATTTTTTAATAATAGTGTTTTATTCATGTTTATTTAGTTTTTGATAATTGAACCTTATTCGCATTTTGTGTGAGTATTTAGTTTTGGTCTCATGATATAAGGGTATTTTGGTTAACGATATTTCATCACGAAAAATAGTGGGTTTTGAGAGAGATGTTGTTTTTATATTTAATACATTTCTTTTGGAAGTTGTGATTTAAATAGCATCCTTTTAGTTTTGCAGTTTTATATAAATAACGAAAACTCTTGAACTCACTAGGTGTTAAGTCCAACCCTTTTTATTTGTCGGGATGTGAAGCAGGTCCTTTTTTGTAATGGTACTAGCGACACCGTGAAGAGTTGAGTGCTAGTTAGATGCACGAGGATGATTTAACTATTTGGTAATGTCTTCCGCACCTTGGAGATAGCGACAATTCTTATAACACCTGACCTTAACCTAGACTTTATGTAAAGTTTAGTTTGTCTTTTGTTGGCATTAAATCTAGATTTTTTATTCGAGGTAATTCAAGTATTGATTCATATAAAGGGATTTATCCTTTATTTGATGTATTATTGAAAATTTTAAATTAGTCGCACTTTCCAAATTTGAGAGTGTTAGAAGTTGGTATCAGAGCATAAGTTTGAGATATTTAGGTATTGATTTAGGATGCCTACACTCAAACTAGCGTTTTTCTAAGTAAATGAAAGTTAGATTGTATGATTAGTCACATTGAGATAGGACATTTCGGGGTCAATAGAGTCTCTAGAATCGAGAATCGGGATAATGGTAACAAGAATTCTCTTGTATGGTATGTTCATGGTTACACCTGGACAATGTTATTATGAATTTACAGGTACATGGGTGTACTTGAATTTCCTTTCTGTGGTGATCGATGGTGTAGATCCCAGTACAGTGCAATCACGAACAGTTATATCAATGAAGAACAATAATATAGCCACAACCTCTAGTCATATGATTAATATTCAATGAAAAGGTTTAGGTTTACAAAGATAATATCTGATCAGTAAAGGTAAACCTATTGACTAGAGAATTTTGAAATAACGAGACTTTAAACTCTCTAAAACGATAAATAAACTAAATAAGCCTTTATATACTTAGGCTTTACAAACTAATGGGCTTTATGGGCTTTGGGCCCAACTAACAAAACAACTATTAAAGAATTACATATTGAACCCTTATAAATGCTTTATACCACTTTCAACACTCAGGACTTTCAGTCCTAACAATCTCCCCCTAAAGTTGAATAAAGCATTTATCTTCTTGAAAACTTCATGCCTTGATCTTCTTTCCCTCTTGAATCTTTGAAAGACTTTGGTGTTGCATGTATTCATATCTTTCCCAGCTCCCCCTTGAATAAAGCTCTTGATCTTCATTGTTTCAACTTTGTAACCAGATTCAATGTACAATAGCCTCGACTGAATGCACTATCACGCAGCTTTCAAATGTAGAAACTCAAAACATCATATTAGCACACAAGAAAGATAATGTGCGAGTTACGTGACTTTCCACGGTGCATCTTCAGTTTAAAACAAAGAATTTGTCTTTGAACCGCGAGTTGAATAAACTTTCAGCTTAAGAACTTGTTTCAATCAGCTTGTAGAAGGAAATGACTTGAAGAAGACACCACATGATATGGGATAGAAGAAATACAATCTTTGAAATCTTCATCTTTGAATATTGAAACAACATTAAACTCATATCTTCATCTCTTTGATCTCTAGACTGTCTTCAGAAAAGCAAACTTTCATGAATCATCTTCATTCAGAAATTGAACCAATCTTGAAAAACTTGAACTTTCTTTCTTTATAACTTTGAAATTGAACTTTGTAAAATTCTCTCCCCCTTTTTGATGATTGTGAACATTATAATCATCAAAACTCTTCAATTTCAACACATTCTTTGATCTCCTCCTTTGTGATGATTTGACATTCTCCGCCCCTTGATCTGAGTATCCGTCAATTCATGAAATGTATATATCCAAATCCTTTCAAATTCAGATATAATAGGAATTGTGAACCTGAATCAACAAATGATACAGTTAGTATGCCTGTAAGTAGCACGGAGCCACTTTGTACAACGGATGTACATTGGAAAGGAGTTTTTGTGATATTCACTCCCCAGGGCTTCCATTCAATCATCGAAAAACCACAAAGGAATTTTCTATGAATGTTATGACAAGAAAACTTTTTCCTTGTGTGTACGTGCAAGTGTAGAATGATTGAAGCTACTTAGCTTTCTCAGGCTCAAAAATGTGTAAACTTTTGAGACAGCAACAGATATTACACGGACTCAATTTCCATGAAAGAGGTGCGAAGGTGGGGCAACTTTCCTTCTTTTTCAATATCTAAATCTTCCGAGTGAAGACTAGATAGCAGATATGTTGCGTCCCCAAAGAAAATGAAACATTTCTTTGTTAAGAAAGAAACGAGTGGCTGGTGGGGTAAAACAAGAGTTGGCATGGGCTTACTGCCTGTTTCAATGATGGTCACCAAAGAATGTGAACTAATCAGTAGATGTGGCTGCCCGGATCAGAAAGTGTTTGGTGCAGAGTTTTCATATTCTTTTAACTCTATTCTCACACTCTCTTTCTTTTTATCATTAAAGCTCACTTCTAACTAAACTCTCATTTACATTTTACCGCTCAGCACAATGAGAAAAATTCAACCGGATGAGTAATCTCCCCCACTCTTTGATTTATGACCCCTCACCCCTCAATCACTCTAGGATAACTTCCGGGGTAGGAAACACTGGTTTACGTGAATCCATGGAAGTTATGTTTAATCTCACACATGAATCCCATGTAAGTCCTAAAAAGAATGATTGCTCATCAGTTTAAGTTGAACAGTTAAGTACAAAATGTATGATAACATTGTCAAAATGTATGCTCATGAGATTTGAGCAATTGAACTTTGACGATTTCTCAAAACAAAGATATTGAATGAATGAAATTAAATCAAGAGAATTGTTTTGAGAATCTGACAATGTATCAATCAGATCAAATAAAATGGTTAGGGTATCAAAGAACTGGATATTTTGTTTATATGAACAAATATAAACAAGTTAGCAATGAAAGCACAAAATTGGAAATTATGATTGATGCTCAACAACATTGAATTTCAAACGGGGGTATTACCATAAAAAAATTTGGTTCGTTATGAGACATGGTAATAACAATTTCAAATGAAGTACTGAACCGGTGTGTATGAATACTTGACAATATATTGAAAAGATAATACACAAGTATTTATCTTTGGAAACACACGGTCAGTTAAACATTAATGCTCAAAATTGAAAAACATTTAAAAATCACACTTCTAAATTCATAAAATCTTTTGAGAACCAGAAATGGTTTGAACATTTCAGAAACCGTTTTTCATGTTCGAAAGTTGTTCTTCTTTCAAACAATCAGAGATCTAGATCAGAAGATATTTACCTTTAAGCTCCTCTTCAAATCATGATGTAATGATTTATACTCTGATAAGCCCCCCTAGATATTTTCAAAATATCCGTACTTCTTAACTTTGAAAAAGTCAGCTGCAAAAAAACAGTTAAAAATCCGAGTTCTGATTTGAATTAATCAGAAGTCATAATAAATTTACTTCCCCTGAAATTATGCATCAGTAGATCTAACAGTTAACAGGTACAAGATAGAGATCCACAATTCCTTCTGGAATGTAGTCCGTCATATCTCTCTAATGCATATTTCAGAATATATAAGTACTCCCCCTTGAAGGTTGATCTTCTCATTTCAGCCCGGGAGTATCTTTTCTTTAAGCATTGAAGCACGGGTCCTGATCTGTCATGTGATCAGAAGCCAAACTCCGTTGAAGTACGGGTTCTAAGCTGATTTACTTAGAAGCCTTGGTTCTCCTACTCCCCCTTGACTTGAGGTGCCTGCAACACATAATCAGTTTTCGGCTTTGGTACCCACTGGTATTTGGGTCCATGAATGTTAGTTGCAGTTCTTGTGGGAGTAATAGAATAAGAACCATACCAGTAATGATCAATGGTTTTGTGAATAGAATCATGTGTACAGCCTGATTAATTGATCTCTCGAGTAGATATGATCAGGTTTACCTTTACGTGCATTGTTCTTCTTGGCTTTGTGTGTATGTACACATGATTTCTTTCCTTTCAGCTCATCTTTCTTCTCATCTTCAACTGGTTTCTTCTTCCAGACCAGTTCCTCTTCTTTGTATCTCCTTCTTCTTTGATGTGTACCTGAACCATCTATATTTCTATTATAGAAAAGGTTAGTACAACGAATCTGATCAGAAGATTTAACTGACCTCTTGGAAGAAACAGTTTTCTGAATTGAACTTGATGCAGTCTTTTCAAGCTCTTTAATCTTTGAAACAAATCTGTCTCTCTCTTTGACAAGAAGGTCAATCTTTGTCTCACATTCAGACTTCGTTTTCTTCTCTTTAAGCACACTTTCAGATAGTTCAGATAGCTTCTCAGTAAGCTTTTTGATCTCAGCCTCAATATGCTTCTTTCTTCTTCAAATCCCTTTTCAGCATCCTTTCTTTGGCTAGATATTTCCTTAAAGAATCCAACATTCTTTTGTTCAATGGCCTTCTTTTCTTTTGCGAACTTTTCTTTTTCAAGGATGATTACTTTCTGAAAATCAGAAACTTGCTGAGAAAGTTTTATGCATTTCTGCTCAAATGCTTTCTTTTCTTCACAACTATTTCTGGAAAAATCTAAGAACTTCTTTGCAAAAGATTTCTCTTTAGTCTCAAAATCAGATTTGTGTTTAGCAAGCTGTTGCTCCAAATCAGATATTCGCTTTTGAAGATCAACATTTGCATCTTTCAGTTCAGATATCTTTTCCTCATATCTTTCAACAGAGACTGTTTGCTGAGATTTAGCTTCCAAATTAGAAATCTTTCCTTTTAGCTCAGAGTTCTTAGTTTCTAATTCTCTTCCTGTTAATAAAACCTTTGGCCCTAACACCAACCATTCAGTACAATCCCACATCTCTTTTCCTGTCATTTTGTTATAATATATTTGACCATAAATTTCATTAAAAGTGTCACGAAAAATGTCACAAGAAATACTCTTAGTCATAAAATATCGAGCTATATTATTAGCCCTCTCTCTTTTCTCCTGTTCCACATATGAAGCTTCAGTTGGAATTTGGGATTGCATCTCTCCTTCAGTCAATGATAATCTGATATAATTTCCCACCTCGTGTTCGTCCACAAAGTTCAAAAAATGAACTTTCCACTCTTCATATTCTCTTTTGAGCAGCAGCCTTGGTGGGTTCATTCCTTTTGATCGTATCGAATAGAATTAATTCGATCCGGCTTTGAAAGGCTTGACAAGAGATGAAACTTGAACGGGTTTAAACTTAAATCTTAACTGCACTGTAGCGATCGTGAGACAAACAAGATGATACAAAAACGATAAATAAACAGGACAGGACAAGGACCGGTCGAGCAAGGATCCGGTCGAACAGGGACCCGATCGAACAAGGACCCGGTATGTCCCGGTCGAAACAAGGACCAGGTCGAACAAGGACCTGGTCGGACCCGGTCTAACAGGAACCCGGTCGGACCCAGTCGACAAGGCACCGGGCGCAAATCACCGGTCAGTTGGGTACCGGTCAACTGGGTACCGGTCGAGTACCGGTCGAGTAGGGTCGAACAATGTACCGGTCGAGTCACAAAGTACCGGTCAACAAGGTATCGGTCAAGGAAAGTACAGGTCAAACAAGATATCGGTCAAGCTATGTATCGGTCAACCACTTACCGGTTGCCAAAGCGATCCGGTCGAGACAAGGTATCGGTCGAAGAAGTATCGGTCAAAGAGGTCGGTCGATATCGAACAGATAAACACAGAACTATAACAGATCAACTTAATGGCCCAATAAAATCGATGAACACAGACCGATAAACTCGATGAATTTTGGAAATCGATCGTAATCAAACCCAGAAAAACAATCGATTAAGCAAATAGTCGACACCAAATATGCATAAATCAATTATGCAGATCGATAATCAAATCAGAACAAGCGGACCGATAATAAATTGATTTTTTTCAAGAACACAGACTATCAAATCACTATTTTTCCAGAAAAGCTCATACCGATAAACAACCAGAAAAGTCAGACCGATAAAATTTCAAGACACAGATCAATTCGACTACTGTTTTTCCAGAAAAAAAATCGATTTAACTTCAGAAAACAGATTAATCAAATCTAGCAGAACAACCAATCCAGAACACAAACTATGGCAGATAAACAGATAATACGATTAAAGCAGATAGTCGGTTAAAGGGTTTTAGACAAACCTTTTTAGATCAAACCTTCAGTCTTTTTGCTCTGATACCAATTGTAGATCCCAATACAGTGCAATCACGAACAGTTATATCAATGAAGAACAATAATATAGCCACAACCTCTAGTCATATGATTAATATTCAATGAAAAGGTTTAGGTTTACAGAGATAATATCTGATCAGTAAAGGTAAACATATTGACTAGAGAATTATGAAATAACGAGACTCTAAACTCTCTAAAATGATAAATGAACTAAATAAGCCTTTATATACTTAGGCTTTACAAACTAATGAGCTTTATGGGCTTTGGGCCCAACTAACAAAACAACTATTAAAGAATTACAAATTAAACCCTTATAAATGCTTTATACCACTTTCAACACTCAGGACTTTCAGTCCTAACAGACGGGGTAATGAGTGAATTCTCAGTGAATAAATCGTTTTAGGAATTGATGTTTGTAGCATTGTCACTTTGAGTGACAGGTAAGTATGGTAATTACGTGAAGCCGACCATTGCGGGTTAGAGATATTGGTTAAGAATGAATCTTAGGCTTGTTGAATCATCATTATTTTGGGAAGAAATTGTAAGGTTAATCGACTTAGTTGTGGATTATCGACTTAAAATAATTGAGCCTTCCAATGCCAATCATGTGACTGGTAGACTTGGCGAGCATGGTTCCAAGACTGCGTCTTGACCAAATTCATGCACGATATTTTTATAAATCGCGTGAATCATTTCTTTCTTTCTTTTTTTTGTCAATTTTTTCGTACATATCATGTGACGAATTTTGGAAGAATGTTTTGAAATACACAAGCGTGTAGTCCACGTTTTGAAAATACATGAACTGTTTTATTGCATACCAAATTTTTTGGACTTTTCCTTATACTGTTTTGCTAGCATTGCAAATTATTGAAGATCATATTGTTATATAGTTTTAAGTTTGAAATTGGTAGGAATTGTTCCATTCTTACCCAAAATGCATGCACATATTGTATTACATGTTCTGAGAGGCAAGTTGATGCAAGCGAGCGTTGGGTCAAGTTTTGAAATGCATGAAGCTACTTTGTTACATACAATTGCATGCGAGCTTGTTGAGATTTTATTTCATGTCGTTTTATAACCCGGGGGTACAATTTGAAATGCATGGAGTTGTTTTATTGCGTGTGTTTGCATATGAGATTTTATTAAGAATTTTATCTTACGAGATTTTGTTTTTAGAGGTTAAGATTTTGATGGCTTTCAATTGCATAATTTTTCCCTTGAGTTTTGTACGAACGCATTCTGTTGCACATTATTTTAGTGCATAAATTGATTAACATATATGGCATGAGTAATTGTCCAATTTGACTTTTATGTTCCATATGAAAATTTTCACCGTGTATATTTTCATTGGTTGTCGTCATTATTTTAGTCAACGAAATATCATTTTGCTATTTCGTTTTCTGTGTGTGGTATATTTGACCACTTCACATGACTAGCTAGTAGTAGTAATAGTATTTTCTGGAGCATGCATAAAATTGTCATAAAAACTGTATGTTCTATAAATCTCTTCAAAGTGCAATTGGCATATTTGTTGAGTCTTACATTTGAAAACCTTAAACTTGGTAGACCCATAGATCTAAACCCCTTTCTGTAGATGGTGTTGTATGTGAGTGCTAAAAGAGTCCTTGAGAGTCAAAATTGTCAAGATGATACGTCTTGTCCTGTAAGTAGATTTTGAGGCTTCATCTTGGGTAGCTGGTGCATGTTTTAATTTAAGGCGCTATATTTCGGTGTCATTCCTATGAACTAAGTTCTAATTTCTCCCTTTACCGAGATATTCGAGTTGTGAATGATAGTGTCAGTTGGTGTCAAATATTCCTTTTGAATTGGCAGTTCATAGCTAATAGTGATTGCTCTAAGGTAGCAGTGTATTCAGTTGGTGAAAGACGTTGAGATGAAACCCTCTTTTGGCTTAGACGGTGAGAGGCATAAGTATTAGTATAAAATTACTAGTGATCTATTTGGCAATAAAACCTAGTCCTTGGAAGATGAGGACTTGAGGTTTGGTCGGTGTTTATAAGACTTTCAGAATTAGAATGTGGTACTCTTTAGTGAGTACCCATGATCATCTGTGCGATTACTTGACTCTTCCAAGTTATACCAGGGATTTAGGGGAGGGAATAATAACCTTGGTGTGGTAAAAGTTCTTGATGATTAGGATTTATTTTTGGATGATCTTAATTGGTAAGGATTAGTGTTTAATTAATCTTTACTTAGTTGTATCATTGAAGTGTATGGAAGAGTATTGCTAGTGAAAGTGGCAACCGATAGCTAGGTTGTGCTTCGCGAGAAATTCATGTTGATCCATAGAAATCCTAAAGAAAGAATTTTTAGATTAAGATATTGATTATTGTTATATCGCAATTTTGATTGTTTGGACCAAATAGATGAAAAGAACATGTGAATTGATCTCGAGTCGAAGTGGAATTAGTCCTAGTCGAGTTCTGTTCCTATTCCAAAATAGTGGGGTAATATTGAGGCCAGACGACTATTACCTACGGACTCTGAATCTGAAGAATTAAGAGCCAAACGTTTGTAGTTTGTGAGGCTTTGTAGTTTACAGATTTTAGCGAAGACTGAAATTTTAGTTGATGCTCGTAGAATCGCCTACATTAAGTGTTTTAGTCGCGAGTTTAAGTTTGACGCTTTCAAAATTTTGTGAGAAATTATCCTAAGAGGTTCTTTCTAGAAGATAAATACATTGATATCGTTACAGTTCTTGGAAGTGGAAGCTTAGAGGATTTGGGATACATCATTCAACTTTGATTCTTGCCAAAGTTATTGATTTAAGTTGTGAAAAGTAGGACAATTGGTGATTGTTTTCCCTTTAAGAGTTGTTATCAATCGTTGAGAATTAAGATTTTGTTTATAGAGGTGTGATCTTATGGTGTGGGACTTGGGAGTACACCTTGTGCCCGATTAAACTCATGGGTAGATCGATGTTTCGTTTAAGTTCTAAACGTGTTTTCAGGATAGATCGATAAATTGTCCATTGCAGAAATAAGCTTTCTATCCAGTAATGTTTAGTCTTTGTTTTCCTAGAGCACCTTTTGAGAGGAAAAGGGGGTATGATGCCCTACCAAAGTTTGAAGGACCGAAATTAGCCATTCTAGAAAAGGGTCGGGTCCAAGTTGAATTGTGAATCTCTTTATGTCATGGCAGGATAAGTAGGAGAGTAGACTATGTTGGAAATCCTCTTCACGTTCTCTGTTGAATATTGAGGAGCGACTCCAAGATATCTGAATTGAGTTTATATTTTGAGGACATAATCATCTTTAAGGTATGGAGGATTGTAACTCCCGTTATTTTCTTTTTGTAATTTTTGAATTCAAGTGTTACATTAAATTCAAGACAAAATACAGGAAATTCGTTCTCATTTATAAATATATGGTCTTAGGTAATTTCGGGTCAAATCCGTACCGAAAACGGGTGAATTTGGGAAATTCTGGTGGTCCGAGCGACTTCCCAGATGGCTTAAGTCGCTGGAAAAGTATCCCAAGCTACTAGAGAAGTGGTACGGATCGTACATCTCGAGAGAAGTAAGCAGTGGTCGGGGCATCCTTTGGGGCGACTTAAGTCGCATGCCAAAGACACCCGGATTTGAGTGTGAGGCGCCTGAGGAGACCGAGAGATAGGGGTCGAGTGACTTAAGGTCGGGCTATCTAGCCCACGCTAAAAGCAGCACCAAGCGCCCAAGGCCCCTCCAACCCATATTTACTTGGTTTGGCCTCCATTTTTCACACAAAATATCTCTCCTCCATCTCTCTCAACATTATAGTATTTTTGAAGTGAAAGTTCGGATTTTGATGTTTTTTGGTAGTTTTAGCTTGTAGGTTTGAGGATCCAAGAAGTGGAAGGTAAGATCTAAGTTTTCACCTTCTAAACCTAGGGTTTGTCCCTTGTGCACCTACAACCTCTAACTTCTCATTTATGGTATATTTATGGTAGTTGGGAGTAGAGGAAGCATGTTTGGGAGTCTCACACCTAAGATTGGGAGTTTGGCTTAAAGGTCTCAACCCTTCACCAAAGGAAACTCATGTTTTGAGGGTAAAACCTAGATTTAGCCTAAATCTATCAAGGTGAGTTCAAGTTGAATTGTGAAAACTATGTACATGCAAAAAATGTCCATTTTGAAGTATTTATGTGTTTTACTTAATAATTATCATATGTTGGATTATTTGATGAGTTTTGCCTATTTGGTATATTTGACTTTATAAATCCTGTGAAATACCCACATTTGGGATTTTTGGACATTTTGATGAATAAATCCTAAGTGTATGTACTTTAAATGATTTATCTTATAACTGGAGATTATTTGGTGATTATGCACTTTTTGTGTGTGTGGTTAGGAAATATGCATATGCTCGTGTTATGGGAGATTTTGGGAATATAAATGGGTTGGCTTTAATTAGAAAATGATTTGTCCCAAATAACGATGGGTTTTGAGTTAATCATGTCTTTAGAGCATGTATTTGCATAAACGTCGGTTAGATACGTTTTTTTATGACTTTTATTGCATAATCAATTGAATTGTTGAGCTTTTGCCTAAGTTTTGACTATGATGAGTCTTGGGGGACATTTGTCCGGTTTTAATTGCTTAATGTGGAACTTTGGGTATGATTTGCATTTATTGCATCCCCCATTTGAGAATTACATGTTTTGAATGTGTTTGTCATTCATTTGAAGTCATGTAATTTAGACTGCAACGCATTGGATACATAGGCATGTGAGTCAGTCTTGTGATGGTGGTTATGTCGGTACTAGTGTGGGTTAGACTCTGAGACTCTTGTTTTGAGTTTGTGGTTGGAATGATTCTTCAAGTAGGAACGAGTAGGCACTAGGAGGGTTGAGTCTTCAAGTAGGCACTAGGAACAATGGTTTTGAGAAAGATTATGTTTTTATATTTAATACATTTCTTTTGGAAGTTGTGATTTAAATAGCATCCTTTTAGTTTTATTGTTTTATATAAATAATGTAACTCTTGAACTCACTAGACGTTAAGTCTAACCCTTTTTATTTGTCGGTATGTTGATTAAGTCCTTATTGGGAATGGTACTACCGACATCGTGAAGAGTTGTGTGCTAGTTAGATACACAAGGATGATTTAGTTGTTCGGTGATATCTTCCGCGCCTTGGAGATAATGACAGTTCTTGGGTTTTAGTAACACCCGAACTTAACCTAGAGTTTATGTAAAGTTTAGTTTATCTTTTGTTGGCATTAAATCTAGATTTGTTATTCGTGGTAATTCAAATATTGATTCATATAAAGGATTTATCCTTTATTTGATGTATTATTGGAAATTTAAATTAATAGTTCTTTCCAAATTTGAGGGTGTTACAAAAAGCGTAAAAAAAAAACTTGTTAAAATGTTTAAAAACGTGGTATAAACTTATTGTAGCAATTTTAGATATCACATTTTATAGTTTGGTCCTACAAACTTAAATCATATAAAATATGCTATTGGGACGCTTAAACATTTCAAGCGTCTTATAAACCCAATTTTGTTGTAATGTTTTTCCCAAAAAAAAAATTAAGCAATTATTGACTCTATCAAATCCTAAACGCTAATTTTTTAACATACTTAAAAGTCTGACTTTGCAAAGTTAAACTTTTTCACTATAAAGTTTAAATCCAAATTCTTAGAACCCTATTACATTAATAGCAAGATCATGGTCATTCGATTACAAGAAAACCATCAAGTGTTGATTTTATAATAGTTCACGTTTTATGAGACAATAAGAGAACTTAGGTTGAAGTGATTACCCACAACCCTAATTATATCATGTTAGAATTACACATCACGTTAGATCCAGATTGGATATAGTTTAATTGCATTAATTAAACTAAGTTTTGTGTGAGGGAGATGGCAAGTTATAGTAGAACTCGTGAACCCTCATAAAGCAGGGCAAATCGGGTAGTGCGCACCCTCGGGGTAAAGCTCATGAATTCGTATGGGCAAAGATCACAAAGAGGGTGGGGACTTGTACGAGATTAGGAATCGCGTAGCAGATCACATACAACCAGGGCATGTGTGAGCTCGTGTGCAAGCTGCGACAAACATGAATCAAAAATTCAATTTTTCTGAATGAAACATTTGTTACAACATAAGAAGTTATCTTAGAATTTGTTGAACTAGAATCTCAATTTGACACCTTTTTCCGGCCAAATACCTTATTAGGTTAGGGTCCCTTACAATATCTAATTGTGGGTATGAAAGTGATTATGCGGTAATCAAAGTACCCTTTCCCGATTGTCTCTCTGAAGCAGTTGGGAGAAACGATGAAATCCACTTTTTCTTTATCATTGCTATTTTTTTTATTTTTAATACCTAGTATAGTACAATTTCGTATTTCGAGGTGAAACGCCTAGAAAAAATAAAAAATCGTGGCTGGGAAGGTTATAGTTGCCAATACCATTGGAATTTTTAGTTTATATATTGGAAAAATCCGTTTTAACATGTCAAAACTTTTTGTACTTAATTTGAATTAATTACCGTGGATGAATATTTTTCGTAGTTAAATCTTCATCATGAAATAGGTTAAATCGTGTTTCTAGTATGGGATAAAAAGTGATTTTATTTTTTCACTCTTCACCCTGAAATTTCTTAGATCTATTATCATTAAAAGTGAGAGATGATACAAATGTCAATTTTGATTTTATTCAAATTACATTTTACACTTTTTTTGTTTTGAAAACTGACAAGTTGTTCCTTTTGTACGACCAATATTGTGTGACTTTTAGATATATGATTGAGTGTAAATAGAATATTATTATAAGTCGTTGAAGCTTGAAGATCGATCTTGAAAATGTATCATTATGACTTTCGGAATTCAAGTGATCAAATTAATAATGACATTAAAAGTTTGTTGGTATTTATTACAATTTTATTTAAAATAATAATGGTCCATGTTTGACGTATATTTCAGCCTTACATTTTCAATCATTGTATCTCGTCTCACTTGCTAAATATTAATTATATATATTTTAAAAAATTTGAAAATTTATTACATTTTAAAAAGTCCGATATTGTTATAGCATCTTCAAAAGACTCTTTAAACTAAAGAACATGAGGATTTTGAATAATTTTCGTTGATTTTGGATATGATCTACCCGATTCCACAAAACTTTCTTCAAAACAGAGATTGATGATTCAAACTCTCTCGGTGATTTGACGATGATCCTTATACTTAGTGAAAATTACTTAGGACTATTTATTTATTTGTTTCAGTTTCAGCGATCAACATCGAGTATGTTCAGTGTTCGCTGAACATGCATTGTAACAGTTAGCCTAAGTGATCCCCGAAGACAAAGCCTCACACTGAAAGAAACCTTCAGCGATGTCGAAGATATAGTTGAAGATAGAGACAGTCTACTCATGATCAAAAACGACATTTAATGAAACCATGAATTGTCTACAAGGTGTGAAAATCTAACCAAGACTCAACGATAGCTGAAAAGCATCTCAACGATTCAAGCCATCACTGATCAATGAGTCTTTCTCTACAAGATTTGATTTTGTCTCATCCTCTTGCACAAACAGACGAAGGTACAATAGTACGATTGCTTTTCTGTCGACAATCGTGCTTACCAACTATTTGCTCCTACTGTGCACATGCAGCTAAAAGTATGTCAAAGTAAAAAGACAAGGACATGCATCCACTCATCTGATGACACGTGGATTGTACCCTCTAACTTGCATTTAATGCAATGGGTGTAAAGAGGAGAGAAGACTCCTCTTCTTTGCTAAGCTTTCTATTCTGCTTCTAACTCTCTTCTCTCTTGTTCTTACTTTCTTTGTGCAAGAAACTTCGTGATTCTCATAGATTGTTTAAAATAGGTTTACCTCTTCTATTTATGCAACAATCTGTAAATTCTGTTTTGATATATCAATAATCATAAACGAGTTTTAAAAGTAAAAATTGTGTGTTTGTATTCAACCCCTCTATAAATTGTGATCTCTTGTAGAACCCCTTTGGGACCAAAAGTGGTATTAGAGCGATATTTATTATTAAACTCTTGAAAATCTCTTCCTTGTTGTTCCTACAATGGCTTTAAACATAAACACAAATTACTTTGATAATGGGTCTCTTGCAAAACCACCACGATTCAGCAGAGATAGTTTTGCTCTCTGGAAAAATCGCATGACTCTCTTTGAGGAAGGTATAGATCCCTATATTCCTCACAACGTCGAAAATGGACCCTATATTCCATTTGTCCTCGCTGCTATTGTTCCTGCTACTGCCATTACTGAAGCTAATCCTGAAAAATAGGTAGCAAAGAGAGTCCATCAACAGAATGATGAAGACAAGAAAAAGGTGTCTATTGATGCGAAGGCAAGAACTATCATTACAATGGCACTTCTTGATGAGTATATCATTCTGTTATGAACCTCAAAACTTCTAAAGCCATATGAGACACACTTTGTGTTGAATATGAAGGTACTACTGAAATACAAGAAACCAGAAAGATAGGTAAGACAGTATGAGATGTTCATATGTGGCAAAATTGAATCTCTGTCTAAGGTACATCAACACTTTAATTTCTTACTGGTCTCTAGGAAATGTATCCCTATTTTTCAATAAAGGAATAACATACAAGTATACATGCCAAACCAGTATCACTTTGAAAACAAGTAATAAAGTGGTACTAAGTACTGAATATCGATCCCACAGAGACAAATAAAGCAAACAATTAATGCAAGTCAACTTAAAAGATGATTTCAATGAGAGAATTAGAAGGAATGATCTTTGAGTGGGTTAACAACTTTGAAATTGATTTATAACAGTAAAAGAAATGAATGGGTGTAAGTTCAGGCTGGAGTTTAGCTACAGTGTGTTTAGGTAGATTACTACAACATGAAGCTGTACCATTGGTTCTCAACCTTACTACTGAATCGATCAGTCCTCTTTCAAGGTTCAGATGAGACTATGTACTAGCAGTACCATGCATTCGGGTAACCCAACCAATGTCGTGCAAATCTTACTGTTCTTTTCATATAGTTCACAATCCGTTAGAATTGATACAGTCCATCATAACCACTACAACACTTTAGTATTCTAAAATTTACATTGGCTTGCATTCAAGTCCAACTCATCTAAGTAGAACAACATTCGTCACTTTGTCAAGAAATACTTAGATGAAACTTAGAAACAAGGGGTGAATAATAAGGTGGATAGCCAATAGCGAAAGCAATCTTCCACTACCACAAAGGCCTTTATCTCCCAACCTTTACTTACACCCAAGCTAGGGGTATTAGCCCATCATCACTTTAGAATAAATACAAGACATAATATTAAATTCAAAATGTATAGACATGAACAATAAAGTACCAAAATATTTTTAGATTAAAGCTAGTAATAGGTGACAATAGTTACTAAATAGTTAGAAGAACTACTTAGTTGTTTCCCTTGTCAAAGAAACTACAAAAACAACAAGTAAAGTAAAGATTAAAGCTAAAATTAACTTGCAAGAGCAAGCTAAATTGTGTCTAAGACCTGGAAATAAAGCCCCTATTTATAATAGGGGAAAAGCATCTAATGTCAAATAACAAGGTACAAAGATTCTTTTGTCCAATGGGTATTACCCAAAATATAAAGACTTTACAAGATGCCTTCCTTAACAAGACTACTAATATGATGATATTCTCTAAAAGATGCATCCAGTTCCAGCTTGCAAAACGGGTCCAGGTGGTAGCAAAATGATTCCACAACAAAAATTTTATGAAGTGACGTCTTGTACTTGCTGAAACTGCAAACATGTTGTAGCCTCCTGCTGCAGCAAACCAAATTGTTACATTTTTATCAAAATCAACACAAATAGGGTACATTCCTCTTACTTAGCTCCAAACTACAATAAAGGATAAAAACAGACTAAAAGACTCAAATTTGGTGATTGGGAGACTAAAATAAGAGCAAATATAAAAATAATAAGTGCTTAGAACATGATAAGCTATGCACCTATCACATTCCACACTTGAACTGTTGTTTGTCCCCAAGCAACGCAAAAGACAAATACAAAGACTCAATTTGGAGTGTGAAAAATAAAATAAAATGTGATAGGGGTCAGTGAACAAAACATCGAACATTTGACATAGCCTTTTATAAATCAAAGTTTATTCAACTTCCAAAATGTACCACCATATGCCAAGGCAGATGCTCCTATTGCCAGGCAAAATAAATTTTGGACTAAGGATCATTAAGACTTTTTGGGTTTGGAAGTTCAGGGTTTCTCTCAATTTCTCTCACCTTCCTTGCATTCTGTGCCCATGCGATAGGAGATGTTGCAGCATATACCTTCTACCAGATTTTTGAAAATTTTAAGGTTGGCCTAAAAAGTTTGATTGGGCCTTTTGTACCAATATCGAAGAGGGAAATGGTACATGATTGAGCCATGGGTGCCAATATCAAGAGGGTTTGATTGAGCCTATGATGCCAATATCACAATGGTGTTTCTCTTTTTATTAGACCAGATAAAAAGACTATGTCCTTTATATCTATTCTGTTTGGACACAGACCACACAAACCCTCTCTATACTTGAAAGAAACAATGACCCCATTGGTATTAGAGGAACATGTTAGGCATTATGGTCTAGGGGTGCAAGGGTAGGTGGTTGCTAGGCTTAGTGTATGAGAAAATTTGCCTAAATCATTTCATAAAGTCCAAAATTGTTGCCTAGTTGCTTCCCAGGTGGTCGTGGCTTGGTTCTAGTATGTACAAATGAAAGTGAACATGCAACACTTGAATTATTTGCGATATGCCATATTTGACTAACTATCCTACAATCTCTCACAATAAATAAAAAAATTTCCCAAACTCATGTGGACTAAAAAAATTGGAAAACAATAAAATAAAATCTAAAATTGAGCTAAGGAACATAAATGGACCTGCCTACTCAAGAGGAGTTGGTACTGTAGCAGTCTTCTCCAGCAGCCTTTCATCACTCTCCAGCAGCTCCTGTGGGTACATAGGCAGTTCAGTAGCAGCTTTCATGTGTTGATCCTCCCATACACTCATCATCACATCCTCCTTCATTTTTTCCCATTACCTATGTAAGGAAAGCTCTCTCCTAATATTTTCTAACTCTCTCTTCTGTCTGTTGATCCTTCTTCCTAACACCAACTCTCTCTCTCTCTTCAAAGTCTACCATGAGATCATCCTTTTGGTGTTCAGCTTCTCTTCCCAAAAACATTCTTGATCCTCCAGTTTGGCAATCAACTTCATCTGGTTCTCCTCCATCATCTTTACAAGTATCGCAACAGCAGTGGTGTCCACGGTACTGGAACTGGGTTCATATGCTATAGTAGATGTTGTAGCATAGCCTCTAGTGGCTCTCTTTATGAAGTTGACTTCCTGACCTTTCTTCTTATCTTAATTCCTCATAATCCTTTCAATGGCAATAGTGTCCATTGCAGTATTCTTGGTCACCAGTTCATCATCCTCCATCTCATCTACTCTAGCTTTCATCATTAGGGTGTGGATTAAGGCACGATGCCATAACCCACCCCTTGGTTTTTCTGCACAAGACTTTATACTCTTGTGGATGACCTGGCCTACATCAAATGGTTTCCTCTCCATGATTGAATATATTAGGACATACCTTTCAAATACCACACTTGTGTCATGGGAAGTGGGCAGAATGGTGTGCCTAACAAAGTGGAACCATACATTTTCCTGGGCTTTAGGTAGTGTGTATCCAAGACTCTACCTCCTTCCTTCAGATCTTTCCAATCAGTCCCAGGCTTGGCTATCACTTCCAACATTCTCTTAGCATCAGTAGTAGATGCTCTCCTCGTCATCTTCCTGTACACAGAATCTGCAGGGGGTGAGTTTAAACAAAGCATTGATTTTCTTGGCAGAGAAGGATACCTTCTTGCCCCTTACTGTGACCTCTTCTTCTTTGAAAACAACAACTTCTGCAAAGAATTCCCTCACCCAATCAATGTTGTGGGTGGTAGGGACTTTGCATAATTCCTCCTATCCCAAGCCTTCAATAACTTCCATAATGAATGGGGTGGTCTCAATAGCTCTTGGATTAAATCCCTTGTCCAAATGGCCTTGCTTGTTCTGAAATTGCTCATACCTGTCCTCAGCATTCAAACTGCTAAATGGTTTACCAAACCTGCCAGTAGGTAACTGATCCAACTCCTCCTCTTCAATATGCTCCTATTTTTCTAGAATCTCTTCCTCAGCCAACTCCTCTTCTTGCTCTTCTTCTCTGTCCAAGTCTCTAGAAGAGGTTGCCATGGCTTTGGCAGCCCTAGTGGTTCTTCTTGTGGATCTCTCTGTATGCTTCTCTACCCTCTTTCTCTTCTTATCTCCCTTCTTGTTCTTCTTTTTCTTTTGCACCACGGCCTCCTCCACATGCTCTTGTTCTTCCATGTTCTCATCAACATCGTTGGCATTGAATTCTTCTTCTACATCATTGGTTTTATTCATAGTGCATGTTGGTCCCGAAGGTGTTTAACAAGTTTGTAGAAGGGGGGGGGGGTTGAATACAAACACTGAATTTTAATGTTTAATAAATTGTTTATTGATAAATCAAATTACAATTTACAAGAATTCGAGAATGGGGATTAGGAGAGTATAGAAATCAAGGGTTTCTATATTTTTTGAAAGATGAAGGCTTAGGGCAACTCTTAGATGGAGTTGAAATCTTTCTATTTATACCCGATGCATTAAATGCATGGCAGAGCACTTTACACGTGTCCTTCATTGATTGGATGCATGGGTGTGTTTTTAGGAGACATGCTTTCGGCCGTATGATGAATAGTGTAGTTATCAGAGTTTTTGTACGAATTGCTGCAGAGGTATGTCTGTTTCTGACAATCGTACAATGTGTGAAAGGGTAAGACAAAAGAGACTTGAGGCATAAGCTAAGTGATCGTCAATCGCTGAATATCTCTTCCTTCAGAGATATAAAGAAGTTCAGCTATCGCTGAAGCTTTTCCTCAGGTTTCTTGGCGTGTGTAGACTTGTCTTGGCTTCGCTGATATCTGCATCAGATCATGAGTAGACTTGTCTTTGTTCAGCAGCTTTGTCTTCGATTCAGCTGTGAACATCTTTTGTCGCGAAACTTGTCTTCAGGGATTATGTCTAACTATTTACATGAGAAATCATCAGCGATACTGAACATACTCAGTATTTGATCGCTGATAGTGAAACACTTATACATATGAATGTTTACAAGAAAGATCATCAGTGATAATTGAACAGACTCGGTATGATCGCTGATGATGAAACACTTATACATAATGTTAAACGTAATTTTCACTAAGTATAGAAAATGATCATTATCAAATCACTGAGAGAGTATGGATCAACAGTGCCTTCAACAACCTCCTCTTCTCCATGGTTGTCATCCTGTCCCCTTACATCAGAGATGGTGTTTTCTGAGGTATTAAGAAGGTCATCAAACACCTCATCTCTGAATACATTGTGGGGTCTTGGTGGTGAAGGGGGTACAGTAGTTGTCACAACATCATGCTGAGACACATGGATGTCCATAATGAATCCAATGGGTGCATTTGTGCCCAACACATAGGTATCAAGCATAGAAACAGGGGATTGGTTTGTAGGTACTATTTGTATGGTGGTATTTGTAGTGAATGGTTGGTTTTGGGATTGTTGGGAAGGTAATAGGTTTATATCAAACCCATCACAGTGACTGTTGATGGTTTTTCGGGGTTTTGAGCATCATGCAAAATAGAGGAATCCTCCTCTTGGTTCACAGGGGTGTTTGGGTTGGTTATGTTCAAATCTAATAGCCTCCATGTGGTTTTGTCCAAATTATAGACATCACCATGAGAAGAAAGATTGGTCGTGGGTTCAATCTCAGTGGGTTTAGAGACAGAGGGTGGTTCTGGAGTGTCTTTAGAAGTAGAAGAAGAGTGGGTAGCCATGGTCTTACTTTTTCCCTTCCCCTGTATCTCCTTTTTCTTCGGTTTAGAGGTTGCCGCCACCGTGGATTCCGGTAATCGGATGACAATACCCTTCTCCTTCTTTTCTCCTGTTTTTGGCTTCACAACATCAGAGGATCATTTTTTCCTTCTGTTGTAGGTGACAACCCTCTCTTTGCTTGGGGTTTCGGCCTTCTTCTTGCTTTCTTCAATTGCCATTATCGGAGGGGGTAAAACTCGATGGTGTATGGAGTGTCAATGTGTCTGTCCCAATAATGTTCAATATATCAATATGAACACAATCAACTCAATTCAATTAGCCATATTATTGATCTTGAATTCAACATTATACAATCTGTATATTTATCTCTTTCTCACAATATTTCTCTCTCTATGATACTCCAATATAAGCACTTCTGATGATTCTACAAACAGAAAAAGTATTTATACTAAGGAACATACAAAGACAAACTAAACTAACAACTAACAAATACTTTGACTTTGCTTGAATTCTTGACTTTCCTCTTTTAGAAGCTTTGACTTTGAAGTCTTTGACTTGAACTTTATCTTTCATGATCTTGAAGACAACAATTATGCTCTAACAATCTCCCCTTTAGATCCAAGATCATCTCCAAAAGATAAGCATTTTATCTCCCCTTTTGGATTCAAAAAGAAATTTTCCACTATCAAACAATCTTCCCCTAGTAAATAATCTTCAATCAAATCAATCTCCCCATTTATAGACATATACTAGAAATCTCCCTTTTTGTATAAACAAGCAGAGATCTTTCTTCAAATAGATTTCAGCAACAAAGAACAATCTCTTCAAAACATTTTAACAATCTCCACTATCTTTGGAATATCTTCAGATTTTCAACAATCTCCCCCAAAGTCTGTGATTATCCTCTTCAAGAACTTTAACAATCTCCCCAAGGTTTATAATAACCTCTTACAGTATTTAGAAAAGAAATTATCTCTTGATTTAGCTCACTTTGCTTTAGCAAATCATCTTCAAAGAAAATTTTCAGAATTCTTTGACAAATCTTCAAAAACTGCTTTTCACATTCTTGATCTTCTTCCCCATAACATTTCTTGCTATCATCTCCCCCCTTTTTGATGAATGTGAGCTTTAACATCATTAAAACTTTTGTAAGAAATGTTATCTTTCAAATTCTGAGCATCCATCAATTCATAAATAATTCAGAATCTTTTCAAATTCCGAGTTGAGTGTAACCATGAATCAACAAATGAATCAGTTAAAAATGCTTGTAAGTAGCACGAAGCCACTTAGTACAACGAATGTACTGTACAAGGAGTTTTAGTGATGTTCACTTCCCAGGTCTTCCATTCAATCATCGAAAAACACAAGGTAATTCTATGAACGTTTCGACAGAAAAACAAATTTTCTGTGTGTACGTGATTGTGTATGAAAGAATTTAGGCATTTTGTGCTTTATTAGGCTCAAATTGTGTAAATTGTTGATACAACAACAATATTCCATAGACTCAATGTACATGATCGAAGGTAGGGCAACTTTCCTTCTTTTTCAATATACAAATCTTCCGAGTGAATATCAGATAGATAATATGTTGCGTTCCCATTAAAAACTGAAACATCTTTTTATTGAGAAAAAGACGAGTAGCTGGTGAGGTTTAATTCAAGAGTTGGCATGGCTAGTGCCTGTTTCAATGAAGTTCACCAAAGAATCGTGAAACAACAGTAATGTGGCTACCTGGCTTAGAAAGTAGTTGGTGCACAATTCCCATATTCTTTTAACTCTGTTCGCACACCCTCTTTTTTTTAACAATTAAACTCACATCTAACCAAACTCTCTTTTTCATTTTACCTCATCACACCCCCACTCTTTGATTTATGACCCCTCGCCTCTCGATCACTCAAGGATAACTTCTTGGGTAGGAAACACTGGTTATCGTGAATCCATAGAAGTCTTTTAAGTTCTCACATTGATCCCATGAAAATATTGTCGTAAAAAAAGAATAATGTTCAACAGTTTAACTTGAACAGTTAAAGCTCAAAAATATGAATTACATATGTCATATATATGTATGATCATCAAAAAATATCATGAAGATTTGAGCATTTTGATCTTTGAATATTTCTCATAATAAGTATGTTTGAAAAAATGAAGTGAATACAAAAAACTTGTTTGAGAATCTGACAATGTATCGAAAAGATCAAATATGAACGATAAATGTTAGAGCTTAGGTCATGAAAGAATTGGAATTTGTCTATATGAACAAATATAAACAATCATGAAAGAATCGTTTATGTTTGAATGAATATGATGCTCAACAATATTGAAATGCAAATGGGGTGCATTACCATCGAAAAATTGTTTCATGTTGAGACATGGTAATAACAAAATCAATAAGAAAGACTAAACCGGTGTGTGTGAATACTTGACATTATATAGAAAAGATAATACACAAGTATTAATCTTTGGAAACAGACGGTTAGTTGATCAATAAAGCTCATAGAATGAAAACATTTAAAATCACACTTCTATAATTCATGAAATCTTTTTGAGAATAAGAAGTGGTTTGAACGTTTAGGAAACATGTTTTCATTTTTGAAAGTCGTCCATATTTCAAACACTTATCATTCTACAAGTCATGAGATATTATCGTGTAAGCTCCCCCTCAAAATCTGCATTCAGTCAAAAAGTCGTCAAAGTAACAAAGTCTTATTCAACAAATTTATTGAAAGTAAAAACAATGAAAGTAAAACATTGAAGAACAAGTTCTGATCTAAATTAATCAGAAGTCATTTACTCCCCCTAAAAATATTGCATTCACAATATTTGTCAGTAGGAATAATATGTACTCCCCCTTGAAGGTCGATCATCTCTTATGCAATGGAGTACAAAATTTCAATATATTTGAAGTATGAGTCCTAAACTGTTGTGTTTAGAAGTCAAACTTGATCTTTGATGTATGGGTTTCGAACTGTAGTATTCAGAAGCCAACATTTGTAACATTGAAGACCGGGTCCTGAACTGTCATATTCAGAAACCATCATTCTTATCTCTGAGGTACGAGTTCTGAACTAATGTATTCAGAAGTCTTATATCTTACTCCCCCTACACTTTAGGTGCCTGCAACACAGATGAAGTAGCTTTTGGTACCCACTTGTATTTAGGTCCAGATCTGTTAGTTAAAGTTCATTTAGGAGTAATATAATATGAACTATACCAGTAATTAACATAGTTCTTACTAACAAAATCATTTGAGCCACATTAAGAACAATTGATTTTATTTTGTGCTAACCTGATTAACTGATTTACATTGTAAACAAGATCAGGTTTACCAAAAGATTTACCTTGATGAGCAATGTTCTTTTTGGCATTAGGTGTGTGCATAAATGATTTCTGCACATTCTTCTCATCAGAAGAAACTTTCACTCTCCAAACCATCTTTTCTTTAACATGTCTTTTTCTAAATGTACCTGAAACATCAACATTTTTATCATAGAAAAGGTTAGTAGTACGAATCTGATCTTTGGAATTGACTAACCTGTTAGAAGAAACATGTGTATGGTATGAACTTGATGTTGTCTTGAATGAGCATTCAGAGTCAGCTGAATCATCTCTAGGTGATTGAACAATTGAATCTAGAGTCCTTTGCTCTGTCAAATTAACCTAAAAGATAATTTCTTCAAGTTCTGTTATCTTTGAAGATAAATTGTTCCTTTCTTTTGTAAGAAGATCAATCTTTTTTCTTTGAAATTCAGACTTCGTGTTTTGTTCTTTCATTGCCTTTGTTGACAACTCAAATAATTACTTTGTAAGCTTCTTTATCTCCGTTTCAAAAACCTTCCTTTCTTCCTCAAAATCTTTCTCCACAATCTTTCTCTTATCTGATATTTCTTTAACACACCAACTTGCTTTTGCTCTAAACTTTTCTTGTTTTTCTCAAAGACTTTTCTCTCTTTCTCCAATAAGTTTTCTAACTCAGAAATTTTTCCTTTGAGAGACTTTCCTTCAGATCCAAAATCAACTTTCTCTTTCTCAAATCTGTATCTTTCTATAATGATCACCTTTTCAAAATCTGAAACTTGTTGAGAATATTTTGCACATTTCAGATCAACTGCTTTCTCCTCTTCAAAAGTCTTTCTGGAGAATTCAAAGAATTTCTTCGCAAACATTTGCTTTTCGTTTGCAAATCCTTTTCTTTTTCAAATTCTCCTATTTCTTTGGCAATTTGCTTTTCCATATCTGTAATCTTCTTTTGAAGCTCAACAATTTTACTATCCAAAACCTTAGATTTCTCTTCACTTTTCTGGATAGCATCTTTATCATTGCTAACAATCTGAGCTTGCAAACTAAGACTTTCCTTTTCAATTCAGTGTTTTCACTTTCTAACACTTTTGATTTCTCGTCATTTCTCTTGATATTATCTGTCTCCATCTCTGAAATCTTCTTCTTTAGATCAACATTTTTTAGTCTCCAAGACTTTTTCTTTTTCTTCAATCATCTTGATCTGATCATCTTGTGGTAATTCAAAAATCTATTATTTGAGATATTGATTGAGTTTCTTCAAAGTACTGATCTCACTCTTTAACTTCCCTTCATTCTCTTTCCTTCTATTTCCACATCAAATTAAACTCTTGATGATGTGAGAATGTTCTTGCTCTTGATCTTTAAGTTCTGAAATCTTACGTTTCAGATCTGTCTCACGACGTGGTTCAGAAGTATATTCCTGAACAAAAAAGAAATTATCCATTGTCACTGATAACACTTACACAAATTGTTAACAAAAATCAGAAATTTTCAAAAAAAAACTGAAAAAGAGTCAAAAAAATTGACTAAGTGTGAAACCCGCAAAACAAAGAATGTCACTTTTCGCAAAGCACTGTAACCCACTTTCCGCAGAGAACAACTTGCGGATTGGATCTTTCCACAGTCAACAGCTTGCGGATTACTGACTTCTCGCAAACAAGGACTTGCGGTTTCTACACTTGTCGCAGATAGAAGTTTGAGGATTCTAGTTATTCGCAAACATTATGTACGAATTCTTTCCTTACAAATATTTCAAAAACAGCAATAAACTTGTCGTAAGCTTTATCGTGCGAATTCCTGAACTTTCCGCAGACCACTAAGGTGAACAGTAACTTCCGTATGAAAGATTATGCGAATTCTGGACTTTTCGCACGTCAGCCTTTGCGAATTCTTACAATCCGTACTGCCTTTTCTACGGATTATAAACTTTTCGTATATCAAAACTTGCGTATTCTTGCCTTGGACAAAATTTCACAAACAAATGACTTTGCGAGTTCTTCGAGCTTGAAGCTTGCGGATCCTTTGGATCTTGCGAGTTCTTTAACTGTCGAACACAAAAATTACAGAATCAATTCAAATTTGATCCAAATAACTGAATTGGACTCTGATCCTTTGCCAATTTGATCTCGAATACAACCTGAACACTTTACAAATGTATGATTACAAACAAAAACAACAACGAATTATAAATTTGACCAAAATACTGTGCTTTCCAAATTTCGAACAAAAAACTCAACAAAACATCAAGATTCACCTAAACTTATATGAATTAGACTATACATATTGAATAGTAAATGTTCTAAAACATATTTTGAATACAAATCTATCAAAATCTAATCCAAAACAATACAAAATCACACAATTTGATCTGGACATATGAGCTTTGCGAGTTCTTCAAGATTCGACCAAAAATTCCAAATTTCATGACTCTAAAAACAAATGTTTTGAACTTAAAGAGGAATTTCTTGCTTGTAAAAACAAATGCTCAGAGCTCGAGAAGAAGCTTGCCTTCTATGAGCGATAAGCTAGACTTCTTACTCAAGAGAAGGATAAGCTTTATGATGAAAAGAAATCTCTTATAACTGAGCATATTTCTGAAAAGAAATCCATAAAGGAAAAGGTTGCTTTATTTGACAAAGCTTTAAAAGAATAAATAAAAGAGCTAAGGGAAAATGAGAGTGATCGATTAAATGTTGTTTCATTAAAGAACTATTTTCAAAAGGAGAGAGAAGTCCTTCACCAAGACTTGCTCGATAGAGACCTCCTAATAAGGAAATATCAGGACGCACAAAAGGTGCATGAAAAGGTAAATACCCAAGTCGGCAGAAGAGGTATAGGGTTCACTGATATTGACCCCTGTACTGGAAATAAAAGAAACAAATCTATGACAAATATCTTCTGTCCTGAGGAGTTTTTAAAACCAAGTCTTCCAAATCTAACTTCAACCTTTAAAAGGCGCAGAACCTCTGAAGGACCACATGAGAGGAATCCTCTGGTGATGACTAGTGTTTGGTATGAAAACAGTGACCTGTCATCATCAACCTCTGAAAATAGGAAATCCATTCCAAGGAAATATCTGTCTCAAAAACAGATAGGACTCTTCAAATTTGGTCATCTAGAGACTCAAACTCAAACCAGAGATTGTGCCAGCCTCTGTAGAAGAGAAATTATTTAAAATATTCTTGGAAAACGATTTGAAGAAGACTTATGAAAATCATTTTTCAACCATTCTGATATGATCTCTGTCTTGCATGGAATCTTTGAACAAGAATTGATGGAAAGTGTAAGTGTTCCTGAAGTGGTGCCTTGTATTCTCAAAAATTTAAATATCTCAGAGGACACTAATGATGGAAAGAGCAATACATGTCAAGAAAACCATGCCTCAATCCACAGAGACTTTCTTGATTCGGACTCTGAATCAGAGTTTGAGTCATCCTCTGTCGATGCTGAGACTAACTCTGTGGAGCAAGAAATTGTTCCCTACACTCTAGAGGAAAATAAATTATCCTCTGGCATTCCTAACAGAATGGTTACTCCCAAAAGGAGATCTACAAGGATACTTATTTGCCCTGATTTCCTTGACATGTGTTTGCAAGCAAAGACTTCTCTTAAGCTTGAAAAATTGAACAAGGAAAAGATTTGTCATCTCAGAAGCCCAAAGCTCCAAAATCAATAAAAACTTTTCAAGAAATATTCACATGGAAACAGAAGGGAAAATGACTTAAAAATGACAAATCTTATGCTTCTATGGCAGTGATTTCAAAGGAGGAAAACCACAGAAGGGAGTATAATCCAAGAGCAATCCGCGAGGAAATTTTGTGAAAAATCAATCTAGACTATATAGGGATTTCTGTAAAAAGAAACCTAAAGGCTAGGAATGATTGTAATGAACAATGCTCTGTACCCTCCTTTACTGCTTTTAATCAAAAGTTCAAGAAGATTGCTTCTAGAGTCTCATATTGTAAATGTTTTGATCTCATGCATGCGCTTAATCAACATTTCTATAGCCCACACTTCTTTAGTTCTCACCCAAGCCCAAGAATGCCATGTTCAAGGGTGAGAAAGGGCAAAATGGTACCTCTGTGAAAGAGGGTAATGCCAAACCAAAGAGTGCTAAGGCTGCTCTTAAGACCCCTAACAAAAATGGACCCATTTGGAAATGGGTACCTAAATCTCCTTAATATGATCGCAGAAGAAGCAACATGTGCCACTCTAGTACCTAGACTCCGGGTGCTCAAGGCATATGACTGGCGACAAAGGGTTACTCACCTCATACCAAGAAAAATCTGGAGGTGGCTCTGTAACCTTTGGAGACAATAAGAAAGGGCAGATTAAAGGCTATGAAGTCATTGCCAAGAGGGACATCGATGTGCGCAAAGTGGCTTATGTGGATGGCCTTAAACACAACTAACTAAGTGTCAGCCAACTTTGTGACAATGGATTCGATGTAATGTTCAAACGCCAATACTGGTCTCTACTAAAGGAAGATACTGGAATAGAGCTTCTGCGAGCCAATAGAAGGGGTGATCTTCACCTTGTGAACTTCAAGGCCACCAATAGAGAAGAAAAGCTTTGCTTGGTATCTAGTAAGAATGAGGAGGCTTGGCTCTAGCATAACAAATTTTGTCATTTAAATTTTCATACTCTTAAAAAGCTTGTAAAATTAAATTTGGTAAGTGGTCTTCCAAACATTACGTTTGACAGAGACCATCTATGCTCTGCTTGTAAGATGGGCAAACTCAAAAGGGTTGGTTGTTAGAACATATTTTATGTTCTGTTTAGAGGTTTTATAAAGTAATCAACATATTGTAATGGGCCTTGTATTGGGTTTGGGCTTATAGTGTTTACAAGGGACTTGGGGTATAAATAGAAATCATGTAATAGTTTTTAGGGTTAACATTTCACTTTTGTAATTCAAAATCTGCAGAAATGTAGCCGTACTGTGTTCTTGGTCTCTAGTAGTGTAGATTTACTTTTCTGTTGAATAAACTACTGATTTCTTCCCTATGATTCCTTGTTATCTTCTTAATCAATCCAATCATGATCTCATTGGACCTATTAGTTGGTATCAGAGATAAACAGAAAACATCTTTCTGAACGATCGAGAGATCTGATTTGGTTTTGATAGAACAGACCTGTTGAATTTCGATTTCTGTGGTTTGTAGTGAAATTGATTGTTCTTTATTGTTTAATTGATTCAGTGGTTATTGTATATCATTATTGAATTATTTGTTTGTATCAATTTCATCTCAGAAAATCGAATCTATCGATTTTGAGTTTATTTTGTTCGAAAATGTATTTCACTGTGGTTGGATCGATTTGAACTTTAGAGTCGAATTTAGACAAAATGATCAACTACAAATGTGCTCATAAGATGTTTTCGAACCCGTGGATAAATTTTCAGCTCGAGAATCGAAGTTTTGAAGTGTTTATTGAAGATTTTGTGAAAATCAGTTCGAGATCCACAAGAATTCGCTAGATTCAAGAAGAACTCGCAGTGAGAAGGATTCGCAGAGAAAAGAACTCGTAGAGTGAAGATTTCGTAGAACATTGGACACAACAAAATTTACAAGGGAGGAATTCGCAAGTGGCATATTGCGAAAGTTGAAGGATTCGCAGGCCACTACGCTATATGTTGTGTGCGAATTTTAAGGATTCCCAGGCCACTTGATTCTTAATGTCTAAGTTTCGCAGGTTGTATATTTGCGAAAAGTGGCTTCCAAAACATGAAAAATATTATAAGTATAGAATTCGCAGGAGAGTGTTTAGCGAATTCTGAAGAATTCGTGATTGTGTGAGCTGCGAAATGCGAGGATTCGCAGACATGAGGCTTGCGAAAGTCAGGAATTCGCAATGCAAGCCTCTGCGAATTGTGGTTTAAGCTTAATGCATCTTGCGAATTGTGCTTCATTGTCAATAGGGATCTGCGTATTTCAGTGGTTTGCGAAAGTTTTGGTGATTTTTGAGAATTCTGACTGTTCTGAACCCTATTTCATACAAGTTTGCCTTGTTCCTGAGCTTTATACGCTGAATACATATGTGACATCACTCCTATATTCTGTTGGTCACATATCTTTAGCAACTGATCTATTCTTACACGAGTGCTCATACCTGTCAAGATTTTCAGATTCTGGATTAGATGATTTGGTCTCTGCTTGGATTGAGTTAACTGCCTAAGCATCTGCAATCATCAGTCTGGAAAGATTCTTTTATGGTTAGACTATTGAGAGCACTTTATCATTCTTCTGACTTGATCACTCAGTAGTGTGAGGAACTGCAATCATTGTTCTGCTATTTGAGTTGTGATTCAGAATCCTGAGTGCCTATAATCCTCTAGCTGATTCATGAAGAAAGGAGTTATAGGTTTGATTATTCAGTTTTCTAGAGAGAAGTCAGTATGAGTATCTTCTATCAGTTGTTGAACAATTGCTTGCCTTCTAACCCTTGCCTTGTAGTGTTGCTACTGGATGCTACTGCCTGTAAGCTTATCAGATGAAGTTCTTAAGCTGAATTCCAAATTCAACTAATGGTTCACAGACAGATCAGATGTTATATACTGAAGATGCACTTGGGTGTCACTCCATAATCAACACATATCATTCTTGTGGGCGTTAAGGAATGTGTTGGATTTACTAGAAGAAAAAGTTGTTTTTATGTGCACTCAGTTGAGGTTATTGTCTACATCAGATCTGATATTTCAGTTGATACTTCGAGGATAAGAGCTACATTCTAGGGGAAGCTTAAGGACGCTTTGAAGTTTATGCAGCACTAAGTTTTATAAAGAAATCAAGGGGAAGAGGAGCTAAAGCTGGAGCTGATCGAAGAGTTATTACTTTACAAAACTTAGGGGGAGAATGTTAGAACATATTTTATGTTCTGTTTAGAAGTTTTATAAAGTAATCAACATATTGTAATAGGCCTTGTATTGGGTTTGGGCTTATAGTGTTTACAAGGGACTTGGGGTATAAATAGAAATCATGTAATAGTTTTTAGGGTTAACCTTTCACTTTTGAAATTCAAAATCTGCATAAATGTAGCCGCACTGTGTTCTTGGTCTCTAGTAGTGTAGATTTACTTTTCTGTTGAATATTCTACTGATTTCTTCCCTATGATTCCTTGTTATATTCTTAATCAATCCAATCATGATCTCATTGGACCTATCAATTGGTATCAATCAGATTTAGTTCTAAATTGGGAAAATGTCACTTCATGGTCAAAGAAGGCATTATTTTAGGACACTTGATTTCAAATAGAGGAATAGAGGTTGACAAAGAAAAATTAGAAGTTATTGAAAAACTTCCAGAACCTACAAATGTCAAGGGAATTGAAGTTTTCTTGGTCATGTTGACTTTTATTTCAATGAGGAATTTAGGAAAGTTTTTAACATTTTGAAAGATGCCTTGATTTCAGCACCTATTGTGACCACACCTGATTGGACAAAACCATTTGAACTCATGTGTGATGCAAGTGATTGGGCACTTGGTGCAGTTTTGGGACAAAAGAAAGAAAAAAAATTCATCCTATTTATTACTCTAGTAAAACTCTTAATGAAGCACAAGTTAACTACACAACTACTGAGAAGGAATTGTTGGTTGTTGTATTTTCCTCTAAAAAATTCAGATCATACCTGATGGGGACCAAGGTTACAGTTCACACTGACCATGCAACCATTAAATACTTGATTTTTCAAAAAGATGCAAAGCCAAGATAGGAAGGGAACTGAAAACCAAGTTGCAAATCACTTGTCTAGACTGGATAAAGGAAAAGGAATTATTGTTGAAATAAATGAAAATTTTCTTGATGAACAGCTCTTGAAGCTACATCATCATGCTACAACACCCTGGTTTACTGATATTGCAAACTACCTGCCTGTTGGAATCATTTCACCTGAACTCACCATAAACCAAAAAAAAGTGTTTTTTGATGCAAAGAACTATCTTTGGGATGATCCCTTTTTATTCAAATTAGGGACTGATCAAATTTTGAGGAGGTGTATCCCTCAAGAAGATATCACTGCAGTGCTTGAGCATTGTCATGCTTCAGCATATGGTGGACACTTTGGTGGCCAAAGAACTGCAGCATAAGTACTCCAATCTGGATTCTTTTGGCCCACACTCTTTCATGATGTTGACAATTTTGTTAAAAGATGTAATGAATGTCAAAGAGTTGGATCTATTTCCCAAAGACATGGATGCCTATTAATGGCATTTTAGAAGTTGAGATCTTTGATGTTTGGGTAATAAATTTCATGGGACCATTTCCTATTTCTAGAAACTGTCAATACATCTTGGTAGATGTAGACTATGTCTCTAAATGGGTAGAGGATGCAACATGCCACAGTAATGATGCAAAGACAATGGTGAAGTTTCTTCATAAGAACATTTTTACCAGATTTGGCACACTTAGGGCCATAATCAGTGATGAAGGAACACACTTTGTGAACAAAATGATGAAAGATGTTTTGGACACGTATAATATCAGTCATAGAGTTGTTACAGTCTATCACCCTCAAACAAATGTCTTAGTTGAACTCTCAGATAGGGAAATCAAGAGTATTCTATAAAAAGTGTCCAAACCTTCAAGATAGGACTGGTCATTCAAGCTAGATGATGCTCTTTGGGCTTATAGGACTGCCTATAAATCCCCAATTAGAATGTCTCCCTACAAGAATATCTTTGGAAAGACTTGTCACTTGCCATTAGAACTAGAGTACAAAGCTTTTTGGGCTTTAAAAGAACTAAACATGAGTATTAATATGCAGTTGAAAGGAGAGGATTACAGATAAATGAGTTGGAAGAACTAAGGGACCAATCATATGGCAATGCCAAGATTAACAACGATAAAACCAAAAAGTGGCATGACAAAAGGATTTTACAAAAGAATTTCAAAGTGGTCAAAAAGTTTTGTTGTTCAACTCAAGATTGAAACTCTTTCCTGGAAAACTAAGGTCAAAATAGACTGGACCTTTTGAATTCAAACATGTTTTTCCTTATGGAGTTGTATAACTGATTGATCCAAACACTGGATCCTCTTTTAAAGTGAATGGGTAAAGGGTTAAGTCTTATCTGGATGTTGCAGCAACTACGAGGTCAACCTCTGTAGTGCAAATCCAACCCCAATGATCCTTTGGTCCATAATGATCCAAAAATTCCAAATGTATATTTGTAAATAGGATTTTAAATTTTTTTTAGAGCAGGTATATTTTGACCCGTGTGGTGTTGTGCAGAAAATAAGAAAGTGTGGAGAGGTGATTGTTGTTGCAGCATTGCAGGCAATTATGGAACCGATTGTATTAAAAATGAGATATAATTATGGTGTAAATTTAGATTAATGTATTTCTTGAAATAGTTTCAGCCAAGGAATAAGAGAAAAGAAAAAAAAGTATGCATATTTAAAAAAAATAACATAAAGAGTACATATTTGCTTTTTAAAAAGTAGTCATAGGTTACCTTTTTAGGCCATCATATAGATTTTGGGCTATATGTACAATTTTTTTAATCTTCATTTTTAAGAAATCAAACATCATTTCTTTGGCTTAACTATGTCATTAAGTACATCAATATCTAGTTACATCCTAACATTTTTTGAAAAAAAATCGGTTTTAAAATAGAGAAACCGAAAGTTGGGCGGTTTTATTACAAATATTTTGAAACCACCCTTTCATCTCCCTCATCCATTGTGTTAGAGAATAATTGTTGTCTTCAAGATCATGAAAGATAAAGTGCAAGTCAAAGCCTTCAAAGTCAAAGCTTCTAAAAGAAGAAAGTCAAGAAGTCAAGCAAAGTTAAAGTATTTGTTAGTTGTTAGTTTTGTTTGTTTTTGTATGTTCCTTAGTATAAATACTTTTTCTGTTTGTAGAATCATACGGATTATATACTGTTGAATTAAAGATCAATAATATGGCTAATTGAATTGAGTTGATTGTGTCCATCTTGATATATTGCACATTATTGGGACACACAATTGGTATCAGTCAGATGTAGATACCTCACTATCAGCTTCTGAAGAGTTGAGTTCTGCCATCCCACAAAGGAGTGCATTTGTATCCCCTTCGTCAGAGGATTCATCGGTCACGAGATTATCTTGTTCGACCATCAGTGACCTATGTGTGTAATATTCTACCTTTTTCTTGAAAAAGGCAGCGTCTCTGAGAGGCTTGCCTCTGTTGGTATTAGTTATGTACTCGGCTGCAAAGTTACCAGGTTTTCCACACTTGAAGCAGTCTTCGTTTTGCGGGGTGTTGTTCACAACTTTCTTTCCTCCTCTTCCATCGCTCCTCTGAGCACCCCTCTGTAGGTACTCGATGGTCTTTTGGTTTTCCACATGTCTCCTATCATCTCTTTTCTTCTATTGTTGCCTTTGATCATCAAACTCTTCTCTTCCAAACTTCCTCTACTCATACCCATCATATCCTCTTCTATCTCCTCTCTCATCCCTTTCATCTCTTCCTCTATTGAACATGGACTTCTTTTTCAGACCTCTGTTGTACTCTTTGGTCATAAGAGCCAGGGTTTTGGCCATAGAAGCCATGTCCATCTCTTCTTCTGAGCTTTCCTCTGCCTCACTCTCGGCAACCAACACCTTCTTCTTATTATTTAAATTTTCCTGCACAACTTTCTCTTTCTTTCCCTTTTTCTGAACTTCTGTGGTTTTGCCTACCAACGCAAGAGGTCCTCCAAATTGGGTTTTGAACCTAGAGATGCGATTATCTTAGATAACCAGAGTCCCAAAGAGATCATATAAAGACCAAACATCAAGATCCAAAGTTTCTTGGAGTCACATGGACAAGTGTAACCATTCATCATTCAGGCTCTGAAGAAACATGACATTATTTTCTTCAGTGGTTCTGTGGATGTCATATCTCTTGCATTTGTTGATCAGGTAGTTAAACCTATCATACGTGCTCTGAAGGGTTTCATTTGGCAGAGCTTTGAAGGCATAGTAATCATTTATGCACAAGGCTCTGTTGTTCTTCTGGATCTTAGCACCCCTTCAAGTTGTTTCTCTAATTCTTGCCACAGATCTTTTGAAGTTTCACAAGAGTCTAATGATTGAAAGATATCATTAGTAATGGACATTATGAGTAGACTTTTGGCTTTCTTTGAGAGCTCATGCAACTCCTTTTCTTGCTCACTCCACTCAATCATTGGTTTGGGCTTTTGGTACTCAGGAACCTCTGGGGTTGTGACAGTGGCAGGTACGCTAGGCACAATGGTGATGGGAACATATGGAGGATTATGAAGAAACTCAACAAGTCCTGGATCCACCCCTTCAAGAAAGTGAACCATTCTGATTTTCCAATGGGGATATTCATCCCTGAGTAGAGTGGGGGGTTTGGACTGAGATCCAACACTAAAGAAGTTCAATGCGTTTGCCTTTTTCAAATAGATGAAAATGAGGACTGAAACAGAGTATAACTTGAGCAAATGATATGAGATGAAATAGGACGTGATATGGTGAGAATATGGTGAAGAAGGGTATATCAACACAACTCACAATCTTTGAACTATTCTAGAATAAGAAATTGTCCTATTACTAAGTCTAAATCAAATTGGTTGAAGAAAACTCAGAAAACGGGGACTGTTCTAAAGAAAATGAAAGACACAAATAAGAAATAGTTTCAAAGTACTACTAAACATATAGGAATCATTGTAGAACATGATCCTTTGATATTGATCATCAAAGACTGCTCTGATACCAATTGTTGATCCCAGTTTTGTATTCTAAACAATGATTAACCAAACTCTATACGTAAACTGAGTATTATATATGTGTGTGAAAGCGTATTGTATGTAGAAAGATGGTTTGGTTTAGTAGTAGACACACAATCAAGTAATAAAGAAATCAATAGACAAGTATGAGTTAGTCACAAGTTGGGATGTAAATGAGACAAGACAACTCGTGAGCTACTCGAGATCGACTCGGTCAAAACTCGGTCAACACTCTACTCGAATAAGCTCGACTCGACATACTAACGAGTCGAGTCGAGCTACCTAATACTCGAATTGATAATCTCGTGAGATACTCGAATAAGTTTTATATATAATTATTTTTATATTATTAATTATTAATTATTATATTTATTAAATATAATTAATAAAAATTTAATTTAAATTAAACTAAAATGAAAACTTAACCCGCCTAAAAGAGAGCGGTTGTTTCAAATTTTGAGAAACACTATTTTTGTTTTTCATTAAAAAATAAAATACAATTAAGAGTTTAAGACCAAAAAGTAAAAACCCTAGTCAAAAGTTTTCAACCTCTCGTCTCTTCCATCTCTCAACGCCATCGCATACGCCTCCATCCCTCAACAACCATCGGCCTCCCATCGCATACGCCTCCATCCCTCAACGGTCGTCAACCTCCAGCCCTCAACGGCCGACGCCTCCTCCTTCTCTCTTAGACGGCGGTGTTGATGCTGGCATTAAGGAAGATTTAGATACCGGAGCATTTCCTCACCTTATAAATCTCCTTTCAAATCCGAACGAAAAGGTTATCTTATTCTCAAATTTGTTTTAGTGTTTCTGAAATTTCATTGCTATAACATATTGATGAGAGGTTCGTGTAATATGCATATGTTGATAATAAATTGTTTTCGAACGAAAATGTTATTTCCTTTCTCAATTTCTTTGTTTTTTATTTTGTTTGTTATGATTGTATGTTGATAATAAATTTGCCAGGTTGATTAGGGCTTTGCTAGTGAAGATTCATTCATGAGGTATAAACAGTTAGAGTGTTCCTTCCATGTAAAAGTATTAATTGTGCTAATAAACAAAGAGCATGTGAGTACAACATTGTTTATTTAGTTTTTTTTTTAGTTTTTTACTTATGTTACATATGTTTGCTTTTATTTGTTTATTTTGTGATTTAGAGCGAAATTTGTGTTTGAATTTGCTTAAAACTGAGTTGGAATTTGAATATTTTTTAATTTGTATACAAATTTGTTTTTGTTTTTATTGTAGGAGAGTGAAGAACAACCAAAGGAAATATTCATTTCAGTACCATTCAAGGAACCCGACAATTGAATTGAAATGAGATCGATTTTAACTTATCGTGTTTTGATGGATTTATAATGCAGTTGGTTTTAATATTGTAATTTTCGTGACTTTGTTTTGAATTTTTTTGTAACTTGCAACTACTTTCGGTTTTATTTTGTGTTTGGTTGTAAACTTCTAATTTTCGAGAAATTTTTTGCTTCTAATGTAAGTTTATTTTCTGGATTTTTTTTGGTGCTAAAAAACGAGTTCGAGCTTGATTCGTGATTGAAACGAGTTCGAGCTTGATTCAAGCTTGAAATGAGTACGAGTTCGAGCTTGGGAATTTGCTATCGAGTCGAGTTCGAGCTTGGATTTCCACTACTCGCAAGCTTTCGAGTCGAGTTCGAGCTTGAGATTCTTATTTCGAGTTCGAGTCGAGCTTACTGATACTTGAGCTCGACTCGCATCATTTATACCCCTAGTCACAAGAATATTTGCTTCATTAACTTGAGATTTTACACCAAGAACACGCACAACTGTGTGCAAATATGCTCTCTACAATATTTGAAATTGCTAGACAAAGCGTGGTGTGATTGTGTGCTTGCATACAAAATAATTCAGGAGGTGCTCCCTTCATATACAAGGGGAGAGAACACAATAGTACAAGACAAAGGCTGACATTCCATATAAGGAATGCCATCTGGAAAGTAAAACCATCGTGGGGATGTACTATTGAGGGTCTAATAATACTATATCAAGTTTTAGAAACGACACAATATGATTACCAACCTGTATTGATTATAACAAAAGGTTACAAGGTTGATCGATTCAAGCTATTTTGTGTTCTCGGTGTTTTCTCTCTCTTACACCTTTTTGTGTGTGTTTGTAATTGTTAGAGAGATTGAGAGATATCACAAAGATCTAATCTAACTAGTGTATCTAACACACTTCCTATAATATCTAGATTTAATATCTAGATATTATTTCTAACTAAATAATATAATTAACTAAATAACTAATATCTAATAAACTAGAAACTAACTAAGTTAAACTAATATCTAACAAACTAGATATTAATTTAACTAGTACAATAAAAACAAATACATTGACATTTATTACAAACGACATAGACTTTAATATTGAGAGTCGACGTTTCGGCTTTAGCTTCATATTGCGATCTTCAGATTGGATGATCTTGAATCCAATGAGACTGTGGTCTAAAAATCTCCCCCTTTGGATCAAGATCATTACGAAAATGATTTTAGCACTTCAGTCTTCTTGTTCAACTCGGAAGATTCAATCTCTTTCTCTAGCTCTGAAATCAACATGTCTTCAGAATACTTGCTTTTGATGATTTCAATCTTGGACGAGATTCTTGAAACATGTGATCTTTGCCATTTCTTGTGTAGTCATTCTCCCCCTTTTTGATGATAAGTGTAACGACTTCATCAAAACTTTTTGTAAGAAATGTCAAACACTTGGAGCCACTGATCCGTCAATTCAAAAGATATTCATCCAGATCTTTGCAAATCTAGACAAAGTAGTCATGTAACACCTGAATCAACTAATGAATCAGTTAACATGCCTGTCAGTAACACTAAGTCACTGTGTGTAACAAATACACATTGGAAAGGAGCTGTTTGATGTTGACTCCCCCAGGGCTTCCATTTAATCATTGAAACACCACAAAGGTTATTTCTAGAAACGTTATTACAAAGAAACAAATTCCTTGTGTGTTCGTGCTTGTGGTAGAAAGAATTAAGCACTGATGATTGCTTATAAGGCTCAAAATTTTGTGTAAACCACTGAGACAACAGTAAGTTAAACACAGACTCAATGTGCATGAGTGAAGTGCGAAGGTGGGGCAGACTTCCTTCTTTTCAATATCCAGATTTTCCAAATGAAAATCAGATAGCAAATGTGTTGCATCCCCTTAGAAAATGTGAAACACTTTCTTGTTGAGAAGAAAATGAGTAGATGGTGAGGTTTGATCAAGAGTTGGCATGGGCTAGTTGCCTGTTTCAATAATGATCACGAAAGAATTGTGAATCACTAGAATTGTGGCTACCCGGCTCAGAAAAAGTTGGTGCAGAGTTGTGATATTCTTTTAACTCTGTTCTCACACGCTCTTTCTTTTAAACGTTTTGCTTTCTTTAATCACACTCATTTCTTTTCGCTTTGCACACTCAAACACTAAGGATTTAACTTCTTGGGTAGAAATCACTGGTTAATGCGATTCCATAGAAGTTTTGTTAATTCCTAGCACAATGATTCCTTGTTTTCCTATGATGCACGTGATGCTCAGATTGGTTTAACTATTGCAGTTAAAGCACAATTTAGATTTATTGAAAACATTTAAATTCACACTTCCATAATATAAAATCTGTTGAAAATCGGGAAGTGGTTTGAACATTAAAAACAATGTTTTCCAATGATTGAAAGTTGTCCTTCTTTCAACCATATATGAGATTAAGATAAAGGATTGTACCTTTACGTACGATCTTACATCTCATGAAGCTAAGCTTAAAGTCATAAACATATGAACTTGTAAGCATCTCTCAAAAATTCTGCAAAAGTCTTAAGTCAAAGTCAAAGTAAAATTTATTCACTTAAATTGAAAAGACAAAAAGCAGTAAAACTTTTTTAAGTACGAGTTCTGATTAGAAATAATCAGAAGTCATCACCTTTTATACTCCCCCTGAAATTATGCATCTAAAATATGTCAGATCTAAAGCACATGATAGAGATCCACAACTTCTTTTTTGAAGTGTAGGCCATCATGTCTATCCAATGCATAAATTTCAAAAAAGTATGTACTCCCCCTTGAAGGTTGATTTCCTCTTTTGAGTATCTGAGTACAATTTCTCATATCATCACAAGAGTAAGGTCTTTTGATCCTTGAAGTGTGAGTCCTAAACTATTGTGTTTAGAAGTCAAACTTCGTTAAAGTACGGGTTCTAAGCTGATTTACTTAGAAGCCTTCGGTTCTCCTACTCCCCCTTGACAGTAGGTGCCTGCAACACAGGTTTAGTTTTCTTTGGTACCCACTGGTATTTGGGTCCATATGTGTTAGTTGCAGTTCGTATGGGGGTTACTGAGTAAGAACCATACCAGTAATTGTCACTTTTCTTGTGAACAGGATCATGTGTACGACAATAAGAACAATAGAATTTCTTACCTGACAAACTGATTAATTTATCTCTTGAGTAAACAAAATCAGGTTTACCTTTTAGCGCATTGTTCTTCTTGGCAATCGGCGTATGTACACATGAGTTTTTACATTTCAACTCTTCTTTAATTGGTTTCCTGTTCCAGACCAGTTCAGCTTCTTCCTAGAAGCTTCTTCTCCTTCTTTGATGTGTACCTGAAAAATCTTTATTCCTGTCATAGAAAAGATTAGTAGAATGAATCTAATTAGAAGATTTAACTGACCTTTTGAAAAGAGCAGTTTTCTGATGTGAGCTTGCGGCTGATTTGTTAGAACCAACTGAATTATTTCTAGGTGAGTGGATTTTTGACTCTGGAGTCGTTCGCTCAGTCACCACCACCGTCTTTGAAATAATATCTTGAAGCTCTTTTACCTTTGAAGAATAACTGTCTCGTTCTTTGATAATGACCTCAATCTTCTTCTAAAATGCAGACTTCTTTTTCTTCTCTGTCAGGGCAAATTTAGACAATTCAGATAGCTTTGCATTAAGCTTCCTAATAGCAGCTTCAAGGATGCTTCTTTCTTCTTCGAATCCCTTCTTAGCACCCTTCTGATCATTTGCGTTCCTCTCTTTGGCAAACTGATCTCTTTCCAATATGATTACTTTCTCAAAGTCTTCAACTTTTTGAGAAAGCATTAAACATTTAAGTTCGAGAGTCTTCTTCTCTTCACCACTTTTCTTTGACAGATCTGAGAACTTCTTTTCAAAATCTGATATTTTCTTTTGAAGTTCAGAGTTCTCAGCTTCCAAAACCTTAAGTCTTGATGACACTGTTGATCCTCTCATCAGCTTCTCAATATGTTCACATAACAGCTTTCCTTTAGTCTCTTTGCTTTCTAATGTAAAAAAGATCTCTTTTGAAATCTCCTCAGACATTCCATTCAGTAGGAAAGATAAAGCTAAGTTGTCAGCATCATATCTCTTTCTTTGCTCGTCTGAGTACATAAGAAGTGGTAATGGACAATCTAGATCTACTCTTTCTCCATTCTTCTTTGTAGTATAAGTCCTTGGAGCTGTCATACTCCCTTCACTCAGAGATTTTCTAATGAATATACCCAGATCATGTCTGTCAATGAAGTTTAGAAACCGATCCTTCCACTTTTCGTATTCTCCTTTAAAGAGAACTGGTGGCTTGGTGTCAGTTCCTATAGGAAGGGCTTCTCTGGATGTCATTTTGAAGAAAATTCCAAGTCTGGATTGGAGCAGAGAGATTTGCATGTCTAGCACAGTGCACAAAGTGAGGTTTGCGTTTGAAGTGGGAAGCGCAAAGTTGAGGTTTGCGGCTCAAGTGGGAAGCGCAAAGTTGAGGTTTGCGGTTCAAGTGGGAAGCGCAAAGTTGAGGTTTGCGGTTGAAGTGGGAAGCGAGATCGAGGTTTGCGTATTCTTTTGGAACCGAGAAGTGGACTTTGCGTTTGACTTTGCGTTTGGCTTGAGAGGCGCAAAGTTGAGCTTTGCGTTTCTCTTGAGGAGCGCAAAGTTGGACTTTGCGTTTGATTTGGGACGCGCAAAGTTGAACTTTGCGTTTGATTTTCTACTAGTTTGCGCTAGTTCGTCTGAACTTCTAGAATTTCGACTTATCAACCTGTATTTCCAAGATTAATAGACCCAAATGCTACCAATATGTCTAGAAACACTTCTAGAACTGAATGTGACCACTCGATCTCTATAAGAATCACTTTTTGAAGAAAGATTTGATAGCACAGTGACTTTTTGTTCTCGACTATTTTCTCACTAAAATCACAAAATCGAACTCGATTAAAGCTCTATACTTAAATTAATCACACACAAATCGATCTATCATGCTAACCGATCACAACCTGATCGATTTTAACACCTAAAACACTCTAACACTCGAAATCAAATTTTCAAATAGAACACAGAGACATTTTTGAAAAGAACTTGATTTTGATCTTAATCAGGCTCTGATACCAATTGTGGGTCCAACAATACTATATCAAGTTTTAGAAACGACACAATATGATTACCAACCTGTATTGATTATAACAAAAGCTTACAAGGTTGATCGATTCAAGCTATTTTGTGTTCTCTATGTTTTCTCTCTTTTACACCTTTTTGTGTGTGTTTGTGTGTAATCTGATAATTGTTAGAGAGATTGAGAGATATCACAAAGATCTAATCTAACTAGTGTGTCTAACACACTTCCTATAATATCTAGATTTAATATCAAGATATTATTTCTAACTAAATAATATAATTAACTAAATAACTAATATCTAATAAACTAGAAACTAAATAAGTTAAACTAATATCTAACAAACTAGATATTATTTTAACTAGTACAAAAAAAACAAATACATTGACATTTATTACAAACGACATAGACTTTAATATTGAGAGTCGACGTTTCGGCTTTAGCTTCAGATTGCGATCTTCAGATTGGATGATCTTGAATCCAATGAGACTGTGGTCTAACAACTATTGATCTTGAAGATCTTCGTACATTAGGGTCACGTGATTTGCATGTGATGTTGTCTTATCCATCGTATCCTGAAATCTTCAAGTCCTCAATTCTTCAGAGCATAGCCACCACAGAGGCTCTGTAAGGGATCACAGAGGTTCTGTGGTCTAAGTGTGATCTTCAGGTTGAGCTTCTCGGTTGAATGGTCGATAGAGCTTCTGATCTCGGCACTTCTGTAGTGAACTTGGTGTATGAAGTAGTCTTCTGAAGTTCCAATACTTAGCCTATTTTTCAATACTTTTCTATATATTGAATGGAGGTAACAGCAAGTACAATTAACTTGAATATTTAAAATATATTTGGTAAGCCAATAATCAACCAACATAAAATTTGTCTAGACCAAAAACTTGAAAACAAAAGGGGTGGTCTTAAATAACTAATATCTAGTGGTTTCACACCTATATCGGTATTCATTTCCAACTTGTTCCCTTTTTGGCAAGAACGGTATAGTCTTTGATTGTCCATTTGTTGATCCATATTCTCTCAGTGATTTGATAATGATCATTTTCTATACTTAGTGAAAATTACGTTTAACATTATGTATAAGTGTTTCATCATCAGCGATCATACTGAGTTTGTTCAGTTATCCCTGATGATCTTTCTTGTAAACATTCATATGTATAAGTGTTTCACTATCAGCGATCAAATACTGAGAATGTTCAGTATCGCTGATGATTTCTCATGTTAACAGTTAGACGTAATACCTGAAGACAAGTTTCGTGACAAAAGATGTTCACTGCTGAATCGAAGACAAAGCAGCTGAACAAAGACAAGTCTACTCATGACCTGATGCAGATATCAGCGAAGCCAAGACAAGTCTACACACGCGAAAAACCTGAGGAAAAGCTTCAGCGATAGCTAAACTTCTTTATATCTCTGAAGGAAGAGATATTCAGTGATTGACGATCACTTAGCTTATGCCTTAAGTCTCTTTTGTCTTACCCTTGCACACATTGTACGATTGTCAGAAACAGACATACCTCTGCAGCAATTCGTACAAAAACTCTGATAACTACACTATTCATCATACGGCCGAAAGCATGTCTCCTAAAAACTGACCTATGCAGCCAATCAATGAAGGACACGTGTAAAGTGTTATGCCATGCATTTAATGCATCGGGTATAAATAGAAAGATTTCAACACCATCTAAGGGTTTTCCTAAGCCTTCATCTTTCAAAAAATATAGAAACCCTTATTTTATATACTCTTCTAATCCCCCATTCTCTAATTCTTGTGCAACCATTCTTAGTGATTCTCAAGTTTTTTTAGATTAGGTTCTACTTAATCTTATTCCGTAACGAACTTGTAAATTTTAATTTGATTTATCAATAAACAATTTATTAAACATTAAAATTAAGTGTTTGTATTCAACCCCACCCCCCTTCTACAAACTTTTTAAGCACCTTCGGGACCAACAAGTGGTATCAGAGCGGATTGTTTAATCTCATAAACAAGATCTTGCTTTATTCTCTTCCTTGCTATTCTTAATACGACACTCAATACAAATACAAACTACTATGATAATGGTTCACTCTCAAAACCTCCTCGATTTAGCAGAGATAACTTTGCTCTCTGGGAAAATCGAATGATGCTATTTCTAGAAGGTGTAGATCCTACTATACCTAAATACGTAGCAAATGGCCCGTATGAACCTTTTACAATCATAGTTACCGTTCCAGCTACTGCCACCACTCCTGCTGTTCCTGAACGTTATGCTATTAAGGAAATAAGACAGTGGAGTGATGAAGACAAAAAAAAAGGTTGAATTAGATGCAAAGGCAAAAACCATTATCTCTATGGCTCTGCCTGATGAAGCTTTCCATTCAATCATGCTTCTTAAAACTGCCAAAGAAATGTGGGACACTATATGTGTTCAATATGAAGGTACCACTGAAATCCAAGAAACTCAAAAGATTAACTTGGTAAAACAGCATGAAAGTTTTATCGCTGGTAAGAACGAATCCCTCTCTGATGTTCACCAGAGATTTAACTATTTAACCATTGATCTAAGAACTGCTGGTAGGACCTATTCTAATTCTGAGGTCTTAACTAAATTCTTAGAATGTCTTCTTGAAATCTGGGACAGTTATTCAATGTGTCTGAAGCTGACAAAAGACTTAAATTCTCTCTCTCTTAGCACTTTATATGGAATATTTCTCAACTATGAGCAATCAAATCTCCTGAAGAAGAATCTTGTAAAAGATTCTAAAGACTCCAAAAGCACTCCTGTTGGTTTAGTCTCTTCAGAGATCATTCCATCTCAGCGATATACTCTTACTATCACAGAGTTAGATTATGACTCTGAGGAATTATCTGACACTGATCTTTCAGAGTTTGATGAATCCTTAGCACTCTTGACAAACTCCTTCAAAAGGTTTGCAAGAAAGAGCAATTTCAAAAGAATAAGCCTCTCTCCATATCTGACAAGCCAAAATCAACCCTTGTTGATAAGGCTACTGCTACTTGCTATAACTGTGAAAATATTGGACATTTTGCAAGTGAGTGCAGGTCAAAGAAAGTCTTCAAACCTTCTACCTCCAGAAAGTCCAGCGATAACAACTACCTTAAGTTGAAAGAGAAATATCAAAAGTTGAAAAACATTAAAAGAAAAGGTAAAGGTCTTATCGCTGAAGAGCATGACTGAGCTGAATCAGAAGAATCTAGTTCTGATAAAGAAGAAGTTGCTAATCTCTGTCTTATGGCTGAGATTAAAGAAGAAGTGGAAGAATCAATAGAAACTTCCACTATATCTCCTCTCAGGTATCTATCTCTACCAATCCCTCTCTCTCTGAAGCTGAGAGAAGTCGCATTGTTGATGTGCTGACAATTGATCTGTACAATGCACTTAATGGCAAAACTCTAGCTGAAAAAAAAATATTGATTTAACTGAACAGCTAGAAAAATGTCATGAAAAGATCAGAGAACTGACTCTTTTAGAGGAAAGTTTGAAAGATCAAGTCATTGTCAACGAAATTATCAGCATTGAATGCGAACAAGCCATAACTGCTTTAAAAGTAGAAAAGGCAACTGTTGACGGATGGTGTAACTCTTCTACCAAAATCACTGAAATCATCAGGACTCAAATTCCTGCCAGTGATAAAACCGGTCTTGGTTTTTGGAAAGAATAGGATGAACCTAAAGAATACAGTTTCATGCTGAAGTTTGGAATGTTTGTCTCTTCTATCCCTGAAACCTCTTCTACTCAGTGCTCTTCTTCCTCTAATCCTATTCCTGAGGAGTTATCAAAAATCTCTAAGCTCGCTGATAAAGAGAAATCCATTTCCCATCCTCAGAAGGCTACCAAGAAAGCAAAACTAAAAGTTCCTCTCAAACCTTCAGTAAATCGATCTTCTAGCTCTGAAACAGAAATTTTTGATATATGTTCTCTAAAGCTGAAAATTGATCTTAAGCCTAAGAAATCTGAAGAAAAATTCCTCCTATATCTTATGCTAAAGGTATTCTTGGAGTTGGCCGTGCACATCTCAAGTTTTCTAATCTTACTGCTCATGGTTCTAAAGCCACCATTAAATATAGAAAATGCTATAATTGTGCACTTACTGACCATATTGCAAGTAAATGTCCAAATGCCACAAAACCTGATAAAATAGCTAAAGTGAAGATGAATACCCCCAAGGCTGAGAAGGTCACAAAAGCTGAGAAATCTACCAAAGTGAAAAATACCACTAAGGTTAAGAAATTAACCAAAGTGAAGGTTACCGCTGAAGCTGAATCTTCAACAGTCGTGAAGATTGTTGAACATTCCATCTCCAGTAACCCCACTGGACCCATTAAAAAGTGGGTACCAATCAAAACTTAATCTTCCTTATGTTTGCAGGGATAGAAGGGTATCTGGTATCTAGATAGCGGATTCCCTTGACACATGACAGAACAAAAAGACCTACTTACTGAATACAAGTAAGAGAAAGGTCCCTCAGTGACCATTGGTGGAAATGGAAAAGGATATACCCGAGGGTTTGGTGTCCTCAGCAATGGGACAACAACCTTCAGAAGAGTCGCTTACGTATATGGACTGAAGCACAATCTTCTAAGCATCAGTCAGCTACATGACAAAGACTACGAAGTTCGCTTCACTAAGAAATCATGTTCAGTGGTAAATGAGAATGGAAAACTTGCTCTCAGTGGTTATCGTATGGAACTGGTCTCTGGTCTCCTTCAGCACTCATATGCCAAGGAATCTCTATGTTCAACATGTGAGAAAGGAAAACAGACTAAAGCTAGTTTCAAATCTAAACAAGTTTCCTCAATGACAAGTCCTCTTCAACTCTTGCATATGGATTTGTTTGGCCCTGTCAATATCCAATCCATAGCTGGAAAGAAATATACACTTGTCATTATAGATGAATACCCTCGCTACACCTGGGTTATCTTTCTTCGCTGCAAAAGTGACACTCCAGAATAACTGATATATTTTGTTAAAAAGATGGAAGTGTTGAATAATCTTACTGTTCACTCAATAAGAAGTGATAATGGAACTGAATTCAAAAATAGTTCCTTGAAAAACTTCTTTGAGAGTAAGGTAATTTCTCACAATTTCTTCTCTGTAAGAACTCCTCAGCAGAACGGAGTCGCTGAAAGAAGAAATAGAACGATCAATGAAGCTGCAAGATCAATGCTCAGCGATTCTCATCTCTTGGAAAGTTCGACCCAAAGGCTGATGATGGAATATTTCTTGGATATTCCTCCATCTCTAAGGCATACAGAGTCTTCAATAAGAGAAGACAAACTGTAGAAGAAACAATTCATGTCACCTTTGACGAATCCCGTTCAGCGAATTCTAAACCTATCGCAGACAATGAAGAGTTAAATGTTTGGATGTTCTCTCATTATAGAGAAACAAAACCCTTCTTCACAAACCATCAGCACACAGATCATTCAGTCGCTGATGATGACCCAAACATCATTCCACCTAATGTTGAATCCACCTCATGGGTTTCAGCTGAGCCTCTAAACACACTCCCTCCATCAGATCTTCCCTCGTCTGAAAACCTATTTGTAAACATTGATCTGTCAGACACTCAACAATTAATAGTTGATGAACCACAAGTTTCTTCATCAATGAACATCCCTATTGTTGATCCAACTCCTGAAGTGAGCGATTATGCTCCAACTCAGCGATGGACCAAAGATCACCCTATAGATCAAATTCTTGGTGATCCCGATGCAGGTATTCAGACTCGACGAAGTACAGGTAATATCTGTCTCTTTGTAAACTTTATTTCTTTATTAGAGCCAAAGAAGACTGATGATGCCCTCAGAGATCCAAATTGGGTCAGCGCTATGCAAGAAGAACTGACTGAGTTTGCTCGAAACAAAGTTTGAAATCTCGTTCCCAGACCATATGATAAAACTGTTATAGGCACTAAATGGGTGTTTAGAAAGAAATTAGATGAACATGGGACTATAACCCGTAACAAGGCTAGACTTGTTGCTCAGGGATATAGACAAGAGAAAGGCATAAACTATGATGAAACATTTGCCCCTGTGGCTAGGCTCGAAGCAATTCGACTCTTCTTAGCTTATGCAGTTTACAAAGACTTCATTGTATATCAAATGGATGTAAAATCAGCATTCCTTAATGGAAAGTTGAATGAAGAAGTCTATGTTGAACAACCTCCAGGGTTCTTTGACCCTAAGCATCCAAATTATGTATATAAGTTAGATAAGGCTCTCTAAGCCCCTAGTGCTTGGTATGACACTCTCTCATCTTTTCTTATCTCTGAAAATTTTGAACGTGGTAAAATTGATAATACTTTGTTTTTTTAGAAAGATAAAAGGTGACATTATTCTTGTGCAAATATATTTCGATGACATTATATTTGACTCTACTAACCCATCTCTGTGTACTCGTTTCGCTGAAAGAGTGAAGAAAGAATATAAAATGAGTATGATGGGTGAACTAACCTACTTCCTTGGACTTAAGATCAAGCAAACTGAAAAAGGTACATTTATTAACCAAGGTAGGTATGTTAAAGACATGCTGAAGAAGTTTGATCTCACTCAAACTTCAGTGATGAAAACTCCTATGGCACCTCCTCTGACATTAAACAAGGATCCAACAGGAAAACCTGTTAATGTCACTGCCTATAGAGGAATGATAGGCTCCCTGTTGTATCTTACAGTGAGCCGACCTGACATCATGTACTCTACATGTCTTTGTGCATGCTATCAATATGAACCCAAGGAATCCCATCTGATCGCTGTAAAGCGAATCTTCAGATATCTGAAAGGAACTCCTAACCTCGGTCTTTGGTATCCCAAAGATTCAAGGTTCGATCTAACTGGATATTCAGATAGTGATTTTGCAGGTTGCAAACTCGATAGAAAAAGCACCACTGGTGGATGTCAACTTCTAGGAGGAAAGCTGGAAAGTTGGACAAGTAAAAAGCAAAATTCAATGTCCACTTCCACAGCTGAAGCTGAATACGTAGCCGCTGGAAGTTGTTGTGCTCAAGTCTTATGGATGAGAAATCAACTATTAGACTATGACCTTCAGCTATCAAAGATTCCAATCTATTGCGACAGCACTAGTGCTATCGCTATAGCAAACAATCCAGTACTACATTCAAAGACGAAACACATAGAGATCAGATATCATTTTATCAGAGATCATGTGATGAATGTTGACATAGAACTTCATTTTATTCCAACTCACTATCAGCTTGCCGATCTGTTCACCAAACCTCTTGATGAGACAAGATTTAACTTTCTCATCAGTGAGCTTGGAATGCTGAATCTTGAAGATTAACTCTTCAGCTTTCATGCAATATGTCAGTGGTAATATGTTACACTTCATCATATAATCGATGATTAAATATTCTAACTCTAAGGTATGTTCTGTAAATCTCTATCACTGAATATCTCTTTCAGTAAGACGTTTTTCAAAAATAAAATCTTCAATTACTGATTTTCTTCAAGTGGTTAAAAGCTTTTTGATAAACAAATCTTATCACTGATATTTCTCATCAGTGATCCTTTGGAAAGAAAAATTATCTCTGAATTTCTGTCATAGATTCTTTCAAAAGAAAATCTATCTCTGACTTTTCTTCAGAGATACTTTCTAAAAGTCAAATGAAACGTTTTTTTCTCTCCTATGACGTCATTTGAACCGACAATCCATGACATGCCTTTTTCTCTGACACGTTCGTCCGTTGCCCTTCTATCCAATCAACTTCGTGGGACGTGTCCATGTCATGATGAGCATTTGTTTTCTTGCCTCATTCTCCCTCTCTCATAGTATAAAAGGAATGCCTTTTTTCCATTCTTATCTTTTACGCTCTCTTAAACTTCCTAAGCAAGAAAAATCTTTCAAGGCATTCAAGCAGACAAAAACACTAATCTTCAAATCTTCAAAACTTCAAGATTATCAGGTTTTTGTTCTTACCATTCTTTCATCTTAAAAACACTTTTAAATCCTAAATATTCTCTTATTTTGGACTTTAAATTTTTCTTTCATTAAAATCATTTCTTTTGATTTTAAATTACTCTAAAAACATTTGTCTTTTCAAAATGTTCTTTCTTTCTCATAAACAACATTGTTTTACTCTAAAAACAACTTTGTTTTTCTATGTTTCTTTCTAAAAACATAAACTGGTAAAACTTTAATTGTTTTTAGACTCTAAACCCTTTATTATATTCTACTTCTCTCTATTCAGAAATGGCCCAAGCTACTCTCATTGCTTCCAAAAATGTCAAGTTCACAATCACTGAATCTGAAATCCTAAAGAAAACTATCTGGCTCGGTTGGACTTTGAAGCTGTCAAATACCCACATCCGGTGGAAGCTGCTGCTTTTCTGAAATAGTCATGCATAGCCTATGCACTCACTGTTGATCCCAAGCCCTACAAGACACTCCTTCAACAGTTATGGTTTACAGCTGACAAAAGCTCGGTCTCCAACAAGAAAGGTGAAGTGGTCCCTGCCATCTCCTTCGTTACTGAAAATGGCCCCGGGTTTCTTACTGCTTTTGGTCTCCACAAAGCTCTTCGATTCCCTACAAAGACCAACGTTGGTTTTGACTCCCTACCCACTGATGCTATCCATTTCTTGGATGACATGGGATAATCATGGGACAACAAGCCTCGCTCCCAGATTCCCAACAAGAAGCTGACCAAGATTCAGAAGGCGAACATGCCTTCACAGATCAACTACATCTTCACTCACATTATTCAGTGTATGAGTGGAAAGATAAGATCGCTGGATCAGGCCTGGAAAATGCAGCTGCAAATGGGCTACTCAGTGATCGCCAACAAGCACTACGACTACGCTGGTGCAATCTTTGATGATCTCTTATCAAAGATTGAGAAGTCTAAGAGGGATCCCAAGATCCCTTACGTTCATTTCATCTGTGCTTATCTGCATTTTCTCTACGCTGAGAAGTACCGCACTTCAAATGATGGTACTTTCTCAAAGGTGGGCCAACGAGCGCTGGAGATCAAGCCTGTTGACACCGAGGTAAGTCTCTCTACCTTACGTTCTCGCCTCTCTCTCTACTCTTCTACTTCAGCGGCCACACAGGAGGTTCCTTCTTCTGCTATCCCTGCCGCTACAACCCCTTCAAAACATCCATCAACTGCTCTATCTGGTCCTTCTAAAAAGTCTAGAAAGACCAAGGAGTTAACCCCTTTGGGAACAATACCTGAAGTAGTTTCTCGACAAACTATTTTGGATGATTTCGTGGGTATATCCTCCACATCAGTTGCTACAACAACCATGTCAGTGATGACCATTGCTGACAACGCACCTGTGACACACCAATTTTCTCAGTTCCTCAAGCTCCACAAACTGAGGTAAATCCTACTATCACAAGTGTTATCTCTACTTTTATCCCTATTACTCCCTCTTCTACTATCTCTTTGGTCAATAACCCTCCAAACATTTCGCAGCAACCTCTTCATGCTTCATCCTTAGGACCTGATACTCAAACAACTCCTCAAAAATTTGAAGGAGATATGAAATTCTACAACATGTTTGATTTATTAGGTATTCCTAAACACATATACACTTCTCCCACCTCTCCATATAAGCCTGGGCATCCTTATGCTCAACCACTAACTTTTGTTTCAAGTCCTACTTTGGGTACTATTGACGCCAGCGTCAACAAACTCACTGACAGAGTGGACTCTCTCTCCTCCTCCATCAACACCAACACCAGCGCTGTCAACCAAGCTGGTGAGGAGCTGAAAATACTTACATATGCTTCTACTTCTAAGGCTGTAGCTTCTCAGATCACGGCTCTCCAGGGAGAGATTGTCAAAATGAAGAAGGACTTGGTGGTTAATCATCAACAAGTTCAAATTCTACAGGGACGTTTTCGCTCTCTGCAAACTGAGGTTAAGGGTCTCTCTTCAAAGATTGACTCCTGCACAGCTCTGCTAAATCAGGTTCTTAACAAGCTGAATGAACCAACTCCTGCACCAAGGCCTTCGTTCACGGATCATGATCGTACAATGCTGAATGTTACCATTGAATTCATTCATCAGGCCACTTCAAAGATTCCTGTTATTAAAGGTCGTCTGGATCTCTTGGAGGCTGAAGTCCATTCTAAGCCTGCTACTGAGGCTATAACCAACGTTGTTGAACTCCCCCATTTTGATGCTGACAAAGAGGGGGAGAAATCAAATGAAGAAAATATAGTTGCAGCTGAGGTTCAAGAAACGGAGAAGGTCGCTGAGGTTTCAGTGGCAGAAGTTCAAGCTCTTCCCTCTTCTTAACTAGCTCTGGTTGATGAAGAAGAAGAGGAAGAGGAAGAGGAAGAGGAAGAAGAAGAAGAAGAAGATGAAGATCTTGATATCCCTGATCAAGAGAAAGACAATGTTGCTGATGATGATGAAGAGGACCAATCTCTTTGGTTCTTAGCTACAAATTCCCCATCAACACCAGCTTTCAAAGGCGTTGTTCTTTCTGAAGTAGGAGGAGAAGGGAAGCAGCTTCAGGTACCACATCCCAAGGCAAGAAAAAGGAAATAGCTGACGAGGGAAACCTGAAACTTGTTTCACCATCTGAGGGGGAGAATCCTTTTCAGGTATACCTATCCCTTGTTCCTCTCTCCTTCTTTTCCTTCCAAACCCCTATCTCATTCTAGCCTTTAGCTTTCTTCTTCTATAAATAAACACTAACTCCTTTTTCCTTTTTGATCAGTCAGTTCTCTCCCTTGCCTAAGGGAACTGAACTTCAAATAATCCCAGCTCCATCAGCTGAAGATCAAATAATCCCAACCTCCTTAAATGAGGTTGATGAAGAAGAAGAAGCCCTGCACCATCCAGGAAGGCCCTCTAGACCAGCTTAATGGTCAGAGGAAGAACTGAATAAAAGAAGAACAGAGATGATTTCTCACCTAGAGAGTCAGCGGTTAAAGATCCCTCTTCAATCCTCATCAAAAGAGCTTGACTTCTTGACTCAAGCTAAGATCGAAGAATATGTCAGGGCTAAGAAGCTGATTGCTGAATGCCAACAAGATGCGACTCTAGCTCTCAAGGTTCAGTCTTCTCAGTTCAAAGACAAGAAACTAAAGAAAAATCCAGTGAAGGTTCAAGCTGCACTTCTAAAAGAGATTGAAGAGGAGCGCTTAAAAGAAAAAGAGTTCAGCAATAAAACACTTGAATGGTGCAAACAGAAGATCGATTATCGCTATGACCCAATGAAGATCATAGCCGTTGTCATCTCTGGGAGAAAGAAGAAGGATCGACTATCAGTTACAATGGAGATAACCAAAGAGGATGGAAGCGTAAAGGCAATGTTCGTATCAAGACTTGAAAGCTTTGGCTACATGGAATGGCTAGAGTTCAAAGAAGCGCTGAAGAAATCAATGGTATCGTTGAATCCCTCCTCAACAGAGTCACTACTGTATTAAAAGTGCCTTCTGCTCTTCCCCCAAAGCCAAGGCAATCCAAAAGAAAGCTTGTCTCCTCCTCCTCTGATAATGTCGTTGCAATCAAGAACGACACCTTCATCAAGTGATGATGAAGGTCAGCTCAGATTCCAAAGAGTCTCTAAGATTCCCATTTGTCCTCTAAATCATCTCAAGGATCTCTTGTGGTTATGGTGTACCTATTCTCCTCTAGCTGAACCGATCAAAACAATCATTAGACAAGAATCAACTGATCGAAAGCAAAAAAGGAGAAGAAGTACCTGATTACATGATCAAGGTCCTACAATCCTATCTAGATAGTTGATAGATTTTTTTTCTTACTTCTTGAAATCTGTTAGTTAGACTTACAGTAGATAGTTCTTCACTTGTACTTAAAATTTTCAATACTCTTGTCATTCTTTCTTTGAATTAATGAAAATTCAGTGAAGTACTTAACTTTATCAGTACTGTAAAAGATCCCTCAAAATAGTAATTGGGACGTGTATGTTATGAGTACTGATTATCCTTTATTTTGACATTAAAGTAATTTTCTTCATAGTTACTTTGTCATCATCAAATAGGAGGAAATTGTTGATCCATACTCTCTCAGTGATTTAATGATGATCCTTTTCTATACTTAGTGAAAATTATGTTTAACATTATGTATAAGTGTTTCATCATCAGCGATCATACTGAGTCTGTTCAGTTATCACTGATGATCTTTCTTGTAATCATTCATATGTATAAGTGTTTCACTATCAGCGATCAAATACTGAGTATGTTCAGTATCGTTGACGATTTCTCATGTAAACAATTAGACGTAATCCCTGAAGACAAGTTTCGCGACAAAAGATGTTCACTGCTGAATCGAAGACAAAGTTGCTGAACAAAGACAAGTCTACTCATGACCTGATGCGGATATCAGCGAAGCCAAGACAAGTCTACACACGCGGAGAAACCTAAGGAAAAGTTTCAGCGATAGCTAAACTTCTTTATATCTCTGAAGGAAGAGATATTCAGCGATTGACGATCACTTAGCTTATGCCTCAAGTCTCTTTTGTCTTACCCTTGCACACATTGTACGATTGTCAGAAACAGACATACCTCTGCAGCAATTCGTACAAAAACTCTAATAACTACATTGTTCATCATACGGCCGAAAGCATGTCTCCTAAAAACAGACCCATGCAGCCAATCAATGAAGGACACGTGTAAAGTGCTCTGCCATGCATTTAATGCATCGGGTATAAATAGAAAGATTTCAACTCCATCTAAGAGTTTCCCTAAGCCTTCATCTTTCAAAAAATATAGAAACCCTTATTTTATATACTCTTCTAATCCCCCATTCTCTAATTCTTGTGCAACCCTTCTTAGTGATTCTTAAGTTTGTTTAGATTAGGTTCTACTTAATCTTATTCCTCAACGAACTTGTAAATTGTAATTTGATTTATCAATAAAAAATTTATTAAACATTAAAATTCAGTGTTTGTATTCAACCCCTCCCCTTCTACAAACTTGTTAAGAACCTTCGGAACCAACACCATTATCACTTGGGCCAGTAGTTGCATCTCTGCGCCAACGATTGAGAATTCTTGCCCGATCCTTTCCACAACCTTGTCTACATGGTTAATAGTTGTCATGTATGTTATAGATCAATGTGTTTAACTCACTTTACACCGAAGTTCTACCTCAATAATTTTGATTGTTTTGTTATATCTAGTGTTACTAAAAAAAACTTATTACGTCTCTCAGCCACTTGCGTTAGGTTGATGAGTTTGTTAAAGGTTATATTCCAGCTTATGTCGTTAATTACCGTTAGGAACCGGTTATAGGAACCGGTCCGATTTTTTCAAAAAAGTTCTAGCCATTAGTTACCGTTAGGAAACGGTCATGAGATTGTTTGGGTCGATTTTTTGGCCCTTTTTGTAGTTTTTACCCTCCATACACTATATATAAGTCATGTGGTGTATGGAGGAAGATACTAACAGACAAACGCAAAAAAAAGTTTATAATTCTTGTTATAATTCGTGATTTCGGCTCGCATTCAACTCTCGCAAAAAAACATTCACACCCCTACTTCTCAATTCTCATATATTTCTCTTTTTTTCTTCTAAAATGGTCGGTGAACAACATGATGCATCAAACAAAACATTTGCCAAAGTTCTCACCGATCATAGACGAAAGTCCGAGATTTGGAATTCCTACAACATGGTGATCCTCACAAACGGGAAAAGGAAGTGACAATGCAAAATTTGCCAAGATCTTCTTATGGCCGAAAGAAATTCAATCTTAAGGCGTCACACTGAAAAAACATGTTCGGAGTTAAGGTCAGCGGAAGGCAATTCAAGTCAGTCGATACATGATAATCAAGGTCAAATTGGTCATTCGATGTCGACTTGAACCGGAGAATGACAATATAATGTGTCATTCAAGTCAGGTTGTCGTTCGGACATTTAGATAACCATCACATTACGAACATGATCCAAAAAACGCTACAAGCCGGTAAGTCGTCAAACTCTTAGACGTGATGCAATTAAAATGTGGAAAACGTGTCAAAATGATATGCGACAAACATTTTCTCTTTTGCCTAATTATCTTTCTTTAATGTGTGATGTATGAAGCGCACCAAACGGATTGTCGGTTTCTTATATATGCATAACGACACATTGGGTTGAGCCGCAATCGTGACAATTATTCAAACGTGTAACCACGTTTGAACCGTTTGGTGCGCTACATTCGGGTGATCGCCAATTTTCAATTATTAAAAAAAGTCATACATTTTACAATTTATATTCTGAACTCATTAGCATTTCATTTGATAACGCTAGTAATAATAATCGATGTGTGGAGAAATTAAAGTTGGCTTTGACCCCTATTTTAGACGGTCAATTATTTCATAGACGTTGTTGTGCAAACATAATCAATTTAGCCATTCAAGACGGTTTAAATACTTGTAAACCCGTAATAGATAAGTTTAGACTTATATTACGGTGAATTTTCATAAAAGGTAAAAAAAATGCACACTATGTATAGAAAAATATTGCAAGGATGCTGGTTTTAGAGCTTTGGGACCAAACTTTGATATTCATGTTAGATGGAATTCGACTTCTTTTATGATTGAAAACTTGATAAAGCAAAACGTTATTTGCAAACATTTTATAATATCAATTACGAACGTAATATTATTGGAACTTTTTATTGAGTCGTGCTTACGAGATTATACGATATTTTGGGCAATTTTAAAAATGCAACAACTCTTTTGTCTAGTATTTATTATCCAACAAACCCTTTACTTCTAAATCAATTATTTATTTTGGCAAATAAGATTTCACAATACGATAACCATCACAATTGGAGAACAGATTGCTTCAATGAAATAAAAAAAATTTAAAAAACTTTATAGAGATCCCCTTTTCTTTTCTTTGTGTCGCGGCGTCAAATCCGTATTTAAATGTCACCGGTGTTGAAATATTAATTGCGCAAATATGTGTGGCTTTTGGTTTAGATACGCCTAGAGATAATTCTTTTTCAACGGAACAAAAACGTGTGTTTAATCATAATTTTAACGATTTATTTGATCATTATAAAGACTTTTTTGGGGGAGGAAGCCAACAACAAAGCTTTTCAAGTCGATTATTTATGAATTCTAGTTCTAGTTTTAGTGGTCATCGCCAAAGCCGGAAAGAGTTAATGACTAATTTAATGAGTGACGTTCAAAATGAAACGAATAAAAAAAGTAGATTTGACACCGATTTGGTGAACTAAATAGGTATATGCGTACTAATTTTATTGCCGCATGCCCCATGAAGATATCGAACATTTTGCAAATATTGATTTATTAGAATGGTGGAAACAAAAGCAACCTTAATTCCCGGTTTTCGCATGCATAACCCGTGATATATTAAAAATTCAAGCTAGTACCGTAGCTTCAGAGTCGGTTTTTTCTCTTAATGGCCGGATCATTTCGATACAACGGACAAAACTACGTCTGGCTTCTGTAGAGTGTTGTGTGTGCTTGAAGGATTATTTTGATAGCGTTGAAAGAAGTCAACATACGGCGTCACTAGAGGTGGAAGAAAACGAATTCGCCATGGAATTAAGTACGCCGCCAACTACAAATACCGATGACACTTTCTCACAATATGACGATGATGATGAACCTGACATTGATGACCTTGAGGCTCTTTAAAGACTTCAAACAACCGGAACTCTTCAAAAGATTACGCCATGGGAATAAGTGTATTTTTTAATGTTATTTTAAATGTATTTTTAAATCGAAATTATAATAAAACGTATTTTTGAAGTATTTTTGAGTTACCAAATTACATATTTTAAAGTGTATTATAATAACATTTTTGTATTCTTAAAAATATTTCAGAAAAAAAAATATTTAAAAATCGCAATCTAAAAAAATGGCAGAACTGTTTTGGGTCCGGCCTGGGACCGAAAAGGGGACCAATTACCACTTACCTTAATCGGGCCTGGGTCAAAACCAGGACCAGAATCAGTTACAACTTGATTGTTTTGGACCGAGACCGATTTGAATCCAACACGATGCAGGACCGATTTTTATCCATCTCTATCTATTTATTATATTATAAAGTACGGATAAAAAAATCTTAAATACAAATTATTAGGCACAAGGTACCATCATTTTATGCAAGATTTTAAAAATATCTTAATTTACAAGTATTAAAGCACAAGATACATATTACTACTGCAGGCTTCTAACACCCAGAAATTTGGTATGTGCAGGGCATTCTTTTTATGCAGACATTTTCATATATCACTATTAATTAATATATTATATGACTATAAATTTGTTTTAATTATATTATTAAATATGTAATTGGTTATTTTTTCTAGATGTCATTAAAATATATAAGATAATCATTGAATTCTAACAAAATACTTAATTTTTTTATATAAAAAACGTTATACTATTAAGCCTAAATTAAACAAATTTATAAAAAAAAAACATTATCACTTTCTTAAAACCATCCAAAATCGTACTGTAAATCGACAAAAAAACAACAAATAAAATGAAACATTAAAATCGTGATTTATCTCGTTGCATTGCACGAATACGCTTCTAGTTATCAACAAACAAAAAACCATAAAATCATAATTAATTTGCCCTAATTAATTCCATATGGTTCAAGGTTCAAGAAATGGAAGAAATAGACATCACCATCACATCATCTTTTGCGCCCCCTTACCAGGTCAGTCTCACACCTTCCACACACTCCACCATTAAATAAATATAATACTAATAAATTTATGTCTATATTTTAAATTTACTATTCTTTTTAGGGTGTCTTAGGTTAGGGTTAGACTAATCTTGATAAATTATGACCATAAATATCATCCTTAATAAATTTAGTGGCCACAATTAGGGTGTAAACGAGTCGAGTCGACTAGTACGTTAATCGAGTCGGGGGCTCAAAAAATTAATATTGGGCTTGAGCTCACCTTGAGCTCGATTAACTTTTTCAATATAGGGCTCGAGCTCGAGCTTGAATATTTTTTGAGTTATCAAGCTCGATGCTCGTTTATGGGTTCGAACTTACGATCGATTAACTCGTTTATCGGCTTGAGCTCAATAATTTTATATTTTTATTGTATGATTAATAAATATATGAGTATGTTTGACTCGAAAAAGGGTATGCTTGAATGACTCGGCTCTACTCAGCTCGACTCGAAAAATTGAATCGAGTTTTTGAACGAGTCAAGTCGAACATTGGTGTTATAAAGCTCAGTTTGTTAAGTTAGACAAGTTCGAGCACGAGAATAATTAAGTTCGGGCTCGGGATAAACGAACTCGAACTCGAATAGCTCGTTAAAAGTTCTACTTGTTTATACCATATACCACAATTGTTATGGATGCCTATAATTGAACCTAAGGCAGATATGATATTCCACCATATTCTCTGAACTTCAACCACTACACCATAATCCTTATGGTTTATATTTAGACTTTTACGGATAAATAATAATTTAAATTGTATTCTTTCAAACCTTAAAAAAATATAAATTGATTATAATTTTTTAGGAAGTGAAAATTATTTATAGATAAATTTATATACAAAATAAGGGGTTGTTTGTTTACCTCTCAATAGTTCCATTAAAATGCAACATCTGAATCGCTAAGAGGTGAATCTTGTTTGGCAAAAACAAAATATGCCTCTTAATGGTTTCAAAACCCTCTGAATGATTTTGTATCTTGGGTCTCCCTTAACCATTCAGCGCCCTGGTATCATTATGAACAATTATCAAACAATCATATTTCATTTTGCACTATATCATAAGAGTCTGTTAATCATTTTGACACTTAATCATTCTGCACCAAACCATTCAGCAACTGTCAAACAACCCCTAAGTATTTATTTTCAAAGTTTCCTATTAATCATTTCATTTGATAATCATTTTTTGGGTGATTTCCATGTTTAGAGGTAAAAACCATTTTATCTCATACTTTATCAATTTTAGAGATAGTTTTGAAACTCTTGGAGCAAAATATTAGATTAAAATCCTCATTTTCTCCATTTTTTGAAGTAACTGTTGAAGATGCTCTAACAATTTATGAAAAAACCAAAAATGTAATTTATGTATATTATAAATTAGTTAAGTATAAACCTTTAATTGTAAAATAGTTATCGATGTATGCTTGAGAAACATTTTTAAAGTAATTTATAATTATAAGTATGAATTTACGGTTAAACTTCGGAGGAATTAAAAATATGTAAATAAGTAATCAAAGAGGTGCTAGCCTAGTGGTAAGGCCATGGGGGATAGTGCATGGTATGTCTATCTACCAGGGTTCGAATCTTGGGGGATGCACTTTCGCGATACCCAGACCTTGGGTCGGCCTTCGGGTCGGTTCGGGTCCAGGTTTACGGGCATACCAGTCTATGGGTATGCGGGTTCGGTCTTGACCGAGCTTAGTCGTACCTGGGCGGGTCCAGACCATTGGGGCTGGGCCGGGTCGCTGCGGATTAGTCGGTGCTGCCCAATTGGATGCCCGGATACCGCAGTTGCGTGTGTGTGTGACATAGCCCAAGTTGCCGTACAAAAAAAAATATGTAAATAAGTAGATCACACTTTTTGTCCATGAGGTGTAAAATTTAACCTTGGTCCTTATTTGTAATAAAAAAGATTAAGGGCCATTTTTAATTGAAAATGAGAAACATAAAGGGCCAAATCCAACATTTTAGAGAGAGAAAACAGCGGGTGCTATGCTGGAGCTAGGGGTGTTCAAAAAAACTGTTGGACCGCTCAAACCGGTCGAACCAAGTCAAACCGGACCGTTTTTGGCGGTTTGAGCGGTCTGGCGGTCCTATCTGGTCTGGAAATTTGCCAAACCGTGCGGTCCGGTCCGGTCTGCGGTCTGGAGGTTTGGACCCAACCGACCGCCAAATATATAAATATATATTTTTTATTTTTTTATATATACCTTTATTATAAAGAATAGATTATATAAAACCCAAATGTCCAAGTATATACAAAAGGGCCTAAGGTATCTTAACAAATTGAAATCTTTATGGATTAGGGAATATAAAGAACGAAAAAATGAAGAAGTGAAGTCGTGGATTTTATTTGCACTTTGCATATTACTTTTTTTTTTAGTGTTTTATCTTGGGATATTTTGTTAACTTTTGTGGATTTTGTTATTTTGTTGTGAACTTTGTTCTTTATTTCAAGTGGACTCAAGCCAATTAACCTTTAAAATTCAAAGTTTTATATGTTTTTATGTTTAAACTTTAAAGCCCACTAAAAGGCCTAAACCGCCTAAACCGGTCGACCAAACCGCCTAAACCGCGGTCCGACTTGACCGGTCTGGGAACTTGATGTCAAACCGCTCGGTTTGAAAAATCAATAAACCGCCACTTTCGGTTTGGTTTGTGGTCTAAGGGTTAAACCGCCCAAACCGGACTGCGAACACCCCTAGCTGGAGCCTACCATGGCAAGAGTAGCTCATCATTCTCACGCGCCAAACCTTTCACATTTTCTACAAACACATACCAACAATCAGACAAAAACTTGTGATTAAGGCTTCATATGTTTGAAATTCAACTTTTCGGTTTCCCTCTTGTTGTCTTTGCTGTTCCAGTTTTACAGTATGTGTTAATTTTAGAGTATCATGTTTATGTTGATTATATTTTGGAGCATTGCGTTATTTTTAGAGTAGTGCTAAATTACAACTTAGGTCCCTTAACTTTGCTAAATTACAACTTAGGTCCCTTAACTTTGCTAAATTATAACTTAGGCCCCTAAACTTTTCTTAATTACAACTTAGGTTCCTTAATATTGCTAAGTTACAACTTAGGCCCCTTAACTTGGCTAAATTACAACTTAGGTCCTTTAACTTTGCTAAATTACAACTTAGGTCCTTTAACTTTGCTAAATTACAACTTAGGTCCCTTAAGATTGCTAAATTACAACTTTGGCCCTTAAATTTACTAATTTACAACTTAGGTCCCTTAACGTTGCTAAATCAGTTTGGCCTCTTGCCAAAAAACCCAACAAGGCTATATTCAACTTAATTAAATCACAACATATCGATTTGGATTTTGTCAAACGAGTGTAAATAGCCCTAAGGTTTGTACGGACTTAAGCAATACACGTGATTCCCCTACTACCTGGAAGTCCAATAAATTGAGTGGTTTCTTTTCGAAAATTAAGATATACGAAGAATTATCAACAATATGTAAGAATACTCCAAAAAACCCAACAAGGCTATATTCAACTTAATTAAATCGCAACATATCGATTTGGATTTTGTCAAACGGGTGTAAATAGCCCTAAGGTTTGTAGGGAGTTAAGCAATACACGTGATTCCCCAACTCCTGGAAGTCCAATAGACTGAGTGGTTTCTTTTCGAAAATTAAAATATACGAAGAATTTATCAACAAAATGTAATAATACTACAAATATAAAATAATAACTATAACCATAATCCGTTGTCTTAACAAACATGAATTATATATTATTCCTTAGTTATAAGTTAGGTGCATTGACAACATTACTATGTAGGAGGATTTTCATTACACTAACTTGTCGTTCAAATGCCGCCTTGGCTTCGCGCCGGAAATTAGAAAAGATTTTGCAGCATGTCCACCTAAACGGGCACATAATTTACTCGAAATATTTGGACGGACACCTTTCGGACCATGGCTGGAACTTACCAATATTGGTGGCGACCCCATGCTAGTCCAAATGTTTTTACAGATGGAGGTCGAGGTCACCAATGCAGATTCGGAGGAACTGTATTTTGACGTGTGTGGGCATGTCATGCGCTTTGGGCGTCTTGAGTTCTGTCTTGTAACAGGACTCTTTTTTGGACCAACACCATCCCTTCCTCCCTTACCTAAAGAGTCCTTCATTTGCAGGGTTTGGCCCCGCCATGCACCAGGAAATTTGAAACTCAGAATCGTCGTAAAGACGATGAAAGATGACTTGCGGGCGCTATCCGACGAGGATGTTGTCCGTGTTTGTTTAGTGGTGATGGTGGAAATGATGTTTATGGAGCGTGAGTTAAGCCAGTTGGTTTTCAACACAGTCCTTAGGGTCGTCGATGACTTAGAGGCATTTAACAGTTCTCCGTAGGGTAACCACATCTAGACACTCGTACAAACAAATGTACCATGCCATCCCCAGACGCGGCGACAAGCACAACAAGATGACGATGAATGGGTTTGCACACACTTTGAAGGCTAGATAAGTAGTATAACATAAATAGTAATTCGTCTCTATTTTGGCTTTCTTTTTTACGTACTTGTTTATGTTGTGTAATTCCATATATGGATCTTGGAGATGTTTCCCATCTACCGTAATAAATTCACCCGGCACACTGACAAGGTCATTAGGGGAACTGTTAGAGCATAAATCTGTTGGATACAAGATCATAGAAGACTGAAGACTGAAGGTCAAAGCTAAAGTCAACTCTCAGCATTAAAGTCAAAGTCTAGTGTAATAAATTCAAAGTCAAATCTTGTACTTTCTATTTTTCTAGTGTTTGCGCGTTTTAGTAGTTTGCGTGAACAGTGTTTAGAGAATTTAGTAGCTTGCGCGTTTTACTTGTTTGTTTAAATAGCTTGTTGTGTGTGTTATACAAAAAGCGAGATTTCATATCAGTGTATAGATAGCATTGTGAGAGTTTTATCGTTATAAAGAGAGAAAGAGTAGTGAGCATACTTTGTTAATCAAAATTTGTGATTAATAAAAGTGATTTGTGATGGAACTAATTGTCATCGTGTGATCTTATTGTTATCTGGGAGTAACAATTGGTATCAGAGCAAGCGAAATTCAGAGAATATCTTGAATCAATTCGAATTTCGAACAAAATATTGGAAGAACTTGCAAATGAATTGTGGAATTTCAATTTCTGGATTTTAGTGATGTTTTTTATTCAAGTATTGTACCTTTAGATTCGATTTTACATTTAGATCAAGGTTTATTTGGATTGTATCGTCTAATTTTCATCTGAGAGGTCTGAATTTTGATTTTTGTAATGTTTCGAGTTTGAGTGTGTACGTACTGTTTCTTTAGATCGAATTCAAAATTTTGATGCTATAATTTGTAATTGTTTGATAGCACTATGTTCGAAATATGGTTTTAAGCATCCCTACGAAGTTTCAAGCAAATTGAAGAAGTGTTGGATCGATTTCAGTTGGTAAAATCAAGTTGTTGAACGAACAGAGGCAAGAACTCGCTAGATCTGAAGTTCGAGCTAGTGAAAAACTCTCAAGTTTAAGAACACACTAAGGAAGGAACTCGCACACTGTTAGAACACGCAAGGTGAAGAACTCGTAAAGGTTACGAAATCATTTGAAGTGAAGAACTCGCAAGAAGAGTCGTGCGAGAAGTAGAAACTCGCACATCTCTAGGTGCGAGTTTGTACTGTTCATTCACTGTGGTGTGCGCGAAGTGTGACCCTGAGAGAGGTGTGTCGTGCGAGTTTATCTTTTGCGCGAAGTATTCTTGTTCAATTTTTGTCTAAGTCTAAAACATGCAAGTCTCTGTTCTTGCGTGTTTGCATTTAGCGAGTTTCACTTTTTCAAAATTTGTCTAAGTATCGAACTCACAAGCCCTTAGCGAGAAGTGAAAAACTCGCACATAGTTGTGTGCGTGAAGTTCTAGAACTCACACATAGTGTTGTGCGAGAACGAAGAACTCGCATAAGCTTTCTGCGCTAACCTTAGTTCACGCAAGTGGTGTCGTGCGCGAAGCTCAAACTCGCACATCATTATGTGCGAGAAGTGAGTTCAAACAAGCCTATTTGCGCGCAAAGTTCAGTTCACGCAAACTTTGGTGTGCGTGTTTCTAAAACTCGCATATAGCCTCTTGCGCGAAGTATGTCATTTCAGTGTTATGCATGTTCTGTCCTTAGTGAATTTTTTCTGAATTTTTCTGAAAGTTAACTAAGTGTGATTTTTGTAGATCTAGCTTTATTTTCTGAATTTTGACGATCATAAAAGCAGTGTAGATCAAAGATGACTTCCAGAGAAGCACTTGCTATCGGAACCGATGTTAAACCACCAGTACTTTTTAAGGGAGAATATGAGCAATGGAAAGACAGATTCATGGATTTCATAAAAAGACATGCATTGGGTGATCTTATCAAGAAATCTTTGGAAGAAGGAATATTAGAGCACAAATTTATTGGATTCAAGATCATCAATTTCTGAAGATGGAAATCTGAAGTCAAAGCTGGAAAAGTCGACTCTCATCAAATAATCTAGGTCCTTTGTTAATAATTAGTCAAAGTTTATTTTGTATTTTCGTTTTTAGTCCTTTTCTCTTAAATTAGGTATTTGGTTTAAAGGGTTTTAGGTTTTTGTGGGTGGTGTGTATCTCATTGTAATTCTGCGCCGTACATTCACAGAGAGAAACTCAGAGAGAGATACGACAGAGAAAGATAGAGAGCTTCATTGGAAAAACCATCAAGATTGTAATCGTTTGGATTGTTAAATCTAATCAGGTTTGTTTATCTTGATTGTGTTAATTGTTATCTGATTATATTGCTAAGAACTTGAATCATTATTGGGACAATTAATTGGTATCAAAGCCAGGTTTGAATTGAAATCGATTTTTCAGATAAATATTCTCGAACACTGTTCATCGAGTTTTCAAATTTGATTTTGAGTTTTAAGGCATTTTTCGGTTTGGAATTGATCAGGTTTTGATCGAGTCATGTTTTAAATCGAGTTTGTATTGTTTGATTTATCAATTGCACTGTAATCGATAGATTTGTGATGATTTTAGAGTTTTTGGTTTTCACGAGTTCTTGTCCACTGTTCCATTGATCGAATCTCTTTCAGATTGTTTGTTATTGAAATTAAATGCTAGTAATCTGTTCTAGTTGATTAGGTGATCGAATGGTCAAAATTTCGATTTGTAAATCGAAGTCTAGATAGGTTTTTGGGATTTTCAGAGTCGGTTTTTCGAAGTACAGGTGAAGAACTCGCAAGCAATTCAAGAACTCGCAAAGGTCAAAGGTTTCGCAGGAAGCTATCAAATGATTCGCAGATCCTTTGAATCAGGATTCGTATTGTGTTTGATTGCTATATTTTGTTAAGTGTGGTTTTCGCAGGTTTGCTGGTTACGAATTTCTTAGGATTCGCAGGGCTCTATATTGAGAATCCTCAGAATTCGCAGAGTGCCTTAGCGAATTTGTAAGTTTTTCGTAGGTCTATACTTTGCGCCAAGTGCAGGATTCGTAGATATCATAAGGATTCGTAGATCATAAGGAGAGGATTCGCAAGTGTATGTGTTGCGAAAACCAAAGGTTTCGCAGTTGTGCCTTTAGCGAAAAGTGTCCTTTTGCGCCATTGCTTCTAGCGCAAACCTCAAGAATTCGCGAGCCTCTTCTAGCGCAAACCTGAAGAATTCGCGAGCCTTATCTAGCGCAAAACTCTTAGAATTCGCGAGTCTCATCTAGCGCAAACCTCAAGGTTTCGCGAGCTTCTTCTAGCGCAATTCTGAGTTAGTGAATTCTACTTTAAAACTTGCGAATTCTGTATATGGTTGAGTTATTTGCGAATTCCTTGCTATTTCTTTCTATAGGTTGCGAATTCTGTGTGTTTATCTGTGTTGGTTGCGAATTTCGTACTTTTTTTTTGCGAATTCTTGACTTGAGAATTTTGGAATTTTCATTTTCTGATTTTCATTTCAAGTTTTTCTGATTTGATTGATTTCATTCGGACTAACGGTCTTTTTCAAGTTTCTTATTGCATATTTATCTAATTAGTACAAGGATGTCATCTCGGGAAGCTCTTGCTATTGGAACCGATGTGAAGCCACCAGTACTCTTCAAGGGAGAGTACGAGCAGTGGAAAGACAGATTCTTGGATTTCATCGACAGACATGAGTTGGGAGACTACATAAGGCTATCCTTAGAGGAAGGAAAAATGACAATTCCCACCAAGACACTCACAGTAGCTGGAGAAAGTGGTGCAGAAGAACAGAGAGTGTATCCTGTTCCGCTTGTTGAATATTCAGATGAGCAGTTAAGACGACTCAAAGCTGACAGATTGGCTAAATCTTTCATTCTACAAGGCATACCGAATGAGATTTATGTCAAAATAGACAGCTTTAAAGCTACTGGAAACAGATGTGGGATCAAATGGAGAAGATGATGATCGGATCTAAAGTCGGCAACCAACTCAAAGTATCCAATTGCCTGAATAACTATGAAGAATTCAAAGCTAAAGTTGGAGAATCACTAGAAGCCACCTATGACAGATTTGTGACATTTTTGAACGAGCTAAGCAAGAACAAGATCAACAAATCTCAAATTGAGTTGAATGTGAAATTTCTCAGCAACCTCCAGCCTGAGTGGAAGAGATTCACTAGACAGATGAGGCAAATGAAAGATCTGAATGACATTCCACTTCATGAAGTCTATGAAACCCTCAGACAGAATGAGGAAGAGGTGGATGAGATCAAGGCTGAGATGAAAAAGGCTGACAAAGCAGTTGTTGATCCGGTTGCACTTGTGGTCAAGAAGAAGTCTACAAGCATGAAGAAGAACAAGAAGATGATAGAATATGAATCAGAAGAGGCTGATAGCGAGGCGAATTCTGACTCTGACGATTGTGAAAATCTGAAGGAAGCTATGCTAATGTTAACCAAGGCCTTCCAAAAAAAGTTCTATAAAAAGCCTAGATCCAACAATCAGAGGTACTCGTCTGGTCCAAATAACTACAAACACAAGGAGAGAGTTGAAGAAAAGAGACCAGAAGAGAAGAAGAAGGATATAGCCGAAGAGCCCAAGCAGGAAGAACCGACAAAGTGCTACAACTGTGGCAAACTTGGTTACTTTGCCAAGGACTGCCGAAAACCTAAAGTCCGGAACTCCGACTACTATAAGAATAAGATGCTCCTAGCCAAGCAACAGGAGCCTGGAAAGGCATTAATGGCCGAGGATGAATACTGGCTCGACCATTCGGACCAAGAATCAGAGGAAGAAGAGAAGAACGAGACAACACACTTGTGCTTGATGGGTAAGCAACAGTCAGAAGCTGAAGTTGATTCTGATGAAGGAGATAATGAAGAGGTATGTGACTTAGCTGAATCTGATTTTCTGAATCAAATGCATGCCATGATGTCTAAACTCCAATAATTAGAGTCTAAACTTAAGCGTGAGAGAGGTGTCATTAATGAGAAAAATCAATCTATACATAAACTAAGTAATGATATTGCTGAGAAAAATGTATTAATTGAAACTTTGCACAAAAACATAGACATCAGCGCGAAAGATAAGACTATAATTCATAAGGAGTTATCAGAAACTGTGTCCAAATATAGAATGTGTGAGTTTGAGTCAAAAGAGATTTCTAAAATAAATTCTTCGCTTTCAAAGGAAAAGAAATCTTTAATTGACAAAGTGAATGTTTTGGAAGGAAAATTATATACTTTGGGTCAAACTGAACAAACTATTCATCTAAACAAACCCAAAGAGAACAAAGAGAGTTGGGGGCTCGGATACGAGAATCCACAGTGTCTCAAAAAGGCTATATTTGAAGTGTCTGCGCTTTATGATTTTGGATTTATGACATTGGCTCCTCAATATCCTGAACTCAAACCTTTTTGGACTAGACTGTCTGAAGAGTATCAAGCCAAGGAATGTGCAAAAAGAAAGAAAACAACTAAGTTTCAACTTCCATTTCGCTATGAGAGGTTGAATAACAGTTATAGTTCTGATAAATCAAAATCTCTTTCCAATGATTATTTTGAGAGTTATTCTGTAAAAGAAATGGAGGCTAAACCTATCGAAGGTAAGCTTTACGTCCCTCCTCTAGTTTTGGAAATTAAAATTTCTGAACTCGAGAATACTCTCACAGAAGAAAGAATTTTGATGGATTTAGAACAAACTGTATTTTCTACAGTGTTCAAAAATACTGAGTTTTCTAAATGCTCCAAGGCTTTAAAATCTGATGATAGATCTGGTCTACTTGATAATGAGCTTAATTTCCTAAACTCTGATGGTGTTTTAGATGAATGTGTTGCTCAATTTGACTTTACTACCAAACTTCCTGATCATTCATCTTGTGTTGTTAATTCTTTCGGGTTACCCAGTGTGTTTGAAAAGGGTGAAACATCAACGAAAGTTGATAAATCAGTTTCTGTGAAATCGAATAATGCAAAAGGTAAGAAAAGAAAATCTCAACATTCACAGAAACCGATCACCACTGGTAAGCCACAAAAGAAGCATTCTTTTGATTCTCACAATTCTAACTCAAAAGTTTCAAATGTTCAGATGTGAGAAAGCAAAGGCATGAAGTTAAGTTGGTGTGGCGACCAAAACAGGAGATTGACGAGATTGCTAAATCTAGTTCTAGTTTTAATTTGAATAAAGACTTCTAGTAAAGATGAATTGATTGTGAATGTTGCTACTTCTAAACCTAATCTTGTTGACTCTCGCAAGAAATATTCCATAAAGCAATTATTCTAGTTAGCCCCATCTAATAGAAAGTTTTCAAATTTTGGTAGATATGATTATGCTTCTCGTAAATATTCTGATGTTTGGTATAGCTCATATAATGTTTCCTCTTATCGTTATCATTCTTCTTATCGTTCATATGGCTTTCAAAGACAAAGCAGACCCAAATTTAAATGGGTGCCAAAATCATGTACTGACACTGTAGGTCCCATTTATAAATGGGTACCTAAACCTCTTATCTCCTTATTTGTTTTGTGCATACCCGTCATATGTGGTACTTGGATAGGGGGTGTTCCAAGAATATGACCGGGCAGAAGAGTATGTTGTCTAATTATACAGACAAATACTGCGACACAGTTCGTTTTGGAAATGATCAGTTTTCACCAATTCTGGGTATGGTGATGTTGTACACAAAAATGTCACGATTAAGAAGGTGAGCTATGTTGAAGGCTTAGGACACAACCTATTCAGTATTGGCCAGTTCTGCGACAAAGACTTATAGGTGAATTTCAAGGCCAAGAAATGTTCGGTACGCACCGAAGACGGGAAAGAACTCTTGGTCGGCACTCGCAAGTCAAACCTCTACACCATCAACTTGTCAAAGGTCCAGGATGACAATCAGGTATGTCTACTCTCAAAAGCCTCGATGCAACAAAGCTGGTTATGGCATCGATGACTCTCTCACCTCAACTTTCGGTACATCAACAAACTGGTCAGTGGAAAGCTAGTGAAAGGACTTCCTGAACTGAAGTATGAAAAAGAACACCTGTATGCAGCGTATGAAAAAGGAAAGATGAAGAGAGCTCCACATAAACCAAAGCCTGAACCGAGTACCAGCTCTCCATTAGAGTTGTTGCATATGGATTTATGCGGTTCTATGCGAATGCAAAGCTTAGGCGGAAAGAAGTACGTGCTAGTTATCGTGGACGACTATACGCGATACACTTAGGTCAAGTTTCTACGGTCTAAAGATGAGACGCCCGAAGTTCTCATTACATTTCTGAAGACGACCCAAGTCAATCTTCAGAAACAAGTCAAGATTCTCAGAACTGACAACGGCACAGAGTTCAAGAACAAAATAGTTGAAGAATATCTCAAATCGGTCGGGATATCACATCAATACTCTGCTGCACGAACGCCTCAACAGAATGGAGTAGTCGAAAGGCAAAATCGTACACTAGTCGAGGCCGCTCGAACTATGCTCAGCCAATCTGACTTACCTCTATTTATGTGGGCTGAAGCTGTATCGACTGCATGTCACACTCAGAATCGTTCCATGGTACACCGCAGATTTCAGAAGACTCCATATGTGTTAATCAAAAACCGGACACCTACAATCAAATATTTTCATATATTTGGGTGTAAGTGTTATGTGTTAAACGACAGAGAGAATCTGAACAAGTTCAGCGCTAAGGCGGATGAGGGCATCTTCGTTGGATATTCTTCTACATCTACTGCATACCGTGTTTACTTGAAGAAGTCAAAGACGGTGATTGAGAGCGTTAACGTCACATTTGATGAAGAATTGGTTTCTGAGCACGTCAATTCAGAACCCGTAATAACCGGAGTACTAGCTTCTGGGCCAACCAGTCCAGGACCTGCACCTTAAGAGAACAAATCAGATGGCGCTTCATCGTCTACTTCTAAATTATCTGATTTGGATTTATTATTTGAACTGTTTTATGATGAATTTCTCGGATCTAATGTGCCTAAATCTGTTATGGTTGACAGGATGGAAGACTCGATGACTACTCATCCAACCATTTCAGATATCTCTACTGAGTGCAACTCCCCGATTCAGCAAGAAGTTCCAGTTCAAATGCCTACTCCGACAGTTAAAGTTGTGACCAACACCGAAGAGACAGAAGTAGATGACTCAGTAGAATGTACTGTAAGGACTGATCAACAGACTGACCAAGTTGTACCTACTGCGACTTCTGCAACTACTACTTCAACTGAGACCCCCATTCTTTCTGAACCATCTGAAGGAGATAACAGTGGATTCCTAGATGCTGAACATGATCAATCTACATCTAATCCAGTCTCTCATGAAAACAAGTGGACCAAAGAGCACCCGATAAGCCAAGTTATTGGAGATCCGTCCAAACCGGTGCAAACTAGGCCTGCCACTTTGAATCTATGTATGCATGACTCCTTTCTGAGCAAGATCGAGCCTACTCGCGTATCTGAGGCCCTTGCCGATTCAGATTGGGTAACTGCGATGCAAGATGAGATGAATCAGTTTGAAGCACTAAAAGTCTGGAGACACGTACCCAAACCTTAAGGTAAAACCATCATTGGTAGGAAATGGGTGTTCAAAAACAAGAAATATGAAGATGGTACCGTTATCCGAAACAAAGCACGACTTGTTGCCAAGGGATATAGGCAAGAGGAAGGGATAGATTATGACGAGACTTACGCTCCAGTGGCGCGTATAGAGGCAATTCGGATGTTCTTAGCCTACGCAGCCCACAAGTACTTCACCGTCTATCAAATGGATGTGAAGACAACTTTTCTGAATGGTGTACTCAAGGAGGAAGTCTACGTCTCGCAGCCAGAAGGGTTTGTGAATCCAGATAAGGCTAATCATGTTTACATCCTGGATAAAGCTCTTTATGGACTGAAATAAGCCCCTCGCGCCTGGTATGATATCTTATCTCTGTTCTTGGTCAAGTCAGGTTTTACAAAAGGTACGGTCGATACCACTCTTTTCACTAAAAAGGAAAAAGGCGATATCATTCTTATTCAAATATATGTGGATGATATTATTTTTGGCTCTACAAATCCTAAATACTGTAAGAACTTTGCAAACCTCATGGTGTCACCTTTTCAGATGAGTATGATGGGAGAGATGAACTTCTTTCTCGGATTGCAAGTCAAACAATTTTCAACGGGGATTTTTATCAATCAATCTAAATACATTCTTGCTATTCTTCAGAAGTTCAAAATGGAAAATTGTAAATCGATTGGTACCTCAATGACACCTGGTACTAAGATTGGCACTGATCCTTCGGGAAAGGCTGTTGATGTTAGGACTTATAGAGGGATGATAGTTTCTTTAATGTATCTTACTTCCAGTAGGCCGAATATAATGTTTTCTACATGCTTATGTGCTAGATATCAGGCCAATCCTAAAGAATCCCATTTGTCTGCACTTAAACGAATTTTCAGGTATCTGAAGGGGACTGCAAATCTTGGTCTGTGGTATCCTAAAGATACTAGCTTTGAACTAACAGCTTATTCAGACGTAGATCACGCTGGTTGCATGTTAGACAGGAAGAGAACCTCGGGTCATATACAATTCCTCGGAGATAAACTCGTCAGTTGGGCATCAAAGAAGCAATTATGTGTCTCCACATCAACGGCCGAAGCAGAATATGTAGCTACTGCTAGTTGCTGTTCTCAGGTCTTGTGGATGATAACACAACTGCGAGACTATGGGTTCCATTTCAATAGAATCCCGATCTATTGTGACTCAAAGAGCGCTATTGCGATTTCTGCTAATCCTGTTCAGCATACAAAGACCAAACACATAGATGTCAGGTATCACTTTATAAAAGATAATGTGGAAAAAGGAATAATTGAACTTTACTTTGTAAAAACTGATTATCAGCTTGCGGATTTGTTCACCAAACCTTTAAACGAAAAGCGTTTCACTTTTCTTGTCTCTAGGCTAGGTATGCTAAATCTTAAGACCTAATCGGTGGTTACCTATTAAAGTTTTCCTATTGTATCTTCTCATCATTTCTTTATCATTATTTCTGAAAGATATTTGCACTTTAATATCCTGTTCATGATCTCAGGGGGAGTGTGAGAAGTACTTCATAGATGACCATTGTTATTTTGAGGGGGAGCATATCTAATGTATGCATTGTGTTTACTGACAACTTTTTAGTGATGCATGATTTTAGGGGGAGCGTAGAAGTCAAAGGAGTATGGCTATGACTTCTGATTATTTCAGATCAGAACTCATACTTTAATTGTTTTACCACTTTCTGTCATTTCAATTTCAGTGAATAAAGTTGCTTTGACTAGACCTTTAGACTTTTGCAGTATGAGAGATGCTTACAAGATCATATCTTTATGACTTTAAGCTTGACTTCATAAGATGTAAGATCGCTCGTACAGGTATATTCCTTTATCTTACTCTCCTATATGGTTGAAAGAAGGACAACTTTCAATCATAGAAAACATGTTTCTCAAATGTTCAAACCACTTCCCGATTCTTCAACAGATTTTATAATTTGGAAGTGTGATTCTTAAATGTTTTCTGCTTCATCTTTGAGCTTTAACTGATCAAGTTAAATCATCTGAGCAACATATGCTTTATAGGATAACATGGGATCAGTGTGCTAGGACTTAAAAGAAACTTCTATGGATTCGCGTTAACTAGTGTTTCCTACCCAAGAAGTTAATCCTTTAGTGATTGAATGTGAGGAGTCAAAAAGAAATGAGTGTGTGTTGTGTGATGAGGTATACTGAAAAAGAGAGTTTGGTTAGTAGTGAGCTAAATGATTAAAAGAAAGAGGGTGTGAGAACAGAGTTAAAAGAATATCAGAACTCTGCACCAACTTTTTCTGAGTCGGGCAACCACAATTCTAATGTTTCACAACTCTTTGGTGAACATTATTGAAATAGGCAACTAGCCCATGCCAACTCTTGCCATTACCCACCAGCTACTCATTTTCTTCTTAACAAGAAAATGTTTCATTTTCAAAGGGGACGCAGCACATTTGCTATCTGCTTTTCATTTGGAAAATCTGGATATTGAAAAGAAGGAAGTCTGCCCCACCTTCGCACTTCAATCATGCACATTGAGTCTGTGTTTAACTAACTGTTGTCTCAGTGGTTTACACATTTCGAGCCTTATAAGTAATCATCATATGCTTAATTCTTTCTATCACATGCACGAAAACACAAGGAATTTGTTTCTTTGTCATAACGTTCATAGAAATTGCTTTTGTGGTGTTTCGATGATTGAATGGAAGCCCTGGGGGAGTGAACATTATAAAGCTCCTTTCCAATGTGTATTCGTTACACACAGTGACTTTGTGTTACTGACAGGCATCTTAACTGGTTCATTTGTTAATTCAGGTGTTACATTTCTAATTTGTCTAGATTTGCAAAGATCTGGATGAACATCTTTCTGAATTGACGGATAATCGGAGGTTCTGTATGCAAGATCAGTGGTCAGACATTTCTTGAAGAAAATTTTTGTTGATAAGGTTGCTCTTTTCATCAAAAAAGGGGAGAAGCGTCAACCAAGAAATGGGGAGAACACAAGTTTTTGAAAGAATTTCTGAAGATATGCTGAATTGAAGAAATTTTCTTTGAAGATGATTTGCTAAAGCATTCTGAGCTGAAACTGGAGATAATTTCTTTCCAAGAGATTTTATTCTCATCGTTTGGGGAGATTGCTACATTCTGAAGACAAAGAGGGAGATTGCATCTTCTGAGCTTAAAAGAGAAGATTGAATTCCTAAATCTTTTTAGTAATGATCTTTATCCAAAGGGGGAGATTGTTAGAGCACTGATTTATTGAATTCAAGATCATCAATTTCTGAAGATGGAAATCTAAAGTCAAAGCTGGAAAAGTCGACTCTCATCAAATAGTCTAGGTCCTTTGTTAATAAATAGTCAAAGTTTATTTTGTATTTTCGTTTTTAGTCCTTTTCTCTTAAATTAGGTATTTGGTTTAAAGGGTTTTAGGTTTTTGTGGGTGGTGTGTATCTCATTGTAATTCTGCGCCGTACATTCACAGAGAGAAACACAGAGAGAGATACGACAGAGAGAGATAGAGAGCTTCATTGGAAAAACCATCAAGATTATAATCGTTTGGATTGTTAAATCTAATCAGGTTTGTTTATCTTGATTGTGTTAATTGTTATCTGATTATATTGCTAAGAACTTGAATCATTATTGGGACAATCAAGGAATCATGTCAATTCCGATAAAGACTCGTACTGTTGGAAATGAGCAGAGAGAGTACCCACTTCCACCTGCTGAATACACTCAAGAGCAGATAGACAAAACAAAAGATGATAGGTTGGCAAGATCATTTATTCTTCAAAGCATACCAAACGAGATATATGTCAAGGTTTATAGCTACAATGCTACCGGAAAGCAAATGGGGGATCAACTGGAGAAAATGATGCTTGGATCAAAGATTGGCAACCAGCTCAAAATCTCTAACTGCCGCAACAACTATGAGGAGTTCAAAGCTAAAGAAGGAGAAACTCTGGAGACAACTTATGATAGATTTGTGACATTGCTGAATGAATTAAGCAAGAATAAAGTGAAGAAGTCACAAATTGAGCTTAATGTCAAGTTTCTCAGTATCCTCCAACCAGAATGGAAAAGGTTTACTAGACAGATGAAGCAGATGAAAGATCTGAATAAAACCCCACTCCACGAAGTCTATGAAACCTTAAGGCATAATGAAGAGGAAGTAGATGAGATCAAAGAGGAGAAGAAAAAGGCTGATAAAGCAGTTGTTGATCCGATTGCTCTTGTTGTGAAGAAGAAGAGTGTGAGTCTCAAGAAGAAAAAGATCATAGTTTCTGAATCAGAAGAGACTGAAAGTGAGGATAATTCTGACTCTGACGATTGTGAGAATCTGAAGCAGACTATGCTTATGTTGACCAAGGCTTTTCAAAAGAAGTTTCACAAAAAGCCTAGCTCGAAAAGTCAGAGATATTCATCTGGTTCAAGGAATTATGAGCACAAAGAGAAGGTAGAAGGAAAGAGAATAGAAGAAAAGAAGCCTGAGGAAAGGAAGTACAGAGCTGAAAAGAAAAAAACAGCCAAAACCGAAAAAATGCTACAACTGTGGCAAAATCGGACATTTTTCAAAAGATTGCCGAAAGTCGAAAGTCAAAAACTCTGAGCGTTACAAGAACAAAATGATTTTGGCAAAGCAGCAAGAAGCTGGCAAGGCATTAATGGCGGAGGACGAGTTATGGCACGACCATTCAGATGAAGAAGATGAGAAAGAAGAGACAGCTCATATTTCCCTCATGGGAAAGACAATATATGATTATGAAGATGAAGCTGAGTCAGATGATGAAGATAACGAAGAGGTATCTGATATGTCTCAATCTGATTTTCTTAATCCCATGCAAGCCATGATGGTTGAACTCCAAGAAGTAAAGTCTAAACATGAACGCGAGAAAAGTATCATGAAAGAAAACAAACGGTCAATACTGAAACTTAGCAAGGATCTTGCTGAGAAGAACATATTGATTGAAGCTTTACATAAAAATATTGATACTAGCGCAAAAGAGAAGACTATACTTCATAATGAGTTATCTGAAGCTGTTTCAAAATATAAATTGTGTGAGTTTGAATCAAAAGAGATTACTAAAATGTATTCTTCGCTTTCAGAAGAAACAAATCTTTACTTGAAAAAGTGAATGCTTTGGAAGGGAAATTATATACTTTGGGTCAAACTGAACAAACCATTCATCTAAACAAACCCAAAGAGAACAAAGAGTGTTGGGGACTCGGTTATGAGAATCCACACAATCTTAAAAAGGGTATAGCAGAAGTGCCTGCGCTTTATGATTTTGGATTTTTAAAATTAGCACCACAATACCCTGAACTTCAAGTTGAGTGGACTAAACTATCTGAAGAGGATGAAGCCAAGAAAAATGAGAAAAGAAAGAACACAACTAAAGTTCAACTTCCATTTCGATATGAGAGGTTGAATAATAGTTATAGTTCTGATAAATCAAAATTTCTTTCAAATGACTATTTTGAGAGTTATTCTTTAAAAGAAATGGAGGCTAAGCCTATCGAAGGTAAGCTTTACGTCCCTCATCTCGTTTTGTAAAGTAAAATTTCTGAACTTGAGAAAACTCTAGCAGAAGAAAGAATTTTGATTGATCTTGAACAAACTGTTTTTTCTACTGTGTTTAAATATACTGATTTTTCTAAATCATCTAAGGTTTCAAAATCTGATGATATGTCTGGTTTATTTAATGATGAGTTTCATTTCTTAAACTCTGATGGTGATTTAGATGAATGTGTTGCTCAATTTGATTTTAATGCTAAACTTCCTGATCATTCAAAATTTGTCATAAATTTTTTTGGATTACCTAGTGTGTACGAAAAAGGTGAAACATCAACAAAAGTTGATAAATCAATTCCTGTGAAAACCAAAGTTGCCAAAGGTAATAAGAAGAAATCCGGGTATTCACAAAAACCGACCACCACTGGTAAGACAAAGAAGAAGCATTCTCTTGATTCTCACAGTTCTAACTTTAAACTGTCAAATATTTCAGATATGAGGAAGAAAAAGAATGCAGTTAAATCAATTTGGCTACCAAAGAAGAAGGTTGACGAGAATGCGAAATCATTGTCTGATTCTTCTTGTAATAGAAATACTGATAGTACTTCTGATATAATTGTGAATGTTGCTTCTAATAAACAAAAACGTGTAACTCATTAAAATAAGTATTCAATAAAGCAATTATCCCAGTTATCTCCATATGCTAGAAGGTTTTCTAATATTCGTCGGAATGATTTTACTTCTTGACAACATTCTAATGATTGGTTTGGCACGTATCATGTATATTCTTCTCATTCATATGGTTTAAATGTTTTTCAAAAAGCAAAAGGGTCCATTTTTAAATGGATGCCAAAATCTAATTGTGCTAACATTGTAGGGCCCATATATAAATGGGTACCTAAATCAATTGTTTCGTGATTTCTCTTATGCAGACCCATCATATGTGGTACTTGGATAACGGGTGTTCCAATCATATGACTGGGTAGAAAGCTTTATTGTCTAATTATACAGAGAAATACTGCGGGACAGTTAGATTTGGAAATGACCAATTTTCACCAATTTTGGGATATGGTGACATCATTCAAGACAAAGTAACGATAACGAAGGTGAGTTATGTTGAAGGTTTAGGGAACAACTTGTTTAGCATTGGCTAGTTCTGCGACAAAGGATTAGAGGTGAACTTTAAAGCCAAAAGATGCTCTGTGCGTACTAACGATGGATAGGAACTTTTGGTCGGAACTAGAAAATACAATCTCTACACAATCATCCTTTCAAAGGTCCAGACTGACAGTGAGGTTTGCTTACTGACAAAAGCCTCAATGAAGCAAAGTTGGCTTTGGCACCGAAGGATGTCACACCTGAATTTTCGTTACATTAACAAATTGGTCACTGGAAAGTTAGTCAAAGGACTTCCTGAGCTCAAATATGTGAAAGAACACTCGTGTGCTGTTGGATCAGTAAATTGTATTCAAGATTAAATTATAAATGGGGTCTAGTTTGTAATAGTGTTTAATATTCTAGGGGGTATTTTAGTTAATAGTTAATACCGATTAGGTCATGTTGACCTAGGTATAAAAGGTCTTATTTTCTAGGTTTAGTGTGTGATCGCAGAAGGTGTAGAGAAAGGAAGCCGTATACTCTGTATTCTACACGAGGTATCTGTACACCAAGAACACACACACGTTTTTATTTGATTAATCAAGAGATCTATGGTATGTTATTTTGATTTATTTATCTCTTGTTATTATTGTGTGGTGATTGTTTATCAACTATATTCTGGGTTTAACAAGTGGTATCAGAGCCAAAGAATCAAGCTTTTTGGATTAAAACAGTATTTTTCGAAAACTTACTGTGTGAAAATCGATTTCATGGTTTAATGTGTTTTTATGCATAAAATCGATTTGATTAAGAGTGTTCTATGTTATAGAACAACATCAGATTGCCCTGTTGGATTTAACAGCACAAATCGATTGGCTTTTTATGATTTCTGAAAATTCTGTTCTTGAAACTGTCGAACACTGTTCCATCGAAAGTCAGATCTGATTTTTGAGTGTTTGTGTGTTTTTCGAGTTGAAATCTTTGGTTTAATGGTCGAAATCAGTATTAGATTGGTATTGTATTGGTTTATTCGAGCATTGCACTATAATCGATAGGATTTTTGATGATTTTAGAGCTTTTGGTTTTCACGAGTTCACTACACTGGTTCATTGATCATTTTTTTTGAGTGCTTGTTTTTGAAATTAATTGGTTGTAATCTGTTCTAGATGTATTTTTGGTCTTATTGTCAAAGTTTTGAGTTGTAATATGAAGTCTAGATAGGTCTTTGGATGAATCAGAGTCGGATTTCGAAGCTTAGTTGAAGAACACACCAGATTCTAGAGTTTGCGCCAGATCATCCTCTTTGCGCCAGATTCAAGTGGTTTGAAGCTCTTAACGCAAGTTATCTTTTGCGCCAATCCCTCTTAGCGCAAAGTGTATTTTACGCCATTGCCCTTAGCGAGAATTTCAATTTTGCGCCACACCTAGACAACGGTCGCGACACCGGTTTTCGCCATCTGTTCTTCGCGCAAAACCATCTTTGCGCCACCTTCTCCTCGCGCTAACACCTACTTGCGCCAGCTTCTCTGCTTCCAGACTTAGCGAATTTCAGGATTTCGCGCCAACTTCTCTTAGTGCGAGTTGACTTTTGCGCCAGCTCCTTTTAGCGCAAATCTTCGTTTGCGCCAGGTTCACTTAGTGCAATTTTTGCGCTACTACCTTTAGCGCAATTCTGAAGTTCGCGCCAGCTTCACTTAGCGCAAAGTGTATTTTGCGCCAGCCACTATCTTGCGAATTTCTTTGTGTTTTATACTGTTTGCGAATTCTGCATTTGATTATGTTTGGAAATTTATTTTTCTGAAAATTTTTTAGTGTAGTTTTTATCCAATTCTTGATTCAAAAGATCTTATTAGTTGATTCTCTTTGTACAGACAAGTTTGCTTTCAAATCATACAACTAAAGATGTCGAACCAACTTCTCTCAATGGGCTCTCTGTCCAAACCTCCTGTTCTCTTGGCTAATGAGTATCAGCAATGGAAGAAAAGAATGATTCAGTTCTTAAATCACAAAAGCATAGATTACATGGAATCAATCACTTCTGGTCCAGTAAATCCAATGATCAGAGTACCTGGTCAAGCTGCAACTGAAACCTCTCCAGAAATCCCTGACATTTTTGTTCCTAAACCATATGAGTATTTCATAGAAAAGGAGAAAGATCTGTACAAGATAGATGAAGAGGCTCTCATTTACCTGACGATGGCCATCCCAAATGACATCTACAATCGGGTAGACAGTCGAAATTCAGCTAAGGAAGTCTGGGATGAACTAGCAAGACAGTTTGAGGGAAGTGAAGCTTCAATTCAGGCCAAACAGAATCTGTGCATTAATGCCTATGAGGGATTTCATGCAAGGGAAGGAGAGACACTGCTTGATACCTACAACAGATACAACATCATTCTGAATGACCTAAGGAGGAACAATATCTCTAAATATGCTTCCGAGATAAACTATAAGTTCATCAAGAACTTGAACCCTGAATGGAAGAACTTTGCCATCAACCTTCAGATGTCAAAGAACATGGCTCAAGAAAACGTCACTGATATCTTTTCTACTCTTTCTCATAATGAAGAAGAGGGGAGAACTATTAATAATGAGTCCAAGAATCTGAAGGACTCTATGGCTCTCATAGCTGGCAAAGGAAAAAGTTCAAGTTCTGGTCATGTATCTGCTGCAAGGTCAAAGAAGAAAGTGTCTAAAGCTTTTGTTACGGAGGTTACTGAGTCCGATTCTGCTTCAAGTGATGAAGAACTGGAGATTGATTCTGATGATGATATACAGAAGTTCTCTGAGAACTTGGCCATGATAACTCGTCAATTCAAGAAGAGCTTTGGCAAGAAGAAGTACTATTCAAATCCAAAGTACGAAGGGTACAAGAAAGAGAAGTCTGAAATGAGATACAAGCCAAGGCATGGAAGAAGAGAGGAAAGACGAGAAGAGAGGAAAGATGAAAGGAAGGAAGATAGAAGAGAAGAAAAGAGAGAGGAGAAGAAAGAAGAAAGAAAGGATGAACCGGGCAGATGCTATAACTGTGGAAAATTTGGACACTTCTCTAGAGATTACAAGTTCAAGAAAGTAAAGAACTCAGAAGACTATGAAAGGAAGTCACTCATTGCCAAGAAAGCGGAAGAGGGAAAGGTGCTTATGGCTGAAGATGAAAACTAGCTGTTCCAAAGTTCTGATGAGGAGGAGCAGGCGCACTTCACTCAAGTCTCCTACATGGCCAAGCTTGATGGTGATGATGAAGCTTCTGAGGCTCATTCCGTAGATGACAACTCTGAGGTAAATTCTGAACTTATTGAATCTCTGATGGTCCAAATACACAATATGAAAGATGAATTTGCTTTGTTGAAAGGTAAAATTATCTCCACACATCAAACAGTCTTGAGTTTTCGTGATGAAAATGCTTTGCTGAAAGTTGTTGTGGAAGAAAAGGAAAAACAGAAACAAAGTTTAAAAGCTGAAAAAGAATCTTTAAAAGGAAAAATATTTTGTTTAGAAAAGGATCTTGTAAATCTTAATGCTGAAAAAGGTGAGTTCAAAATCAATTCGAAGTATGTTTTCAAGAAAGAAATGAAGCTTACACCAAGATTAAGCAATTGGAGGATATTAACATGAAACGAGGTCAGACTGAGCATACTTTTAATCTGTTGACCAATAAACTCCAAGATGAAAGGTTTTATAAAGTTAAACCAGGTTTGGGTTTGCCAATTAACGATGTTTTGAAAAAGGCACCGGAGCACTTGTATAATTTTGATAAACTTGGCTCCACAATCAGACCCATTCCTAACATTCGTGCAACTTTTGTTGAAGCAAGTAATTCTACACCTTTTAGAGAGACCAAAGGTAAAGAAGAAATGGGAGAGAACAAGTCTTGTTGCACTGATTCTCAAAATTCTTTTAAATCAGTTGGTTTTAAATATAGTGATTTGAACAAAACCTATGAAACTCGAAAGATCGAATTTACTGAGTCTGAATCACTATTTACCACACCTTCAAAAGAATCATTTTGCACCAACACAGTTCCACCTGAGACTGAATGCAAATATGATGAGTATGAATCGGATAACGATCCATCAAATATACCATCAGTCTCAAATCCCATTACTCCTAAACCTTTGCTTGTTGAAGAGGTTGAAGAAGAAACTGTCCTCACGAATGGTTCTTGTCTTAAAAATGACAAAATGGAGTTTATTGAGAACATGACTGAAGAAATGTTTTCTGAAATGATAAATGCTTCAGACTCTGATCTTGTTTCTATTTCAAAAGAGTCAAATTCTGTGAGTGATCATACATCTGAATTGATGAAACAAATTGATACGTTGCAACAGTCTCTTGAAGAGATTGAAGATGAAAACTTTGATCTCAAGGTTAAACTTGAAAAATCTTTGAAAGATAATCAAGAGCTTTGCACAGAGATCAATGATTTGAAAATTACTTTGTTTAAGAATGTTTCAAATGATAAATAGATGTTTAATGATCCAAGCTGAAAGGTAAGAACTAATCCAGAATTTGATGCTCCTGCAAAACCTTAAGTTATTTACTCTGATTGTCCTGAATATCCACCTAGTATTTTTGAGAAGAGTGAGACTTCAAGTAACTCAAGAAAAGAATCACCTTCTAAGAAAGAGACTAACAAGATTCTTGTTTCTGTTTAGATTTGAAATGAAATGGAGTTGGGAGGAGTAAGAAGAATAAAGATGATAGTTTGATTAAAAATGATAGTTTGAATTTTAGTGAAACTTCTGTTACAAACAGTTGTACTACAGACAGTGATCTTTTGAAATGTACTTCTTTTGATGGACATGAATGTCAGATTTGTTCTGATAAATCTAAATTTATGACTTTTGCTCGAAAGAATTTATATTGCAAACACTGCTGGGATAATTCTTTCAAATACTACTCCACTCCTAAGTCCAAAAAGAGTAAAAGAAAAGCTAAACTTAATCTTAATTCCAATTTTTACACACAACCAAAAGTTTTTCGTGCTAAGGTTACCAATCCAAGATCTAAAAAACATTTTTAGGAATTAAATGTTAAAATGGTTTGGAAATGGGTTCCAAAACCCCGATATGAATGGAGAGTGAAAGTTAAACCTGATGATATTTCTGAATTGCTTGAAGCTAACAGCGAAAGACCCATTTTGATATGGGTACCAAAGCAAAACTAATTGTTTCTTTTACAGGCCTGTCGAGTGTGGGTGATAGATTTTGGCTGTTCACGCCACAAGACAAGATTCAAGCACCTCTTACATAACTATGTGGAGGAGCCTACTGGAGCAGTTAGGTTTGCTAATTCAGAAGTAGAAGGATATGTCAAAGGATATGGAATGCTTGATAATGGAGTTGTGAAGATACAACGGGTGCTATATGTTGAAGGTCTTGATCATAACCTGTTTAGCACTAGTCACTTATGTGACATGAAATACCAAATGGTTACTTCACAACGTCTCATTGCAATCTAGAGGATCCAGATGGTTACGAAATCTTCAGAGCTGAACGCCATGGAAATCTATACTATCTAGATTTTCCGACACTGTCCGCCACACGTCTACTATGCTTATTAGCCAAAGCATCTAAAGCACAATCGTGGACGTGGCACCGACGCTTATCTCATCAGAATTTTAGATCAATAGCCAAGCTACAGAGACAAGGTTTGGTTAAAGGTTTACCAGAAATGAGGTTTGAGAAAGACTCACTATGTTCTGCAAGTGAGTTGGGCAAAATGAAGTGAAGCTCATTCAAGTCCAAAACTGAATCATAGACCTCATCTGCACTAGAACTTATTCATATGGACCTTTGTGGCCCAATGCGAACAACGTCTATCAACGGAAAGAAATACGTCTTTGTAATGATAGATGACTATTCAAGGTATACATGGCTCGCGTTTCTTAACAACAAGTCAGATGAGCCATAATTGATTATCGCTTTTATTAAGCGCATTCAAGTACGTCTTCAATTGCCAGTCCGAACTCTTCACAGTGACAACGACACGGAGTTCAAGAATGATACCTAGCAGAGTTATCTTATCTCTGTGGGAATTTCACATAACTTCTCCGCAGCCTACACTCCACAGCAGAATGGCATTGTTGAACGGAAGAACCGCACTCTTGTTGAAGTTGCTCGTACTATGCTTGCATATTCTGATCTACCCATGTATCTTTGGGCTGAGGCAGTCGCAACAACTTGCTTCACTCAGAATCGTACCATTGTGGTCAAACGTTTTGATAAAACAACATGTGAGTTAATCAACAATCGTAAACCTAATATCAAATTCCTTCGTGTTTTTGGTTGCAGGTGCTACATTCTACGAGAGCGTCAAGGACTATCAAAATTTGATAAGAAAGCGGATGTAGGATATCTCGTTGGATACTCCCTGACATCCAAAGCTTATCGAATCTACATTATTCGAACCAAGACGATTGTTGAAAGCATGAATGTATCCTTTGATGAGAATTCTACTTGGACTTCTGGACACAACGGTTCAGAACTCGGACTCAAGAACAAAGCTTCTATTCAATCCGGAATAGAACCAGCGTCTAAAGAATCTACTTCTTCTATGACTAACTCTATCACTTCTGAGTTAGATTTGTTATTTATTGATGCCTTCGATGATATTTGTGCAGACTTTAACAAAGGCATATCAATATCAACACCAAGCTCGGAGGTCCCTACTCTTTCTGTAGACATGTCTGGACCGTCTGAAGAAGTCACTGAAACTGCATCTCCATCAGGTACAACTAAACCGTTAGTTTCTAACTCTAGTAATGCTGAATCTGTCTCTGCAGATATTCCTTCTGGAAATGAAGTCACGAGTACTTCAGCTGCCATTCCAGAACCTTCAGTATCAGAAATACCTATACAAGATGTCCCGAGCACATCTGTGGATCTACCTGTCGTGCATGATGAATACAATGCATCAAATACTCAACAAACAGTTGAATCCTTACCAAGCACACATTGGTGGACTAAAGATCATCCCTTGCATAACGTGATAGGTGACGTACAATCTGGTGTCACGACACGTTCTTTTAGGAAATTACATGGGATTCAGTGTGAAAGCTTAACAGACCTTCCATGGATTCACGATAACCAGTGTTTCCTACCCAGGAAGTATTCCCTGAGTGATTGAGGGGAGAGGGGTCAAAAGAATTGAGTGTTGGTGTGTGAAGAGGTAAAATGGAAAAGAGAGATTGGTTAGAAGTGAGATTTAAAAGATTAAAAGAAAGAGGATGAGAGAACAGAGTAAAAGAATATCAAACTCTGCACCAAATTCTTTCTGAGCCGGGCAGCCACATTATCTTTTGTTTCACATTTCTTCGTGAACGAAATTGAAAAAGGCACCTAGCCCATGCCATCTCTTGCATTACACCCCACCAGCTACTCATTCTTTTCTCAAAAAGAGAATGTTTCACATTTTATGGGGACGCAGCACATACACTATTGGTTCTTCATTTGGAAGATACTAATATTGAAAAAGAAGGAAAGTTGCCCCACCTTCGACCTTTTCTCATTCACATTGAGTCTTTGTATAATTTATTGTTGTCTCAACAAGTTTACATATTTTGAGCCTACATTGAAAAGCAATCATCGATGCTTAATTCTTTCATACACATGCACGAGCACACATAAATTTGTTTTCTGTCAGAACGTTCATAGATAACCATGTGTTATTCGATGATTGAATGGAAGTCCTAGGGAGTCAACATCAAAACCAGCTCCTTATATAGTAACTTTGTGTTACTCAGTGACTGTGTTACTGACAGACATTCCAAACTGAGTCATTTGTTGATTCAGGGTTACCACTTTTTACTTATTTGAATCTGCAAAGATTGAAATAATCACTCTCTCTATCTGGGGAGACTGCTCTTATTTCCACACAGGGATCTATACATGAAGACTGCGTTTAACTGTTGATTTGGGGGAGAAATTTCTAGTTTGTTTTGCTATGTTTTGATGATGTTCATTCTCAACACTCATCAAAAAGGGGGAGAATACACAAAGAAGACTGCTGAAGAATTCAAAGATATCAAAGTGTCTGAACTTATCGACTGAAGATGATCGTCAGAAGGACACTTCATTTAAAAGAAAGAGGAAGATGAAGACTGTGTAAAGCTACAAGCTTTGAAGCTGTCAACGTCATATCAGATACAGTTCTCAAGAGAAGTGAAGACCCGAAGATAATTGAATTTTTTTTTTAATCTTGAATCCAAAGGGGGAGATTGTTGGATCAGTAAATTGTGTTAGTGTATTATTATATTCAAGATTTAATAGGAAAAGTCAAGTCAAGATAAGTCAACAAAGTCAAAGTTTAGTTTTAGTCAATCTTAGAGTTTACTTTGTTGTTAAGCTTGTAGTTTTAGTCCTTGGTATAAATACCTTGGTTTGTGTTTGTTGTAAGTGTGTGGTTCATAATTGCAATATACATATGACTATGTTTCTCTCTCTACTATCTCTCTAGAATTAACATTGTTACATCTTGTTTAGAGATTGATTGCTTGAATGTGATTGGGAATACAATTTCAATTGGTATCAGAGTGAACCAAACAAATTCAGAAGGATCAGATCATCAGATTAGAATCAAATTTGAGAAATTTTGATTTCACGATCTCATTTTCTTGAAATTCACTGTTTGATCAAGTTTTTCATTGAATTGTTGAAATTTGTGTGTATAATTGGTTCAATTGAATTCGATTTATGTTTGTAAACATTTTGTGTTCACACACAAACACAAATTAATCACAAATAGTGTTGTAATTTTGGATTTCATTGTTTTTTTTTTCAAAAACACGAACTCGAACACTGTTTCTTAAATCAAATGGTTGCATTTTGATGTTTTTATTCAAAATCTTGTGTTAGAATAATGTTCTAATTGATAAATCGAACATCTCTATGCAATTTAATGTTTTAATTTGTAGGTTTTAATCGATTTAGATCGATTTCGTGAACATCTGTCAAGAACGTGCAAGATTGAAAAAACGCGCAAGTTCATCAATAGAACGCGCAAGGTTCAAGTGATTGAAGAACACACAAAGCCTGAAGAACGCGCAAGCTAAGCCTGCGAGTTCTAAGAATGTTAAAATTTTTCTAAGGCAAGAAACGCGCTAACAGAGGCTAGCGAGTTTTAGAAACGCGCCAACAGTGTGTAGCGAGTTTGAGCTTTGCGCGAACCTTGAAAAGCGCAAACCTTGATTTGCGCGAATCGTGAAAAGCGCAAACCTTATCTTGCGCAAGTCTTGAAAAGCGCATACTGTGCTTTGCGCGAGCGGTGAAAAGCGCAAACTTTGCTTTGCGTGAGCGTCATAACGCGCAAACTTCATAAACGCGTAAGTATCTATTAGCGAGTTTCACAGTGAATAGTGATTTGCACTTTCAGTAGTTAGCGAGTTCACTCGGTCTGCGCGTACAGTAACTTGCGAGTTTCAAGAGATAATTTTTTTTCTAATATTAAATTTTTTTTTGGTGATCCAAGTTTGAATTTTTAGTCAACATTTCTGATTTGTTTGGGAAACGATCATTTCATAATCAAGTTCATATATTTTTCAAGATGCCAAAGACAGATAAGAGTGGAAATACAATACTGTCACCAAGAGACATGGCTGTATTGTACATGCCTGAGATACCAAAAATAGAAGCTGAACGAAATCAACTGAAAAATCAGAATTCAGTGCTTCTAAAGCAGATTCAGGAGTTGAAATTAAATTTGTCAAATTTTGATAAAACTCCTGACTGTAAAAAGTTTGCTAATATGGATAAATCTCATGTTGCAGGTATCATCAGTGAGAAAGAGAAAGAGATTAAAGAAAGAGAGAAAATGATGGGAATAAAAGATAATACTATTCAGTCTCTTGAAGAAGTAATCAAGATGAAGGAGTCTTATGTTGAAAGTCTTCTAAGCCAATTGAAGAGAACTGAACAAAGATCATTAGAGCTACAAGATGAATCAGTTAAGCTTCAACAAAAGTATATGGATTCTGAAGAAAATGTATATACATTGAAAGTAAAAAATGCTGAGTTGATGAAAAGCATTAAAGAAGATAAAGTCAAAACAAATCTTCAAAGCCAACTGAAGACGACTAAACAGAAATCATCTGAGCTGAAAGATGAGTCAGTTAAGCTTCAACAAAAGTTTAAGGCCTTTGAAGATCAGATATCTGCTCTGGAGAAGAAGAATGCTGAATTGAAAACAAGCCTCCAAGCAGAAAAAGAAAAATCAAATGTGAAGACATCTTCTACTCAACAAATATCTGAAATTTCTAAGAAAACTTTACAAGAGAAGAAGGATTTGGAGCTGAGATGCATTAAACTTTCCAAGCAAGTGTCTGATTTTGAAAAGATTCTAATTACTGAAAAAGGCACATTTTCTAAGGAAAGAAAAGTTCTTGAAGATAAAAACACTGAATTTCCCAAACAGATCTCAGTTTTACAAGACTTATTAGAAAAAGAAAGACAAATTTTCAAAGAAAAGAAAAAGTCTTTTGAGTCTGAAAAGAAAATTTCTGAAAAGAGAAATGTTGGGATCTTCAATGAAATTTCTGATAAATCCAAGAACTTACAAAAAGATTTTGAGCAAGAACGTTCATATTTTGAATCTGAAATATCTAAGCTCATATCCAAAATATCTGTTCTATCATCAGATATTCTTAAATAACAGATGGCTAGATCTGATTTGAAACAAAAGTTTGACACACTGACTTGAGAAAGAAACATTTTATCTGAAAAGATAAAACACTTAGAAGTTGCAAACGTTAATTTGTCAGAAAAGATTACAGCTGATGTGATTAGTCAATCACCTGTTGAAAATTCAACAGAATCAGTCTGTTCTTTCAAAACAGCTTCAAGTTCTATTCATGACAAAAATGTTTTCAAAAAGAAAAATTGTTAAGTCTGATTTTATAGTAATCATTGTATTTATAGGCTTGGTCAAATACTGTGTTAAGAGTTTTATTCTGTGTTATATTGACCAAGGGTATTTAAGTCCCTTTGGTCTTGTTCCTTGTGTTAGGTCTGATTTTATAGTAATTATTGTATTTATAGGGCTTGGTCAAATACTGTGTCTAAAGTCTAATTCTGTGTTGTATTGACCAAGGGTATTTAAGTCCCTTTGGTCTTTGTCTTTGTAAGAACTTTACGCTACATTCAATATACATCTTACTTTGCGCTTACCTTGTCTCTCTCTCTAAAGATTCATTGATCTTGGACTCACAATTGGTATCAGAGCCATCTGAATCTTGAGAGGACTGAGAGATTGTGTTTTAGATTATGAATTTGTGGATTGAAGCAGAAAATTTGATCGATTTTCTTGATTTTTTCAAGAAAATCTCGTTTTTTGCTTTTTCATCAAATTTGGATATATTTCTAGACTATTTGTGTTGAATTTGGATTCATTAGATTTGTTGTTAGTAATCGATCATATTTGCTTCATATACTTTTGCATGAAAATCAGTATTTGATCAACGATTTTGAGTTTTTGTGGATTTTTGAAAACCCGTTTTCACGTATTGTTTCATCATCAATTTTGAGATATTGTAGTTTTTAATCGAATTTGTTGGTTGAAAAGTGTAAGAAAGTTGTTTTCGTTCATCATTGTGTGAATTACTTGCATTAATTGCATTGTTTTAATTGATCTTGCGAATATTTCTTGATTTACTTCGGTTTGTGCAAGTTCTTGTTGATTTGCGCAAGTTCTTATAGGTTTGCGCAAGTTCTTATTACTTTGCTCAAGTTCATATAGTACTAATCCTTGTGTTAGTGTATTTCAGGTTTGCGCATTGGTCTACTCACGCAAAGCATATTTTGCGTACTCAGTGCTTTCCGAAAAGCTCAGTTTTCGTATCATCCGGCTCTCGGAAAGCTGTTTTTCGTATCAGTTCAAGAAGTCTAGTTCGCGTTTCAAGCTTATTACGCAAAGTATCGTTTGCGTATCCTTCTGCTTGAGAGAATTTCTGTTTGCGTATCAAGTTTTTTACGCAAAGTTCATTTTGTGCATCTCTTGGCTTTCGCAAAGCTCAGTTTGCGCAACCTTCTTGTCCTGAAAAGTTCAGTTCTCGCATTACTCGACATACGCAAAGTTCTGTTTGCTTATCACTTGGCCAACGCAAAGTCCAGTTTGCGTTTCCCACTGCTTGCGAAAAGCTCAGTTTGCGTCTCCTTAGGTCACGAGAACTTAAGTTTGCGTTTCCTTCGTATAACGCAAAGCTACTTTGCGTCACAGCCTGCTCACGCAAAGCTTCCTTTACGTCACTCATTGTTCACGAAAAGCTCAATTTGCGCTTCCTGACTCTCACGCAAAGCTCAACTTTGCGCCATCTCAACACTTAGCATTTTTTCTGGATTATTCTGAAACATGGATTCTGACAAATTTGCCTATCAAGATCAGTTTTACAAAAGTGATCTAATGATGTCTTTGGGTACAGAAAATCGTCCACCAGTGCTAATTGATGAAAATGAATTTACACAGTGGCAAGATCGGTTCCTGAACTTCATTGAACGACAAAAGAATGGAAATGACATGATGATCATTTTATCTGAAGGACCGTTTGAAAAATCCAAATTGGCTTCTGGATTATATAAGCCTACTAAAGAATATTCACATGATGAGTTGTCGGCATATCAAGCTGATCGTGACATTAAGGCAAATCTGATGTTGGCCTTGCCAAACTCTGTATACAACAGGATTGATTGTTTTAAAACTCATCCTAATCTAATGTGGCAACAGATGGAAAAGATTATGCTTGGATCTTCTATTGCAACTCAACTTCGACACACTCGTTACATGAATAATTTTGAAGAATTCAAAGCCAAGGACGGGGAGCCACTAAAGACTGTGTATGATCGTTTTTGTGCCGTGATAAATGATCTTAGGAAGATTAAGGTTGAAAACACGGAGCTTGAATTAAATCTGAAATTCCTCAATGCACTTCAATCAGAGTGGAATAAATCTTGCCACATACTGAGGAATGATGTCAGGATATCCACAATGCAGATCCAAAAGACGTTTGAAATCTTGCTGACTGATGAGTGCATTGTGATTGAGAAGAAGGCCAAATTATAGAAAAAGAAGAATTCAGTAGACCCGGTTGCACTCCTCACGAGCCAACTGGCTGAACAAGCGTTGTCTTATAATGCTTACAACGGGTCAACTGATGATGATGGTGAGGCTCTGCAGAAGGCGATGATCCTTCTCTCTCAGCATTACCAGAAAAAGTTCCAACCAAGAACTGGTTCCAACTCTTCTCGCTTCACTTCCGGTTCAAGAATCAAAGTGCCCGAGCCAAAGACTGCTGCTTGCTACAACTGTGGAAAGCCGGGTCACATTTCAAAGGAGTGTCGAGTGAAGAAAGTTAGAAATTCGGCATATTATAGACAGAAAATGGAACTGGACGAGAAAAGAGAGAGTGGATTAGCTTTGCTAGCTGAAGAGGAATTCTGGCTGGATCATTCCGATGATGAAGCTACAAATGTCGAGATTGCTCAGATGTGATTGCTTAGGAAGATGATGAATTCTGGCTGGATCAGTCAGATAATTCTGAAACTGATGAAGATGAGGTATATACTGATTTTGATTACAATTTTATTACCTCTCAAATGAAAATCATAATAACTGCTTTATCTGATTTGCGTTCTAAGTTAATATCTGAAAAGAATTTAAATTCTGAAAAGTCAGATTTGATTGACAAACTGAAAATTTCTTTGAAAGATGAAAAATCTATTTTGGAAAATTCAAAAGACATCTTTCAAAAGAAATTGGATGATTTGGAAAATTCAAATAACTTATCTTGAATCTTTGACGGCTATGACTACTTTTAAAGATGAATTTTCAGATAAAATAAATAAGTTAGAAGAAAAGCTTTATCGAAGGAACCAATCTGAACAAACAATTTTTATGAACAAACCGAGGAGTGAAGAAGCTTTAAAACAAATGTGGGGACTTGGTTTTGAAAATCCTCATTGTTTAAACAATGCGATTGAAAAATCCCCAACCTTATATAAATACGATTATCTGACTCTTGCTCATTATGCTTTCTCTTCTGATGATTGTGCCTATCATTCTGATCATATTTCTCATGCTTTAACTGTCAAATCTAATAAGTATTTCCCCATACGAAATGCAACTAATTTTCACGGGCCCAAATTCAAGTGGGTACCCAAGTCTCAATCTGATTTAAAGTTGCAGGCATCTCATGTTAAGGGGGAGTAAGATATATTATGGTTTTTGAACACAACAGTTCAAAACCCGGTCTTAAATGTCAAGACTTTGGCTTCTGAGTACTTCAGCTCAGAACCCGTGCTTCAACGACTATGACTTCTAGACATATCAGTCTAGGACTCGTTCTTCAAAGCATTAAGCTTCTGACTAATGAGAAACAGTGAGTGCATCTATTCTTTTCCGCTGCATTTATATCTGATATTAATGTTGTTCCAGTTTTCTCAATTGTTTTAAAAGAATCTGAGCACTTTTTAATTCAACTTCTGAATTTGTTCAAACCAATTTTTACAAATGAGACACAATTTTTTTTTACATTGTGTGAAAGATGATACTATTGATTTATATTTTGTGTCAACTGAATATAAACTTGCCGATCAAATATTTCTATTTTTAAAATTTCGGCATGCTGTTTAAAAGTTTAAACCTTTACAAATTTTATTCTATAAAGTAAAAGTTTTACAATTTTCTTTCTTTTGAATAAAATGTGTGTCTAGGATAAATTTTCAAGTTGATTTGGTTATATTGAAGTTTTTATATGTTCAAATTTCAGTTATAACAAAAGTCGAAAAGTCAGCAACATGTTTGTAACTTTTGATATTTCTTTAAAGTTGTGTGATTCGGAATATTAATAGTTTACAATGCTTAGAAAACCTAAAAAGTCGGAATTTCGGATCGTAATGAAAATATGGGCTAAGCACTTAGATGTAAAACCTTGTGTTTGAGATGATTATTAAATTCTTATAAATCAGAAATCTCTAAGTTTGAAAGTTTGTACCTGTGACCTTTCTGGTTTGGGAAAGTAAGTTATGTGGGATGCTTGTCATCTGGTCCCCTAAGGTCATTTGATCTGGGAGTGATTGAACCCAAATCCTTCTAGAGAATCAGATCGAAAGTCATGTTCTACTGGTATGAATGGGTTTAGGATGTGTCGATGTAGCCTTTCTGATCCGGGAGAGTAAGTTCCAAGGTGTGCTTGACACCTAGTCCCCTAAGGCCATCTGGTCTGGGAGTGGCTGACCCAAATCCTGCAATAGGGTCTGATAGAAAGTTACGTTTACGGTATGTTCTTTACTTAGTAAACTTTTTGATTAAAAGATGCCAAAGTGCACATGCTTAAAAGATGCCAAAGAGCACACTCATGTAAAGATGCCATAATGCACAATGCTAAAAAGATGTCAATGAGCACACATCTCATGATACTTGGTTATATATTTATGAGTTGCGATAAACCTGTAAATTTGTGAAAGTCTGAATTTTTGATGGATTAGTGTGATTATTTGCAAAGTTCTCTATTATATTTTTAGAATTGCATTTTATTGAAGCTAATCAAAGTTCACATGCGAGCACACTGAATAGATTGATGAAAGTTTTTGAAACCGAACATGTCTTAACTTGATATGCAATAAAACTTGTTTCTGTATCCAAACACATTCATTTGATTTCATTTGATGGATTTTATTGTGATATTTTACTAAGTAGAATTTTATTTGTTTCTGTTTAAATTTTTATATATTTAGTCGTTTCAAAATACATATTCAGTATATTTTTCTTTCTACATTGATGTTTGCATTCATTGTGTTCTCATATATCTTTTTAAATGGGTTTGAGCATTATTCAAGGGGGAGTGAAAAAGGAGAATTTTTCTTAAATGATCATATCTGTTTTTGAGGGGGAGTATCTGATTTTCTTTATATGAATGCTAATTTGAATTGCATTATCTAGTGCATTTGTGTAGGGGGAGTCAAATAGCTTAAAAAGGTAAAATTTTCTGAGTTTAAGTTAGCTTTGCGCAATTAGTTGGTCACGCAAACCTCTCTTTGCGCAACCTGCGTGTAATGCAAACCTCGCTTTGCGCAACCTGAGTGTAATGCAAACCTCGCTTTGCACAACCTGCGTGTAACGCAAACCTCGCTTTGCGCAACCTGCGTGTAACGCAAACCTCCTTTTGCGCAACCTTGGTGTTATGCAAACCTCACTTTGCGCAACCAATGGTTAGCGCAAACCTCTCCTGTTTTCTCCGTTTCTTTGATTTTGCAGATCTTAAGTTGTCTCGTCTCCAACATTTGCATGACCTAGTTGAACCAGTTCATCAAGGTCATGAGGGGTAGAAATCAGAGAAGTCAAGGAGATGTTAAAGAGACAAAGAGCTCAAAAGTTTATCTGCTGATCAAGATTCGCTCAAAGATTCTATTCTCTCAACCATTTTTAATTCTTTTGTTGTTCCTTCTCCGACCACCACAGTTCATTCAAGGTATTTCAAAAGAGGTGTGTCGTTTAGAGCACAAGCTACTGGTCCAGACTTGTCAAAGGCAGCAAAAACAAATTAAACTGAAAGATGTTGAGAAGAAATTTTCTTTTAAAAGCTAGATTGCTTCATAAAGTCGCTTTAATGGTCCGTCCTGATTTAGAAGATGAATTTTAAAGACCAAAGCGCCAATGATTACTAAGGGGGAGATTGTTAGGTCTGATTTTATAGTAATCATTGTATTTATAGGGCTTGGTCAAATACTGTGTCTAAAGACTAAGACAATGTATTGACCAAGACAATGTATTGACCAAGGGTATTTAAGTCCCTTTGGTCTTTGTCTTTGTAAGAACTTTACGCTACATTCAATATACATCTTACTTTGCGCTTACCTTGTCTCTCTCTCTCTCTCTATTTTCTCTCTCTAAAGATTCATTGATCTTGGACTCACACCTTGTAACACATTCACGCCTACTTTGAATACACATATACTTTGCGCTTCTTGCTCTCTCTCTCTGTACTTTCTCTCTCTAGGATTTAGTGATCTTGGACTAACAATTGGTATCAAACCCGATCTGAATCTTGAGAGAATTGAGAGAATTGTTTTTCGTTTCTGAATTTGTGGATTAAAGCAGATAATTTGATCGATTTTCTTGAATTCTTCAAGAAAATCTCGTTTTCTTGCTTCTTCATCAAATTTGGATGTGTTTTTGATCGAATTTCTTTGAAAATTGGTTTGTTGGATCCGTTTTTGATTGCAAAACTCTTTTAATTCACATCAATTTCCAAGAAAATCAGTTTTTGATTGTCAATTTAGAGATTTTTGAAGTTTTTGGTAAAACACGTTTGACATACTGATCATATACGAAATCTTGTGTTTGTGGTTTTTAATCGAAATGTTTAATTTAAAAGTGTTAAAAAGTTGTTTTCGATCATGTTTGTATAAGGAATTTTCTTGAAATTCAGCTTTGAAATCGAGTTTTTGGCAGATTTCTTGATTTTCTTTCGGTTTGCGCTAGATTTAAACTTTGCGTCAGTTCATATGCATTTGCGCGAGTTCATCGTTTGATTTGCGCGATCTACTAATCTTGTCTTAGGGTATTTCAGGTTTTTATCAAATTCAGAAATCAGTTCATCACGCAAAGTGCAACTTTGCGTTTCCCGTGTATCTAGAGAATCTCAGTTCTCGTCTCTTCTATCTCACGCAAATTCAGCTTTGCGTCATCTCTTCATCGCGCAAGTTAAAGTTTGCGTATTCAGTATTTCACGCAAAGCCTAGTTCTCGTCAACTCAGTATCACGCAAACACAAGTTTGCGTTAGCTTCTCGTCACGCAAACCTAGTTTGCGCCATTGCCTTCTAACACGAAATTCAGTTTGCGTTTTGGTCTTCTCACGCAAAGCTCCTTTGCGCCACTAGCTTATCATGCAAAGCTAGGTTTTCGTTTTAAACGTCTCACGCAAACCTCAAGTTTGCGCCATCTCAGTCAAGACTTAGCATTTTTCTGGATTTTTGCTATGGATTCTGACAAGTTTTCTTATCAAGCTTAGTTCTACAAAAGTGATCTTATGATGTCTTTAGATACAGAAAATCGTCCACCAGTGCTGATAGATGAAAATGAGTTTACACAGTGGCAAGATCGGTTCCTGAATTTTATAGAACGTCAAAAGAATGGAAATGACATGATGAACATTCTATCAGAAGGACCGTTTGAAAAACCCAAGTTGGCTTCCGGATTATATAAGCCTACTAAAGAATATTCACCTGAAGAGTTGTCGGCATATCAAGATGATCGTGATATAAAGGCAAATCTGATGCTAGCCTTGCCAAACTCTATCTACAACAGGATTGACTGTTTCAAAACTCATCCTAATCTTATGTGGCAACGCTTGAGAAGATTATGCTTGGCTCTTCAGTTGCGACTCAACTACGACATACTCGTTACATGAATAATTTTGAAGAATTCAAAGCCAAGGAAGGGGAGCCACTGAAAACTGTGTATGACAGATTTTGTGCCGTGATCAATGATCTGAGGAAGATTAAAGTTGAAAAGACTGAGCTTGAAACAAATCTGAAATTCCTCAATGCACTTCAACAAGAGTGGAATAAATCTTGCCACAGACTAAGGAATGATGTCAGAATTTCTACAATGCAAATACAAGAGATGTTTGAGATCTTTCTGACAGATGAGTGCATTGTTACTGAGAAGAAGGCCAAACTGGAGAAGAAGAACAACAAATCAGTAGACCCGGTTGCTCTTCTCACGAAACAACTGGCAGAACAAGCATTGTCTGATAATGCTTATGACGGGTCAACTGAAGATGATGGCGAGGCACTGCAGAAAGCAATGATCCTTCTCTCACAGCATTACCAGAAAAAGTTCCAACCACGTTCGAGTTCCAACACTTCTCGCTTCACTTCCGGTTCAAGAGTCAAAGTGCTCGAGCCAAAGACTATTGCCTGCTATAACTATGGAAAGTCGGGGCACATATCTAAGGAGTGTAAAGTGAAGAAAGTTAGGGACTCAGCTTACTATCGAAAGAAACTGGAACTGGCAGAGAAAAGAGAGAATGGAACTGCTCTTCTTGCTGAAGAAGAATTCTGGCTGGATCACTCCGACGATGAAGATGCAAATGTCGAGATCGCTCAGATGTGCTTAGTTGGAGATGATCAGTCAGATGATGATTCTGATACGGATGAAGACGAGGTAATTTCTGAGTTTGATTACAATTTTATTTCTTCTCAGATGGATGTTATAATTACTGCTTTACATGACTTTCGTTTAAAGTTATTATTTGAAAAGAACTTAAATGCAGAAAAGTCAGATTTGATTGACAAATTGAAGATTTCTTTGAAATATGAAAAATCTATTTTGGAAAATACAAAAGACATCTTTCAAAAGAAATTAGATGATTTGGAAAAATCAAATAACTCTTATCTTGAGTCTTTGCCTGCTATGACCATTTTAAAAGACAGTCTTTCTGATAAAAATAAATAAATTAGAAGAAAAGTTGTATCGAAGAAACCAATCTGAACAAACAATTTTTATGAATAAACCAAGGAGTGAAGAAGCTTTAAAAGAAAAATGGGGACATGGTTTTGAAAATTCACATTGTTTAAACAATGCGATTGAAAAATCCCCAAATTTTTATAAATACGATTATCTAACTCTTGCTCATTATGCTCCGCAGTTTAAAATTGATTGGATAAATGAAAAGCAAGTGTTAGAAATAAAAAATGAGAACAGAACAAATAACAAGAAAAAGGAAATTCCTTTTGTTTACACATTTGAAAATGCAAAATATTTTCCTGACAAATCGAGAAGAGGCCGAAAAGGTTTAAATGATATATCTCCCGTCAAGTCTTCATTATCTGATGATTTTGTTGATATTTTTGCCAATCAATCTGATAAGGAAAATATTTCTCCAATCATCTATGATTCGAAGAAATATACCCCTCCTTTAATTTTAGAAGGCAAAATCTTCGATCTTGAAGATAAGTTGGAAGATCAAAATATTTTAAAAGAAATTGAATATGATATTTTTCTTTCTTTCATGACGTCTAGTCTTGAAGAAAATTTATTTTCTCAAAAACAAGATTCTATTTCTAGCCTTTCTTCTGATTGTCAAGTAAATAGAATGGAAGTTTCTAAATCTGATATATTTTCTCAAAATAATTCTGACTCTAAGGTAAATTCAGATTTATTGTATGACCAGATTGGTTGCTTAGGTAAAATTATTTCTTCTAATTTAAATTCTTGATGAATCTTTTACGCTAAATGATCAATATTATAAACCTAAACGTAAAAGAAGACGGTCAAAGAAGTCGAAGAAACAAGACAATGTCATTTCTGACAGTTCTAATTCTTCCAATTTAATTCTTTCAGATAGGACTTTGAGCAAGTCAAAGAAGCAGATCTGGAGAGCGAAGCGGACATCTACTGATTCTATGACTGATGAGGATAAATGTGTAGACGGACTTTATAAAAGTGATTCATTTGCTACATGTAATAAAATTTCAAAATATTCAATAAAGCAAATGATTCGAATTTCAAAACATGTCTCATGTTCTTCCTTTGATTCTAGTTCAGATGATTATGCTTTGTATTCATCTGATGATTGTGCTTATTATTCTGATGATATTTCTCGTGCTTTAACTGTTAAATCTAACAATTTTTCCCCCATACGAACTGCAACTAACAAACATGGGCCCAAATTCAAGTGGGTACCAAAATCTCAATCTGACTCAAAATTGCAGGCATCTCATGTTAAGGGGGAGTAAGAGAAAGTATGGATCTTGAGTAAATCAGCTCAAGACCCGGACTTCATTGTCAACATTTTGGCTTGTAAGTACTTCAGCTTAGAACCCGTGCTTCAAAGACATTGACTTCTAGACATGTCAGTCTAGGACTCGTTCTTCAATGTTTTAAGCTTCTGACTAATGAGAAACTGTGAGTACATCTACTTAATTTATGCTTCATTTATCTCTGATAATGATGATGTTCCAGTTTTCTCAAATGGTTTAAAAAAAATCTGAGCAATCCTATTCAAACCCTGATTTTGTTCAACCCAAAATTTTCAAAAGAGACACAAATTTCTTTTTACATTGTGTGAAAGATTATATTATTGAATTATATTTTGTTTCAACTGAATATAGACTTGCCGATCAAATATTTCTATTTTTAAATCTCGACATGTTGTTTTAAAAGTTTAAACCTTTACAAATTTTATTCTATAAAGTAAAAATTTTACAATTTTTCTTTCTTTTGAATAAAATGTGTGTCTAGGATAAATTTTCAAGTTGATTTATTTATATCAAAGTTTTTATATGTTCAACATTCAAGTCTAACAAAAGTCGAAAAGTCAGCAACATGTTTGTAGCTTTTGATATTGCTTTAAAGTTGTGTGATTCGGAATATTTATAGTTTACAATGCTTAGAAAACCTAAAAAGTTGGAATTTTGGATCGTAATGAAAATATGGGCTAAGCACTTAGACGTAAAATCTTGTGTTTGAGATGATTATTAAATCCTTATAAATCAGAAATCTCAAAGTTTAAAAGTTTTTACCTGTGACCTTACTGGTTTGGGAAAGTAAGTTATGTGGGATGCTTGTCATCTGATCCCCTAAGGTCAATTGATCTGGGAGTGATCGAACCCAAATCCTTCTATAGAATCAGATCGAAAGTCATGTTCTACTGGTATGAATGGGTTTAGGATATGTCGATGTAGCCTTTATGATCTGGTAAAGTAAGTTCTAAGGGGTGCTTGACACCTAGTCCCCTAAGGCCAACTGGTCTGGGTGTGGCTGACCCAAATTCTGCAATAGGGTCAGATAGAAAGTTACGTTTACGGCATGTTCTTTACTTACCGAACTTTTTGATTAAAAGATGCCAAAAGTGCACAAGCTTAAAAGATGCCAAAGAGCACAATCATGTGAAGATGCCATAGAGCATAATGCTAAAAGATGCCAATGAGCACACATCTCATGATACTTGGTGATATTTCTATGTTGCAATAAACCTGTAAATTTGTGAAAATCTGAATTCTTGATGGATTAGTGTGATTTCATGCAAAGTTCTCTATTATATTTTTAGAATTGCATTTTCTTGAAGCTAATCGCAGTTCACATGCGAGCACACTGAATAGATTGATGAAAGTTTTTTGAAACTGAACATGTCTTAACTTGATATGCAATAAAACTTGGTTCTATATCCAAAAACATACATTTGATTTCATCTGATGGATTTTATTGTGATATTTTACTAAGTAGAATTTTATTTGTTTCTGTTTAAATTTTTATATATTTAGTCGTTTCAAAATACATATTCAGTATATTTTTTCTTTCTACATTGATGTTTCAATCATTGTGTTCTCATTTATATCTTAATGGGTTTGAGCATTATTCAAGGGGGAGTGAATAAAGGAGAATTTTTCTTAATGAACATATCTGTTTTTGAGGGGGAGTATCTGATTTTCTATATGAATGCTAACTTGAATTGTCAAATTTAGTGCATTTGTGTAGGGGGAGTCAAAGAGCTTAACAGGTAAAATTTCTCAAACTCCAAGTCAGATTTGCGTCACTAGTTGGAAGAGCAAAGTTTAATTTGTGCCAACAGCTTCTAGCGCAAAACAATCTTTGCGTTTCCTGCATGTAGCGCAAACCTCACTTTGCGCTTCCTTCTGTTAGCGCAAACCTTACTTTGCGCCACCAATGGTTAGCGTAAACCTCTCTTGTTTTTCTCCGGTTCTTTGATTTTGCAGATCTTAAGCTGTCTCGTCTCCAACGTTTGCATGACCAAGTTGATCTCGATCATCAAGGTCATGAGGGGGAGAAGTTAAAAGAAGTTAAGGAGATGATAAAGAGACAAAGAGTTCAATTGTTAATCTGTTGATCAAGATTTGCTCAAAGATTCTAATTTCTTCAGCTATACTAGTCTTTTGTTGTTCAAGCTCCGATCATCACAAATTCTTCAAGTTCATTTAAAAGAGGTGTATCGTATAGAGCATAAGCTGATGAACCAATTGTTCTTTCAAGCATACTCAAACTGGTCCAGCCTTGTCAATACAACAAAGATATCTGAAACTGAAAAATGCTGAGAAGAAATTTGTTTTAAAAGTCAGAAAGCTTTGCAAAGTCGCTTAGTTGGTCCATGCTGATTTAGAAGATGGATTTTGAAGACTACAGCGCCAATGATTACTAAGGGAGAGATTGTTAAGTTTGATTTTATAGTAATCATTGTATTTATAGGCTTGGTCAAATACTGTGTTAAGAGTCTTATTCTGTGTTGTATTGACCGAAGGTATTTAAGTCCCTTTGGTCTTGTTCCTTGTAACACATTCATGCCTACTTTGAATACACATATATTTTGCGCTTCTTGCTCTCTCTCTACTTTTTCTCTCTAGGATTTAGTGATCTTGGACTCACAAAAATGTCAAACCAATCACTGTTAAATCAAGTCAGATCAGACCATCAAATCTTTTTTATGATAAATTTGTTGATGGTTCAGCAAATTTTTACATTAAATCTCTTGGAAAGTCTTCTAAGAAAAATCAGATGGTCTGGAGAGTAAAAGATTCTGATGAAGAGAAGAAGAATGATAGATCATTCAAACCCACAACAAATGCCAAAAAGAACATAACACATAAAGGTAAATCTTTTGGTAATTCTGATATGTTTTACTCGACTAATCATTTGATCAGGATTGCTCAGAAGAAAATCTCTTGTTCTTACTGTGGAGAGAATGACTTCGTTCAGAAAGAAAATGCTCATAACTGGTACGGTTCATACAGAATTACTTCTCAGATTTCTTGATTTAAAAGACATAAGTCTAATGAGAAGTGGATTCCTAAATCTAACATACCATGACCCAAATACCAGTGGGTACCAAAACCTGTTAAATCTGTTTCACAGGTACCACAGGTATAGAGGGAGCAAGGTCTTTGACTTCTGAGTAAATCAATTCAGAACTCGGACTTTAAAGTCAAAGAGTAAGGCTTTTGAACACAACAGTTCAAAACCCGAACTTTAATGTCAAGACTGTGGATTCTGATCACATAACAGATCAGGACCCGTTCTTCAAAGTTAAGAAGTATGGATATTTTGCAAATATCCAGGGGGAGCTTAAAAGAAAACAAATCATGATATACTGATTTGAGGGGGAGCTTAAAGGTAAATATTTTCTTACCTAGATCTCTTATTGTTTGAAAGAAGAACAACTTTCGAACATGAAAAACGGTTTCTTAAATGTTCAAACCACTTCTCTATTCTCAAAAGATTTTATGAATTAAGAAGTGTGATTTTCAAATGTTTTTCATATTGAGCTTTAATGTTTAACTGACCGTGTGTTTCTAAAGATCAATACTCGTCTATTATCTTTCCTATATACTGTAAAGTATTCACACACGTCGGTTCAGTACTTCATTTGATTTTGTTATTACCATGTCTCATAATGAACAAATTTTTCGATGGTAATACCCCCGTTTGATTTCACTGTTGTTGAGCATCAATCATCATTTCAATATTTGTGCTTTCATTTCAAAATTGTTTATATTCGTTCATATAAACAAAATATCCAATTCTTTGATACCCTAACCATTTCATTTGATCTGATTGATACATTGTCAGATTCTCAAAACAATTCTCTTGATTTCATTTCATTCATTTAATATCCTTGTTTTGAGAGATCTTCGTTGTTCAAATGCTCAAATTTCATTCATATTTTTAAATGAGCATACATTCTGACACTGTTATCATTTTGAGCTTAATTGTTCAAGCTAACCTGTTGAGCAATCATTCTCTATAGGACTTACATGGGATTCATGTGTGAGCTTAAACAGAACTTCCATGGATTCACGTTAACCAGTGTTTCCTACCCAGGAAGTTATCCTTGAGTGATTGAGGGGTGAGGGGTCAAAATCAAAGAGTGGGGGAGATAACTCATCCGGATGAGTTTTTCTCATTATGTGGAGAGGAAAAATGTAAAAGAGAGTTTGGTTAGAAGTGAGCAAAATGTTAAAAAGAAATAGGGTGTGAGAACAGAGTTAAAATAATATCAAAACTCTGCACCAACCACTTTCTGAGACGGGCAACCACATCTTCTGATTGGTTCACATTCTTTGGTGACCATCAATGAAAAAGGCAGTGAGCCCATGCCAACTCTTGCAATTACCCCACCAGCTACTCGTTTCTTTCTTAACAAAGAAATGTTTCATTTTCTTTGGGGACGCAACATATCTGCTATCTGATCTTCACTCGGAAGATTTAAATATTGAAAAAGAAGGAAAGTTGCCCCACCTTCGCACCTCTTTCATGCACATTGAGTCCGTGTATTACATGTTATTGTCTCAACAGTTTACACAATTTGATCCTTATGAAACACAATCATTGTGCTAAATTCTTTCATACACAAGCACGAGCACACAAAAAATTTGTTTTTCTGTCAGAACATTCATAGATAAACCTTGTGTTTTTCAATGATTGAGTGGAAGTCCTAGGGAGTCATCATCAAACCAGCTTCTTAAATTGTACATTCGTTGTACACAGTAACTCCGTGTTACTGACAGGCACTTCTAACTATTTCATTTGTTGAATCAGGGTTACCATGTTCATTATATCTGAATTTGAAAAGATTCGGGTATATACAGTTCATGATTCAGATACTTAGATCAAAGGATGGAAAATGTCAAATTATCATAAAGGAGGAGATTGTTACGTTGAATACAAAGGGGGATGATCAAAGAGAATGTTGAAATTGAAGATGTTTTAATGATTATGACGCTCACAATCATCAAAAAAGGGGAGATATATACAAAGATCAATTTCAAAGACAAAAGACTTTCTGGTGAAAATAGTGAAGAGAATTCTGAAAGACCAAGCCAGATGAAAGTTTTTAAAAGATTCTGAAGAGAGATAATTCAAAGACAAATTAAGATGATTTGAGAAAGTTTGTTTTTCCGAAGACGGTCAAGAGATCAAAGAGAGGAAGATACAAAGTTCAAAGATCCCTTGAAGTTTCAAATGTTTGAAAGATGAAGTGTTTTAAAGAAGTTTAAAGAAGTTTTCAAAGTATTGTTTCAAGACTTCAAATGGTTCGTCTACAAGACTTGTTGACTATTCAAAGATGCTAATCGTGAATGACTTTTCAAGATTTTTCAACAACTTTAGGAAGAGCTTCAAAGTCCAAGAATGTCAGAGACAAAAGTTGAAGAATCAAGCGCTGAAGACTAGAATCAAAAAAATTTTAAATCTTGAATACAAAGGGGGAGATTGTTAGTGTATTATTGTATCCAAGATTTAATAGGGAAAGTCAAGTCAAGATAAGTCAACAAAGTCAAAGTTTAGTTTTAGTCAATCTTAGAGTTTACTTTGTTGTTAAGCTTGTAGTTTTAGTCCTTGGTATAAATACCTTGGTTTGTGTTTGTTGTAATTGTGTGGTTCATAATTGCAATATACATATGACTACGTTTCTCTCTCTACTCTCTCTCTAGAATTAACATTGTTACATCTTGTTTAGAGATTGATTGCTTGAATGTGATTGGGAATACAATTTCAAATTGTATTCAAGATTAAATTATAAATGGGGTCTAGTTTGTAATAGTGTTTAATATTCTAGGGGGTATTTTAGTTAATAGTTAATATTGATTAGGTCATGTTGACCTAGGTATAAAAGGTCTTATTTTCTAGGTTTAATGTGTGATCACAGAAGGTGTAGATAAAGGAAGTCGTATACTCTGTATTCTACACGAGGTATCTGTACACCAAGAACACACACACGTTTTTATTTGATTAATCAAGAGATCTATGGTATGTTATTTTGATTTATTTATCTCTTGTTATTATTGTGTGGTGATTGTTTATCAACTATAATCTGGGTTTAACATGTGCAACATGTGAAAAGGGAAAGATGAAGAGAGCTCCACATAAGTAGAAACCTGAACAAAGTACCAGTTCTCCACTCGAGTTGTTGCATATGGATCTTTGTGGTCCCATGTGAACACAAAGCATAGGCGGCAAGAAGTATGTTTTAGTTATCGTGGACGAGTATTCGCGGTACACATGGGTAAAATTTCTAAGATCAAAAGATGAGACGCCCGAAGTACTCATCAACTTTCTGAAGACTACCCAAGTGAACCTGCAAAAACCAGTCAAGCTTCTAATAACAGACAACGGCACAGAGTTTAAAAACAAAATCGTTGAAGATTATCTCGAGTCGGTCGGGATAACACATTAATTCTCTGTTCCTCGTACACTAGAACAAAATGGATTAGTAGAAAGGCGAAATCGAATGCTAGTCGAGGCCGCTCGGACTATGCTCAGCCAATCTGATCTACCCTTGTTTTTGTGGGCAGAAGTTGTTTTGACTGTGTGCTATACTCAGAATCGTTCCATGATACATCGTCATTCTGGAAAGACTCCTTATGCTTTGATCAACAACCGGACACCAACAATCAAATACTTTCATATTTTTGGTTGTAAGTGTTTTGTACTTAACGACAGAGAGAGTCTGAACAAGTTCAGTCCTAAGGCAGATGAAGGAATTTTCATTGGTTATTCTCAATCATCGGCTTCATATCGGGTGTATTTGAAGAAGTCAAAGACAATATTTGAGAGCGTTAATGTCACATTCGACGAGAATATGGCTTATGTACAAAGCGGTTCAGAACCTGTACTTACTGGAGTGCTAGCTTCTGGCCAGATCAGTCCAGAACCTGTACCAAGAAAGAAGAAATCAGATGAAGCATAAACTTCCAATGCTCATTTATCTGATTTAGATTTATTATTTGAACTGTTTTATAATGAATTCCTTGGATCTAAAATGACTAAATCTGTTGTGGTTGACAGGATGAACGACTCAACGAATAGTAATCCAACCGCTTTAGAGTTATCTACTGAATCCAACTCCCCGGTTCAACAAAGAATTCCAGTTCAAATATCTGCTCCGATAGTTGAAGATGTGAACAATAACGAAGAAACAAAAGTTGCTGAATCAGTTGGGTGTATAATAGAGACAAATCAACAGTCTGAACAAGCTATACCAACTGAAGCTTCTGTAGAAGCTAATTCAACTGAACTACTCCCTCCTACTGTACAAACTGATGAAGTTGAAAGTGGATTCCTAGATGATCATCATGATCAATCAACATCTAATCCACTCCCTTATGAACATCGCTGGACCAAATCATGAGCTCCCTATTCACCAAATCATTGGAGATCCAACAAAGCCAGTGCAAACTAGGTCAGCAACTTTAAATCAATGTGTGCATGACTCATACCTGAGTAAGATAGAACCAACTCGAGTATCAGAAGCTCTAGCTGACTCGGATTGGGTGTCTGCTATGCAAGAAGAGTTAAACCAGTTCGAAGCCTTAAAGGTCTGGAGACTTGTGCCAAAACCGGAAGGAAAATCTATCATCGGTACTAAATGGCTATTCAAGAATAAAAAGGATGAATATGGTATTGTAAGTAGAAACAAAGCAACACTTGTTGCCAAAGGCTATCGGCAAGAGGAAGGCATAGATTACGACGAGACTTATGCTCCAGTAGCACGTATAGAAGCAATCTACATGTTTCTAGCGTACGCTGCTCATAAAAATTTCACAGTCTATCAGATGGACATGAAGACTGCCTTTCTAAATGGCATTGTCAGGATCGAATTCTCAACAAGAATTAATTCTCAGAAACAATATCAAAGAAGTTTGCGAAATAACACTTTGATATTCAATGAAACAGTAAATCAACACAGTAAATATGAAGAACAAATTGTAAACTTGTATTGAATGCTTTGAAGTTACAAGATTACACACTCAACCTCAATATTGATGAACAGGCTCACCAATACGAATTCTACTTCTCTAGAATTAGGATCTATGCCTTGAGGTTGTTTTTCTCTAAAAGAATGAAAACTTCAAGTTAAATTATTATTCTAAACTATACAATATATACTGAATACAAAGATAATTACAATAAATAAAATATCTTCAGTATATCTTCCATGTATATCTCTAAGCTTCCATGTATATCCTTTCAAACGAATCTTCATCATATAAGCAGTATTAATCTTCAGCAGCATTAACTTCCTTCTAGCAGCATTAACTACTAAGCAGTACTAACCACTAGCAGTACTAACTAGCTAAGCAGTACTAACTTTGTTCAAGCAGCACTAACTTTGACTAGCAGTATTAATAGTACTAGCAGTAGTAACACTCAGCAGTACTAACCTTTAAGTCTTCTAGCAGTAGTAATTTTGAACTAGCAGCATTAACCATACTTGAGTTTTTCTTCAGTTCCCAACAATCTCCCCCTAACTTGACTTTTAGGAAAAGAAGTCAAGTTCTTCAGATCTTCTTCAAGATGCTTTCAACACCTCTGATTCAATTTCCCAAATTAGGATCTAGGCCCAAGCTTTGATTTACAGTTCTTCTCACCACAATCTTGGCCATTTCTGAATCCTTTGTACAAACCAGTGTAGCTTTAAGCTTCCCTTCTAACTTCTCCTTGCTATGCTCATATATTTTGTCCACCAGGTAGTATTCATGATAACAATTGTCAATAGTAATCATGTATACTCCACAGTTTTCAAACAGTATCCATTTGTCAATCTTCTTGAATATGAACTCATGCATATGATCTTTAATCCTATGGTGCACTCTTGCAGGCTCAAACATCATGCACAAGTATTCCAATGTCACTTTGAGAAGATTCTCTTCAGTACCTTTCAACACAGGTTCATAAAGTTTCATCCCAACTTTATATAGTTCTTCCATATCAGCTCTTGAACAACTTCTGATGACTTTCCCCCATGTTGAATAAGCTTCAAATGAACCATCAGCTCTCTTGATTCTGAAGAAATTCTTTCCATTGTCTCTCAGAATATCCCAGAAGATGATCTCTGGAGCTTGCATAGAGATTGGAACAGCTTTCAAAGGTTCCACTATTGTCATGTACGGATCCATACTTTCATCAGTTTGCTTAGTGACTTGCTCTGGACTCTGTACTGGCTCTGTTGGGGATGTGACTGAAGGTTCTGCTTCCTTTTCAGTTTCTTCCACCCTAGGCCTTTTCAACTGCCTTTTTGGAGCAATTGATTTCACTCTTTTTCCAGACTTGGCTTCTCTACCAACATTTCCAGGTTCTTCCTTCTTCTCTTCTGCTTCTTCTTTGGAAGGTGTGGTTTCCTCAGGGAATGGTTGTTGGATGTTGAGATCATGTCTCTCTTTCATCCTTCTCTCAGCCTCCTCCCTTTGTGCTGAATCCCCTTGAAGCTTGGCCATTTCCTTGTTATACAACTCTTCAATCTGAGAGAATGCCATGTGGGTAAACATCTCCCCCTTAACACCAATTGCACCTTTCAGGAAGTTTATCATTTTTCTTCTTTCCTGATTGGCCAAAAAGGTCTTAGAAGGTTGTCTTTTCTGCTTCATTACTGGCATTCTTTGCTTAGACACTTTCACAGAGCTTTTCTTGGCTTCAGCTGCTGCTTTTAAACTTTCTTGATACTCTGCATTTAGTTTTCTGGCCATTATCTTTGCAAGCTCTCTATCTGTTTCTGTTTGAATATGTTCCTCCTTTTCCATTTGCTCTTGAAGCTGCTTTGCCATCTCCTCATCCATTTCAATCTGACTTCTCTTCTTTGAAGGTTGTTCAGGTTCAATCATCTTTCCTTTTCCTTTTATATCCTCCTTCATTTTCTCCTTTTGAGGTTCTCCTTCATTGATGACCACTCCTTTGGCCTTTTGAGTAGCCTTAGGAGTGTCATTCTTTGCTTTTACTAAAGTCTCTGCTATCTCCATTTCTTCCACAGAGAGCCCTATTTCTGCTGCTTCAGTTTCTGCTGCTACTTTTACTTCAGCAGCAGTAACTGTTTCTGTTTCCATCTCTTCCTCTGTCTCCCCCTCAACTTCAGCTTTCTTTTCAACAGTTTCCCCTTCATGCTTCTCCCCCTTGTTGAAAGAATCTTGAACTTTGTCCCTCTTTTTGAGTACAAACTGTTTCCTTCTTTTCTTTTGAACCAGCCTGGTCACCATCTTCTTCAGTTTTTCAATCTGGACTTGTTGTGACAGGATCACCAGCTTCATCTCCTCTATTTCTTTTCCTTGTTTCAAAACATCTAGATTGATGTTACCCATTGCCTCCATCAATTCATCATAGTTATATCTGTCCTCACCTTCTCCAGGAGTGTTACCCCCTATTGAAGGATCATTGGATCTTTTAGTAGTGGAAGTCTTCTGCCTAGCAGAAGCACTATCCACCCCTGTGGTTTCTTGGCACCAGGGTCCTTCAAATGATTGCTCATTCAAAGTTGCCATGGGGGAGGTCTTATTGATGTTACCACTTTCCTCCTCTGTGCTAGCAGGAGTAGTGGCAGCCTCATCACCCATATGCTCTACCTCCTCCTCAGAGAGCACCTCCTTTGGGTTGGGAGACACCCTTGTGGTTTCCCTTTGGATATTCTCTAGGGGAGAATTCTCCCTTAGAGGGCTTATAGGCTTAGTGGGTAATGGTACAAGAAGGGAAGGAGCCTTCTTTACCTGTTTTCTCTTGTAGGTTTGGGTGATGGGAGAGGTTGGTTTTTCAAGAAGTGACTGGGGAATTGATTTTGAGAGGGAAGGTTGGGCTTGGCTAGCAGTGGGTTGGTCTAATGGGGGCCTTGACCCTGCTACCATACCTTCATTGGTTTGGGACACCACCATCATTGTAGAGAACAATGGGGTGTCAACTCCTTCAGAGTCCCCAGCAGATCTTCTCATATTTGAGAAAACCTTGCCTTTGGGGGGTTTAGGTACATATACCCCAACAGGTTGAGGTATATCCGTCAATTTATTAGTAATAACTTCTTGAACAAACCTGGGATACATAAAGAAGCTCTTTTTGTTTCCCATGTTTGAGACAAGATCATTGAAAATCATTTTAGAAAAATTGTACTTTCTGGCAGTGGCCAAGCACACCAAAGCATAAGCAATAGTGCTGCTGAACTCACTCCATCCAGTAGTCTTTTTGGATATACAATGCATAAGAGTATGGACAAAGAAACGCCATTGGGGTGAGAATTTTGCTTTAGAAAATTTGAAAACACCCAATGGGCCTCCATACCCCATTCTTGTAAGAGTTGTAAACAGTTCATCATTTGGGATAGAAGTTATACCAGAGGCATCGTCTAGACGTAGACTGATGCGAATAACCTCTTCAGTAACTGTTAGTGGTTGATCACAGATTCTTGTCTTGATCATTTGCACACCATTTTCCACAACAATGGTTGCATTGGCCCAGAACTGCCTTTGATGCTCAATGTAGATTGTAGGTGATACAATGAGAGCATGAGCAATGTGGCTTGTCTTGAGGAAATCCACAATCTGATGAAATCCTGAAGCTTGCTTTGGCTTTTGTAGCATCGCAATCTCGTTGTGCTCGTCGATGAACGTCATGGATGCCATTGATCTTAGTGAAAACTTGCCTGAAAACTTCGAACTTGAGAGAGAAAAGGTTTTGAGCGCAAGAGAACAGTATGCAAAGAGTCGTTATGAACTTTTAGGCGGGCAAAGAGTATTTATAGTATTCAGAATATAAGCAGTATTAACCTAGAGTGGTATTAACTACTAGCAGTAGTAACGGCTAGCAGTATTAACTAACTAGCAGTATTAACTGAAAGCAGTATTAACCACTAGCAGTATTAACTGAAAGCAGTATTAACCACTAGCGGTATTAACTGAAAACAGTATTAACCACTAGCAGTATTAACTGAAAGCAGTATTAACCACTAGCAGTATTAACTGAAAGGAGTATTAACCACTAGCAGTATTAACTGAAAGCAGTATTAACCACTAGCAGTATTAACTGAAAGCAGTATTAACCAATAGCAGTATTAACTGAAAGCAGTATTAACCACTAGCAGTATTAACTGAAAGGAGTATTAACCTCTAGCAGTATTAACTGAAAGCAGTATTAACTACTAGCAGTATTAACTATACTTACTCCTTTTAAACTTGCCAAACACTGAGTACTGCTATGCATATCCTGAAAAAGAAGATTAGTAACACCAAGAATAAAAATATACAGGTATACAACCACTTTTTGAGAAGAAGATTATTCAGAGTTTATCATTCCCACACTTGTTACCAAGAAAGTGAATCTACCCACATCAAAAGCTTTAGTGAATAGATCAGCAAACTGATTATCAGTGTGAACTTTGACAACTTGAATAAGTTTCTTTTCATTACAATCTCTTATAAAGTGATACCTGATTTCAATGTGCTTTGTCTTTGAGTGCTTGACTGGATTATTTACAATGCTAATCGCACTGCTGTTGTCAATAAAGATTGGAGTGTGTAGAAAGGTTACCCCATAATCCAACATTTGATTCTGAATCCATAAGACTTGAGAACAGCAACTTGCAGCTGCTATGTACTCTGCCTCTGTTGTAGATGTGGATACTGTGGTTTGTTTATTGCACTGCCATGAGACTAGTCTAGCACCCAAAAACTGACATCCTCCAGAAGTAGATTTTCTGTCCAAGTTTGCCCCACCTAGATCACTGTCTGAGTATGCTATTAGGTCAAAAGGTGAGTTATGAGGATACCAAAGTCCCAATCTGGGTTGCCCTTTGAGATATCTGAATATCCTCTTAACAGCTTGAAAGTGAGATTGCTTTGGCCTAACTTGAAATCTTGCACATACACAGACTGGAAACATTATATCTGGCCTTGATGCTGTGAGATACATGAGAGAGCCAATCATGGATCTATAATGATGCACATCCATATCCTCCCCCTCAAGATCTGTTGTGATCTGCTTGTGTGTTTCCATAGGTGTGCTGGCAGGTTTTGATTCTGAGAAACCAAACTTGGTTAGAATATCCTGCACATACTTGGATTGACATATGAAAATGCCATCTGACTTCTGTTGAACTTGGAGTCCAAGGAAGAAAGTAAGTTCCCCTATGGAACTCATTTTGAACCTTTGATGCATTAAATCCTCAAACTCCTTGCACATGTTGTTTCTTGTAGATCCAAAGATAATGTCATCAACATAGATTTGGACCAGCAAGATATCCTTCTTCTTTCTTTTGATAAATAGAGTCTTATCAATGACTCCTCTTTCAAAGTCATTTTCCAAGAGATAGGATGACAAAGTGTCATACCATGCTCTTGGGGCTTGATGTAGTCCATAAAGTGCTTTCTTTAATTTGTATACCCTGTCTGGATAGCTTGGGTTTTCAAACCCTGGTGGTTGACAGACATATACTTCTTCTTCAATTGATCCATAGAGAAAAGCACTTTTTACATCCATTTGATAGACTTTGAAGTTCATGTAAGAAGCATAGGCTAGGAATAGTCTGATTGCTTCTATCCTAGCCACAGGTGCAAAAACTTCTTCATAATCTATACCCTCTTCTTGAGTATAGCCTTGAGCCACCAGCCTTGCTTTGTTCCTTATGACAATACCTCTTTCATCTCTCTTGTTTCTGAAAATCCACTTTGTGCCAATTGCTCTGTGACCTTTAGGAAGGTCTACTAGATCCCATACATCTTGTAGCTTGAACTGTAACAGTTCTTCTTGCATTGCTTCTATCCAGCTAGATTCTTTCATAGCATCATGTGCCTTTTTAGGCTCAAGCTGGGATAAAAAGCAAGAAAGGACTGTATGCTGTTGATCTTGCATTTCTTGAAGCCTGCTTTGATGTCTAGTCATCATAGGAGAAGAGATATCTCCTATTACCAGCTGTGGAGGATGATTCTTTTGAACTCTTGTGTTATGACTAGGTTCTTCATTTAGTCCAGCCTCTAGATTAGAGTCATGCAATTCAACTGAAGTGTTTTCAGATGCCACTTCTGATTCTTGAGTCTCCTCATCTCTAGTGTCTTCTTCACTCTGACTTGGTTCAGTAAATGATTCCTTTTCACAGTCTTCGTTTACTGTGGGTATGGGAAAAATCACAGATTTAGATATACTTTCTTGAACTTGTGTGATCTCTGATTCTCCACTACCTGTTCCTGTATACTCATTACTGAAACCAAAAGAGTTAGTTAGTGAGTCAATGTCAAATAGCCACTGAGGTCCAGACCCAACAGGATTTGGTGTGTTCTCATTGCATTTGACATTGTCACTTTCTTCAATTATTCTAGAAGAAGAGTTAAAAACTCTGTAGGCCTTACTCTGAGATGAATATCCCACAAGAAATCCATCATCTGCTTTGCTATCAAACTTACCTAAGTGAGATTTGGTATTTAGAATTGTACAAGGACACCCAAAAGGTTTGAAGAAACCAATAAAAGGTTTTCTTTTATTTAAAAGCTCATAAGGGGTCTTGTTCTTTTGCTTGACCACTAGAACTCTGTTTTGGACATAACAAGCAGTATTAACTGCTTCAGCCCAGAAGGTAATTGGTAATCTTGAATCAGCCAACAGAGATCTAGCAGCCTCTATTAGTGTCCTATTTCTCCTTTCAGCAACACCATTCTGTTGAGGAGTCCTAGGAGCACTATATTGTCTCTCTATGCCTTTTTCTTCACAAAAGGTGTTTAGATCATGATTTTTAAACTCAGTTCCATTATCTGATCTAATGACTTTTACTCTTTGATTAGTTTGGTTTTCAATTCTTAGAATAAAGGATTTGATAAGACCACTTGTTTCATCCTTAGTCCTTAGAAAATATACCCAAGTAAATCTGGAGTAATCATCAACAATAACTAAGCAGTAAGATTTCTTGCCTATACTCATAACATTTGTAGGACCAAACAGATCCATATGCAATAACTGGAGACAAGTAGAAACAGAATTTAACTCTTTGGTCTTATGAGAAGTTTTGTGTTGTTTGCCTTTAAGACAAGCAACACAATGATCATCACATGAAAAGACTTTTGAGGGTAAACCTCTTACAAGGTTATTTTTAACAAGATTGTTCATAGTCTTGAAATTCATGTGACACATCCTTCTGTGCCAAAGGAAGGATTCATCTATAGAAGCTTTTGAAACAAGACAATTTAAAGATGAATCACTATCAACATTGTCCAAATCAAGACAGTAAACATTGTCCTTCCTTGGAGTTCTAAGTAGTATCATGCTTTCATCAACTACCTTGAACCCTGGAGCAAGTATCATACACTCAGTATTAGTAAATAATATACTATGTTGTTTGTCACAAACCTGTGATACACTTAACAGGTTGTACTTTAATTGATCAACATAGTAGACATCCTCAAATGTCATCTTACCTTTGGTGACATTACCTTTTCCACTTATCTTACCACCAGTAAGATTGTCTCCAAATGCAACATGTCCTCCATTGATATGTTTGAAATCCTGAAGGCATGACATGTTGCCTGTCATGTGCCTAGAGCAACCACTATCAACATGCCAAATGCTCTTTCCCTTGAGTTGTTGGTTGCCCTGCACATTAGATAAATCAATTAGTATGAATGGGGACCCAAGCAAAAGTTGTCTTGGGTCTCCCTTTCTCATCAAAGTATTTACATTCCTTTTTAATGAGGTTTTTAAACTCAGAGCACTCTTTATTAGAGTACTTTGTCAATATTATTGGCTTAGCAGAACCAACACTAGAAGCAGTACTAACCTTAGAAGTACTAACAGAGTTAGCAGTACTAACCTTGTTAGCAGCATTAACATTGTTAGCAGTAGTATTACTTCTAGCAGCACTATCATTGTCAGCAACACTATTTGTAGTAGCAGTACTAACAGTTTTAGTGCTTTTAGGAATCCACATATTGACACTTTCTTTAACAGACTTTTTCTTCATGTTGCTTTTAGTTTTAACAGTTTTCTTATCCACATGGTTCTTTTCAATTTTCTTATAACCAAAGGGTTTTTGCATGGATCTTTGGAAATTCATCCTTTGTTTCATAGGATTGAAATAACAGAATTTTGCAAGATGATTCAATTTGCCACAGATAAAACAAGGTTTTGGTCTATTGATTTTACTCAGATCAACCCCTTGTTTCTGAGCCCATTGATTATTCCAGTTTCTTTGATTTCCTCTTTTTAAACCAGAATTTAGGCTCTTGGCTTTATTGCAATCACACTGTTTGCAAGGACCTGGATTCACAACTGTGGTCTGTTTGTAATGGACCTTACCAGACTTTCCCTCTGTCTTCTCTATGTCCTTGGATTTGATCCAAGCCCTTCCACAATCATCATTGGTGATAATGTTATTCTCTAGAGGAATCTCACCACTCACCTTGTTCTCCTTACTCTTGCCAACCTCTTTCTCAGTCTTATCCTCAACAACTACCTTATCTAAGGGATCTATTTCAGTGGCTCCCTCAGGCAAGTCCTTCCTATCTTTGGTGTCTAACAGGTCTGAAGTAGGAGGAATGTAATTGTTGTTATATGGTGGAGGTGTTGCATTGTACCCAATTCCTCTTCTCAGCTTATCATGAATCTGATTTTGTAGTAAAGAGTCCATTGCTTTAGAAGCATTGGAAAACTTTTCTACATCAAGCTTAACCTTGGTTAGCTCCTCTTTCAGTTTTTCACTCTCCTCTTTAGATTTGGTCAGTTTAAGTTCCAAATCCTTTTTCTCCCACTGCCAGTAATTTGTGTCATATGAGTGTTGTAGTTCATTGGCTTGAAAACCTTTGATCTGATCTTCAAATCTCTCTACAATCCTTACATAGTCTTTTATATCTTTTTCTAATCTCTTAAGGTCATCACTCATCTTCTGATTGTGATCCCTGTACCTTTTAACAGTGTCTATGCAAGTTTTAGAACAGAGATTAGAACTTACCTCAGATGGGAGATCAGATACTTTAGCCATAAGAGCTTGATTCTGAATAGTTTCTTCTGCTTGATCACTCCAATCAAACCCCATTCCTTGTTGAGAAACAAGGGCTTGAGCAGAGTTTCTGTTGTTATTGAAACTTCCAGATTGAGCTTGTTGATGGTTGTTGTTGTGAGACATTCCACTTCTGCATTCTCTAGCAAAATGTCCCTTTTTATGGCATTTGTAACATTCCACCTTGGACTTGTCAAATCCTGCTCCATCTTCTCTTCTTTGGGAGAAGTTGTTCCTCCCAGTTCTTTTGATGAACTTTTTAACTCTCATGGAGAGCATGGCCATCTGCCATTTAATATCCATCTCTTCCAGATCATCGGGATGGAGTTGTTCTAAGTCCTCATTAATCAAAGAGGAATTTCCATGATTAGAAAGAAAGGCTTCAAACACAGAATCAGTGCCTTTATCTTGATTTGTTCCATTAGCAGCATTAACTGATTCAGGGTTAGCAGTAGAATCAATTGATGCTGATAGGAGTGCAGCATTATGAATATATCCAGAAGGCTTCTTCTTTGCCTCCACCTCAGCTTCAAATACTCTAAGATCATTGTACAGATCATCAAGTTCTTTTTCTTCCAACTGATCATTCTGTCTGAATGACACAGTGTACATGGTCCATTCATCTCCAAGGGACCTTAAGAACTTTCTGTTCACATCATCTTGATCAATCTGTACTCCCATAGTAGCTAGTTCACCAATTAGTTTATTAAACCTGTCAAAAGTTTGAGTCATGGACTCATTCTTAGTTGAGATGAAGTTTTCATACTGTTGCTTTAAGATTGCCTTTTGATTTCTCTTGGTACTTTTGGTACCTGAGAATCTCTTCTCTAGAGCATTCCAGAGCATCTGTGCATCAGTGCAATTGCAGAATTGGTGTTGATACTCATTTGGAATGGCCAAGAGCAGTGTGCTCAAGGCTTTCATCTCTGTCTGCCTTGTCTTCCTGTCTGCATCTGTTTTTGGAGGGGTTCTTTTGCCATCTTCACCAATCTTTCCTTCATCAGATGGGCCATTCTCAATGATGTCCCACATAGAGTAATCTGTGAGGAGAATATATTGCTTGATTCTGATCTTCCACATGTCAAATTCATTGGATCTAAGCATTGGAACTTTTGAGACCAAAGTACTGCTTGATTCTGTAAGATTTTCCATGATGAATAACTGTTTCTGAGAGGGTTTAGCTCTGATACCACCTGTCAGGATCGAATTCTCAACAAGAATTAATTCTCAGAAACAATATCAAAGAAGTTTGCGGAATAACACTTTGATATTCAATGAAACAGTAAATCAACACAGTAAATATGAAGAACAAATTGTAAACTTGTATTGAATGCTTTGAAGTTACAAGATTACACACTCAACCTCAATATTGATGAACAGGCTCACCAATACGAATTCTACTTCTCTAGAATTAGGATCTATGCCTTGAGGTTGTTTTTCTCTAAAAGAATGAAAACTTCAAGTTAAATTATTATTCTAAACTATACAATATATACTGAATACAAAGATAATTACAATAAATAAAATATCTTCAGTATATCTTCCATGTATATCTCTAAGCTTCCATGTATATCCTTTCAAACGAATCTTCATCATATAAGCAGTATTAATCTTCAGCAGCATTAACTTCCTTCTAGCAGCATTAACTACTAAGCAGTACTAACCACTAGCAGTACTAACTAGCTAAGCAGTACTAACTTTGTTCAAGCAGCACTAACTTTGACTAGCAGTATTAATAGTACTAGCAGTAGTAACACTCAGCAGTACTAACCTTTAAGTCTTCTAGCAGTAGTAATTTTGAACTAGCAGCATTAACCATACTTGAGTTTTTCTTCAGTTCCCAACAGGCATACTTAAGGAGGAAGTCTACGTTACTCAAACAGAAGGCTTTGTGAATCCAGATAAACCAGATCATGTATACATCTTGGATAAAGAACTTTATGGGTTAAAACAAGTGCCTCGAGCCTGGTACGATGTTTTATCAAAAATTTTGGTCAAGTCTGGCTTCACTAAAGGTAAAATCGATACCACTTTATTCATTAAGAAAGAAAAAGCCGATATCATTCTTATTCAAATATATGTTGATGATATAATATTTTGCTCTACAAATCCTAAATACTATAAGAACTTTTCTAATCTAATGGTGTCAAGATTTCAAATGAGTATGATGGGAGAGATGAATTTCTTTCTCGGATTACAAGTAAATCAATTTTCAATGGGGATTTTTATAAACCAAGCTAAGTACATTTTTGATATTCTTCGGAAATTCAAAATGGAAACTTGTAAACCAAATTCAACCCCGATGGCACCGGGAACTATGATTGGGATGGATCTTTCGGGAAAACCTGTTGATGTTAGAACCTATAGAGGCAAGATTGGTTCTTTAATGTATCTTACTTCAAGTAGGCCAGATATTATGTTTTCTACATGCTTATGCGCAAGATATCAGGCTAACCCTAAAGAATCCCATTTGTCCGCGGTCAAACGGATTTTTAGATATCTGAAGGGGACAGCAGATCTTGGTATGTGGATCCTAAAGATACTGGTTTTGAACTAACTGCTTATTTAGATGCAGATCATGTTGGGTGTATGTTAGAAAGGAAGAGCACATCGGGTCATATTCAATTTCTAGGAGACAAGCTCGTAAGTTGGGCATCAAAGAAACAACTTTGTGTTTCCACCTCGACTGCTGAAGCAAAGTATGTATCTGCTGCCAGTTGCTGCTCTCAAGTCTTGTGGATGAGAACACAACTTCGAGACTATGGTTCCAGTTCAATAAAATACTGATTTATTGTGACTCGAAGAGCGCCATAGCTATATCGTCTAATCCTGTGAAACATACAAACACAAAACACATAAATGTACGGTATCATTTTATAGAAGACAATGTTGAAAAAGGTACAATAGAACTTTATTTTGTAAACACTGATTATCAGCTTGCTGATTTGTTTACCAAGCCTCTCGATGAAAAGCGATTTAATTTTCTTATCTCGAAACTTGGTATGCTTAATCTCAAGACATAATTTGTGATTACCTACTAAAGTTTTTCTTATTGTTATTTTTCTTCATTTCTTTATCTTTATTATGAAAAGATATCTGCACTTTAATGTGTGTTCATGTTTTTAGGGGGAGTGATAGAAGATAAAGATGATCTATATTAATTTGAGGGGGAGTTAATAAATTTTTGCATATGTTTAACTGACATATTTTTCTAAAGCATACATACAGGGGGAGTAAGACTAACAGCAAGGAGTAAGAATTATGATTTCTGATTATTTCATATCAGAACTCGTACATTCAATGTTTTACTCCTTTATGTCATTTTATCTTTCAATAAAGTTTTGTGAATAAATTTTGTACTTTGATGGACTTTCTGACTGATGCAGATTGAGAAGATGCTTACAAGATCATATCTTTATGATTTTAAGCTTGACTTGATGGGATTTAAGACTGAACGGAAAGATTTATTTCTTATATTAATCTCATATATGGTTGAAAGAAATACGACTTTCAATCATAGAAAACATGCTTTTAAATGTTCAAACCACTTCCCATTTCTTCAATAGTTTTCATGATTTGGAAGTGCGATTTTAAATGTTTTCATTTTACTTGTACTTAAATGTTAACAAACCGTGTGTTTCCAAAGATTAATACTTTTGTATTATCTTTTCTATATACTTTCAAGTATTCACACACATTAGTTTAATTTTTGTTGGATATGTTATCACCATGTCTCAAATTTGAACAAATTTTTCGATGGTGATACACCCCGATTGAACTTCAAAGAATTTGAGCGTGATTCATTTTTGACCGTTCTTCCAAGAATGTCTATATTTTTGTTTCGTATAGACAATATCAATTTTTGATGACCTCAGCCTTGATTGTTATATCATTCGTATTTGATCTTTTTGATACAATGTCAGATTTTCAAACAAGTTTCTTGTATTCATTTCATTCTTTCAATATACTTGTTTGAAATATCTTCAATGATTAAAAATGCTCAAATCTTCACGATTACATCTCTGAGCATATATATATCTGACTTGTATATTTTGTGTTTTAACTGTTCTAGTTAAACCATATTCAGCAAGATGCTCCTTATAGGAATTCATGGGTTCATTCTGTGAGAGCTTACATGAAACTTCTATGGATTTACGTTCACCAGTGCCCTACCCAAGAAGTTTATCCTTGAGTGATCGATTGTGTGAGAAGTCAAATATTGAGTGTGGGTTGTGTGACAAGGTAAAATGTAAAAGAGATTTTGGTTAGAAGCGAGCTAAATGATTAAAAAGAAAGAGCGTGTGAGATCAGAGTAAAAGAATATCAAACTCTGCACCAACTTTTTCTGAGTCGGGCAAGCACATTACTAGTATTTCACAATTCTTCGTGAACATTATTGAAACAAGAAACTAGCCCATGCCAACTCTTGCTAAAAACCTCACTAGCCACTCATTTTCTTCTTAAAAAGAAAATGTTTCATATTTCAAGGGGACACAGCACATAATCTATCTGGTTTTCATTTGAAAAATCTGGATACTGAAAAAGAAGGAAGTCTGCCCCACCTTCGCCCTTCGATCATGCACAATTGAGTCTTTGTATAATTACTGTTGTCTTAGTGGTTTACACAATGTTGAGCCTTATAAAAAGCAATCATCATGTGCTTAATTCTTTCGAACACTTGCACAAACACATAAGGAAATTTGTTTTTCTTGTCATAACGTTCATAGAAATTGCCTTTGTGGTGTTTCGATGATTGAATGGAAGCCCTGGGGGAGTGAACATCATAAAAGCTCCTATCCAATGTGTATTCGTTACACACAGTGACTTCGTGTTATTGACAGGCATATTAACTGATTCATTTGTTGATTCAGGTGTTACACTCTAACTTGTCTGGATTTGAAAAGATCTAGATGAATACCTTATTTTGGATCGATAGTGAATCAGAGGCTCAGTTCAAAAGATCAGTGGTCAGATAAAGACATTTCTTGGAGAAAGTTTTGATGATTTCATGCTGCAAATATCAAAAAGGGGGAGATGACAAAGTTCGACGAAATGTTGACTGAAGAATAATTTGAAACAAATTTTGGTGTTGATAAAGAAAAGTTGGAGAATAAAGATTGATTTGAAGAGTTTTTGTTTTCAAAGTATACAAGGCTAAAAGAGGAAAGAAAATTCAAAAGATTTCTGAAGACATGCTGAATTTTACAGAAATTTTCTTTGAAGATAATTTGCTGATGCAATCTAAGCTGAAACTGAAGATGATTTCTTTCAAGTGTCTGAAAGAGGTTTCTACCATTTTTTGTGAAGGATTGCTACTATTTGTTGAAGATCTGACTCTGGGAAGAATGCAGTTGAATTGAAGATGATCAGAGATAACAAAAGTTAACAAAGGAGGAGATTGTAATTTGTATACTTAAAGAGAGAAAATGGAATTGTTAAATCTTTTGAAGATGATCTTGATCCAAAGGGGGAGATTGTTAGAGAATAAATCTTTTGGATACAAGATCATAGAAGACTGAAGACTGAAGGTCAAAGCTAAAGTCAACTCTCAGCATTAAAGTCAAAGTCTAGTGTAATAAATTCAAAGTCAAATATTGTATTTTCTGTTTTTCTAGTGTTTGCGCGTTTTAGTAGTTTCCATGAATAGTGTTTAGAGAGTTTAGTAGCTTGCACATTTTACTTGTTTGTTTAAATAGCTTGTTGTGCGTGTTATACAAAAAGCGAGATTTCATATCAGTGTATAGATAGCATTGTGAGAGTTTCTAAGTTAGAGAGAGAGAAAGAGTTGTGAGAATACTTTGTTAATCAAAATTTGTGATTAATAAAAGTGATTTGTGATGGAATTAATTGCCATCGTGTGATCTTATTGTTATCTGGGAGTAACAGGAACCAGTTGGGACCGGTCTGTTGGACTGACTAAGGGTAGCTGTGTTGCTATCTTCAACTCAGTTACAGACGTAAGTCCTCTTACTATCTTTCTAATTCTAGTAATGAAACAATATTGACTAAGTTAGTCCTGCATATTAAACGTTATATGTTTTACAATATATTTAGACGAGGTATGCGCCTCTTCGGCGCCTCCTACCTACGGATGCCGAGTGGCAGACGAGTTGGTATCGAGACAGAGTTGCCTTTTTTGAAAGAGAGGCGGTCAGGCGACCGACGAAGAGGTCCCGACGTTCCTCTCCTTCCCCATCTCGCTCTAGTTCCTCAGCAGATGAAGACGAAGAAGATGACGAAGATGGCGCAAGATGTGACCATTCTTTCAGGGCTAGCGATCGATATGAGGCGCCCCCTCACTCCTCCCATCATGGTATGCCTCCTCCCGACCAATGGTAAGAGAAGTGGGAGGATCACGAGAGACGCATAAAATATCTCGAGGACATCACCGCACAGTTTCACGTTGTTCAGGTTAATATCTAACTTAATTTGTCGTCCATGATCTTCTAGTTTGTGTATTGATATTACGTTCCATACTTGTATTAGGTGTCGAGAATGGCTCCGACCTACATCCCGTCTGGGTTCGGACATACGCAGGCCGCACCGGGAGGATTCGCAACTACATCGACCACATCATTCCTGCAGAGTGTAAGTTATGTCGAGTTCTCATTATAGTTCTATTTTCGTTATTAAGTTTGAAAAATATTATAATGACCAATGTCACCTAGTTTGGGATGTTGGAGGCAAAGTGTTATAGAACCCAAATGACGATGACCTACGATATCTCGGGGCCATCGTATGTTGCACCGCCATCCTACACGATACCCGGGCAGTCGTACGTGACACCGCCAACACACATCGGGTAGGGACCAAATTCGGACTTCCTTACCGATTGGGTGGATGAGTATTGCTCACCTTCCATCCCGTCTTCGATGGGGTCAGGGGTTGACACCATCCAGGCGCAGCTGAGCACTCTGATGGGGCCGTATGGTAGTAACATCATTGCAGACCACTTCAGTGATCCAGACGTTGCCGAAGATGACACGATGGAGGTGGCAGCACAAACGAGGGGGAAACGGATAGTTGTAGAGGGGCCAACGTTCCGTTCCCCATATACACAACAACTGTAACACCCCGAATTTCGAAAAAAAGCATCATTTCAAGTTAATACTAAAATCAGTATCTTCAAAGGGGGAAAATAAGATATATGATTTTGGATTTTAATCCTATACTTTATAGTCTTGATGGATAAAGGATTCAATTACGAGTCCAACGGTCCTTTTCGGAGCGAAAACGGAGCTATAACGAAGAAGTTACGGCCGAAACGGTGAACGGGTGGAAAACCGGGCAAACAGTGCATTACGCAAGTTGTGCCACGACTTAGGGCCAACCTCGCGACTTGAGAGGACACAGGCGACTTATGCCGCGACTTTAAGTCGCGGTATAACCCGCGAAACCCACTGTCAGGTCAAAACGCGATTTTCAGCCCTTCAAGCCTCATTTCTCTCAACCAAACCCTAACACTCTCCCGTCTTCTCTCCCAAACCAAACCCCAAAGTCGAACCTTAATCAACATTGAGGGTTTTCCTCCTTAAACCACACGAATCTGCATCATCTATCTCGTTGGGATCATGAACCACCTTCATCTTCATCTCCTTCACCAAGTTCTTGGGGGTTTCATCTAGACCTTCAACCATTTGAAGATTGGAAGCTTATAGTTCGTTTTGGAGGTCTACAAGTGTTTTTGTTTGTGGTTCAAGCTATTGGTTGAGGTAATCTTCTCTTTCTTCAAGTATGGGAAATTAGGGTTTATGGTATAAGATGAAAAGTTCATGTAAATGTTTGGGGAACAATTCTAAAGGGGTTGATTATGATTATTTATGGTTGGAAATGTGTGGATCTAGGTTTTGGAAGAATCATGCTTGTGGATTCAAGTTTCTTCAGGGAAAGCTCTAAGTAGGGTAAAATCTAGATTTAGCCTAAATCTAGCAAGGTGAGTTCAATTTGATTTGTGAAAACGTTGTACGTGCCAAAATGTTCATTTTAAAGCATTTATGTGTTTGACATGAAATTATCAACTGTTGGGTTATTTGGTAACTTTTGATTATTTGAAGTGTTTAAATTATTAAATCTTGTAAAACACCACATTTGGGATTTTTGGGATATGTTGATAAATGTGTCACAAAAGGACATGTTTTGGTGATTTATTGCATAAATGGGTATTTGGTCAAAAATGCACTTTTAAGTGTTTTCCGGATTTTATGCATCATTCATGAAATGAGATATTTTGAAAAGTACGAAGGTGTGAGTCCTTTGGTTTTGGGTCATTTCCAACTTTGGAGAACATGTTAGAGGATGATAATCCTTTTTGGGTTTTGGGTCGAAGGCCAATGGTGATTTGAGAAATAAAGATTTTGGGGAAAGATTTAATTTGGTTTATATAACCATATTGGCTCTCGTATTTTAGCCAAACGTTCGTTATGCCTCTTGGGGCTTGGTTTACACTCAAATGAGTCATTGGAACATTTGTTCAATTTTGGTAGCTCTTTAAGGAGCCTTGGACGTATGGTGTACTTAGTTGCATCTTGTTTGAGAGTTACATGTTTTGGATGCGTCAGTTCATTCATACGGAGTCACGTAATGTTTAGACTGTAATGCATTGGATCCATAGGCATATGAGTCGTTATGTTCATCATGGAGTTTTAATGTCCATGTTTGAGTCTAGTGAGTGGTCCCCAAGTCATGTTGATTATGTAAGCTTGCGGTGGTGCTCTGCAGAGCCGTATACGGAGCTAAGTCTTGCGGTGGAAGCTCGGATGAGCCATATACGGAGACTTGTGACTTTGTGGTGAGACTCATCTAGAGGTCGAGTAGACACTAGGATCAGTGGTGTCTTGCGCTGGTAGCTCGGATGAGCCGTATACGGGGAACCATGGTCTTCTGTGAAAATCGTGAACATCGATACGTGGCTTAACTTTGTGTGCCCGCCACATTCGATGGAATTCGGGTATCCCCCGTTACCGAAAGGTGTTGTTTTTGGGTATTGAGTTTTATTATCCAAGTTTTCGGTGGCGTTGTGTATATTGGATTTTATCCTAGATTTATGGGTTGAGTATTATGCCCCACCCGTGTTTTGGGTGTTTCGGGATACATTGTTTTCACCGCATTTTCATAAATGGAGGGTTTGATTTCTATTCACTTTTTGAGTAAGTGTTGGGTTGCATTACTTCACGAAATAACGTTTGGCGTTGAGGCGTCCATTTATAAATTGCATAATATTGGAAACGGGTCGTCCTCACATTTAAAGCAAGTCATTTTAAAGGTTCATGATTTAAGTTGCATTATTTCCGTTTAATGGTTTTATAATCATGATGAAAACTCTTGAACTCACTAGGCGTTAGCCTAACCTTTTTATTTGTCGGCATGTGCAACAGGTTCCGGTTGGGAATAACTCTAATGACACCGTGTAGAGAGGAGTGCTAGTCGTGTGCTCAAGAGGTGATTATCTTAGGGAAGTCTTCCGCATTTGTTTCGGGAAGAGCAGCTGATTGTTGGGATTTAGTAACACCGACTTTGGTCTAGTCCTTGTATAAGACTGGAGTTTATATTTGTTGAAGTGAAATAGAAAGTTTTATTCTAGAGAGTTATCTCTTACTTGATGAAATGTTGAAATTTTTAATTAGTTGCTCTTACCAAATTTTGAGGGTGTTACAACTTACAAGTTGGTATCAGAGCTTAAGTTTGAGATAATTAGGTATTGACTTTGGATGCCTAGACTCAAACTAGCGTAATTTTAAGTAATTGAATGTGAGATTGCACAATTAGGCACATTAAGATTGGATGATTCGAGGTGGTTGGAGTCACTAGGAACGGGAGTCACGCCGAAAATGGAAAGGATGATCATGTACAATACGTTCATAATAGCACCTGGCCAGTGTTATGGTGAATTTACGAGTTATGTGTGTATGCTTGAACTGCCTTGGTACAATAACCATTGGGGTAGTGAAGCGATTTCTATATGGGTAGCTGTTAGACCACAGTCTCATTGGATTCAAGATCATCCAATCTGAAGATCGTAATCTGAAGCTAAAGCCGGAACGTCGACTCTCGATATAAAAGTCTATGTCTATTTGTAATAAATGTCAATGTAATTTAATGTAATATGTTTTAGTTTACTTAGATCTATATATCTAAGTAAAAGTATTGTAATAGTAAGTTAAAGGTAACTTAGTTAGTTATTTAGTTTCTAGTTTATATTAGATATAATATCTAGATTTAATATCTAGATATTAATCTTGATAGTGTGTTCAACACACTTGCTAGATTTTAGGTGTCTCTCTAGTATCTCTCTAAACAAAAAGATCAGATCACTTATCACACATACAAACACACACATCAAGGTGTAAAAGAGAGAAAACATAGAGAACACAAAGCAAAGCTTAATCGATCAACCTTGTAATCGTTATTTTGTATATCAAACAGGTTGGTAATCTTATTGTGTTGTTTCTAAGAACTTGTTATAAAGTATTGTTGGACCGACAATTGGTATCAGAGCCTGATTAAGATCAAACAAGTTTTTCAGAAAATCGTCTCTGTGTTCTTCAAGAAAAAAAAATTGATTTCGAGTGTAAGAGTGTTTTAGGTGTTAGAATCGATCAGAGTGTGATCGAAATACATGCTAGATCGAGTTGTATGTGTTTAATTTCACGTTAAAGCTTAAATCGAGTTCCAATTTGTGGTTTTTGTGAGAAAAGAGTTGAGAAGAGTAAGTCACTGTGCGATCAGATTAATTTCTAAAAAGAGTGTTTTAGTGAGATCGAGTGCCTACAATCTGTTCTAGAAGTGTTTCTAGACATAAGGGTAGTGTTTGTTATTGCTAAATCGTTTCAGGAACAAGATTCATACGATTTTCAGAAGAACAGGTCGAACACCCGCATTCCAGAGGTTGAATAACCCGAATTTCTAACTTTTCGGCTCTCAAGTGACCCGCAAAGCTCAACTTCTCGGTTCCCAAGTGACCCGAAAAGCTCAACTTCTCGGTTCCCAAGTGACCCGCAAAGCTCAACTTCTCGGTTCTCAAGTGACCCGCAAAGCTCAACTTCTCGGTTCCCAAGTGACCCGAAAAGCTCAACTTCTCGGTTCCCAAGTGACCCGCAAAGCTCAAACTTCTCGGAAACGCGAACCTCACTTAGAATATTTTTTCCTGAGAACTTTTCGAAACTGTAATAGGGTCTTTAATTGTCATAAATTTTTTCTCTAGGGACCCCCGTGCTAAGTCTGCCTAGGGGGACAAAATTTCTTGTGTGATCAAATTTTATCTGTACTAACGGTTATATCAAACAGTTCTTTTTGCACATCAAATCAAACAGGATGACATCCAGAGAAGCCCTTGCAATAGGAACTGACACCAAGCCACCAGTTCTATTCAAAGGAGAATACGAACAGTGGAAGGATAGGTTTCTAAACTTCATTGACAGACACGAGCTGGGTGATTATATCAGAACATCTATTGAAGAAGGGATTATGACACCACCAATGACGACTCATGTAATTGATAACGTGCCTACTCAGGTTGAACTGAAGTATCACGAGCTACAAGATGATAACCTTAGAAGAGCCAAAGGCGACAAATTATCAAAGTCATACATCTTACAGGGGATCCCAAATGAAATATATGTCAAGATTGACAGTTACAAGGCTTCAGGTAAAGAAATGTGGGATCAGCTCGAGAAAATGATGTTGGGTTCAAAAATTGGAAATCAGCTGAAGATCTCCAACTGCCTAAATAACTATGAAGAATTTAGAGGCAGGGTGGGAGAAACCTTAGAAGAAACCTATGACAGGTTTGTGACATTGCTGAATGAACTTAGCAAGAACAAAGTTCACAAATCTCAAAATGAGCTGAATATCAAATTCCTTAGTATTCTTCAACCTGAATGGAAAAGATTTGCTCGTCAGATGAAGCAAATTAAAGACTTGAATGAGATTCCACTTCACGAGGTGTATGAAACCCTCCGTCAGAATGAAGAAGAGGTGGATGAAATTCTGGATGAGAAGAGACAGAGAGGAAAGGTAGTTGAAGACACAGTCGCCCTTGTAGTCAGAAAGAAGAAGAACAAGGCGACTGTATATGAATCAGATGAAGAAAATGAAGGTTGTGCAAACTCAGAATCAGATGAAAACGATCAGCTGAAGCAAGCAATGATGATGCTGACTAGTGCCTTTCAGAAAAGGTTCTACAAAGAGCCAACATCAAATAATCAGAGATATTCATCTGGTCCGAACAACTACATTCATAAAGAAAGGATTGAAGGTAGCAGATACGAAGGGAAGAGATTTGATGGGAGAAGATCAGAGGAGAGGAAACCAGAAGAGAGAAGGTTTCAGTCGGAAGGAAAGAGGATAGAGGAGAGGAGACCGGAAGAAAGGAAATTCAAAGCTGAAGGATCAAGTCATCCAGAACCGCCTACATGCTACAACTGTGGTAAACCAGGTCACTATGCCAAAGACTGCCGCAGATCTAAAGTCAGAAATTCAGACTATTACAAGAACAAGATGCTTCTTGCAAAACAACAAGAGGCAAGCAAGACACTGATGGTTGAGGACGAATACTGGCTCGATCACTCAGATGATGAAGAAGAAGATGATGAAGATAGAGAAGAAGCTGTCAACATGTGCTTGATGGGCAAGATAGAATCAGATGCTGAAGCTGATTCTGACAATGAAGAAGAGGAGGTATGTAATCTATCTGATTTAGAATTCATGAATAAAATGCATGCCATGAGTATGAAACAAAGAAAGTTAGAATCTAATCCTAAACAAGATAATGGTGTCATGACAGACAAAAACCAGTTGATACAGAAACTTAGCAATGAAATTGCTGAGAAGAAAGTATTAATTGAGGTTTTACATAAAGATAATGACACCAACGCTAAGGAAAAGACAATAATTCTAAAAGAGAATTCTGATCTTAAGTCTCAACTTCTAAAGAGTAAGATAGATATTTATGAGCTTAAAAAGTTGCATGCTTCTTGTACAAAAGAAAACTTTTCTTTACTCAGAACACTAAAAAGTTTGGAAGAGAAGTTGTATAAAATGGGTCAAACTGAACAAACTATTTTTCTGAACAAACCCAAAGAGGAGAAAGAGAGATGGGGAATCGGTTATAAGAATCCTCACTGTCTAGAAAAGGGGATGTCTGAAGTTCCAGGACTTTATGATCATCTTAATATGCAATTAGCCCGCAGACTCCCCGCGTTTAAAACTTTTTGGACTAAGCTATCAAAAGAGGATGAAGCCAATGAAACGGAAAAACGGATGAAATCAGCTAAAGTTCATCTTCCATTTTATTATGCGAAGTTGAATAATAGTTATGATGAAAACCCAATATACAAAAAGAAGGAAACTCTTTCAAGTGATTTCTTTCTAAGTTATACTGAAAAGGAAATGGAGGCGAAGCCTATTAAAGGTAAACTATATGTCCCTCCTCTCGTTTTAGAACGTAAAATTTCTGAACTCGAGAATTCTTTATCAGATGCAAGACTTTTGATAAATATTGAGCAAAACGTTTTTTCAACCGTGTTTTCAAATTCTGTTATTTCAAAAGCTTCAAACTCTAAGGATTTGTCTGGTTCATCAAATAAAAGTCTTGATTTTTTGAACTTTGACGGTAGTTCAGATGACGGTTCCAATCTCTTTGACTTTAATACACAACTTCCCAACCATTCATCTTTTGTGAAGAAAACTTTAAGAAAAACCAGTAAGCCTGTGAACAGTGCAAAATCAACAAAAGCTTTCGTTGATAAATCAGTCTCTGTGAACGCTAAGAGTGCTAAAGGTAAGAAAATATCTCAGCATTCACAGAAACCGACCACTACTGGTAATTCCAAGAAGAAGCATTCGTTTGTTGCTCCAAGGTCTAACTCACCAGCTTTACATGTTTCAGATCTGAGAAATCAAAGGCCAGAAGCAAATTCTCTGTGGCAACCCAAACGGAACCTTGACAAGACCGTCTTAACGTCTAGTAGTGTTAATTGTAATAAGACTTCGCTTACTAAAGATGTTGTAATTGCTGATATTGCTGTTTTGAACCCAAAACTTGCTGTTTCTCGTAAACAATATACAATGAAGCAATTATTTCAGTTATCTTTATCTGCTGGAAAGTCTTCTTTTTATGATAAACATATAACTATATCTTGTCAAGATTCTGAAGATTGGTTTGGAAATTACCATGTGCATTCATCTCATACCAATTCTTCTCATGCATTTCAAAAGAAAATAGGATCCAATTTGAAATGGATACCAAAATCATGTGCTAACACAGTAGGACCCAAATTCCAATAGGTACCTAAGGTAAAATCTGTGTTGCAGGCACACAAAGCTTAGAGAGAAAGCAACTTCTGATTATGTACAGATCAGGACTCGTTCTTCAATGACAAAATAGGTTTTTGGATAATGCAGTTCAAAACCCGGACATCAAAGAACATATGGTTCTTGCGTAAATCAGCTCAAGACCCGGAGTTCAATGTCAAAGAGGCTTCTAAGTAAATCAGCTTAGAACCCGTACTTCAACGAAGTTTGACTTCTAAACACAACAGTTTAGAACTCGCACTTCAACGATCAAAAGACCTTACTCCGTGTTGAACATGAAGATTGTACTCCGATACTCGAATGAGGAAATCAACCATCAAGGGGGAGTACATACTTTTCTGAAATTTTATGCATATCTTTTACAACTGATAAAGTTTCAAATGCATAATTTCAGGGGGAGTAAAAGGTGATGACTTCTGATTATTTCTGATCAAAACTCGTACTTTAAAAAGTTTTACTGCTTTTTGTCTTTTCAATTTAAGTGAATAAATTTTACTTTGACTTTGACTTAAGACTTTTGCAGAAGTTTGAGAGAAGCTTAAAAGATCATATCTTTATGACTTTAAGCTTAGCTTCATGAGATGGAAGATCGTACTTAAAGGTATATTCCTTTATCTTAATCTCATATGTGGTTGAAAGAAGGACAACTTTCAATCATTGGAAAACAATGTTTTTAATGTTCAAAACACTTCCCGATTTTTCATCACATTTTATATTTTGGGAGTGTATTTTAAATGTTTTCATGATCTAAATTGTGCTTTAACTGAAATAGTTAAACCAATCTGAGCATCACGTGCATCTAGGAAAACAAGGAATCATTGTGCTAGGAAATAACACAACTTCTATGGAATCACCTTAACCAGTGATTTCTACCCTAGAAGTTAATCCTTAGTGATTGAGTGTGAAAATAGAAAAGGAATGAGTGTGATTAGAGAAAACAAAAAGTTTAAAAGAAAGAACGTGTGAGAACAGAGTTAAAAGAATATCAAAACTCTGCACCAACTTTTTCTGAGCCGGGTAGCCACCATTCTAGTGATTCACAATTCTTTGGTGAACATTATTGAAACAGGCAACTAGCCCATGCCAACTCTTGATCAAACCTCACTATCTACTCATTTTCTTCTCAACAAGAAAGTGTTTCACATTTTCAAAGGGGATGCAGCACATATGCTATCTGATTTTCATTCGGAAAATCTAGATATTGAAAAGAAGGAGGTCTGCCCCACCTTCGCACTTCAATCATGCACATTGAGTCTGTGTTTAACTTACTGTTGTCTCAGTGGTTTACACAATTTTGAGCCAATAAGCAATCATCCGTGCTTAATTCTTTCGACACAAGCACGAACACACAAGGATTTAGTTTCTTTGTCATAACGTTTATAGAAATTACCTTTGTGGTGTTTCGATGATTAAATGGAAGCCCTGGGGGAGTCAACATCAAACAACTCCTTTCCAAAGTGTATTCGTTACACACAGTGACTTAGTGTTACTGACAGGCACTCTAACTGATTCATTAGTTGATTTCAGGTGTTACACGACACATTTGTCTGGATTTGCAAAGATCTAGATGAATCTCTTATGAATTGACGAATCAGGGGCTCTAACCGCAAGATTGACATTTCTTACCACAAATTTTTGATAAAGTCGTTGCACTTAACATCAAAAAGGGGGAGAATGACTAAACAAGAAATGGAAAAGATCACATATTTCAAGAATCACGTCTACTCTTCAGAAGGGAAGATTGTTAGATTGAAGACATGCTGAATTTAGAGAAAGAGATTGCATCTTCTGAGTTGAACAAGAAGACTGAATTGGATAAATATTTTTATTAAATGATCTTGATCCAAAGGGGGAGATTGTTAGACCACATTCTCATTGGATTCAAGATCATCCAATCTGAAGATCGTAATCTGAAGCTAAAGCCGGAACGTCGACTCTCGATATAAAAGTCTATGTCTATTTGTAATAAATGTCAATGTAATTTAATGTAATATGTTTTAGTTTACTTAGATCTATATATCTAAGTTAAAGTATTGTAATAGTTAGTTAAAGGTAACTTAGTTAGTTATTTAGTTTCTAGTTTATATTAGATATAATATCTAGATTTAATATCTAGATATTAATCTTGATAGTGTGTTCAACACACTTGCTAGATTTTAGGTGTCTCTCTAGTATCTCTCTAAACAAAAAGATCAGATCACTTATCACACATACAAACACACACATCAAGGTGTAAAAGAGAGAAAACATAGAGAACACAAAGCAAAGCTTAATCGATCAACCTTGTAATCGTTATTTTATATATCAAACAGGTTGGTAATCTTATTGTGTTGTTTCTAAGAACTTGTTATAAAGTATTGTTGGACCGACAGTAGCCATTAGAAGGAACTGATGATTTTAGTATTCGTTACTTGGGGTAACGGTAAGCATGGTGATTGCATTAAGTGGACAGTTCCGAGTTGGATTGATTGGTTGGATTAGAACCATAGACTTTTGGGACTAATAATATTTCAAGGAGAAATTATGAGATGAACCTATGAATTCTCTGATCTTCGCTTTATGATGTTGAGCATCTGGATGATGATAGTGTAACTAAGAATCGAGGAGCGTGGGTTCCAAGTGTTGAGTGTCGATCAAATTCATGCATGAAATGTATTTCTAAAATAAATTACATGACTTATTTCTCATGTTTCTAGATCTTCATGTGAATTACATTACAATCTTGGAGCAATGTTTTAGCACACACAAGGTTTTGAGCAATGATTTTGGTGCATGTACAAAATTGTTTTATGACATGAGGTTTCAAAACTTTGTTGAAGATTTTCTTTATTCATATTGTTGTCCAACGTTATTTCGGGTTTTGCGATATGCACATTTTGTTGTTATTTGGGGACTTGGATAAGTAATTGCGATTTACGACTTTAACATTGGATCTCCTCCACGTATGTTAAGGTTTTGGACAAAGGTTATCTCCCATTATTTTGGTGTTTGAATTTTATCGAGAATTTTAATTCATTCGATTTTGTGGATTTAATGAGATAGCTTTAATGGCGTCAAGTGGTATCGTTTTCCTTGAGCGTTGTGTGAGTTGCATATAACATGCATACATGTCTATTTGGGACTTCCGTCTTAGTGTTTTAGCTAACACTTTAGCCCAATGAGAGCATATTATTATTTGTCTTTGAACTTGAAACCGACATAAATTATTTTATGTTTTAAACAAAGTGCATGCACATATCACCTTACTCGTTTTGCGAAATAACTGTTGCATGTAAGTTTTGTTGTGGAATCTTTGAGAGTTTAATATCATGAAAAAGTTGTCTTGGGTTTTGCAAGCATATTATTTGTACGGTCTAAAGTTCGGAATCAAACTAGATTACCCTTATGTTGATCAAATTGCATGTATATGTCTTTGCTAAGCTTTGGGGAATTTTTATTTCATGACATCGCATGGTTAAATGTGGATTTTTGGGATTTGATTTAGTAAATACCCCCGTATGCAGTTCTGCACAAACATTTTGTTATACACTGTTTCAATACATAAAACTACTTTTCATACGTGATACAACTTTATACATGTTGGGAACATAGTGGTTCCTTTGAAAAAGGTTGTTAAAATATCTTTTGTTGGTGTCAGTATCACCTTCGTTATTGCTCAAATATTTTCTGAAATAGTTTTACGCGTGTGGCGGTTGTGGCCACTCTGTACACCTACCGAGTAAAGGTAGCAGATTTTATTCGTATGATTAATCTTTGTAAAGCTTTTACATGTAGAGGTTTTATAAAAGTTAAATTGGCATAGTAGTTTAAAAAGCTTGAACTCATTAGAGCTATAGATGTAAGCCCCTTGTTAGAGGTTGTGCTTAAGGACTGAAGGAGTCCTCAGAGTTTGAAGTGTTGGAGGACCTGACTTATGGTCACTTTTGGAACTATAAATCTCAACTTTGTGATCTAGTTCACGCTGAAGAATTTGAGGCATTAGACCTATACTCTTTCTCAGTTAATTAAGTGACGATCTCTATGCTTCGATAAACCTTCAGGTTAAAACCGTGTTCAGTCGTCTAGGTATGGTTGGTTTTGAACTGTGGGCCAATGGTACGACGAAAGGTTATGTGTCGGTGGTGTACTATCTTGTTGGGTATTCGGGAATAATGATGATACTATGGCTGACTAATAAGTGGTATGATTTGGGGTTTAGATTTCGCGAGTAGGTGTCAACTCTATCGACATTGCTAATCGGGAATGAAATATTTTGTAGTAAACCCACGTGGCAATATAGTCATTCCAAGGATAGGTGTCGACACTCTATTTTGAGGACAATAATTATTGGTGTACTTCCGTTAGATCTGGTGTGTCTGCAGGACAAACGATAACTTTAAGGAAATTAGATATTGTTAATTAAGAATCAATCATCGGTGTTTCAATAATTGTCAAGACTTTTGCTGATTTGGCAATCAATGCTTGAGTGTATGGCGGGAGTTGTGTAACCTTGGATTTTGGGATAAGCGAATATCTATAGAGTGCGTTGGTACGTTCTGGAGGAAATATCGGACCAAATGCTGGGATCTATGGAAATTTGGGAGCCCTTGCAGGCATCGTGTCTGTGTCAGCTTTGAGGAACGGAGTTAAGGTTGTGTTGGATCAGACCAAACTAGTCATTAAGAAATTTCGTCAAAGGACAATAACTCTTAGTGATGATGATTATTAGAGACATTTGGTGAAAATGTCGAGGTAGACTTTAAGTACAAATCGATTATTGAGGAGACCTTGATGCGTCGTAATCAAAAGTATCTAAGGGAATAGTTTGCTTGGGGTATTCTTGGTGGAAATGACTAAATAAGATCGTAAGCTACTCTTGAGGCATTATGAGCAACATAAGGTTCGGAGGCAACCAAGATTTAATACTAAGAAAGCGATTAGGCAAGGACTCAACGTTCGCCCCGATATGGGTTAGTTATATCGAATGTTGAGGTTGAGTTTGCGATGGCTTATTATGAGAAACGCGGCGACAACTTTAACCAGAATGTATTCGGGTTCGTATATGAGGTAAGGTTTCGTGAAGGTATTCCTTTTGGATAGGGAATCAATTGATCTCGCCAAGGGCAATGTTGGGTGATTGGTTGGTGCTAAATTTCGAGGACGAAATCTCTTCTAAGGTTGGGAGGATTGTAACACCCTGAATTTTGAAAAGCATCATTTCAAGTTAATACTAAAATCGGTAGCTTCAAAGGGGAAAATAAGATATATGATTTTGGATTTGAATCCTAGACTTTATAGTATTGATGGATAAAGGATTCAATTACGAGTCCAACGGTCCTTTATGGAGCGAAAACGGAGCTATAACGAAGAAGTAACGGCCGAAACGGTGAACGGGTGGAAAACCGGGCAAACAGTGCATTACGCGAGTTGTGCCGCGACTTAGGGCCAACCTCGCGACTTGAGAGAACACGGGCGACTTATGCCATGACTTTAAGTCGCGGCATAACCCGCGAAACCCACTGTCAGGTCAAAACGCGATTTTCAGCCCTTCAAGCCTCATTTCTCTCAACCAAACCCTAACACTCTCCCCTCTTCTCTCCCAAACCGAACCCCAAACCCCAAAGTCGAACCTTAACCAACATTGAGGGTTTTCCTCCTTAAACCACACGAATCTGCATCATCTATCTCGTTGGGATCATGAACCACCTTCATCTTCATCTCCTTCACCAAGTTCTTGGGGGTTTCATCTGGACCTTTAACCATTTGAAGATTGGAAGCTTATAGTTCATTTTGGAGGTCTACAAGTGTTTTGGTTGGTGATTCAAGCTATTGGTTGAGGTAATCTTCTCTTTCTTCAAGTATGGGAAATTAGGGTTTATGGTATAAGATGAAAAGTTCATGTAAATGTTTGGGGAACAGTTCTAAAGGGGTTGATTATGATTATTTATGGTTGGAAATGTGTGGACCTAGGTTTTGAAAGAATCATGCTTGTGGATTCAAGTTTCTTCAGGGAAAGCTCTAAGTGGGGTAAAATCTAGATTTAGCCTAAATCTAGCAAGGTGAGTTCAAGTTGATTTGTGAAAACGTTGTACATGCCAAAATGTTCATTTTAAAGCATTTATGTGTTTGACATGAAATTATCAACTGTTGGGTTATTTAGTAACTTTTGATTATTTGAAGTGTTTAGATTATTAAATCTTGTAAAACACCACATTTGGGATTTTTGGGATATGTTGATAAATGTGTCACAAAAGGACATGTTTTGGTGATTTATTGCATAAATGGGTATTTGGTCAAAAATGCACTTTTAAGTGTTTTCCGGATTTTATGCATCATTCATGAAATGAGATATTTTGAAAAGTACGAAGGTGTGAGTCCTTTGGTTTTGGGTCATTTCCAACTTTGGAGAACATGTTAGAGGATGATAATCCTTTTTGGGTTTTGGGCCGAAGGCCAATGGTGATTTGAGAAATAAAGATTTTGGGGAAGATTTAATTTGGTTTATATAACCATATTGGCTCTCTTATTTTAGCCAAACGTTCGTTATGCCTTTTTGGGCTTGGTTTACACTCAAATGAGTCATTGGAATATTTGTTCAATTTTGGTAGCTCGTTAAGGAGCCTTGGACGTATGGTGTACTTAGTTCCATCTTATTTGAGAGTTACATGTTTTAGATGCGTCAGTTCATTCATACGGAGAAATGTAATGTTTAGACTGTAATGCATTGGATCCATAGGCATATGAGTCGTTATGTTCATCATGGAGTTTTAATGTCCATGTTTGAGTCCAGTGAGTGGTCCCCAAGTCATGTTGATTACGTAAGTTTGCGGTGGTGCTCTGCAGAGCCGTATACGGAGCTAGGTCTTGCTGTGGTAGCTCGAATGAGCCGTATACGGGGAGTTGTGACTTTGTGGTGAGACTCATCTAGAGGTCGAGTAGACACTAGGATCAGTGGTGTCTTGCGCTGGTAGCTCGGATGATCCGTATACAGGGAACCATGGTCTTATGTGAAACTCGTGAACATCGATACGTGGCTTAACTTTGTGTGCCCGTCACATGCGATGGAATTCGGGTATCCCCCGTCACCGAAAGGTGTTGTTTTTGGGTATTGAGTTTTATTATCCAAGTTTTCAGTGGCGTTGTGTATATTGGATTTTATCCTAGATTTATGGGTTGAGTATTATGCCCCACCCGTGTTTTGGGTGTTTCGGGATACATTGTTTTAACCGCATTTTCATAAATGGAGGGTTTGATTTCTATTCACGTTTTGAGTAAGTGTTGGGTTGCATTACTTCACGAAATAACGTTTGGCGTTGAGGCGTCCATTTATAAATTGCATAATATTGGAAACGGGTCGTCCTCACATTTAAAGCAAGTCATTTTAAAGGTTCATGATTTAAGTTGCATTATTTCCGTTTAAAGGTTTTATAATCATGATGAAAACTCTTGAACTCACTAGGCGTTAGCCTAACCTTTTTATTTGTCGGCATGTGCAACAGGTTCCGGTTGGGAATAACTCTAATGACACCGTGTAGAGAGGAGTGCTAGTCGTGTGCTCAAGAGGTGATTATCTTAGGGAAGTCTTCCGCATTTGTTTCGGGAAGAGCAGCTTATTGTTGGGATTTAGTAACACCGACTTTGGTCTAGTCCTTGTATAAGAATGGAGTTTATATTTGTTGAAGTGAAATAGAAAGTTTTATTTTGGAGAGTTATCTCTTACTTGATGAAATGTTGAAATTTTTAATTAGTTGCTCTTACCAAATTTTGAGGGTGTTACAACAACCTTCGACCACACTAGTCCCTCCGAAAAAGACAAAGTCAGGGTGAAGGCAAAGGGTAAGGGAAACACTACGATGACTTCATCGGAGCACTTGACGCGCATTCCGGCATCTGATATCATTGCCGATGTCACAATAATGAACTCCCCAACCTATTATATCCATTATATTCCAATATTACCTTGGAATACAGGTTTTTCGGAGTACTGCTGGGGCTAGAGGCGGACGGGTATCTGGATGATCTGGTTAGTATTGAAGTTTAACATTTAAATATAGTCATATAATCAACTATATTTCCAATTACAGGTCTAACAATCTATGTTTTGTGTATAGCACATTCACTGTTGGGTCAAAATGATCCAAGACTCCCACCCTAAACAAGCGAGGTGGGGGTGATGATAAGCATTTTTTTTATCTCCTTACCAGGTCGGAGCATGGTGAGAAGTCTATGTACAGGTTGTGTAATGGTGAGGAAAATAGTGAGGATCCACATTGGAAGAACCTCGAACGGGTATGGAAATCAATTTACATCAACTTTTATTTAACTTGTTTGTTACAACTATTTGTCTGTTATTGTAATATTTCAGGTGTACATCCCCATATGCGTTCCACCCCATCATTGGGTGGTCGGGGTTCTGGAGTTTGATGAAATGATCATGGTCATATATGAAAACTTACAAGCAGGCATATTCAACCTACAATTGCAACAACTCCTTAGCACTTTCACCTCACAGCTGCCGAAGATATTAAAGAAAATCGACGAAAGTCGTCGACGTTACGATGCTAGCAAGAAATTCAAATATTTCTTCGAGGATAATGCACCACAACAGTCGGGGCCCTTTGGGGATTGCGGTGTGTTGGTATGTCATAACCTATCCACGTTCATTGACGAGCGAATCCCAGCAGTTGCACCAGATGCCGTCGAAGTTGTGGCTATGAGTTGGAGGCACCATGTGGTGGAGGTCTTATACTCGTTGGCAGTTGTAACACCCTCAATTTTGGTAAGAGCAACTAATTAAAATTTTCGATATAACATCAAGTGAGGGAAAAAACTTCCTCCTACAAATCAAAACTCAATATACCTCAAGTTAAAATTCTATAGTTAATCTCAACAAATATAAACTCCAATATGATACAAGGACTAATCCGAAGTCAGGTGCTACTTAACCCCAATACAAGTTGCTATTCACAAAACCAATGCGGAAGACTTCACCAAGCTACTCACTTCTCGAGCAGACAACTAGCACTTCTCTCTTCATAGTGTCACTAGAACTATTCCCCACGAAGCCTGTTGCACATGCCGACAAATAAAAAGGTTGGGTTAGCGCCTAGTGAGTTCAAGAGTTTTCAACATGAATAATTATATTGTTAAAAAGAAAGAATGCAATTGAAATCATAATCTTTCAAAATGATATGCTTTAAATATGAAAACGACTCGTTTTCCAATAATATGCATTTTAGGCAAAGGAGACACTAATATCACGTTTTCCAATCCCAACTATTTTAAGGACTAAGATCCCAATATAAAACGTTCTTTCGTAAATTAAATTCAACCCAAACTCACTCAAAATGAGAATAGAAAGAAAACTCCGAATTTATGAAACGCGGATAAAACTTTATATCCCAAAACACCCAAAACACCCAAAATACCCAAAACACGGATGGGGCATAATACTCAACCCATAAACCATGGATATAAATCCATATATACTAAACGTCACTGCAAAACATGAATAATAAAACTCAATATCCAAAAACAACACCTTTCGGTGATGGGGGAGACCCGAATTCCATCGAATGTGGCAGGCACACAAAGTTAAACCACTTGTCGATGTTCTTGAGCTTCACATAGAGTCATGGATCCACGTATACGGCTCCCTACCGAGCAACCACCGCAAGTTATCCAAATGACCCTAGTGTCTACTCGACCTCTAGATGAGTGTCCCCACAAAAGCAACAAGTCCCTGTATCTGGATCACCATGGGCACCACCGTAAGACTTTTTTAAGCCTAAATTATAGTTGATAAACAATCACCACACAATAATAACAGGAGATAAATAAATCAAAATAACATACCATAGATCTCTTGATTAATCAAATAAAAACGTGTGTGTGTTCTTGGTGTACAGATACCTTGTGTAGAATACAGAGTATACGGCTCCTCTACTTCTGTTCGTTTTTGATTATTTTGTTGTTAACCTAAATCTAGAAAATAAAACCTTATATACGTAGGTCAACATGACCTAATCAATATTAACTATTAGCTAAAATACCCCCTAAGGTATTAAACACTATTACAAACTAGACCCCTTTTACAATTTAATCTTGAATACAATTTACTGATCCAACAATCTCCCCCTTTGGATTCATGATTAAAAATTTTTTTGGCAATAACTTCGGGTCTTCACTTCTCTTGACAATTGTATCTGATATGACGTTGACATCTTCAAAGCTTGTAGGTTTACACAGTCTTCATCTTCCTCTTTCTTTTAAAGGAAGTGTCCTTCTGACTATCATCGTCAGTCGATAAGTTCTAACACTTTGATATCTTTGAATTCTTCAGCAGTCTTCTTTGTGTATTCTCCCCCTTTTTGATGAGTGGTGAGAATCAGCATCATCAAAACATGGCAAAACAAACTAGGAATTTTCTCCCCCAAATCAACAGTTAAACGCAGTCTTCATGTATAGATCCCTATGTGGAAATAAGAGCAGTCTCCCTAGATAGAGAGAGTGATTATTTCAATCTTTGCAGATTCAAATAAGAAAAATGGTAACCCTGAATCAACAAATGACTCAGTTTGGAATGCCTGTCAGTAACACACAGTCACTGAGTAACACAAAGTTACTATATAAGGAGCTGGTTTTGATGTAGGCTCCCCAGGACTTCCATTCAATCATCGAGTAACACATGGTTAGCTATGAACGTTCTGACAGAAAACAGATTTCTGTGTGCTCGTGCATGTGTATGAAAGAATTAAGCACCGATGATTGCTTTTCAATGTAGGGTCAAAATATGTAAACTTGTTGAGACAACAACAAATTATACAAGGACTCAACGTACATGAGAAAAGGTCGAAGGTGGGGCAACTTTCCTTCTTGTTCAATATTAGTATCTTCCAAGTGAAGAACCAATAGCGTATGTGTTGTGTCCCCATAAAATGTGAAACATTCTCTTTTTGAGAAAAGAATGAGTAGCTGGTGGGGTTGTATGCAAGAGATGGCATGGAGTAGGTGCCTTTTTCAATGATGGTCACCAAAGAATGTGAACCAATCAGATAATGTGGTTGCCCGGATCAAAAAGAATTTGGTGCAGAGTTTGATATTCTTTTACTCTGATCTCTCACCATATTTCTTTTAAACATTAAATCTCACTTCTAACCAATCTCTCTTTTCCATTTTACCTCTTCACACACCAACACTCAAATCTTTTAACCCCTATCCCCTCAGTCACTCAGGGAATACTTCCTGGGTAGGAAACACTGGTTATCGTGAATTCATGGAAGTTCAGTTAAACTCACACATTAAATCCCATGTATTTTCCTAAAATAATGTGTTGTTCAATAGCCTTTTGTACATGAAAGCACAAAGGAACACAAATAAACATGAAGATTAAATATTTGGAGAAGTCAAAGACATTTCATGTTTGACAATGCTATTCTCCCTCTCAACCTAAAGGTGTTTGTCAATTAAGCTCCCCCTCAACTTAATAATATTTTTTTTATATACCAATAAATAGAAAACAAATAGAAAACAAAGCACTGAAGTGCGGGTTCTAATCAGATGTGATTAGAAGCCATTGTCACTTGAACTATCCTGTACATAAAAGAAATCATGGTAATAATTTGTGAAAATGATTTCTCTATCATTAGCAACAGTTGGAGAATAAATATGTAAAATACAAGATTAAGATTCAAAATACTCCCCCTCGAATCATGAGTAAGGTCTAAGAAGACATGTTCAACATTCCAAGTTTGCTGATTAGAAACTGGAACGTCTTTTCATCCAACGACTTGGTGAAAAGGTCAGCTAACTGGAAATCAGTTTGAACAAAGTGCATTTCGATATCACCTTTTTCTACATGATCTTTGATTAAGTGAATGCGTACATCTATATGTTTGGTCTTTGAACGCTGAACCGGGTTAGCTGTTATGACGATTGCGCTCTTGGAATCGCAATAAATAGGAACGTCCAAAGGACTTGCGAACAGCAGAGCTACCTATTCTGCCTCAGCAGTGGATGTTGAAACACAATTTTGTTTCTTTGAGGTCCATCTTACAAGTTTGTCACCTATAAATTGACATGATCCAGATGTGCTTTTTCGGTCTAGCTTACATCTTGCATGGTCAGCATCTGTAAAGGCAGTTAGATCAAAACGAGAATCCTTTGGATACCAAATGCCTAAATTAGGAGTGCATTTGAGATATCTAAGGATTCGCTTAACAGCATTAAAGTGCGACTCTATAGGATTAGGCTGATATCTCGCACAAAAACATGTGGCAAACGTTATATCTGGGCGACTTGAAGTCAGATAAAGTAAGGAACCAATCATGCTACGATAGACCTTTTGATCTGCAGGTTTACCAGATAAATCTGCATCTAAGAGTGTACCGATAGCCATCGGTGTTTTCATGACTGAACTGTCTGACATATTGAACTTTCTTAACATGTCTTTTATGTATTTGGCTTGATTAATGAAAATGCCTTTAGGTAATTACTTTACTTGTAAACCAAGAAAGAAGTTTAATTCACCCATCATCGACATTTCAAACTTTGTTTCCATGATTTTAGAAAAGTTCTTGCAAAATTTCTGATTGGTCGACCCAAATATTATGTCGTCAACATAAATTTGAATGAGAATCTAGTCCTCACCTTGCCTTTTGAGAAATAAGGTGGTGTCAACCGTACCTTTCTTGAAACCAGAAGCTAGGAGAAATTTAGTTAGAGTTTCTGTTAGGTCTAGTTTTATAGTAACCATTGTATTTATTCTGTGTGACCTAAACAGTGTCTTGTTAGTTTTTCTGTGTAGTTTAGGCCTGGGGTATTTAAGTCCCTTGGGTCTTTGGTGTTTGTAAGACATTAACACATTCCTTAATAGAATTCACATTTTCGCTTAAACTCTCTCTCTCTCTCTCTACTTTCTCTCTCTAAGATTTAGTGATTCTTGGACTATCAATTGGTATCAGAGCTATTCTGAATCTGAGAGGATTGAGAGAAATTGATTTTCGTTTCTGAATTTGTAGATTAATCAGAAAATTTGATCGATTTTCTTGAATTTTTCAAGAAAATCTCGTTTTCTTGATTTTTCATCAAATTCGGAATGGTTTGTGATCATTTTTTCTTGAAATTCGGTTTGCTGAATTTGTTTTTAATAGGAGAACATTTTTTATTCACATCGTTTTTCAAGAAAATCAGTTTTTGATAATCAATTTTGAGATTTTAAAAGTTTCTGGAAAACTCGTTTTTGCTTTCTGTTGATTTCACGAGTTCTTGATTTTGTGAATGTTGATCGAAATGTTTGATTGAAAAGTATTTAGAAAGTTGTTTTCGAACTTGTTTGTATACGAAAATTTCATCAAATTCAGTTTTGTAATCGATTTTTGAAAGAATTTTGTGTTTTATCTTCGTTTTGCGCCAGATCTGTGCTTTGCACGAGTTCATCCTGGTTTGCGCGAGTTCATCCTGATCTCAGAGTTCATTAAGAAATTTCATCACGCAAAGTTCAAACTTTGCGTCACTTTCTTATCACGCAAAGAAAGTTTTCGTCTCTCTCAGCTCGAAAAAAGATCAGTTCTCGCTACTTACTTCTCAAGCAAAAAGTGGTTCTTGTCATCATCGCGCAAAGTGCAAGTTCTCTTCATCAGTCTCTTGCGCAAAGTTTCATTTGCGTCACCAGCATTTCGCGAGAAGTTCATTTTTCGCCATCAAAGTTTCACGCAAAGTCAAGTTTGCATCTTCAGCGCTTCACGCAAATCTTAGTTTGCGCTACTTACTGCTCGCGAAAATCATAGTTTGCGTCTTCTTCGTATCACGCAAAAGAAAGTTTGCGTCATCAACAAGTCACGCAAATCTAAGTTTGCGCGACCTTCTGCTCACGCAAACTCAGTTTGCGCCATTGCCTTCTCACGCAAAACCTAGTTTGCGTCAACAATTACTCGCGAATTTCAGTTTGCGCCAACTCTTCTGTGTTCTAGACTTAGCATTTTCTGACGATATGGATTCTGCAAAGTTTGCATTTCAAGCTCAGTTCTACAAGAATGATCTTATGATGCAATTGGGCATAGAAACTCATCCTCCGGTTCTTGTTGTTGAAAACGAATTCACTCAATGGCAAGATCGGTTTCTGAACTTCATCGAGCGTCAAGTTAATGGAGATAACATGATGAAGTCTCTCACTGAAGGACCTTTCGTAAAGCCTAACAAAGAGACTCCCGTAACAACTGAAGAGGCTTCGCGTATGAAAGCTGATCGAGAACTAAAAGCTAATCTGATGCTAGCTTTACCAAACTCTGTCTACAACCGGGTTGATCATTGCAAGGATTATCCAAATATGTTGTGGGCACAATTGGAAAAGATTATGCTTGGGTCTTCAATTGCTACTCAACTTCGGCATACGCGCTACATGAACAACTTTGAAGAATTTAAAGCCAAGGATGGGGAGTTACTAAAAAGTGTTTATGACAGATTATGTGCAGTTATAAATGATCTGAGGAAAATTAAAGTGGAAAAGACTGAGCTGGAAACAAATCTGAAATTCCTCAATGCACTTCAACCGGAATGGAACAAATCTTGTCATCGCTTGAGGAATGATGTTAGAATTTCTACAATGCAAATCCAAGAGATGTACGAGATTCTGCTGACAGATGAGTGCATTGTAACTGAGAAGAAGTCCAAACTCGATAAGAAGAATAAGAAAACAGTGGACCCGGTTGCACTTCTAACGAGCCATCTGACTAATCAAGCATTGTCTGATAATGCTTACGATGGGGCCACTGATGATGATGGCGAGGCACTCGAGAAAGCTATGATCCTTCTCTCTCAACATTATCAGAAAAAGTTCCAACCTCGGTCGGATTCCAACAATCTTCGCTTCACTTTTGGATCAAAAGTCAAAGTGTCCGAGCCAAAGACAGCTGCTGAATGTTACAACTGTGGTAATCCGGGTCACTTCGCTAAGGAGTGTAGAGTGAAGAAGGTTCGGGATTCGGCATACTATCGGAAGAAAATGGAACTTGTCGAGAAAAGAGAGAATGGAACAACTTTGCTCGTAGAAGAGGAATACTGGCTTAATCACTCCGATGATGAAGCCGACAATGTGGAAACAACTCATATGTACTTAATCGGGGATGATCAGTCTGATAGTGATGCTTCTGACACTGATGAAGATGAGGTAATTTTTGAGTTTGATTACACTTTCATTTCTTCTCAGATGAACATTATGATAAATGCTTTACATGATTTACGTTCGAAGTTATTATCTGAAAAGAATTCAAATTCATAAAAATCAAATTTGATTGATAAATTACAAATTTCTTTGAAAGATGAAAAGTCTATTTTGGATCATACAAAAGACATCTTTCAAAAGAAATTAGATGATTTAGAAAAATCAAATATGACTTGTCTTGAATCTTTGACTGAAATGACCAAATTAAAAGATAATTTCTCGGATAAAATAAATGAGTTGGAAGAAAAATTATATCGAAGAAATCAATCTGAACAAACAATTTACTTGAACAAACCGCGGAGTTATGAGTCAATAAAAGAAAAATGGGGACTTGGTTTTGAAAATCCACATTGTTTAAACAATGCGATAGAAAAATCCCCTACTTTATATAAATACGATTATCTAACTCTTGCTAAATATGCTCCTCAATTTAAAATTGATTGGATGAATGAAAAACAAGTGTTAGAAATCGAAAATGAGAAAAGGATGAATAATAAGAAAAAGGAAATTTCTTTTGTTTATACGAGTGAAAATGCTAAATATTTTCCTGATAAATCAAAGAAAGACAGAAAAAGTTTAAATGAAACATCTTCTATTATGTCTTCAGTGTCTGATGATTTTGTTGATTTATTTGTCAATATATCTGATAAGGAAAATATCTCTCCAATCTTTTATGATTCTAAGAGATATAATCCTCCATTAGTATTAGAAAGCAAAATCATTGACCTTGAAGATAAAATGGAAGATCAATATATTCAAAAAGAAATTGAATCTGCTGTATTTCTTTCTTTCATGACATCAAGTCTTGAAGAAAAATTATTTTCTCAAAAACCAGGTTCTATTTATGGCCTTTCTTCTGATTGTCAAATAAACAAAAAGGAATTTATAAATTCTGAAAATGTTTCTCAAAATAGTTCTGACTCCGAGGTAAGTTCAGATTTATTAGTTAATCAGTTGGGTGTCTTAGGTAAAATTACTTCTTCTGATTCAAATATTAAATCAAAAATTCTTGATGAATCTTTTACGCTCAATGATGATTATTATAAATCAAAGCGTAAAAGAAGAAGGTCAAAGAAGTCAAAGAAGAAAGATACTGTTATTTCTGAAAATTCTAATTCTTCTGATTCAATTCTTTCAGATAGGACTTTGAGAACTTCTTCAAAGCAGATATGGAGGGTGAAGCGGACATCAGATGATTCTCAGACTGATGAGGATAGATATGTAGACAAACATTACAAAAGTGATTCATTTGCTTCTTGTAATAAAATTTCAAAATACTCAATAAAGCAAATGATTCAAATTTCCAAAAATGTCTCATATTCTTCTTCTGATTCTAGTTCAGATGATTATGCTTTCTCTTCTGCTAATTCTTATGTTCATTTGTCTGATCATATTTCTTGTGCTTCTCATGTCAAAGCTTACAAGTTTATCCCCACAAAAACTGCAACTAACTTTCATGGACCCAAATACAAGTGGGTACCAAAATCTCAGATTGATTCTAAGTTGCAGGAACCTAATGTCAATGGGGAGTAAGAGAAAGTTGGCTTCTGAGTACTTCAGTTCATAACCCGTACTTCAATGGTCTATGAATTCTAAACATGTCAGTTTAGGACTCGTTCTTTAATGCTTTTAGCTTCTGACTAATGAGAAACTGTGAGTACATCTACTTTAATTCCGCTGCATTTATCTCTAATAATGATGTTGTTCCAGTTTTCTCAATTGTTTTTCATGAATCTGAGCAAGTTCAACTAACTCTTGACTTTGTACAACCCAAATCTTTCTTTTGAGACACAAATTCATTTTACGTTATGTGGAAGATAATATTATTGAATTTTATTTTGTTTCAACTAAATATCATTTTGCCGAATTCTTTACTTTTTGTCTTATTTTTTCAAAATCGGCATTTGAATTTAAAAGTTTAAATCTTTACAAATTTTATTCTATAAAGTAAAAAGCTTTACAGGTTTTCTTTCTTTTGAATAAAATGTGTGTCAAGGATAAATTTTCAAGTTGCTTTGTTAGTATTGAAGTTTTATATGTTCAACTTTCAAGTCTTTTAAAAGTCGAAAAGTCAGCAACATGTTTGTAGCTTTTGCATTCTGCTTTAAAGATATGTGATTCGGAATATTTATAGTTTACAATGCTTGAAAATCCTAAAAAGTCTGAATTATGGATCGTAATGAACATATGGGCTAAGCACTTAGATGTAAAACTGAGTGATTGAGATGAAAATTAAATATATAAAATACAAAAATTTCTAAGTTTAAAAGTTTGTACCCGTGGCCTTTATGGTTTGGGAATGTAAGTTCCGTGGGATGCTTGTCATCTGGTCCCCTAAGGTCAATTGGTCTGGGAGTGATCGAACCCAAATCCTTCTATAGAACCAGATCGAAAGTCATGTTCTACTGGTATGAATGGGTTTAGGATGTGTCGATGTAGCCTTTATGATCCGGGAAAGTAAGTTCCAATGGGTGCTTGACACCTAGTCCCCTAAGGCCAACTGGTATGGGAGCGGCTGACCCAAATCCTGCAATAGAGTTAGATAGAAAGTTACGTTTACGGCATGTTCTTTACTTACCAAACTTTTTGATTAAAAGATGCCAAAGTGCACAAGCTTAAAAGATGCCAAAGAGCACACTCATGTGAAGATGCCAATGTGTACAATGCTAAAGGATGCCAATGAGCACATATCTCATGATACTTGGTGATATGTTTGAGTTGCGATAAACCTATAAATTTGTGAAAATCTTAAATTCTGATGGCTTAGTGTGAGTACATGCAAAGTTCTCTATTATATTTTTAGAATTGCATTTTCTTGAAGCTAATCGAAGTTCGCATGCGAGCACACTGAATAGATTGATGAAATTTTTTGAAACTGAACATGTTTAAACTTGATATGCAATGAAACTTGTTTCTGTTTCCAACAACATATATTTGATTTCATTTGATGGATAAATCTGTGATTTTTTACTGATTAGAATTTAATTTGTTTGGTGTTTAAAATTTTATATGTTTAGCTGTTTCAAAATACATATTCAGTATATTTTTCTTTCTACATTGATGTTTACATTCTTGTGTTCTCATTTCTTTGTAAATGGGTCTGTGCATTATTCAAGGGGGAGTGAAAAAGGAGAATTTTCTAAATGATCATATCTGTTTTCGAGGGGGGGTATCTGATTTTGTATATGAATGCTAACTTGAATTGTCATATTTAGTGCATTTGTGTAGGGGAAGTCAAAGAGCTTTTCAGGTGATATTTTTCAGATTCCAAGTCCTATTTGCGCCAACAATTGGTAGAGCAAAACTCAAATTTGCGCCAACAGCTTCTAGCACAAACCAAGCTTTGCGCATCCTTCAGCTAGCGCAAACCTAACTTTGTGCTTCCTTCTGCTAGCGCAAACCTAACTTTGCATCACAAACTGTTAGCGCAAACCTCTCCTATTTTTTCCTTTACTCTGATTTTGCAGATCTTAAGTTGTCTCGTCTCCAACATTTGCATGACCAAGTTGATTCAAATCATCAAGGTTATGAGGGGGAGAAGTAAGAAGAAGTTAAAGAGACAAAGAGTTCAAACGTTTATCTGCTGATCAAGATTCGTTCAAGATTCGTTCAAGATTCTATATTTTCTCAGCAATTAATTCTTTTGTTGTTCTTGCTCTGATCACTAATGTTCATTCAAGTTCATTTGAAAGAGGTGTGTCGTCTAGAGCACAAGCTGATGAACCGATTGTTCTCTCAAGATTATCAAAAACAGGTCCAGACTTGTCATGGCAGCAAAGGCAACATAAAACTGAAAGATGCTGAGAAGGAACTTTTTTTTTAAAGTCAAAGAAGCTTCTTCACTAAGTCGCTTAGATGGTTCGTGCTGATTTAGAAGATGGATATTGAAGACCACGGCGCCAATGGTTACTAAGGAGGAGATTGTTAGGTCTAGTTTTATAGTAACCGTTGTATTTATTCTGTGTGGCCTAAACAGTGTCTTGTTAGTTTTTCGGTGTAGTTTAGGCCCGGGGTATTTATGTCCCTTGGGTCTTTGGTGTTTGTAAGACATTAATGCATTCCTTAATAGAATTCACATTTTGCGCTTAAACTCTCTCTCTACTTTCTCTCTTTAAGATTTAGTGATTCTTGGACTATTAGTTTCATACCAGGCTCTTGGTGCTTGTTTAAGACCATACAGCGCTTTGTCTAGCACGTAGACATGATCAGGGTAATAAGGATCAATGAAACCTTCAGGTTGTGCCACGTAGACCTCCTCATGCAGAACACCATTTACACGGGACATCTTGTACAGGTGTTTCTGATAATGAAACTTCCGGAATGGCAGGTGAAGTACTCGTGACTTCATTTCCAGAAGGAATACATACAGAGACAGATTCAACATTAGTAGAGTCAGAAACTAACGGTTTAGTTGTACCTGATGGAGATGCAGTTTCAGTGACTTCTTCGGACGGTCCAGACATGTCTACAGAAAGAGTAGGGACCTCCGAGCTTGGTGTTGATGTTGATAGGCCTTTGTCAAAGTCTGCACAAATATCATCGAAGGCATCAATAAACAAAAAATCTAACTCAGAAGTGATAGAGTTAGTCATAGAAGAAGTAGATTCTTTAGACGATGGTTCTATTCCGGATTGAATAGAAGCTTTGTTCTTGAGTCCGAGTTCTGAACCGTTGTGTCCAGAAGTCCGAGTAGAATTCTCATCAAAGGATACATTCATGCTTTCAACAATCGTCTTGGTTTGAATAATGTAGATTCGATAAGCTTTGGATGTCAGGGAGTATCCAACGAGATATCCTTCATCCGCTTTCTTATCAAATTTTGATAGTCCTTGACGCTCTCGTAGAATGTAACACCTGCAACCAAAAACACGAAGGAATTTGATATTAGGTTTACGATTGTTGATCAACTCATATGCTGTTTTATCAAAGCGTTTGACCACAATGGTACGATTCTGAGTGAAGCAAGCTGTCGCGACTGCCTCAGCCCAAAGATACATGGGTAGATCAGAATATGCAAGCATAGTACTAGCAGCTTCAACAAGAGTGCGGTTCTTCCGTTCAACAATGCCATTCTGTTGTGGAGTGTAGGCTGCGGAGAAGTTTTGTGAAATTCCCACAGAGATAAGATAACTCTGCAAGGTGTTATTCTTGAACTCCGTGCCGTTGTCACTGTGAAGAGTTCGGACTGGAAATTGAAGACGAACTTGAATACGCTTAATAAAGGCGATAATCAATTCTGGCGCATCTGACTTGTTGCGAAGAAACTCGAGCCATGTATACCTTGAATAGTCATCTATCATTACTAAGACGTATTTCTTGTCGTTGATAGACGTTGTTCGCATTGGGCCACAAAGGTCCATATGAATAAGTTCCAGTGCAGATGAGGTCGATGATTCAGTTTTGGACTTGAATGAGCTTCGCTTCATTTTGCCCAACTCACATGCAGAACATAGTGAGTCTTTCTCAAACCTCATTTCTTGTAGACCTTTGACCAGACCTTGTCTCTGTAGCTTGGCTATTGATCTGAAATTCTGATGAGACAAGCGTCGATGCCACGTCCACGATTGTGCTTTAGATGCTTTTGCTAATAGGCATACTGGACAAGTGGCAGACAATGTCGGAAAATCTACATAATATAGATTTCCATGGCGTTCAGCTCTGAAGATTTCATAACCATCTGGATCCTCTAGATAGCAATGAGATGTTGTGAAGCAAACCTGGTATTTCATGTCACAGAAGTGACTAGTGCTAAACAGATTATGATCAAGACCTTCAACATATAGCACCCTCTGTATCTTCACAACTCCATCATCAAGCATTCCATATCCTTTGACATGTCCTTCTACTTCGTAATTAGCAAACCTAACTGCTCCAGCAGGCTCCTCCACATAGTTATGTAGGAGGTGCTTGAATCCTGTCATGTGGCGTGAGCAGCCGGAATCTATCACCCATACTCGACAGGCCTGCAAAAGAAACAATTAGTTTTGCTTTGGTACCCATATCAAAATAGGTCCTTCGATGTTAGCTTCAAACAATTCAGGAATATCAGCAGGTTTAACCTTCACTCTCCATTCTTATCGAGGTTTTGGAACCCATTTCCAAACCATTTTAACATTTAATTCCTGAAAATACTTTTTAGATCTTGGATTGGTAACCTTAGCACGAAACACTTTGGATTGTGTGGGAAAATTGGAATTAAGATTAAGTTTAGCTTTTCTGTTTCTCTTTTTGGACTTAGGAGTGGAGTAGTATTTGAAAGAATTATCCCAGCAGTGTTTGCAATATAAATTCTTTCGAGCAAAAGTCATAAATTTAGATTTATCGGAACAAATCTGACATTCATGTCCATCAAAAGAAGTACATTTGAAAACATCACTGTCTGTAGTACAACTGTTTGCAACAGAAGTTTCACTAAAATTCAAGCTATCATTTTTATTCTTCTTACTCCTCCCAACTCCATTTCCTTTTATATCTGAAACAGAAACAGGAATCTTGTTAGTCTCTTTCTTAGAATGTGATTCTTTTCTTGAGTTACTTGAAGTCTCACCCTTCTCAAAAATACTAGGTGTATATTCTGGACAATCAAAGTAAATAACTGAAGGTTTTGCAGGAGCATCAAATTCTGGATTAAATCTTACCTTCCAACTTTGATCATTAAACATCTGTTTATCATTTGAAGCATTTTTAAACAAAGTTATTTTCAGATCATTGATTTATGTGCAAAGCTCTTGATTATCTTTCAAAGATTTTTCAAGTTTAAATTTGAGATCGAAGTTTTCATCTTCAATCTCATCAAGAGACTATTGCAACATATCAATTTGTTTCATCAAACCAGATGTATGATCACTCACAAAATTTGACTCTTTTGCAGTAGACACAGGATCAGATTCTGTGAAATTGTATTCCCAGATACAATCAAGCAATTCTCAATTCAATATTTGACAATATCAAGATCTTATAGAGAGAGTAGTGAGAGAAAGCGTAGTCATAAGTATATTGAAATGAAAGTTATGCGTATAATACTTGGTTACAAGATTTACAAAGCAACATGGTATTTATACCACAAGCTTTTCTCACAAGATAAACTCTCACAAGTCTAAAACAACAAACTACAAGATTGACTTTGCTAACTTTGACTTAGAAACTTTGACCTTGTTGACTTTACAGACTTAGACTTTTCCTATTAAATCTTGGATACAATTAATACACTAACAATCTCCCTCTTTGTATTCAAGATTTAAAAAAAATTGACATTAGTCTTCAGCGCTTTGATTCTTCAACTTTTATCTCTGACGGCTTTGAACTTTGAAGCTCTTTCTAAAGTTGTTGAAAAATCTTGAAAAGTCTTTAACACTTAGCCTCTTTGGAAAGTCAACAAGTCTTGAACAAAACTTTGAAAATCTTTGAAACTTGAAGGAATCTTTGACAAACATGTATCTTATGTATCTTCATCACTTGTAATCTCTGAACTGTCTTCAGAAAAACAAACTTTCTCGAATCATCTGAATTTGTCTTTGAATTGCATTTCTTCAGAATCTTTTTAAATCTTCTTGATACAAACAAACTTTCATCTGACTTGAACTTTCTTGAACTTTGTAGATTTCTCCACAAGTCTTTTTACTTTGAACTTTCTTCATGACTTTGAAATTGATTTGAAATTGAAGTTGTAGATTTCTCCCCCTTTTTGATGATTGGGAGCACCATGATCATCAAAACATCTTCAATTTCAACACAGTCTTTGATCTTCCCCTTTGTAAGAACTAACAATCTCCCCTTTGTGGTAAATTTGACATTCTTCGCCCTTTGATCTGAGTATCCGTCAATTCATGAAATTTATATATCCGAATCTTTTTAAATTCAGACATAATAAACAATGTAACCCAGATTCAACGGATGAAACAGTTAATATGCCTGTAAGTAGCATGGAGCCACTTTGTACAACGAATGTACATTGAAAATGAGCTTTAGTGATGTTTACTCCTCCAGGGCTACCATTCAATATTTTCTATGAATGTTATGACAAGAAAACATATTCCTTGTGTGTACGTGAAAGTGTATGAATGATTGAAGCTACTTAGCTTTTTCAGGCTCAAATTGTGTAAACTGTTGAGACAACAACATATATTACACGGACTCAATGTGCATGAAAGAGGTGCGAAGGTGAGGAAAATTTCCTTCTTTTTCAATATCTAAATCTTCCAAGTGAAGACTAGATAGCAGATATGTTGCGTCCCTAAAGAAAATGAAACATTTCTTTGTTAAGAAAGAAACGAGTGGCTAGTGGGGTAATTGCAAGAATTGGCATGGGCTCACTGCCTGTTTCAATGATGGTCACCAAAAAATGTGAACCAATCAGTAGATGTGGCTACCCGGCTCAGAAAGTGTTTGGTGCAGAGTTCTGATATTCTTTTAACTTTGTTCTCACACCCTCTTTCTTTTTTTAAACATTTAAGCTCACTTCTAACCAAACTCTCATTTCCATTTTACCTCAGCTCAATGAGAAAAACTCAACCGGATGAGTTATCTCCCCCACTCTTTGATTTTGACCCCTCACCCCTCAATCACTCGAGGATAACTTCCTGGGTAGGAAACACTGGTTTACGTGAATCCATGGAAGTTCTGTTTAAGCTCACACATGAATCCCATGTAAGTCCTATAAAGAATGGTTGCTCAACAATTTAACTTGAACAGTTAAGCATAAAATGATAACAGTGTCAGAATGTATGATCATTTAAAAATATTAATGAAATTTGAGCATTTGAACTTTGAATATTTCTCAAAACAAGGATATTGAATGAATGAAATGAAATCAAGAGAATTGTTTTGAGAATCTGACAATGTATCAATCAGATCAAATGAAATGGTTAAGGTATCAAAGAATTGGATATTTTGTTTATATGAACGAATATAAACAATTTTGCATTGAAAGCACAAATATTGAAATGATGATTGATGCTCAACAACATTTGAAAGCAAACGGGAGTATTACCATCGAAAAATTGTTTCGTTATGAGACATGGTAATAACAAAATCAAATGAAGTACTGAACCAGTGTGTGTGAATACTTTACAGTATAAAGACAAGATAATACGCAAGTATTGATCTTTAGAAACACACGGTCAGTTAAACATTAAAGCTCAATAATGAAAAACATTTAAAATCACACTTCTTAATTCATAAAATCTTTTGACAATAGAGAAGTGGTTTGAACATTTAAGAAACTGTTTTTCATGCTTGAAAGTTGTTCTTCTTTCAAACAATTGGATATCTATATTAGAAGATATTTACCTTTAAGCTCCCCCTCAAATCATTATATCATGATTTGTTTTCTTTTAAGCTCCCCCTGGATATTTGCAAAATATCCATGTCTGAACATTAAAGAACGGGTCCTGATCTGTCATATGATCAGAAGCCACAATCTTGACACTTAAGTTCGGGTTTTGAACTGTTTTGTTCAAAAGCCATTGTCTTTGACATTGAAGTTCGAGTTCTAAGTTGTAGTACTTAGAAGTCAATCATCTTGCTCCCCCTAAACCTGTGGTACATGCGAAACAGATTTAACAGGTTTTGGTACCCACTGGTATTTGGGTCCTGGTATGTTAGATTTAAGAATCCACTTCTCATTAGATGTATATCTTTTAAAACCTGAATTCTGAGAAGTTATTCTATAAGAACTGTACCAGTTGTGAGCAGATTCTTTTTGAACGAAGTCATTCTCTCCACAGTAAGAACAACAGATCTTCCTTTGAGCAATCCTGATCAGATGATTAGTCGAGTAATATATATCAGAATTACCAAAAGATTTACCTTTATGCACACTGTTCTTTTTGGCATTTGTTGTGGATTTGAATGATCTGTCATTCTTCTTCTCTTCATCAGAATCTTTTACTCTCCAGACCATCTGATTTTTCTTAGAAGACTTTCCAAGAGATTTGATGTAAAAATTTGCTGAACCATCAACAGATTTATCATAAAACAAATTTGATGGTATGATCTGACTTGATTTGACAATGATTGGTTTGACACTTTTCTTTTTGAAAACATATTTGTCATGAATAGAACTTGAAGTTTTTTTGAAAGAACAGACTGATTCTGTTGAGTTATCAACAGGTGATTGACTAATCACATCAGCTGAAACTTTATCTAACAGTTCAACGTTTGCAGCTTCCAAGCTTTTTATCTTTTAAGATAAAATGTCTCTTTCTGAAGTAAAAGTGTCAAACTTTATTTTCAAATCAGATCTAGCCTTCTGTTCTTTTTGCACATCTGATGATAGAACAGAAATTTTGAATAAGAGCTTTGATATTTCAGATTCAAAATGTGAACGTTCAAGCTCAAATTCTTTTTCCATGTTCTTGTTCTTTTCTGATATATCTTTGAAAATCCCAGAATTTCTCTTTTCAGTATTTTTCTTTTCAAGATCATAAGACTGCTTCTTTTCTTTGAAAATCTATCTTTCTTTTTCAAGCAAGTCTTGTAAAGTAGAAATCTAATTGGGAAGTTCAGTGATTTTATTTTCAAGAACTTTTCTTTCCTTAGCAAATGTGTCTCTTACAGTAATTAGAATCTTTTCAAAATCAGACACTTGCTTGGAAAGTTTGATGCATCTAAGCTCTAAATCCTTTTTCTCTTAGAGAGTTTTCTTAGAAATTTCAGATGTCTGTTGAGTAGAAGATATCTTCACATTTGATTTTTCTTTTTCTACTTGGAGACTTGTTTTCAGTTCAGCATTCTTCTTCTCCAGAGTAGATATTTGATCTTCAAAAGCCTTAAACTTGAATTGATGCTTGACTGATTCATCTTGCAATTCTCATGATTTCTGTTCAGTCGTCTTCAGTTGGCTTTGAAGATTTGCTTTAACTTTATCTTCTTTAATGCTTTTCATCAAATCAGCATTTTTCACTTTCAATGTATATACATTTTCTTCAGAAGCCATATACTTTTGTTGAAGCTCAACTGATTCATCTTGTAGTTTTGAAGAAATTTGTTCAGTTTTCTTCAGTTGGCTCTGAAGATTTGTAACATAAGACTCCTTGAGCTTGATTAGTTCTTCAAGGGACTGAATGGTATTATCTTTTATTTTCATCATTTTCTCTCTATCTTTAATCTCCTTCTCTTGTTCTTTTATCTCTTTTTCTTTTGCACTAATGATACCTGCAAAATCAGATTTAGCAATTTCAGTACATTTTGCAGAAACAGGAGTTTTATCAGAATTTGACAAATTTAATTTCAACTCCTGAATCTACTTTTGAAGCTTTGAATTCTGATTTTTCAGTTTGTCTCTTTCTGCTTCTAGAACAGGTATCTTCATCACTTGTAATCTCTGAATTGTCTTCAGAAAAACAAACTTTCTCGAATCATATGAATTTGTCTTTGAATTGTCTTTCTTCAGAATCTTTTTAAATCTTCTTAATACAAACAAACTTTCATCTGACTTGAACTTTCTTGAACTTTGTAGATTTCTCCACAAGTCTTTTTACTTTGAACTTTCTTCATGACTTTGAAATTGATTTGAAATTGAAATTGTAGATTTCTCCCCCTTTTTGATGATTGTGAGCTTCATGATCATCAAAACTTTCTCAATTTCAGCACTTTCTTTGAATCTCCCCCTTTTACAAATATTCTCCCCCTTTTGAGATACATTTAACATTCTCTGCTCTTTGATCTGAATAGCTGAATCATGAACTGTATATACCAAATGAAATTGTATTCCCAGATACAATCAAGCAATTCTCAATTCAATATTTGACAATATCAAGATCTTAGAGAGAGAGTAGTGAGAGAAAGCATAGTCACAAGTATATTGAAATGAAAGTTATGCGTATAATACTTGGTTACAAGATTTACAAAGCAACATGGTATTTATACCACAAGCTTTTCTCACAAGATAAACTCTCACAAGTCTAAAACAACAAACTACAAGATTGACTTTGCTAACTTTGACTTAGAAACTTTGACCTTGTTGACTTTACAGACTTAGACTTTTCCTATTAAATCTTGGATACAATTAATACACTAACAGTCTGAAGCATTCATCATTTTAGAAAACATTTCTTCAGTCATGTTCTCAATAAACTCCATTTTGTCATTTTTAAAACAAGATCCATTCGTGATGACAGTTTCTTCTTCAATCTCTTCAACAAGTAGTTTAGGAGCAATGGGATTTGAGACTGATGGTATATTTGATGGATCGACATTCGATTCATACTCATCATATTTGCATTCAGTCTCAGGTGGAAATGTGTTGTTGCTGACTGATTCTTTTGAAGGTGTGGTAAATAGTGATTCAGACTCAGCAAATTCAATCTTTCGAGTCTCATAGCTTTTGTTCAAATCACTATATTTGAAACCAATTGATCTAAAAGAATTTTGAGAATCAGTGCCACAAGACTTGTTCTCTCCCATTTATTCTTTACCTTTGGTCTCTGTAAAAGGTCTGGAAGTACTTGCTTCAACAAAAGTTGCACGAATGTTAGGAATGGGTCTGATTGTGGAGCCAAGTTTATCAAAATTATACAAGTGCTCCGGTGCCTTTTTCAAAACATCGTTAATTGGAAAACCCAATCCTGGTTTAAGTTTATAAAACCTTTCATCTTGGAGTTTATTGGTCAAAAGATTTAATGTCTGCTCAGTCTGACCTCATTTCATGTTAATATCCTCCAATTGCTTAATTTTGGTGTAAGCTTCATTTCTTTCTTGAAAACAAACTTCGAATTTGATTTTAAACTCACCTTTTTCAGCATTGAGATTTACAAGATCCTTTTCTAAACCAGATATTTTTCTTTTTAAAGATTCCTTGTCAGCTTTTAAATCATCCTTTTTCTTTTTCTTTTTCTTCCACAACAACTTGCAGTAAAGCGTTTTCATCACGAAAACTCAAGACTGATTGGTGTTCTGAGTTAAGCTTACCTTTCAACAATTTAAACTCCTCTTTCATATTATGTATTTGGACCATCAGAGATTCAATAAGTTCAGAATTTACCTCAGAGTTGTCATCTACGGAATGAGCCTCATAAGCTTCATCATCACCATCAAGCTTGGCCATGTAGGAGACTTGAGTGAAGTGCGCCTGCTCCTCCTCATCAGAACATTGGAACAACCAGTTTTCCTCTTCAGCCATAAGCACCTTTCCCTCTTCCGCTTTCTTGGCAATGAGTGACTTCCTTACATAGTATTCTGAGTTCTTTACTTTCTTGAACTTGCAATCTCTGGAGAAGTGTCCAAATTTGCCACAATTATAGCATCTGCCTGGTTCATCCTTTCTCTCTTCTCTTCTCTTCTCTTCTATCTTCCTTCCTTTCATCTTTCCTCTCTTCTCGTCTTTCCTCTCTCCTTCCATACCTTGGCTTGTATCTCATTTCAAACTTCTCTTTCTTGTACCCTTCGTACTTTGGCTTTGAATAGTACTTCTTCTTGCCAAAGCTCTTCTTGAATTGACGAGTTATCATCGCCAAGTTCTCAGAGAACTTTTGTATATCCTCATCATAATCAATCTCCAGTTCTTCATCACTTGAAGCAGAATCGGACTCAGTAACCTCCGTAACACAAGCTTTAGACACTTTCTTCTTTGACCTTGCAGCAGATACATGACCAGAACTTGAACTTTTTCCTTTGCTAGCTATGAGAGCCACAGAGTCCTTCAGATTCTTGGACTCATTATTAATAGTTCTCACCTCTTCTTCATGCTGAGAAAGAGTAGAAAAGATATCAGTGACGTTTTCTTGAGCCATATTCTTTGACATCTGAAGGTTGATGGCAAAGTTCTTCCATTCAGGGTTCAAGTTCTTGATGAACTTATAGTTTATCTCAGAAGCAGATTTAGAGATATTGTTCCTCCTTAGGTCATTCAGAATGATGTTGTATCTGTTGTAGGTATAAAGCAGTGTCTCTCCTTCCCTTGCATGAAATCCCTCATAGGCATTAATGCACAGATTCTGCTTGGCCTGAATTGAAGCTTCACTTCCCTCAAATTGTCTTGCTAGTTCATCCCAAACTTCCTTAGCTGAATTTCGACTGTCTACCCGATTGTAGATGTCATTTGTGATGGCCATCGTCAGGTAAATGAGAGCCTCTTCATCTATCTTGTACAAATATTTCTTCTTTTTTGTGAAGTACTCATACGGTCTAGGAACAAATCTGTCAGGATTTTTGGAGAAGTTTCAGTTGCAGCTTGACCAGGTACTCTGATCATTGGATTTACTGGACCAGAAGTGATTGATTCTATGTAATCTCTTCATTTGTGATTTAGGAATTGAATCATTCTTTTCTTCCATTGCTGATACTCATTAGCCAAGAGAACAGGAGGTTTGGACTGAGAGCCCATTGAGAGAAGTTGGTTCGACATCTTTAGCTGTATGATTAGAAAGCAAACTTATCTGTACAAAGAGAATCAACTAATAAGATCTTTTGAATCAAGAATTGGATAAAAACTATACTAAAAAATTTCAGAAAAATAAATTTCGAAAAATAATCAAATGCAGAATTCGCAAACAGTATAAAACACAAAGAAATTCGCAAAAGAGATAGTGGCTGGTGCAAAATACACTTTGCTCTAAGTGAAGCTGGTGCGAACTTCAGAATTGCGCTAAAGGCAGTAGCGCAAAAATTACGCTAAGTGAACCTGGCGCAAAAGAAGATTTGCGCTAAAAGGAGCTGGTGCAAAAGTCAACTTGAGTTGAGGATCTGGCGTAAAAGACTAATTTGCGCTAAGAGAAGATAGCGCGAAACTCAGATATGCTCGAGGAGAAGATGGCGCAAAGACGGTTTTGCGCGAAGAATATATGTCGAAAATCGGGGTCTTGAGGCCGACCGGTGTGTGGGTGTGCGACCGGTGTCCTGCGACAGGTGTGAGCTGCGACCGGTGTGTGGGCGACTGGTGTCTCCCCCAACCAGTGTGGACCGGTGTCGACCGGTGTCCAAGTTTGACCGGTGTGGCACAAATTTAATTTCTCGCTAATAGATGAGGCGCAAAAATAATTTTGCGCAGAAAACTGAATTTGAAGATGATCCCATGAGACTAGCACAAATGATGATGAGATTGGCGCAAACTTGAGATCTGACGTGTTCTTCAACTGTTCGACCCTCTCTTGATTTTCAATCCAGAAAACACTTCAAACGGTTGATACACAGTGTTAAATTCACACAAATCATCCACAAACATATTATGAACGAACCCCAATCAAAACCAATGACCAAAAAACAACTTTTATGCTTGAAATCAGATGGAACAGTACTCGACAGTTTCAAGAACAAAATTTTCAGAAATCATAACAAGCCAATCGATTTGTGATGTTAAATCCAACAGGGCAATCTGATGTTGTTCTATAACCTAAAACACACTTAATCAAACCGATTTTATGCATAAAAACACATTAAACCATGAAATCGATTTTCACACAGTAAGTTTTCAAAAAATACTGTTTTAATTCAAAAAGCTTGATTCTTTGGCTCTGATACCACTTGTTAAGCCTAGATTATAGTTGATAAACAATCACCACACATTAATAACAGGAGATAAATAAATCAAAATAACATACCATAAATCTCTTGATTAATCAAATAAAAATGTGTGTGTGTTCTTGGTGTACAGATACCTCGTGTAGAATACAGAGTATACGGCTCCTCTACTTCTGTTCGCTTTTGCTTATTTTGTTGTTAACCTAAATCTAGAAAATAAAACCTTATATACGTAGGTCAACATGACCTAATCAATATTAACTATTAGCTAAAATACCCCCTAAGGTATTAAACACTATTACAAACTAGACCCCTTTTACAATTTAATTTTGAATACAATTTACTGATCCAACAGACTTAGCTCCATATACGGCTCTGCAGAGCACCACCGGAAGCTTACATAAAAACATGACTTGGGGTCCACTCACTAGACTTCAAACGCGGACACTAAATTTCAAAATGAATAACCAGACTGGATTACACAGGCATCGAGTTCAACCACCCACAATCTATGCCTCGAGCCCTTCACTAAAGGTTACACGGTTATCGAGTTCAACCACCCATGATCTATACCTCGAATTCCCGCTAGCCACAAATAATTTCCAGTCCCAAAACAAGGATAAAGTTCCCAACTAAACCAACAGACTGACTCCTATGCCTATAGATCCAATGCATTACAGTTTAAAATGTTACATGACTCCAACGAATGAACTAACGCATTCAAAACATGTAACTCTCAATAAGATGCAACTAAGTACACTATACGTCAAAGGCTCCTTATCGAGCTACTAAAACTGAACAAATGTTCCAAAGACTCAACTGAGTATAAATCAAGCTCCAAAAGGCATAATAAGTGTTAGAGCATAAATATGTTGGATACAAGATCAAGAAAACAAAAGTCAAAGTTCAGGAAAGTCAAAGCTAGAAAAGTCAAATCTCATTAAAGTCAAAGTCTTTTGTAATAAAATTCAAATGTATTTGTATTTTCTATTTTATTTTCCTTGTATTAGGAGTTGTTATAAATACCTTGTCTTTGTATTTTGTTTAGTTAGTTTTAGTTTTCTAATTGTCATTTTATTAGAATACGTTTTGAGAGAGAAATCTGTAGAGAGAGAGAGTTCTAGAGAAAGAAAGTGTAAACGTTGAATTTGAAAGAAATCAAACAGGTAATTGATTTGTTAAATCTTGTTTGTTTGATTATCTTGTTTTAGAAACTAGAATCTGGAACACACAATTGGTATCAGAGCAGATTCAAAGTGAAATCAGATCAAGAAAAATCAAGAAAACAAGTTCGACTTTGAGTTCGACTGTGCAGAATCATTTTTAGAGTTTTTGTGCGTTTTTGGAGCAGATTTTGATTAGGAATTGTTCGAAAAGTGTAATAGATCGAGTCTATGTACTTTAATTTCTGAATTGCACTGTAATTCTCACGAATTTGTGATTTTTGTTGAGTTTTTGTTCACGAGTCGATATTCACTGTTTCATTGTTCATTTTGTATTGTGAGTGATTGTTTGTGAAATTCTTGTGTTGTAAGACGTTCCAGTATTGTAATCGAGCAACAATTCAAAGTTTCAGACTAATTCACAAAAGTTTAGATCGAAAACAGATGGAAAACTCAATTTTTGGGTCGACTTTCTGAAGAACGCGCTAGATCTCCAGATTGCGCAAGTTCATCGTTCAAACGCGCAAGATTCATCCGCAAGAACGCGCAAGTCGAAGGAAAGTTTTTGATCAAAACGCGCAAGCAACGACTAGCGAGTTCTAGAAACACGCTAGTTGAATTCGTTGGAAAAATTCTAAGGACGAGAACGCGCATGTAGTGATCTGCGAGTTCTACAAACGCGTTAATCGAAGTTAGCGAGTTTGAAGAGGAACAGTGTTCTACGAGTTCTTTCGACGTGCGAGTTTCAAATATCAAGAAAAAGTTCTAAGTGTTGGAAACGCGCAAGTAAATCTAGCGAGTTTTATTCAAACGCGCAAGCTTTGACAAGCGAGTTTTGGAAACGCGCATGCCTCTGTTAGCGAGTTTCATTGTGAACAGTATTCTGCGTGTTTAGGCATTTGCGAGTTTCATCGATCTGCGAGTTTGAGCTCTGAGAGTTTATCAGAACACGCAAGTTTGTGTTTGCGAGTTTCTCAAATGCGCATGTTTTGATCTGCGTGTTTCTCAGTGTCTGCGAGTTTAAGGGCCTGAGAGTTCAATAGTGACTTGCGAGTTTTGACACTTAGTCAATTTTTCGAAATTTCTGATTTTTTCTAAATTTCAAGATTTTTCTTGTTATTTCATATTTTGGACTAACGATCAGTTCTAGTTTCTTATTGGATATATTTTTCAAACAGGTTTAAACAAGATGACTTCAAAAGATGCACTTTCAATTTGTACTGATGTCAAGCCTCCTGTTCTGTTTAAAGGAGAGTATGAGCACTAGAAGGATAGATTCCTAGATTTCATAGACCAATATGCAAATGGGGAAAATATTCTGCAGTCAATTACAGATGGTCCTATGAAACCAATCATAGTTCACGTACCTGCTGATGATGATTCATCTGATAGTGGACATGGTCATGAGGAAAAAGAACAAAAGACAGAACCAGTTAAAGTGGATTTATCACAGTACTCTGAAGAACAGAAAAGTCGTTATAAAGCTGACAAGCAAGCAAGATCTCTTCTACTTCAAAGCATTCCCAATGAGATTTACATCAAGATTGATAGCTACAAGGATGATGCTAAAAAGATGTGGGATCAATTGCAAAAGATGATGATGGGATCCAAGGTAGGGAATCAGATGAAAGTGGCTAACTGCATCAATAGCTATGAGGAATTCAAATCCAAAGAGAATGAGAGTTTGGAAGACACATATGAAAGGTTTACTTTGCTTCTGAATGAACTAACGAAGAACAAAGTGACAAAGAAGCAGTTGGAAAACAATGTCAAATTCCTGAGTATCCTACGACCTGAGTGGAAGAAACATACACGTAGGATGAAGCAGATGAAAGACTTAAGTGAGGTACCTCTTCACGAAGTCTATGAGACTTTACGTCAGAATGAAGAAGAGGTAGAGGAGAAAAGAGCTGATAAGAAGAAGGCTGAAAAGGTTCCTGATCCGATTGCTTTAGTTGTCAGAGAGAAGAAGAAACAAAAGAAAGAAAAGATAGAGAAGAAGAAGAAAAGATAGAGAAGAAGAAGAAGAAGAAGAAGAAGAAGAAGAAGAAGAAGAAGAAAGTACTGACAAGTTCTGAGTCAGATTCTGAAACAGATGGTGATGATGGAGAAAGTTTGAAACAAGTCATGCTATTGTTGACCCGTGCCTTTCAAAAGAAATTTTATAAGAAGTCGGGATCAAATTCTCAACGATATTCTTCATGAAGTTCTAAGAATCACGAGCACCGAGAAAGGGTGGAAGGAAGGAGATATGAAGAGAACAGATATGTTGAGAAGAAACCTGATGAAAGGAAGAAATTCGTGAATGACTACACTGTTGCTGAAAAGTCAGCAAGTGATCCAGTCAAATGCTACAATTGTGGCAAGATTGGTCATTTTGCAAAAGATTGTAGAAAGCCAAAAGTTCGTAATTCTCAGTACTATCAGAACAAATTACTATTGGCAAAACAGCAAGAAGCAGGAATAGCTTTAATGGCTGAGGACGAATTTTGGCTGGATCATTCCGAAGGTGAAGATGAGGAGAAGGAAGAAACAACTCATCTCTGTCTCATGGGCAAAGAAGTAAAGTATGATGAGTCTGATGATGAGACATCTGATGAGGTATTAAACTTAACTCAAAAAGATTTCATTACCAAAATGGAAGCCATGGTGGTTGATCTTCAAGATTTACAAAATAAACTGAAAAAGGAAAAAGAAAGAGTTGCTAAAAGAAACAAAAAGATCTTTGAACTTAATTCATCTGTTATTGGGAACAAAGATCTGATTGATTCTTTACGCAATTTTGCTTCTGATTCTATATCACAAGTAGATCGTTTTGAAAATAAGATTTCTGAGTTTGAAGTTAAAATTTCTAAATATGAGTTTGAGAAGAGAGAATCTGCACTAACTGTTCATAAATTGCAGGTTGAGAACAAGCTCTTGAATAAGAAGGTAAATGGTCTGGAAGCCAAACTTTATGCGAGAGAACAAACAGATCAAACCATTTTTCTTAATGCACCTGATGAAGAGGCTGATGTCAAGGAAAAATGGGGACTTGGTTTTAAAAACCCCATTACTTAAAGAAAGCCATCAGAAAACAACCAACACTTTATAATTTTGATTTTCTTGCATGTGCTGGTAAACATACTCATTTAAAACCCAAATTTGTTACCAAATTACCAGAAGAAGTTGAGGCCAAAGAAACTGAAAATAGAAAGAATGTAAAGAAAATGCAACTACCATTTAACTATACAAAGTTAAATGATAGTTATCTTTCAGAAACACCAAAAGTTCTTTCACATGATTATTTTGCTACTTATTCTGTTTCTGAGATGAAGGCAAAACCTGCAGTTGCAAAGGTTTATGTTCCTCCACTCATTCTTGAAAGGAAAGTAGTTGAGTTGGAAAATGTTTTATCTGATGAAAAACTTTTGGTTGATATTCAACAAAGTGTATTTTCTACTGTATTAAAGAACACGATTTTTTAATCTACATCTACAAAGTGTTCTAAAGTTTCTAAGGCACCTCAAACTTCGTCTGATAGTTTTTATGACTTATTTGAGTCTGCAAATGATTTTCTTAATTCTGATGATGGGTGCATAGAAGAAATTGATATGTTTGACTTCAATGCTTATCTTCCTGATCATTCTACTTGTCTTTTAAATGAAAAAGTGTTACCAAGTGGTGTTAATATTGATGAATCATCAACTAAGGTTGGTGAATCAGTTTCTATAATTGCCGATTACTATGCTCAAGGTAAGAAACATAAGAAACAACGATTACAGAAACAGAAATACACTGGTACACAAAATAAAACTCAGTCTCAGAAATCTGATTTTCCTAATAAATCTAAATCATTTGTTTCAGATATAAGGAAGAAAAGGTTGAAAGCTCGAACCGAATGGCGACCAAAAAGGAAGGATGATGAGATAATTGAATCAGTTTCTGATAATTCTTGTACTAGATCTGATAGTAGTGATTCTGATGTAGTTGGTCAATATACTTCTCATAAACAAAACCTTGTAACTTCTTACAAGCGTTATTCAATAAAGCAATTGATTCAATTATCTTCTATTACTACTAAATCTCATCATAATTATCGACGAACTGATTTTGCTTATTCTCATAATTCTCCTGATTGGTTTGGATCTTATCATGTTTATTCTTCAAGATCAAATGTTTTTAAAAGTTTTCAAAGAAAAGGAGGGTCCATATTTAAATGGATACCAAAATCATATGCTAATATGTTAGGACCCGTTTTTAAATGGGTACCTAAATCTATTGTTTCCTGATTTCTCTTGCAAACTCGGCATATGTGGTACTTGGACAGTGGATGTTCCAAGCATATGACTGGGCAAAAAGCTTTATTGTCTAATTGTACAGAGAAATTCAGTGGAAATGTCAGATTTGGAAACGATCAGCTTTCACCAATCTTAGGATATGGTGACATCATTCAAGACAACATAACGATCAGTAAGGTGAGTTATGTCCAAGGCTTAGAGCACAACCTGTTTAGCATTGGTCAATTCTGCGATAAAGGGTTAGAGGTCAACTTCAAATCTAAGAGTTGCTCGGTTCATACTGATGACGGTACAGAACTCTTAGGTGGACATCGCAAGACAAACCTCTATACCATCAACCTGTCCAAAGTTCAGATTGACAATCAAGTTTGCTTAATGACAAAAGCTTCAATGCAGCAAAGTTGGCTCTGGCACAGACGTTTATCACACCTGAACTTTCGTTATATCAACAAGCTAGTTAGTGGGAAATTGGTAAAAGGACTTCCTGAGCTGAAATACGAGAAAGAACACTTATGTGCTGCATGTGAGAAGGGTAAGATGAAGAGAGCTCCGCATAAACGGAAGCCCTAACCAAGAACTAGTTCTCCATTAGAATTGTTACATATGGATTTGTGTGGTCCGATGAGAACACAAAGCTTGGGTGGAAAGAAATACGTGTTGGTTATTGTGGACGATTACTCAAGATACACGTGGGTTAAATTTCTTCGATCAAAAGATGAGACGCCCGAAGTTCTCATTACTTTCTTAAAGACGACCCAGGTGAAAATGCAGCGACAAGTCAAGTTTCTTCGAACGGACAACGACACGGAGTTCAAAAACAAGATAGTTGAAGAATATCTCGAATCGGTCGGGATATCACATCAGTACTCTGCTGCTCGTACGCCTGAACAAAATGGAGTAGTCGAAAGGCGAAATCGGACGCTAGTTGAGGCTGCTCGTACTATGCTTAGCCAATCCGATCTACCTCTATTCTTGTGGGAAGAAGCTCTGTCGACTGCATGTCATACTCAGAATCGGTCCATGATACACCGTCGTTTTCAAAAGACTCCATATGAGCTGATCAACAACAGAACACCAACAATCAAGTATTTTCACATATTTGGGTGTAAATGTTTTGTGCTTAACGACAGAGAGAGTCTGAATAAATTCAGTGCTAAGGCGGACGAGGGTATCTTCATTGGTTATTCTTCAACATCGGCAGCATATCGTGTTTATCTGAAAAAGTCAAAGACAGTTGTCGAGAGCGTTAATGTTACATTTGATGAAGAAATGGCTTCTGAACAACTCAGTTCAGAACCCGTGATAACTGGAGTATTAGTTTCTGGACATATCAGTGCAGAACCTGTTTCTACAGCGAATAATTCGAATAACGCTTCTACTTCACTTTCACATTTATCTAATTTAGATTTGTTATTTGAATTCTTTTATGATGATTTTCTAGGTTCTAATGCATCTAAATCTGCTGTGACTGACAGGTCTGAAGACACAAGTTGCAATCATCCAGTCATTTCAGAAGTCATAACTGAACAAGAATCCTTCGTTCAGTCAGAAACTCACATTCCTACAATTACTCCTACAGTTGAAGATATACAAGTAACTGTTGATCAAGAAGTAACTATTTTAGTTGGGTGTGATACAATGTCTACTCAACAACTCGATTCTGCTGTTCCAACTGATACTTCTGCACCTGAAACTTCAACTGCAAACCCCCTTCCTATTATTCAAACTGAAGAGTTTGATAGTGGATTTCAAGATGATGATCATGTTCAATCAGTATCTACTCCACTCCCCCATGAGCATCGCTGGACCAGAGAGCATCCGTTACATCAAGTAATTGGAGATATTAACAAGCCTGTACAAACGAGGTCAGCGACTCTTAACCAATGTATGCATGACTCATTCTTCAGTAAGATTGAGCCAACGCGAGTATCTGAGGCTCTTGTTGATTCGGACTGGGTATCTGCCATGCAAGATGAGTTAAATCAGTTTGAATCCCTAAAGGTTTGGAGATTAGTTCCTAAACCAGAAGGTAAAACCATGATCGGCACTAAATGGGTATTCAAGAATAAAAAGGATGAAGATGGTATTGTCATAAGGAACAAAGCTAGACTTGTTGCCAAAGGCTACCGACAAGAGGAAGGCATCGACTACGATGAGACGTATGCTCCAGTAGCTAGTATAGAGGCAATCCGCATATTTCTAGCCTACGCAGCTCATAAGAATTTCACAGTCTATCAGATGGATGTGAAAACAGCCTTTCTGAATGGCATTCTTAAGGAGGAAGTATACGTGTCTCAACCAGAAGGGTTCGTCAATCCAGATAAGCCAGATCATGTCTACATCTTGGATAAATCCCTGTACGGTTTAAAACAAGCCCCTCGATCATGGTATGATGTTCTATCTAAATTCTTGGTCAAGTCCGATTTTTCTAAAGGTAAGGTTGATACCACTTTATTCATCAAAAAGGAAAAAGCTGATATCATCCTTATTCAAATATATGTTGATGATATAATATTTGGCTCTACTAATCCTAAATTTTGCAAAAACTTTTCTAACCTTATGGTGTCACGTTTTCAAATGAGTATGATGGGAGAGGTTAATTTATTTCTCGGATTACAAGTTAAACAATTTTCAACGGGGATTTTCATTAACCAATCTAAGTACATTTTGGATATTCTTCGGAAGTACAAAATGGAAAATTGTAAACCAATTGGAACCCCGATGGCACCAGGTACTAAAATTAGCACTGATCCTTCGGGTAAAAGTGTTGATGTTAGAACTTATAGAGGTATGATAGGATCGTTAATGTATCTTACTTCAAGTAGGCCAGATATTATGTTTTCAACATGCTTATGTTCTAGATATCAGGCTGCTCCTAAAGAATCCCATTTGGCTGTTGTCAAAAGGATTTTTAGGTATCTTAAGGGGACTGCAGATCTTGGTCTGTGGTATCCTAAGGATACTGGTTTTCAACTGACTGCCTATTCAGATGCAGATCATGCAGGTTGCATGTTGGACAGAAAGAGTACTTCAGGTCACATTCAATTTCTTGGAGACAAGCTTGTTAGCTGGGCATCAAAGAAACAATTATGTATTTCCACATCGACTGCTGAAGCAGAGTATGTAGCTTCTGCCAGTTGCTACTCTCAAGTCCTGTGGATGCGAACACAACTGCGAGACTATGGATTCAAGTTTGATAAAATTCCAATATATTGTGACTCGAAGAGTGCAATCGCGATATCTGCTAATCCTGTCCAACATACGAAAACCAAACACATTGATGTAAGGTATCATTTTATTAAATATAATGTAGAAAAAGGAACAATTGAACTTTATTTTGTAAAAACAGATTATCAACTTGCAGATTTATTTACCAAACCATTAGATGAAAATAGATTTAATTTTCTTATCTCTAAGCTTGGTATGTTAAATCTGAAGACATAATCGGTTGTTACCTAATAAAGTTAAGTATTGTTATTTTTCATCATTTTTCTTTATCGTTATTTTTAAGAGATATCTGCACTTTAATTGTTTGCTCATGTTCTTAGGGGGAGAGTGAGATGCATTTTTAAGATGATCTACATTTTTTTTTAGGGGGAGCATATCTAATTTCTGCATTTTATTTCACTGACAAAAATTTTCTAATGCATGATTTTAGGGGGAGCATATAAATCATACCAAAAGAAGTAAGACTATGATTTCTGATTATTTCAAATCAGAACTCGTACTTTAATCGTTTTACTGCTTTATGTCTTTTACTTTCGAATAAATTTGTGAATAAAGCTGCTTTGACTAGACTTTGAGATTTTTGCAGGATGAGAGAAGCTGACAAGATCATATCTTAAAGACTACAGCTTGACTTCATGAGATTTAAGATTGAGCGAATAGGTAAATTTCTTATCTTAATCTCAAATGTATCTGAAAGAAGGACAACTTTCAGATATAGAAAACATGTTCTGAAATGTTCAAACCACTTCCCGATTCTTAAACAGATTTTATAATTTGGAAGTGTGATTTTAAATGTTTACATTTTATTTTTGTGCTTAATTGATAAACAAACCGTGTGTTTCCAAAGATAAATACTTGCGTATTGTCTTTTCTATATACTTTCAAGTATTCACACACACCGGTTTGACTTTGTTCAACATGTTCTTACCATGTCTCTACATTGAAACAATTTTTCTTCGATGGTAAGACACCCCGCTTGTACTTTAAAGAATTTTGAGCGATATTTCATTTCGAAACGTCATTTCAAGAATGTATATATTTTGTTTCGTATAGACAATATCCATTATTCTTGGCCTTAAGCTTTGATTGTTATATTATTCATTTCTGATCATTTTCATACAATGTCAGATTTTCAAACAAGTCTTTTGCATTCATGTTCATTCATTCAATATACTTGTTTGAAAATACTTCAATGTTTAAAAAAAATCTCAAATCTTCATGATTATATTTTATGAGCATACATCTGATATTTGTATATGAGTTTTAACTGCTAAAGTTAAACCATTTGAGCAACATTATGCTTTCATAGGATTATATGGGTTCTTTGTGCTAGGAATTAACTGAACTTCTATGAAATCACGTTAACCAGTGATTTCTACCAAAGAAGTTAATCAATAGAGATTGAGTGTGAGGAGTCTAAAAGAAATGAGTGTGGTTGTGTGTTGAGGGAAAATGGAAATGAGAGTTTGGTTAGTAGTGAGCTTAATGATTAAAAAGAAAGAGGGTGTGAGATCAGAGTAAAAGAATATCAAACTCTGCACCAACTACTTTCTGAGCCGGGCAGCCACATTACTAGCGTTTCACAATTTTTGGTGAACGTTATTGAAACATGCAACTAGCCCATGCCAACTATTGACTTTCACCCCACCAGCCACTCATTTTCTTCTTAACAAGAAAATGTTTTATTTTTTCTGGGGACGCAGCATATAATCTATATGGTTTTCATTTGGAAAATATGGATATTGAAAAAGAAGGAAGTCTGCCCCACCTTTGCACTTCAATCATGCACTTAGAGTCTGTGTTTATCTACTGTTGTTTAAGTGGTTTACACTATGTTGAGCCTTTATATAAGCAATCATTCGTGCCTATTTCTTTCGACACTTGCACGAACACATAAGAAATTTGTTTTCTTGTCATAACATTCATAGAAATTGCCTTTGTGGTATTTCGATGATTGGATGGAAGCCCTGGGGGAGTGAACATCAAAAAGCTCCTTTATATTGTGTATTCGTTACACACAGTGACTTCGTGTTACTGACAGACATTTTAACTGATTCATTTGTTGATTCAGGGGTTACATGTTCTTATTTTGTCTGGATTTGAAAAGATCTAGATGAATACTTGGTTATGGATCACAGAATCAGAGACTCAGTTTGACAGATCAGAGTGGTCAAAGACATTTCTTGGAAGAAAAGTTTTGATGATATAAATGTTCAAATCATCAAAAAGGGGGAGATGATATCAAGAAATGCTAAAGTTTTGAAGTTAGGGGGAGATGGTATTAAGAAATGATAAAGTTTTGAGAGAAGATTTTCCAAAATGTCTTAGTCAGAAGATTCAAAGTAAAGATTCGAACAAGATCAAAGAATTTCTGAAAATTTGAGGAAATTTTCTTTGAAGATTATCTGCTAAAGCAAATTCGAGCTGATTCTGAAGATAATTTCTTTCCAAAGTCTGAAAGTATTATTGTGAAAGTTTTGGGGAGATCGTTCATTGTTTGAAGATATTTTTGGAAAGAATACAGTCAAAGAAAAAGGGGAGATTGTACTGACAGAGCTTAAAAGTGAAGACTAAATTGCTAGATCTTTCAACAGTGATCTTGAATCCAAAGGGGGAGATTGTTAGAGCATAAATATGTTGATTACAAGATCAAGAAGACAAAAGTCAAAGTTCAGGAAAGTCAAAGCTAGAAAAGTCAAATCTCATTAAAGTCAAAGTCTTTTGTAATAAAAGTCAAATGTATTTGTATTTTGTATTTTATTTTCCTTGTATTAGGAGTTGATATAAATACCTTGTCTTTGTATTTTGTTTAGTTAGTTTTAGTTTTCTAATTGTCATTTTATTAGAATACATTTTGAGAGAGAATTATGTAGAGAGGGAGTTCTAGAGAAAGAAAGTGTAAACGTTGAATTTGAAAGAAATCAAACAGGTAATTGATTTGTTAAATCTTGTTTGTTTGATTATCTTGTTTTAGAAACTAGAATCTGGAACACACAATAAGCGTTTGTCTAAAATGCGCGAGCCAAAGTGGTTACATAAACCAAAAATACATCTTTTCCCAAAATCTTTGTCTCTCAACTCACAATTGACCTTCAGCCCAAAACCAAAAAGGTTTACCATTTCTAAAATGTTCCCAATGTCGGGAATGACCAAAATCAAAGGACTCACAAATTCGTACCTTCAAAACGTCCCATTACATAAATGATGCATATTTTCAACAAACAGTAAAAGTGCATTTTGACCAAGAAATCTCCATTTATGCAATAATTCATCAAAACACTTTCATTTATGACTTATTTATCAAAATGCCCAAAAATCCCAAATGTGGGTGTTTTACAAAGTTTACAAAGCTAAACACTTCAAATAATCAAAAGTTACCAAATAACTCAACAGTTGGTAATTTCATGTAAAACATATAAATACTTTAAAATGGACATTTTGGCATGTACAATGTTTTCACAAATCAACTTGAACTCACCTTTCTAGATTTAGGCTAAATCTAGATTTTTCCCCACTAAGAGCTTCCTTGGAGAAACTTGAATCCTCAAAGCCAAAACTTCCAAAACCTAGATCCATAAATTTCCGACCAGAAATATTCATTTTCAACCACATAAAATTGTTTCCCAAAAATTATACATGAAGATCTCAACTTTTATCAAAACCCTAATTTCCATAGATGAAGAAAAGAGAAGACTACCTTTGCCATAGTTGAATTCATCAACAATACTCTTCTAGATCTCCAAAATAAACCATAAACTCCAAATCTTCAAAATGGTGAAAATGGTTGGATGAAACTTTAAGAAACTTGGTAAGGAAGATGGAGATGAAAGGATTATGGTTCTAGCTCCCAACTTGCTAGATGAAGGAGGATTACATGGTTGTAGGAGGAACCCCCCCCCCCCCCCCCCAAAAAAAAAAAAAATATGTTAGGGTTCGTTTGAGAGGGTGAGGGGTCGTTTTGGGAGAGAAAGGGGAAGGAGTTTTGAGGGTTTTGTGAGAAATGGGGTTGGAGGTCGGTTCTATCTTATAAATAAGCACAGTACTCGTGCATGAGCACTGGCACAGGTTGACTCGCGCGGAGGGTCGCACGGACCTTTGGAGTCTAGCGCCTCGCGCGGATCATGGCGCGGTTCAAGTCGCGCAAGGAGTCGCGCGGGATGATAATCCCAAAATCAACCAAATCTTAGAGAGAGAAAGTAGAGAGAGAATTGAAAGTGCAAGAGTGTAATCGTATTGAGATATGCGTTTTATCCTTACAAGACACAAAGCCACAAGGGACTTAAATACCCTTGGCTAATACTACACAGAAAACACAACTAAGAACACAGTATTAGACCAAGTCTATAAATACAAGGATTACTATAAAATCTGACTTAACACGGGACACTGCTACCGTTTTCGTCTTTCTCTTCGGCCAAAGATTTTGGGGTGTTACAGCAGTATCCAGGTAGATTAGTAGGTTGGTTTTTTGCTTTTTATTATGTAGTCCGTAACATTAATCTTTTTTGTTAAATGTAGGTCTAAACGAGTAAACTATGTCTGTAATAAACCTTTATAAATAGCATTATTGCTTTCTTAGATTTTTCGTGTCGAGGAATAGGAAACAAAATTATAGAGGTGAACGAAACAAACTTAGAAACTGATAGAGTTCGAAAACAACCGATACAAGTTCATCTAAACAAACTTGGAAACAACGACATTAAACAAGAGCCACCAAATGAAAATAAACTTCGAAGCAAAATGATAGAAATGAACTGGTACAACAGAAAACAAACAGTGCAACAAGAACAAGTACAACGAAACAACAACAATCACTTTAACGATAGAGTGATTTCAGCTGCTCGAGCAGTGTTGATTTCTCCTGATACTGCTCCATAAATTTTGGAATTTTTTTACTCATCTCTTTGGCACAAGCATCATGTTTTTCGATCTGCTTGTATACTTTCGCAATGGATTTGTGCTTTTAGTCTATTGAGACAAGAACCCTCATCTCTTGCAGGAATGCCCTGGGAAGAGGGAGGGTTTGAAGACGATGCATTTCCATCCATGTTTTTCTGCTTAGTAAGTAAGAAGATCAATTTTGGCTTAAATATGTGAGTGATATTAATTGTTGTGATACATGGATCGCAAACGCCATCTTATTTATACAAGTGACAGGGGATGGTCTTAAAATTTTTGCAGGCGGATCTTTAGGCTTTTCAGGCGAATCTGGAAGGCTTTTCAGGCGAATCTGGAAGGATTTTTACAGGCGAATCTGGATACCTTTTCAGGCGAATCTGGAAGGCTTTTTACAGGTGAATCTATAAGGCTTCTTACAGGTTTATCTTGACCAAATCTAGGTTTCCAATTGGGAAGGTGCCTTCTTGTGGCTATAAATACAACCGGTATTCCCATACAACATCAATTACACTTAAAGATGCCATTTTTAAGAGAACGCCTATGGAGACTTAGAGGGACATTTGAACCACTTCCGAACTGGATCGATGAGTTGATTTGTTGGTAATTATGTTTCACTTCCATACATATATTGTCTTATCTTAAATTCTAACTTTTATTCCATCCAACAGGTAACTATCCATTATTATTCACTATGAAGGTCTATCATAATGGATATTTGACACCACCACCAGGTAAGTTGTATATTGCTGGCATGGAAGTTTTTGTTGACCTAGTAAATGCTGACGATCTTTGTGTTGTACACATGCATCAAATAATGTCAGTAATGGGCTATGACGAACACGAACTTTGTAAAATAAAAATGTATTTTAAAACACAGGGCGGAGACTTAGATACTGGATTAAAAGAACTGGTGGTTGATGAAGATGTTCTAGATATACGTAATTATGTGGACGGGGAAACCGTCATTGAAGTCTATCTGGAAAGTGATGATTATGAGTATGTAAGCACTCCTGAGAGACCATTTGTATTTGACGATGGGGCTGGAGATTACGTTATATTCTTCGTGTTGTAACCCATGTTTGTGTTCAAGTGTGTTTTAAGTAATTGTTTTTATGTTCATTTTTATGATGTATTTGGATTTTTTTAATCTATCGCTTTTTGTTTGTAGTGTCAAATAACTATTCAAATGTGTATTTAGAGTGACAATTACATGTTGTATTAATTATATTAAAGCGTCATCTAATTATGATGTACATTGTCTTTGAACATGTAATGGATACGGTGTAGAACCTGGGTTCGTAAGTGCAAAAGTTTTTCACGAAGGTGGGACGAATGTTTAAGGCTTTTTCAGTAAGAATCTTTCAGGAGAATCTTACAGGCCTTTGAAGGGGAATCTGGCAGCCTTTTTCAGACATTTTCCACGTTTTCATACTTTTAAATGCAAACCGGCATCCATGTTTGGCTATAAATACCCACTCTAGATTAGTCGTAAAACACATATACGGGAACATAGTATCATTAACGTCTTCTTACATGGCATCCCCAAATCTTCATGTCTGGTGTTTTAGGTGTTTATCTAGATTGCTTCCAGCCACTGCCAAACAGTTATATGGTTAGTATGTATGTTCCTTTAGGTTTTGCTTGTGTCAAATCTTGTCTGAGGCTAACTTTATAAAAGTTCATGAACAGATGTACATCCACAATTGTTCACCATCAAGGGTACTTCACGGAACCACCTACAAGACATTACTTCTGTGGTCTAGAAATTTATGTTGACATGTTAGATGTGGACGATCTTTCCATGCAACTGCTTGAATAGATCATGAAAGAGTTGGACTATGACGAACCAAAATATTATAGGTTGTATTTTAAAAATCCGAATGCAGACTTCTTAACTGGACTGGTAGAATTGACTACCGATGAAGATGTAGCCAATATATGTCAGTATGTTGACGACCATACCGTGATTGAAGTGTACAGCGAGAAAGTAGAGCTTAGCACTTCCACACTCGTCTTGCTAGATCATATAAGAAGTCGACGTGGATTGTCAAAAACCCAAGCATCGTGTATCCGTAGCTTGACATTTGAATAATTTTGTACTGATTAGTATATGTTTGTTATGAAAAAATCTTGTATAACAACTAAGTTGGTATGAGTTGTTATTTTTAATATGAATCACCTTCAGATGAATATTGCAGTAATTATCAGACTACTTTTCAGACGACTTAAAGACCTTCTCAAAGCCAAAATCCTTTATTCATGAGCAAACTACAACATTGAAATAAGTGCGGAATAAACTAGTCTATCATAACAAGATCACCCCAAAAGGGGAATAGTTGTATGGCATTTACAATATAGAAAGCAAGTGAAATTGAACTCAACAACCTACTTAATCTAGATCAACTAATTCTAGATTACGAACGGGTGTCGTCATCTCACTCCCAAAAGTATACCATCACTATACCAAATGTACGCCTCTATAGCCTCCAAAAATGCTACAATCCTTTAATGACTCTTCACTCAAGCCCGAGGAATCCCACCGCTAGAATGACCTGTTATACATGTCATTTTAAGAAAAAATGTTAGGCTAAAGCCTAGTGATATCAAACATTTATATTGAGAAATCAGTAAATTCTAAAGGGATAATTAAGGAAAAGTGAGAGGAATAATTAAAGACAAATCTTCACTTTAATACAAATACATCTTGGGTTAACGGGGGAGACTCGCTTACTAACATAGTGACGGAGCACAAAAGTAAGCCACTTGACGTGTTAGTAAAACCAAACACATAATAAAGTACCCGCAATGGATGTTATGCTTAGTAGCTTTAAATGTACACCCACGGGAAGTCAACTTCAACCGCATAGGGTCCTTGCGTTGAGATCCTCACCCAATATCGCGTACTAGCACGTAGGGCTTATACCTCATCCGATGCCTAAGCGTGCCTCGATGTGGAAAACTAGAGTTCCATCATCGGATCAAAGATTATAAATATATGTGGGTTCATGACGCCCAAATGCAACCAAATAATCCATTCAATGTCCACAAAACAAATCAATGACTTCCAACAGTTAAAATGCCACCATATATACAAAAATCATGAATCCATATAGTTACTCCCAAAAATTCCAAGAGGTTCCGTTCTAATTCGTTAAATGGTACTTCCACACACACCAAATCATTTACCCAAGTCCTCATTCAATAATACGTAACCATATTTCAAAACCCTAATCGTGATTTCAAAGTATTTAATCACAAGGTTATAGAAAACATGCTTCTCATGTGCAAAATCCATAATTAAACCAAAATGTAAGCTTCTTGACTTTAAAATCATACTCCTCGACATAAACCCCCATAGTTTCCAAAGTTAGGTTTTTGGTGAGAACTCACCTGTTAGTGTATTATTGTATCCAAGATTTAATAGGAAAAGTCAAGTCAAGATTAGTCAACAAACTCAAAGTGTGTTTTGTCAATATGAGGTTACTTTGTTATTAAGCTTGTGGTTTTAGACTTGTGGTATAAATACCATGTTGCCTTGTAAATCATGTAACTAGAAGTATTGTATGCTTTAACATTGTCAGATATATGATTGGAACTTTCTCTCTCTATACTCTCTCTCTAGAATTTCATATTGTCAATATCTTGATTGGTTTGATTGCTTGATTGTAATCTGGGAATTTCATTTTCAATTGATATCAGAGCAAACCAATCAAATTCAGAAGGATCAGATCATCAAATAGATTCAAATTTTAGAAATTTTGATTTTACGATTTCATTTTCTTGAAAATCACTGTTTGATCTTAGTTTTTCGTGTTTTTGCACAATTAAATCAAGAAATTGATTTGATTGTGAACGTTTTATCATAAGGATCAACATTTGTTCAGATCACTTAGTCAAATTCGCACTTTAGATTGGTCAATTTGATCAAATTGTTAGTTTCATGAATAGTAAAGTCGAACACTGTAATTCGGACAAAACACTGTAATTTTTGGTTTCTTTTGAAAATTCAGTATTGTAATCTTGATCAGGTTGTTATCGTGGATAAGTTGTGTGTTTTGCAGAATCAGAAATCAAGTTTTACTTGATTTTTGATCGAAGAGGTGAAGAACTCGCAAGGGAAACCCAAGAACGCGCTAGATCCATAAAACGCGCAAGTTCTTCCCAAGAACGCGCAGATTTCGTGAAACGTGCACGTTCATCGCCAGAACACGCAAGTTGAAGATTCAGTCTCAAACGCGCTAGTCGAAGTTAGCGAGTTTATAAAACGCGCAAGTCGAAGTCAGCGAGTTCTGTACATCTGCGAGTTTGCTTGCGAGTTTGTTAAAACGCGCAAGTACTCATCTGCGAGTTTCAGCTGGGAGTTTGTCTGCGAGTTTGTTTGCGAGTTTGTTAAAATGCGTAAGTACTCATCTGCGAGTTTCAGCTGCGAGTTTGTCTGCGAGTTTGTTTGCGAGTTTGTTAAAACGCGCGAGTAAGCTTCTGCGAGTTTGCCAAACGCGCATGGTTCAGCTAGCGAGTTTTCTCGAAATAGTGTTGTGCGAGTTTTAGCGGTCTGCGAGTTTCTAGTCATGCGAGTTTAAGCAAAACGCGCTACTAATGTCCTGCGAGTTCTAGAAACATGCACGTTACCATCTGCGAGTTCCTCGGTGAACAGTGACTAGCGCGTATAGTGACATGCGAGTTTAAAGACATAGATTTTTTTTTCTGAAAATTAAATTTTTTTTGTGTGATCCAAGTTTGACTTTTTTTTAGTCAAAATTTCTTATTTGTTTGGGAACGATCATTTTGTTCAAACATTTCATTCTAGAGAAAATATGTCAGAAAAATTTTTGATTTTTGATTATGGTCATAATTTTCTGATTTTTGACGATCATTTTTTTTCAAGCTAATCATTCAAGATGTTTTCTACAGGCAAACATTCTACTGAGAGAAAGAGGATGATCAACAAAGATTTGGAGCACATTGTGTTAATTCCTCATATCATAATGGATGGAAATGAAACATCTGTTTCAAATTCCAAATTGACAAATTCTGATAAAATTCCAATTTGTGCAAAATGTACTGATATTGAAAAATCTGATTTTGCAGGAATTATCAGTGCAAGAGAGAAGGAAATTAAAGAAAGAGAGAAAGAGATTAAAGAGAAAGAAGAAATCATTACTTTAAAAGAAAATACAATTGTCACTTGTGAGAAAGAGATCAAGCTGAAAGAAAGAAAGATAAAAAATCTTCAAAGCCAACTGAAGACAACTGAACAAAGATCTTCTGCACAGCAAGCTGAATCAATTGAGCTTCATCAAAAGTTTAAGGCTTTCGAAGAGAAGATTTCTGCATTAGAGATACAAAATGCTGAATTGTTAAAAAGCCTCCAAGCAGAAAAAGAAAAATCAAATTTGGAAAAGGATTCCACTCAAAAGCTTTCTGATTTTTCAAAGAAAGTTAACCAAGAGAAAAAGGATCTGGAGCTTAGATGCGTAAAACTTTCCAAGCAAGTGTCTGAATTTGAGAAGATTCTAATTACTGAAAGAGACACTTTTGCGAAAGAAAGACAAGTTCTTGAAGATAAAATAACTGAACTTCCCAAACAGATTTCTACATTACAAGACCTAGTTGAGAAAGAAAGAAAATGCTTTAAAGAAAATAAGAGGTCTTATGAGCTTGAAAAGAAAAACGTGAAAAAGAGAAATACTGGGATTTTCAAGGATATTTCAGAAAAGACCAAGAACTTGGAAAAGGATTTTGAGCTAGAACGTTTAAATTTTGAATCTGAAATATCTAAGCTCACATCCAAATTAACTGCTCTGTCATCAGATTATCAAAAAGAACAGAAGGCCAAGTCTGATTTGAAACAAAAGTTTGACACACTTACTTCAGAAAGAAATATTTTAACTAAAAAGATAAATGACTTAGAAGCTGCAAACATTGAATTGTCAGATAAAGTAACAGCTGATGTGATTAGTCAATCACCTGTTGATAACTCAACAGAATCAGTTTGTTCTTTCAAAACAGCTTCAAGTTCTATTCATAATCAAAATGTTTTCAAAAAGAACAGTGTCAAACCTAAAATTGTCAAATCAAATCAAATTAGACCATCAAATCTATTTTATGACAAATCTGTTGATGGACCAGCGAGCTTCTATGTTAAATCTCTTGGAAAGCAATCGAAGAAAAATCAGATGGTCTGGCGAGTGAAGACTCCTAATGAAGAGAAGAAGAATGACAGATCATTCAAATCCACAACCAATGCCAAAAAGAACAGTACGCATAAAGGTAAATCTTTTGGTAATTCTGATATATATTACTCGACTAATCATTTGATCAGAATTGCTCAAAGGAAAATTTGTTGTTCTTACTGTGGAGAGAATGACTTCGTTCAAAGAAAAACTGCTCATAACTGGTACGGTTCTTATAGAATAACTTCTCAGAATTCTGGTTTTAAAAGATATACATCTAATGAGAAGTGGATTCCTAAATCTAACATACCAGGACCCAAATACCAGTGGGTACCAAAAGCTAAAACTGTGTTACAGGCACCCAAAGTTTAAGGGGGAACATGATGTTTGACTTCTGATCATGTACAGATCAGGACTTGTACTTCAAAGTACAAAATTTTGACTTCTAAGTACTACAACTTAGAACTCGGACTTCAAAGTCAAAGACTATGGCTTTTGAACAAAACAGTTCAAAACCCGGATTTAAGTGTCAAAATTGTGGCTTCTGATCACATGACAGATCAGGACTTGTTCTTGAATGTTCAGATAAGGATATTATGAAAAATATCCAGGGGAAGCTTATCTGATCTAAATCATTCTCTAATGATTTGAGGGGGAGCTTAAATGTAAGTATCTTTTGATCCTAGATCTCTGATTGTTTGAAAGAAGAACAACTTTCAAGCATGAAAAATAATTTCTGAAATGTTCAAACCACTTCTCTATTCTCAAAAGATTTTATGAATTAATAAGTGTGATTTTAAATGTTTTTCATTATTGAGCTTTAATGTTTAACTGACTGTGTGTTTCCAAAGATCAATACTTGCGTATTATCTTTTCTATATACTGTCAAGTATTCACACACACAGGTTCAGTACTTCATTTGATTTTGTTATTACCATGTCTCATAACGAAACAATTTTTCGATGGTAAGACTCCCGTTTGCTTTCAAATATTGTTGAGCATCAATCATCATTTCTAATCTTGTGCGTTCATTGCAAAATTGTTTATATTCGTTCATATAAACAAAATATCCAATTCTTTGATACCCTAAACCATCTTATTTGATCTGATTGATACATTGTCAGATTCTCAAAACAATTCTCTTGATTTCATTTCATTCATTCAATATCCTTGTTTTGAGAGATCTTCATTGTTCAAATGCTCAAATTTCATTCATATTTTTAATGATCATACATTTTGACAATGTTATATGTGCTTAACTATTCAGTTAAACTGTTGAGCAACTATTCTTTATAGGCCTTACATGGGATTCGTGTGTGAGCTTAAACAGAACTTCCATGGATTCACGTAAACATGTGTTTCCTACCCAGGAAGTAATCCTACAGTGATTGAGGGGTGAGGGGTCAAAATCAAAGAGTGGGGGAGATAATTCATCCGGTTGAGTTTTTCTCATTGTGTGGAGCGGTAAAATGTAAATGAGAGTTTGGTTAAAAGTGAGCTTTAATGTTAAAAAGAAAGAGGGTGTGAGAACAGAGTTAAAAGAATATGAAAACTCTGCACCAACCACTTTCTGAGTCGGGCAGCCACATCTTCTGATTGGTTCACATTCTTTGGTGACCATCATTGAAAAAGGCAGTGAGCCCATGCCAACTCTTGCAATTACCCCACCAACCACTTGTTTCTTTCTTAACAAAGAAATGTTTCATTTTCTTTGGGGACGCAGCATATATGCTATCTAATCTTCACTCGGAAGATTTAGATATTGAAAAAGAAGGAATGTTGCCCCACCTTCGCACCTCTTTCATGCACATTGAGTCCGTGTAATATCTGTTGTTGTCTCAACAGTTTACACAATTTGAGCCTTATGAAACACAATCATTGTGCTAAATTCTTTCATACACAAGTACGAGCACACAGAAATTTTTTTTTCTGTCATAACATTCATAGATAAACCTTGTGTTTTTCAATGATTGAATGGAAGTCCTGGGGAGTCATCATCAAACCAACTCCTTAAATTGTACATTCGTTGTACACAGTAACTCCGTGTTACTGACAGGCACTTCTAACTATTTCATTTGTTGAATCAGGGTTACCAAGTTCATTATATCAAAATTTGAAAAGATTCGGGTATATACAGTTCATGATTCAGCTATTCATATCAAAAGGGCATAAAATATCAAATGTATCTCAAAGGGGGAGAATATCTGACAAAGGGGAATGATCAAAGAGAATGTTGAAATTGAAGATGTTTTGATGATTATGGAGCTCACAATCATGAAAAAGGGGGAGAAATCTACAAAGATTGATTTCAAAACAATTTCAAAGTCCTGAAGAATGTTCAAAGTCAAGACTTGTGGAGAATTTTTGAAAGTTCAAATCAGATGAAAAGATTCTCAAAGTTTTCTGAAGACAAGTCCAAATTAAGATGATTCGAGAAAGTTTGTTTTTCCGAAGACGGTCAAGAGATCAAAGAGATGAAGATACAAGTTTTCATAGATTCATCGAAGTTCCAGAAGTTTCAAAGAAGTTTCAAAGAAGTTTTCAAATATTTCAAAGATTTCAAGACTTGTTGACTTTCCAAAGCTGTAAAGTGTTAAAGACTTTTCAAGATTCTTCAACAACTTCAGAGAGAGCTTCAAAGTTCAAAGTCGTCAGAGTTAAAGATTGAAGAATCAAGCGCTGAAGACTAGTGTCAATTTTTTTTTAAATCTTGAATACAAAGGGGGAGATTGTTAGTGTATTATTGTATCCAATATTTAATAGGAAAATTCAAGTTAAGATTAGTCAACAAAGTCAAAGTGTGTTTTGTCAATATGAGGTTACTTTGTTATTAAGCTTGTGGTTTTAGACTTGTGGTATTAATACCATGTTGCCTTGTAAATCATGTAACTAGAAGTATTGTATGCTTTAACATTGTCAGATATATGATTGGAACTATCTCTCTCTATACTCTCTCTCTAGAATTTCATATTGTCAATATCTTGATTGGTTTGATTGCTTGATTGTAATCTGGGAATTTCATTTTCATCACCCAATCAAGTAAATCAAAATTGGAGATGTTTGGAAGGTTAAAATCTATATTTTAACATGTATAAAGTTTATAAAGTTTATAAAAAGAGAATGAACTCACCTTAGTAGTTTTTAAAGAGAAAACTAAACCCTAGAATGGAGAAGGTGATTGATGGAAGCTAGAATTGAATCTCCACTTAATGCTTTAGATATCTAAGAGAAAATCATAAATGGTCAAAGGATTGGTAGATGGAAGACATTAATGGGAAGGGGAGATGGAGGACAAACTTACTAGTTTCTTGGAGAGAAAAAAGCAACTCCAAAGCTATAAGGGGAGAAAATTTGGGTAAATGAGGGTTGGAGCCGATTTTCTTCTATTTATTAGGTCACTGTGAGCGTGCGAGTTCTCACACGGTTTCAAACTCGCGGTGAGCCGTGCCGAACACTGGGGTCTGCACAGAGTATTGCCCCATGCGAGTGCTCGGGCAGTTCCACCTGCGCGGTGAGCCACGCCAAGCACTGGAGGCAAGCTCTCATCACTTATTTCGGCTATCACGTGTACCATCAAGTAAGGTCGACACTCCAGATCAAAACATGAATAAAACCCAAAGTTCGGGGTGTTACACATTTCCAGCCATGTGTTTGGTGAAAGACGAGACTATTATGATATCAAAATGTTGTATAGATGTTGTGACTTTTACAGTTGGTATTAACACGGGTATTAATAGCCACAAGAAGCAGTTGGCTTAACAGAAACCTTCATCTTTTCAGGCGAATCTTGCAGAACTTTGCAGGAGAATCTGACAGCCTTTTTCAGGTGAATCTTTTAGGCCTTTGCAGGGGAATCTGGTAGCTTTTTCAGCCGAATCTGGAAGCTTTTTCAGGCGAATCTGGCAGGCCTTTTCAGACTACATTGTAGGCCTTTGCAGGGGAATCTTGCAGCCTTTTTCAGGAGAATCTGGCAGCCTTTTTCTGGCGAATCTAGCAGGCCTTTGCAGACGAATCTTGCAGGCCTTCAAGCGAATCTGGCAGCCTTTTTCAGGCGAATCTAGCAGCCCTTTTCAAGCGAATCTTGCAGAACTTTGCAAACAAATCTGGCAGGAACTTTTCAGACGAATCTTTTGACCACATCCGTGATCACGAACCTACCTTGGCATCGACTATAAGTATATGGTCTGATGAAGTAGTAATTCACAACTTGCTATATATCCTTTCTACCCTCTACATCGTTTACAAACATTCTCTACCTTTTCTTAACACTATGGTTGGAGGTTCACGCTCAAAGGGGAAAAGGTCAGCGAATGGGGATGACACTTCATGCTCCGCCGACAACCAACCATTGAATGATGGAGCTTTTCGGAGTGACTGGAAGGTACCACAAACATAATAGGAGTGGGCACATTTTGGGAGAACTGCGACTGATTACCCAATCACGGATCAAGAGAGAGAGCAATATAACGATGCATAGGAGGCATACTACCTTAATCATGGCTTCAATGAACTACCAACCGTATCAATCTACCCAACGGGAGGGTCTTCCAATATCTCCAATAATGTCTACCACGTTGAAAAAGTCTTGTGATGAGGCGAACGCGAATATTGAAATGATAAAACTGATGTGGCTACACAATAGGGAAATTCAGCAAGACAAAGAGGAGTGTCTAGCGGAGAAGAAGCAGTTTATGGCACAAAGGAAGTGCGATCTTAGGGATCTGCAACGTGAGATTGATGAAATAGAAGATGAATTAACCGAAATCAAAGAAAGCTACACCGGAATGGAGGAGATGATCAGGGAAAAGTCTAACTGGATCATCAAAATCCAGGAAATCTACCCGTAGTAGATTTCTCCAAGGGTGGTTGTTGTATAGATGCACTCTATCCGTTTCTATGTTTTCAATAAAATGATGCTTTAATGTTTACTTTATTTTACACACAAGAACACTTAACAAGCACGATAAAGTAGATAAAATCAACACTGAACATAAAAACAAGAGCACTTAGCATACAAGATTTAGTCTTTAAAATCATGGGAAATCAATATTCATATCAATGCTATCATGTCTTAGAGTTCCATATGGTTCTAGCTCTGATGGGCCCTGGGAGCGATTTCTTTGGCTACTTGAACCTCTACTTCTAGGAACGGTTGAAGGGGAGGTAGTTGGACATTCTCCACGAGTATGTCCTACTACTCCACACCTAGTACATGTTCTCTGTATCGGACCTTCACTACGAGATGGACGCCGATCGTTCTTTCTTACGTCTCCTGGTTATTAACGGTGTATAGCATGGCGGAAGGGGGACGTGTGGAGACACCCATGATTGAGGGGGTCCAGCCAGATTGATTACCTCCTGATATGTTGACCGGTAATTATCAAACGTGTAGTAACTTATAGCCAAATAGCTGCAATCTCTACGACCCTTACACCTTGCAGCAGCGTTGGCATGACCGCACGGTAACCCAGAATAATGCCATTGCAGACATGAACAAACATGGTTGATCATATCGACAGTCGCGTGATGACAGGTATCCCGAACCTGGAACTTATCATATCCAATTCCGCTTACCCTCCATGTCACAGACTTTCTTGCCCTTCTGAGAATTTGTTAGTGCATATATTTGTTGGATACAAGATCATGAAGACTGAAGACAGTAAGTCAAAGCTCAAGTCAAACTCTTATGCTAAAGTCAAAGTCTATTTGTAATAAAAGTCAAAGTCAAAGTCTTGTATTTTGTTTTGTGTTTTGTAGTGTTGTGCATGTGTGTTAAATAGGGATGTGACTAGAAGGAGTTAGTAAGCGTGTGTTAAGAGTTTTATCAGATTCATACGCATCTTGTAGAAAGAGAAATATTCTCAGAGCTTGTATACAAATTCTTAAATCTAATTTGAAAACAGGTTAATTGATTGTTCGTACAAGCCTATGTGCGAAATGTCAGAATTCGCATAAGTCTTTTATACAAAAAGTTTTTTGAAGAATATTATAAGGATAGAATTCGCATATGCCTGCGTGCGAAAAGTGAAGAACTCGCATAAAGGGGCATACAAATTCCTAGAATTCACATTGTACTTTATGCGAATTGCTCAGAATTCGCATAAGTGTGATATACAAATTCCTTTAATTTTGCATAAGAAGTTTCAAATTTTTTTAAGTACAGAATTCGCATAATTCTGTTGTGCGAAAAGTGTATGCGAAAAGTTGAATTTTAAATTTTTCCAAGTCAAGTTTTCGCATAGTGTTGTGTGCGAATTCCTAGAACTCGCATATAACTACGTGCGAATTCTGAAGTGTGCAAATTCTGAATTGTGCTATTCTGCGAATTCTGAAGATAGTTTGTGTAGTGTGCGAATTCTTGGCTGTTTTTACTTATGTGCGAATTCTGTATGCGAATTGTGATTGTCTCTGTATGATGTGCGAATTCCATACTTGGTAAATTTTTAGAAATTTTATTTTCTAGAAATTCTTTCTAAGTTTTTTCTGTATTCTGATTTCTATTGAACTAACGATCATTTCAAGTTCTAATTGATATCAATGTAATTCAAGTTGAGTTTTTCTGACAGTGATGAAGAAAAGATTGCAAAACTCAAAACAGAGATCAAAAATCTTGTTTCATCAGTTGGATACTATTCAAAGCGATCGAAAAGATATCATGATGAAAAGAGGATACTGAGAGAAGAAGTCAATGCATTAAAGAACATTGTTAGCTCCATCTGCCAAGTTTAGAAGTGTTGAAAAATAGGCTATGTAACTAAACTTCTGTTGTCTGCTCAAGATCGTGCAAGTCACCAGAGGATACAAAGCTCAGAGGTTACTCCGCAGAAGACGTACCCGAGGTCAAACCTGATGATGACACTCAGATCACAGAGCCTCTGTGATCACTCACAGAGCCTCTGTGAAGGCTAACCTCTGGAGGTCAGTGTTGGAGTTATTCACAAAGATGGTTCAAGACAAAACCACGTGCAGAACATGTGATGCCTGCTGAACGAAGATTCTGAAGATCGTTAATGGGCGTTCCACGATGTTTTACTTTCCAGGTGGCATTCCTTTTATGGATTGTCAGCATTTGTCTTGTACTATTGTGTGCTCCCCTTCCTATATGAAGGGAGCACCTCCTGTTTTACAATATGCGAGCACACACAACAAAAAGGGCAGTCTGTATAATCCTTGAGCATATTAGCACACACATGTGCGTGTTCTTGGTGTTCTTCAGTGATTCAATGAAGCATATGACTTAGTGAAAACGTTGTTACTAATTGTGCTTTTCATACTATATGCTTGTGTGTTTACTACCTTTATAAACTTATCTTCACTACATATTGAAACGCTTCCGCACTCATATCTTTCAGTTTACCACGTAGTGAGATAGTTAAACGAGTTTAGAACATAAATCTGGGATCAACCATTGGTATCAGAGCAAACTTTGATTTTCAATATCAAAGGACCCTGTTCTATACTTGTTTCCAGTGTTCAAGGTAGTAGTTTGAGTCTGTTCTTCGTCCTGAACTCCATTCACAATCACACTCTGTTCTCTGAAGCTATATCAACCAGTTTGGTACAGATACAGGTACAAGTGTGCTCTTCACACTCAAAGACAGATTCAAAGCTCGTTGATTGGTCATTTGTTGTCTCTGTTCATACACTCAATCATCTCTAAGACCAATACTATTATATTCTCTCTGGTTCGTGTTACACTCTGTTTTTCTCTCTAAACTAAAATGGCAAACACTGTTAACTACTTCAGTGCAGGATCTCAGTCTAAACCTCCCACTCTTCTAAGGGATGAATATCCTCAGTGGAAGATCAGGATGGTGCACTTCCTTGAAGGTGTGGATCCTGGTCTGGTTGAGTTTCTTCACAATCCTCCTTTCATCCCAATGACAACTGTTCCTCGTGTTCCTGCCACTGCAAATACCCCTGAGGTTCCTGAGTATCAACATCCCAAACCAATCATCGAATGGACTGAAGATGAAAAGGCATTGCATGAACTTGCAAAGAAAGCCAAAAGACTAATCATAATGGATATCCCAAACGACATCTTCCAGTCTCTTGATTCCTGTGAAACATCGAAGGACCTATGGTTAGAGCTAGAGAAACAACTTGAGGGTGGTGCTAAAACCCTCAAGAACAACAGGGCTTTATGCATAAATGAATACTTTGCATTTAAAGCTCTGTCGGGTGAATCCATTCAAAGCACATACAACAGATACAATTCCTTGATAAACAAGTGTAAGAGGTATGCCATCCACAGAACCTCCGAAGAAAACAATGTTAGATTCCTTCAGAGCTTGAATGATGAATGGCTTCATCTAACCATGTCCATGCAAGACACATTGGATCTTGATGTATGGTCCATATCTGATCTCTTTGGAACACTGATTAGCCAAGAGAACAGAATTTCCAAGTTGATAACCTCTGTCGGAGGTCCTCTGCTCTTGTAGGAAGTGCCTCATAAGGCAAACACAAGGGAAAGAAGGAAAAGGCAGCTGAGGATGTGCAGAGGAAGAAAAATAAGAAGGTGATTGTAGCAGAGAGTGAAAGTGAAGAAGGATCTGAGGAGGAGATTGATATGGCTGCTCTGGCCAAAACACTTGCACTTATGACCCGACAATTCAATCGTGGTCTCAAGAAGAAGCCAGAGTACAGAGGGAGAGAAGAAAGAGATGACAGAAGCAGAGGATATGGTGAGGTAAGAAAGCATGGAAGAGAAGAGTCTGAAGAGCCAAGGCAAGAAGAGAGGAGTGGACAGAGGTCATACGGTAGAGGTGGTGACAAATTCCCAAAGCAAACTGAAGGTTGCTTCAAATGTGGGAAACCAGGCCACTTCGCAGCAGAGTGCAGGTCTTCTGCCAATAAAGGGAAACCCACAAGAGACGTTGCTTTCTACAAAAAGAAATCAGAGTACTATACTCAGAGATCCCTAATGGCAGAACAACAGAACCTTGTGACCGATGAATCCTCTGATGAAGGAGAAGACAACGCACTCTTCTGTGGAATGGCAGAAGTCCACTCTTCTAACGACAAAAGTGAGGTATCCACTTCTGACTCTTACAACTCGAACTCTAAAAACAAACATCTTGAAATACAAAATGATCTTCTTGCTTATAAAAACACATGCCCAGAACTTGAGAAAAATCTTGCTTTCTTTGAAAGAGAAACTAGGCTTCTTACCCAAGAGAAGGATAAGCTTTACCTTGAAAGAAAAACTCTTACCTCTGAGCATATTTTGGACAAAAAGGGTGTCATGGAGAAAATTTCAAAACTTGACCTAGCTTTGAAAGAAAAGGTCAAAGAGTTAAAGAAAAGGTCAAAGAGTTAAAGAAAAGTGAGAGTGATCGATTAAACACCATTTCTTTGAAAAACCTTTTTCAAAAAGAAAGAGAAGTTCTTCATCAAGATCTGCTCAAAAGAGATATTAAAATAAAGAAGTATCAGGATGCTCAAAAAGTCAGTGAAAAAGTCAACACCCAAATTGGCAGAAGAGGTATAGGGTTCGATGATGTCGATCCCTACACTGGAAATAAAAGAAACAAATCTTTAGCAAACATCTTCTGCCTTGGAAAGTTTTTAAAACCAAGTCTTCCAAACCTTCTATCCACATTTAAGAGGCGAAAAACCTCTGAAGGACCACATCTGAGAAATCCTCTTCAAATGGCAAATGCATGGTATGAAAACAATGACTTGCCATCTACGTTCTCATCAAAGAGAAATTCAGGTCCAAAGAAATATCTGTCTCAAAAACAGATTGGAGTCTTCAGATTTGGTCATCCAGAGACACAAACTCAAATGGCTTTTGTATGCATGATGACTCCTGAAAAAGAATTGTCCTCTGAAGCACCAGAGTTTGTTCCGGCCTCTGTGGAAGAAAAACTTTTTAAAAGATTTCTGGAAAATGACTTGAAAAAGACTTATGAAAATCACTTTTTTAGTCATCCTGATCTTATCCCTGAAGTAAAAGAAATCTTTGAGCAAGATCTTCTAAGTTGTCTAAGTGTTCCTAAAATAACTCCATTCTTTTCAAAAGATATAAATATTTCAGAGGACACCAATGGACAATGCAAGGCACTTACAGAAGGTCAGACTCTCATTCACAGAGACTTTCTCGATTCAGACTCTGAGTCAGAATCAGAGTCCTCTGTCGACAATGAGACAAGTTCTGTGGAACTTGAGATAGTCCCCTGTGGTTCAGAGAAAAGTAAACTTACCTCTGGCATTCTTAATAGAACAGTTCTTCCCAAAAGGAAAACCATAGGTATACCTATCTGTCCTGATTTCTTGGACATGTGCTTGCAAGCAAAGACTTCTCTTGAGCTTCAAAAATCTAAAACTGAAAAGGACAAGATCTCTCATGTTTCAAAAGATCCAAAACCATTAAAACCATTTCAAGAAAAACTCACTTGGCAACAGAAGGGTAAATGGCCCAAAATTGATAAACTTGATGCTTCTGTTGCAGTGAAAGCAAGGAAAGAAGATCAAGGGAGAGTACAATCTCAGAGCCACTCAAGAGGAGTTTTTTGAAAAAAAACTCAACCTAGATTAGACAAAGCTTTCTGTAAAAAGAAACCTAAATCTAAAATGGGTTGTAGTAAAATTTGCTTTGTACCCTCCTTTGACAATTTTAATGAAATTTTCAAGAAGTTTGCCTCTAATGTTCCTTATTGTAAATGTCTTGATCTTATGCATGCTTTAAATCAACATTTCTCGAGTCCCTCCTGTCTTATATCTCACCCCAAATCCAAGACTGCAAAATTCAAGGGTGAGAAGAGACAATCTGGTACCTCTGCCAATGAGGATAAACCCAAAACCAAAGGTGCTAAGGCATCTTCACAGCCTCCTAACAAATATGGACCCATTTGGCAATGGGTACCTAAAACTCTCTAATCTGTCCACAGAAGAAACAGCATGTGCCCATCTGGTACCTAGACTCCGAGTGCTCAAGACACATGACTGGCGACAAAGGGTTGCTTTCCTCTTATAAAGAAAAACATGGAGGAGGATCTGTGACTTTTGGAGATAACAAGAAAGGTCAAATAAAAGGCTATGGAGTCATTGACAAAGGAGACATCGATGTCAACAGAGTTGCCTATGTGGATGGCCTCAAGCACAACTTACTGAGTGTAAGTCAACTATGTGATAATGGACTCGATGTGATGTTTAAAAGACAGTATTGCTCTCTGTTGAAGGAAGATACCACCACAGAGCTTCTGCGAGCCAAAAGACGAGGTGATCTATACCTCATGGACTTCAAATCAACTAACAAAGAAGAAAAGCTCTGCTTAGTCTCAAGAAAGAATGTAGAAGCTTAGCTCTGGCACAACAAGTTCTGTCATCTAAACTTTCACACACTTGACAAACATGTGAAACTAGACCTGGTAAGTGGACTACCAAGTATTAGATTCGACAAGGATCATCTATGCTCTGCTTGTGAAATGGGCAAACTTAAAAAAGTTGCCCACAAAACTAAGTCATACATAACTTGCACCAGACCTCTGCAGATGCTTCATGTTGACCTCTGTGGTCCTATATCTGTGCAGAGTCTTCTTGGTGGCAAGAAGTACATCCTTGTACTCATAGATGAATTCTCTAGATATACTTGGGTTGAATTCGTTCGAAAGAAATCAGATGTTCCTGAAGTACTAATCAATCTTATCAAAAGAATACAAGTTCTTTATGATTGCAGGGTACAGAGAATCCGAAGTGATAATGGCACAGAGTTTAAGAATTCAACCATTGAAGCCTATCTTTCGACATAAGGCATATCACAGAACTTCTCTGCTGCAAGGACTCCACAACAAAACGGTGTTGTTGAACGAAAGAACAGAACACTAGTGGAAGCCGCAAGAACTATGCTCACTACTTCAGGGCTCTCTATTTCTTTCTGGGCAGAAGCCATTTCAACCGCATGCTTCACCCAAAATCGATCTTTGATAGTGAAGAGGCATGCAAAAACTCCATACCACTTACTACACCAGAGGAAGCCGAACATCAAGTACTTCCATGTCTTCGGTTGCAGATGTTTTGTGCTGAACGACAGAGAGCAGATAGGGAAATTCAGTACCAAAGCCGATGAAGCCAAATTTTTTGGCTATTCATCAAACTCCAAGGCATACAGAGTCTGTGTACTCAAATCCAAACATATACTTGAAAGTATTAATGTTTCATTTTATGACTCTTTTCAGGTGACTTCTGAGCAAATCAACTCAGGACTCAAACTTCAAGATGAAGATTCTGGTAGTTCATCAAGAACAAATGATCTTCATCATCTATTTGAAGAGATGTTCAATGATGATGGACCCTCTGAAGGTGACCGAAGAGCCTCTGAATCCGAACCCTCTGAGGACCAAACAAGTACTTCTCTGACTGGTCCTAGTGATGCTTCACCCTCTTCCACTACTGTTGCAGGTGCAACTATCGAGGAGGAGCACTCAGAGGACAATACGAATCAAGGCCCCAAGCTCAATCAAGATCCTAGTCATCTTCAAAATATCTCTGAAGCGTCAACATCAGAACAATCAGAGAACTTTGATCAAGGCTCCGCAGAGCTCTCTACTTCAACTCATGGTGAACAACCAAGTCATGTGGCAAGTACGAACGATCAATTTCCTACAACAGAGAATGATCTACATCAAGATGAACATGATCCTGAGTTAGCCATAGAAGTTTCCAATGATCACCTGCCTCGCATAACAAACTGGACCAAGAGTCACCCACAGAGCCAAATTATAGGTGACCCATCTGACAAGGTACAAACTCGATCAAGTACTGCAAATTTTTGTTACTATACAAATTTTATGAGTATCATCGAACCCAAAAAGATATTTGAAGCTCTTGAAGACCCAAACTGGGTAGAAGCTATGCAAGAGGAGCTTCTGCAGTTTGAGAGAAACGAAGTATGGACCCTAGTGCCTCTGCCAAAAGGCAAAACGGCTATAGGAACCAAATGGGTCTTCAGGAACAAGAAGGATGAAGATGGTATAGTGGTCAGAAACAAAGCAAGACTGGTGGCCAAGGGATACTGTCAAGAAGAAGGCATTGACTATGAAGAAACCTTTGCCCCTGTGGCACGACTAGAAGCTATAAGGATCTTTCTTGCCTTTTCAGCCCACAGAGGTTTCAAAGTATATCAAATGGACGTCAAGTCAACCTTTCTGAATGGGCAGATTCAAGAAGAAGTATATGTCCAACAACCACCAGGGTTTAAGAACTCTAAGTACCCAAATCATGTCTACTTTTTGGACAAGGCTCTGTATGGACTGAAACAAGCCCCTAGAGCCCGGTACGACAGACTTTCAAACTTCCTCCTTGCCAATGGTTTCGAAAGAGGTACAACTAATACTACTTTATTTTATAAGAAGAGAAAAAGTGAGATTCTACTTGTACAGATCTATGTTGATGACATTATTTTTGGGTCTACAAATGATTTATACTGCAAAAAGTTTGAATCATTGATGAAAAGTGAGTTTGAGATGAGCATGATGGGAGAACTTACATTCTTCTTAGGATTGCAAGTCAAACAAACCACAGAGAGGATTTTCATAAATCAATTAAAATATGTCTCTAACATACTTGAAAAATATAAGCTCTCTGACTCTTCACCAATGAAGACCCCTATGGCCACTGGATCCAAGCTTCATGCAGATCCAGAAGGCAAGTCTGTGGAGTGTAAACTCTATAGAGGTATAATAGGGTCTCTGTTGTACTTAACCGCAAGTCGACCCGATATAATGTTTGCCACATGCCTCTGTGAAAGATTTCAAGCTAACCCCAAAGAATCTCATCTATATGCTGTAAAGAGAATCTTTAGATACCTGAAAGGGATCAAAAATCTTGGGCTTTGGTATCCGGAGAACTCTGGCTTTGATCTTGTGGCCTATATAGATTCAGATTACGGAGGATGCAAGTTAGACAGAAAAAGTACCTCTGGGAGTTGTCAATTACTTGGAGGGAAATTGGTAAGTTGGACCTCGAAGAAGCAAAATTGTGTCTCAACCTCTACGGCCGAAGCGGAATATGTTGCCGCTGCCAGTTGTTGTTCACAAGTTCTGTGGATGAGAACCCAACTTAGAGACTATGGATTTGACATCGAGAAAATCCCCATCCTCTGTGACTCCAAAAGCGCCATTGCGATCTCCGCCAATCCTGTGCAGCACTCCAAGACCAAGCATATCGATATCAGGTATCACTTTCTGAAACATCATGTGGAGCATGGGACAATAGAGATGTACTTTGTGCCCACAGATTACCAGCTTGCCGATCTTTTCACGAAGGCATTGGATGAGAAAAGATTCACTTTTCTAGTTGGCAAGATTGGTATGCTTAACATGAGTTGACCACAGAGCCTCTGTACCCTTGCACAGAGCCTCTGTTGTACATATTTACCTTTCTGCAACTTATTCCTTGTTTGTAAATAGTTTCTTAAGCTTTCTTTATTATTTTAATCTATGTGTTGTACAAGTCTCATCTTTATTTGATCCAAGCATAGTTGAATGGGGAGCAGATCAAACCAACAAAGACCGATCTTGACTATTCCAGGGGGAGCAAGACAGTTCTGGTATCCAAGGGGAGCAAGACGGTTCTGTGCGACATAGACTACAGAGTGAGGTTAGTCTATCTGAACGAAGGGTCAAAACTCTTTCTCGAGCACTATGCCCTCAGAAAGATTCCACTTTGTACCTAGTTTTCTGTCTAAACCTTCAAATGATCAAAACTTTGAAAATCTTTCCTTAAAAGGAAAATTTTGGTCTCAGAACCTCTGAGGTCGACCACAGAGCCTCTGCTCCTCAAAACTGAGGATATTTGACCAATGCTCTCTAAACGGAACTCGATCATTTAATCGAACTTTCCTTCCTCTTAAAACGCTCTTTTGATCAAAACCTTGCCTATGACCTCAGAAGCCTCTTATCCACAGAGCTTCTGTCATTCCCATCACTTGAGAAATTATTCAGGTCATTTGCTGCGGGTTATTTATCAAAATAACTGTCATGTGGGAATAGTAACTGCCACGTGCGTTAGAATAGAGGAAGGCGCACGTACTCGATTGTGCACCGCCATTATCTGACGTGGCAATATTTGATTGGTTCGTATATGTACCGTTGTTTTTCAGAAACGGCCTCTTATCCGTTACCACTCACTTCGGATTTCAAATTTTATTTTTTACCGCTTAATCTTTTTACCCTCTCTCTGTATATATAAACCCCTCTCATACCCTACATCTTCTTTTTACCTGCAAATTTTTTCTCTCAAGAATTCCTTTGCAAAGAATCTCCTTTCTTCATCTCTTTCCATGGCATCTCAATCTGCTTCTTCCAAGAACTCCAAGGGTTCTTCTGCATCGAACAACTCAATGCATTCTGAGGCCAAAAGGGTCGATTCCCATTCTGTTGAACAAGAACATGTCCTCACAAACAGAATGCTCTCCTTCACACACCATGATTACCACTCCAGACAACTAAACCTCAAGCCTAACAATCATTATGTCATCTTGGAACCCAAGGGATACCCCGAGGAAGCTGCTCCTTTACTTCAAATTCTGAAAAACCACATCCTCACCAAAGCCCTAACCCTAAAAAGAACTGATATCCCAGAAACTTACATTCAACATTTCTGGTTGAGTGTTAAGCATGAAAAACTGGACCATTATGGCTACTGTGTCATGGGTTATGCCACTCATCCTTCCACTGCTAAAATATTGGACCTTGGCATAAATCTTAGAAGAGTCTCAGAGGTATTCGGACTTCCTACCAAAACCCAATTGAATCTGACAAAATTCTCTGTCGAGCCCTCAAATGATGAAATTCTAGAGTTTCTCAGGTTCATAGGGTACGCTGCACCGATTTCCAAGAGAAATGATTTCAGACGCCAGAACCTTCCACCTCTGTGGAATATTCTCTTCTCGATTCTCAATCGCTGCTTGACTTGCAAAGTAGGAAGTCCTGACCAATCTAGCCATACCATACTTGCAATAATGTATGGCATGTACTATGATTTTCCATTGGACTATGCAACACTTATTTTCAGGGAGATCATAAACGCGGTCATAGCCAAACAAGAGGACCAAGCTCGAGGCACAGAACCCAAAAATCTCGTGTACAACAGGTTTTTTGCAGTTCTGTTAGGAGATGCTCTGATAGGAGAAGGCAAGTTACCTTCAGAAGGTAAAATGATCAAAGTCTACGACATGAAGTCGCACAAGCCAACCATACTAAAGAATGGATATCCTGTAGCAAGACCTCTGCCAGCCCGTATTCTAGCTTACCTGGGTAGTGAAGATGCGGTTAGAACTTACATTCGTGGGCACAGGACTCCTGCACCGAGTCCTGCAACCCCCCCCCCCACACACACACATATGTAGGATTCCAAGTGGGAGACATAGTTGTTTACCTTAAAACAGAAGTGGGTGAGGGAGATGGAGTAGATATAGCAGACAAAACCCACATTGGGACAAAGGTTATAGTTTCCGAGAGTGGGATGGGGGAAAAGAAGCTCAAAAAGAAAAGGAAACCCAAGAAGAGAGTCGCAGAAGAAGAGGCTCCAAAATCACCCTCAGAGGTTGCCAAGCCGAAAAAGAAAAGGCTAAGAAGTTAACCAAAGTAGCAACCTCTGATCATGCCATTACACCAGAAGTGAAGGAACCTGCAAAATCAGAACAACCTCTGCAGAGGAGAAGGCGAAAAGCCCACATCATTGAAAGCTCTGAAGATAGAATCCCTAGTCCTCTCCATGTCGCAATGGACATGGCTAAGAAGGTACAGAAGCTGCACTCTGTGGACTTAGATAAAACCACAAACGTTGAGATGCAGGACATTACGGGGCTTTCAAGCTCTGGTGATGAGGGTGTGAAAATCTCGGAGAAGGAGATAGGAGAAAAAGATGCCAAAGGCACACAACCTGAACCAACTCCTTGTGCAACCCATGTTACTACCCCTGCAGTTCTAGTGCAGAAGGGTATTGAAGAAGGACCGCACAGTCCGAACCCAGCCCTAACCAACCGGACAGAGGATATTCCTTCATCCTCTGTGCCATTTTTATTTGGGGAACCAAATTCCACCCCATCCTCTCAACAGGATGTTGGTGCTGACATAAGTGTTCATTCGCCCAAGGACACGACACATACGCACGCCGAAGCATTCGTTGCCTCTGCCACACACAAGAGTGACCCCCAAACCACCTCAGAGTTGGTGGTGCAAGAACACATTGATTCTGTGGTTCTAGAACAACCACGGGATTCATTCTAAAAGGATCTTGAAGGAGTCTCTGAACCCTCCTCCAAGAAACTTCTTGACAGAACTTCCATAGATGCTTCCTCTATGGAATATCGAGGATTGGAAGGAAATCCTCCAGAGCTTAACCTAATCACAGGCTCTGAAGGTGCCAAAGACTCGTTGGCTAAATCGGGAACATGTGTTATTCCAGAGGTCACCTCTGACATCTTTGTCACAAAGGGCGAGTTTAAAGCCTTTGCTGACATGGTGTTCCAAAAACTCGACGAGTTGAAAAGCTCTGTCGCAATGGATTCTCAAGACAACTCTCAAGTCCTTGAAGAGGCTCTCAAAGCTAATACAGTCGCTCTGAAAGCTCTTCATCAAACTTCACTACAACATACAACTGATATCAAGAAGCTGACAGAGCACCCTGTAACCAGAACGGACATTCGGGATTGTAAACGCTCAATCAACATTCATACAGATGCAATTAAGACCCTAGGGGATATCTGCATGAATGAAATGGGCACTTTTGCAACCAAGATCGTTCAATCAGGGGTGGATGACCTGACCAAGCTTCGAGATGAGATCAAGGATATAACTCGCAGTGTTATAGTCCCATTCCAACCACAGGCGTCTACTTCTACACCCCCACCTTCAACCTCTGCGAATGACCTCTCTGCCTTTGCAACAAAGACCGACTTAGAAACAATGGGGAGAATGGTTCTATGTAACCTCAACCTCATTGCATCTGACATCTCTCAGCAAGGCAAGCAGGTGGCAGAAGATCTGAAGAAGACTGTAGCCACGATTAGGTTCAAATCTGATCTGGAAGTCAACAAACTGTCGTTGGCTACAGAGGATGTTCTCAAGAAGATCTCTCGGCATGTTGATGAGCATCTCTGCAAGAGAAGAAAGAGGAAGGCACCTACGACTTTCCAGGCGGAGGCATCGCAGAAGAGGGCTCAACATGATAATCAGGATCCAGATGCCTCTGGCCCTGGCCATCATGAGGGGGAGAAGGCTTCAGCAACAAAAAGTTCTGCAGCTGTTATCACCGCCACTCCTCTGAGATCCCTACCTCTACAAAGATCATCCTCAGAGGTACGCAAAACGCAAAACCTCAAGTCATGTGCCTCTGAGGACCCAAAACCGACTGCTCTATTTGTCCAAGGCACAACCTCTACAGTGTCACAGAAGGGTAAGGTGAGTGTTGGCTCTGAACACATTGCAGAAGGGCTCACAAAGTTCGTAGAACCTTCAAGCCCTGAACTTATGCCCACTGCACCCACGCCTGTTGTACAGTTTCAGAGTCTTGATCCCGTAAACACAGAAGATACATCAGAGACCCCTTTACAGAACAAAGAACAGAAAGCCTCTGAACCCGACAGAAAGAAGTCCTCGGAACATAAACAACAAGAAGTCCTCCAATCCCAAGGCCTCCACCAAAAGAACTTAAGTTCCAAGAGAACATACACACCTATCTCTACAGCGTAGAGCCTGAGGCCGTCTTCTTAGCACCAAATTTGCATCCCCTAATCAAAGAAGACATCAGAAGACGTTTCGAGTAAACTGCACGAGAGAGGAATGAGGTGTTCTCTGCATAAGATATCAAGACAGTAATGAGGATCTCTCTGCACTCCGTCGCCAACAAGTCAATCATGTTTGCTAAATACTTAGTTGAGAGAAAAGATGGGAAGCAGTACACATTCACAGATGCAGACTTAAAGAACCTATGTGCCTATGACCTTCCTCAACTACATGCCTTCACAGAGCAAAGACTTGAACAGCGAAAGGAGTACATGATAGCAAATGGCAGGATCAAGGAGGTGATGCGCGAACATGTCAGATATCATAGCAAAACGGATTTCGAGGTAGCTCTACAACTCGGAGTCGAGAAGCTATCGATCACCAAACCAAATGACCAATTCCCCAAAATCGAAAATGTTCCATCAAACTCTTTAATCACAGAGCCTGAATTCGGATTCATTTTCAAAGACGATGATGGGCTCAAGAAGATGTATAGGCCAAATCAAAGTCACAAGTACTCGAACAACACTCTGCTGAAGATAAAGAACACGATTCTGAGGAAGAAGGGCACTGAGACTGTGCAAGTGGGACCTGCAGAGACAATGATCGGACAGATTGATGCTCAATTGAAGTACATGGAACTCATTCTATCGATGAAGAAAACTCTAGCCGAAAGCTTTACCAATCCGATAGATGATTTTCCTCGATGACTTCTGTAATTTTTTTTTCTTTTCATTCATGTATTCGCTATGAAATGTAATTGCCTTCTGGCATTTTCCTTTTTTGAATGAAAATTGGTATTTAGAGGTTGAGTTCCTTTCACCTCTTTTTGTTTCTAGCTTAGCCAACACCTCAAATTCCAAAATTTTATTTTTCAACACTTAGGGGGAGATTGTTAGCTCCATCTGCAAAGTTTAAAAGTGTTGAAAAATAGGCTATGTATAGAAACTTTTGTTGTCTGCTCAAGATCGTGCAAGTCACCAGAGGATACAAAGCTCAGAGGTTACTCCGCAGAAGACGTACCCAAGGTCAAACCTGATGATGATACTCAGATCACAGAGCCTCTGTGATCACTCACAGATCCTCTGTGAAGGCTAACCTCTGGAGGTCAGTGTTGGAGTTATTCACAAAGATGGTTCAAGACAAAACCACGTGCAGAACATGTGATGCTTGTTGTACGAAGATTCTGAAGATCGTTAATGGGCGTCCCACGATGTTTTACTTTCCAGGTGGCATTCCTTTTATGGATTGTCAGCATTTGTCTTGTACTATTGTGTGCTCCCCTTCCTATATGAAGGGAGCACCTCCTGTTTTACAATATGCGAGCACACACAACAAAAAGGGCAGTCTGTATAATCCTTGAGCATATTAGCACACACTTGTGCGTGTTCTTGACTGATTCAATGAAGCATATGACTTAGTGTTAGGTATGATTTTATAGTAATCATTGTATTTATAGGCTTGGTCATATACTGTGTCTAGAAGCTTTACACTGTGTTGTATTGACCAAGGGTATTTAAGTCCCTTTGGTCTTTGTGTCTTGTAAGAACCTTTCACGCACATATTGAATTATGTTACTTTTGCGCATCCTTGTCTCTCTCTCTACTTTCTATCTCTATTGATTCAGTAATCTTGGACTCATAATTGGTATCAGAGTCGATCTGAATCTTGAGAGTATTGAGAGATTGTTTTTTCGATACTGAATTTGTAGATTAAATCGAAAATTTGATCGATTTTCTTGAATTTTTCAAGCAAATCTCGTTTTCGAATTTTTCATCAAATTCGGCTTTGTTTTTGAGTGAATTTCTTTGCGAAATGGTTTGTTGGATTCGAAATTGATAGGAGAACATCTTCGATTCACATTTTTTTTGCAAGAAAAACAGTGTTTGATCTTCGATTTTGAGTTTTAAAGATTTTCTGGAAATACGTTTTTTACGTACTGCTTCATTTTCGAAATTGTGTTTTTGTGAATTTTAATCGAAAATTTTGATTGAAAAGTGTTTAAAAGTTGTTTTCGAACGTGTTGTTATAAGAAAATTTCGTCAAAATCTGTATTGAAATCGAGTTTTTGGAGTTTTTCTTGATTTTGTGAACTTTGCGCAAGATCTAAAGTTTGCGCGAGATTCATATTGCTTTGCGCAAGTTCTTCCTACTTGGCGCGAGTTCATAGTTGGATTTGCGTGTTCTACTAATTTTGTTCCTTTGTTTCAGGTTTTCGCATTGGGTTTATCACGCAAAGCTTAAACTTTGCGTATCATTCCAATCACGAAAAGTTAACTTTGCGTATCCAGTGCATTTCGAAAAGCTCATTTTGCGCAAACAACATAACACACAAAGTCTAGTTTGCGTTACAAGCTACTTACGCAAAGCTACTTTGCGTATCCTTCTACTAACGCAAAGTCCAGTTTACGTTTCCTCCGTGTTACGCAAAGCTCAGTTCTCGTATACCTCTACTCACGCAAAGTTGGTTTGCGTATCTGCCTTCTCACGCAAAGTCTACTTTGCGCAACAGCCTTCTCACGCAAAGCTCAACTTTGCGCAAGTCTCAGACTTAGAATATTTTTGAACATCTGCCATGGATTCTGACAAATTTTCTTATCAAGCTCAGTTCTACAAAAGTGATCTAATGATGTCTTTGGGTACAGAAAATCGTCCACCTGTACTGATAGATGAAAATGAATTTACACAGTGGCAAGATCGGTTCCTAAACTTCATTGAACGACAAAATAATGGTAATGACATGTTGATCATTCTATCTGAAGGACCGTTCGAAAAACCCAAATTGGCTTCTGGATTATATAAGCCTACTAAAGAGTACACACATGAAGAGTTGTCCGCATATCAAACTGATCGTGATATTAAAGCAAATCTGATGCTAGCCTTGCCAAATTTTGTATACAACAGGATTGATTGTTTCAAAACTCATCCTAATCTGATGTGGCAACAACTTGAGAAGATTATGCTTGGTTCTTCGGTTGCAACTCAACTCTGGCATACACGCTACATGAATAACTTTGAAGAATTCAAAGCCAAGGATGGGGAGCCACTGAAAGTTGTGTTTGACCGATTCTGTGTTGTGATCAATGATCTTTGGAAAATTAAAGTTGAAAAGACTGAGCTTGAGACAAATCTGAAGTTCCTCAACATATTGCAGCCTGAATGGAATAAATCTTGCCATAGACTGAGGAATGATGTCAGAATCTCTACAATGCAGATCCAAGAGATGTTCGAGATCTTGCTGACTGATGAGAGCTTGGTGTTAGAGAAAAAGGCCAAACTAGACAACAAAAACAAGAAGTCAGTAGACCCGGTTGCACTTCTCACGAAGCAATTGGCAGAACAAGCGTTGTCTTATAATGCTTTCAACGGGTCAACTGATGATGATAGAGAGGCTTTGCAGAAAGCTATGATTCTTCTCTCTAACCATTACCAGAAAAAGTTCCAACCAAAGTCGGGTTCTAATACTTCTCGCTTCACTTCCGGTTCAAGAGTCAAAGTACCCGAGCTAAAGACTGCTGCATGCTACAACTGCGGAAAGTCGGGTCACATATCAAAGAAGTGTCGAGCAAAGGTGGTTAGGGATTCGTCTTACTACAGAAAGAAAATGGAACTGGCTGAAAAGAGAGAGAACGGAACTGCTTTGCTGGTCGAAGAAGAATTCTGGTTGGATCACTCTGACGACGAAGCTGCAAACGTCGAGATCGCTCAGATGTGCTTGGTTGGAGATGACCAGTCAGACGATTCTGATTCTGATGAAGATGAGGTATATTCTGAATTTGATTATAATTTCATTACCTCTTAGATGAATATCATAATTACTGCTTTGTCTTATTTGCGTTCTAAGTTAATATCTGAAAAGAATTTAAATTCTGAAAAGTCAGATTTGATTGCCAAACTGAAAATTTCTTTGAAAGATGAAAAATCTATTTTAGAAAATACTAAAGACATTTTTCAAAAGAAATTGGATGATTTGGAAAATTCAGATAAGACTTATTTTGAATCTTTGACGGCTATGACTAATTTAAAAGATGAATTTTCAGATAAAATAAATAAATTAGAAGAAAAGCTTTATCGAAGAAATCAATCTGAACAAACAATTTTTATGAACAAACCGAGGAGTGAAGAAGCTTTAAAACAAAAGTGGGGACTTGGTTTTGAAAATCTTCATTGTTTAAACAATGCGATTGAAAAATCCCCAACTTTATATAAATACGATTTTCTGACTCTTGCTCATTATGCTCCTCAATTTAAAATTGATTGGATGAATGAGAAGCAAGTGTTAGATATGGAAAATGAGAAAAGGATGAAGAACAAGAAAAATGAAATTCCTTTTGTTTATACGTATGAAAATGCAAAATATTTCCCTAAAAAATCAAGGAGAGGCAGAAGAATTTTAAATGATATATCTCCTATCAAATCTTCAATGTCTGATGATTTTATTGATCCTTATGCTTCTAATTCTGATAAGGAAAATATTTCTCCAATCATTTATGATTCGAAGAAATATACTCCTCCGTTAGTCTTAGAAAGCAAAATCATCGATCTTGAAGATAAGATAGAAGATCAAAATATTTTAAAGGGAATTGAATCTGATATTATTCTTTCTTTCATGACATCTAGTCTTGAAGAAAATTTATTTTCTCAAAAACCAGATTCTATTTCTAGCCTTTCTTCTGATTCTAAGGAAAACACAAACGAAGTTTCTATTTTTAAAATCTTTTCTCAAAATAATTCAGACTCCGAGGCGAATTCAGATTTATTAGTTGATCAGATTGGTTGCTTGGATAAAATTATTCCTTCTGATTTAAATATTAAGTCTAAAATTCTTGATGGTTCTTTTACGCTAAATGATCAATATTATAAACCTAAGTGTAAAAGAAGACGGTCAAAGAAGTCAAAGAAACAAGATAAAGTTCTTTCTGACTGTTCTACTTCTTCCAATTCTAATCTTTCAGATAGGACTTTGAGCGCTCGATCAAAGCAGATCTGGAAAGCGAAGCGGACATCTGATGAACATACTTTTGATGGGGATAAATGTGTAGACAAATTCTATAAAAGTGATTCATTTGTTTCTTGTAATAAAATTTCAAAGTACTCTGTAAAACAAATGATTCGAATTTCAAAACATGTCTCATGTTCTTCCTCAGATTCTAGTTCTGATGATTATGCTTTCTCTTCTGATGATTGTGCCTATCATTCTGATCATCTTTCTCATGCTTCTCGTATCAAATATTATAAATATTTCCCCATACGAACTGCAACTAACTTTCATGGGCCCAAATACAAGTGGGTACCCAAGTCTAAATCTGATTCTAAGTTGCAAGCATCACATGTTAAGGGGGAGTAAGAGAAAGAATGGTTTTTGAACACATCAGTTCAAAACCCGAACTTCAAAGTCAACATTTTGGTTTCTGAGTTCTTCAGCTCAGAACCCGTGCTTCAACGACTTTGACTTCTAGACAAGTCAGTCTAGAACTCGTTTTTCAATGCATTAAGCTTCTGACTAACAAGATACTGTGAGTACATCTACTTTTTATTCCGCTGCATTTTATCTCTGTGATGTATTTTCAGTTTTCTCAAACTTTTTCATAAATCTGAGTATTTTCAATCTCTCCTGAATTGTTTTCAACCCAATATTTCATTTGAGACACATGTTATATAAAAAAAAATCTCTTTTCAGTTTTAAAAGTTTAAATCTTTACAAATTTTATTCTATCAAGTAAAAGTTTTACAATTTTCTTTCTTTTGAATAAAATGTGTGTGTCTAGGATAAATTTTCAAGTTGTTTGTTTATATTGAAGTTGTTATATGTTTAAATTTCAACTCTAACAAATTTCGAAAAGTCAGCAACATGTTTGTAGCTTTTGATACTGTTTTAAAGTTGTGTGATTTGGAATATTTATAGTTTACAATGCTTAGAAAACCTAAAAAGTCGGAATTTTGGATTGTAATGAAAATATGGGCTAAGCACTTAGACGTAAACCCTTGTGTTTGAGATGATTATTAAATTCTTATAAATCAGAAATCTCTAAGTTTGAAAATTTGTACCTGTGACCTTTCTGGTTTGGGAAAGTAAGTTCTGTGGGATGCTTGTCATCTGGTCCCCTAAGGTCATTTGATCTGGGAGTGATCGAACCCAAATCCTTCAATAGAACCAGATCGAAAGTCATGTTCTACTGGTATGAATGGGTTTAGAATATGTCGATGTAGCCTTTCTGATCTGGGAAAGTAAGTTCTAAGGGGTGCTTGACACCTAGTCCCCTAAGGCCAACTGGTCTGGGAGCGGCTGACCCAAATCCTGCAATAGGGTCAGATAGAAAGTTACGTTTACGGCATATTCTTTACTTAATAAACTTTTTGATTCAAAAGATATCAAAGTGCACATGCTTAAAAGATGCCAAAGAGCACACTCATGTAAAGATGTCATAGTGCACAATGCTAAAAGATGCCAATGAGCACACATCTCATGATACTTGGTTCTATATTTCTGAGTTGCAATAAACTTGTAAATTTGTGAAAGTCTGAATTTTTGATGGCTTAGTGTGATTATTTGCAAAGTTCTCTATTATATTTTTAGAATTGCATTTTCTTGAAGCTAATCGAAGTTCACATGCGAGCACACTGAATAGATTGATGAAAGTTTTTGAAACTGAACATGTCTTAACTTGATATGCAATGAAACTTGTTTCTGTATCTAACAACATATATTTGATTTCAACTGATTGATAAATCTGTGATATTTTACTGATTAGAATTTTATTTGTTTAGTGTTTAAATTTTTACATGTTTTAGTTGTTTCAAATTTCATATTCAGTATATTTTTCTTTTTACTTTGTTGTTTTTAATCCTTGTGTTCTCATATCATTTTCAAAGGGGTTTGAGCATAATTCAAGGGGGAGTGAAAAAGGAGATTTTTCTAAATGATCATATCTGCTTTTAAGGGGGAGTATCTGATTTTCTTTATATGAATGCTAATTTGAATTGTCATATCTAGTGCATTTGTGTAGGGGGAGTCTAAGAGCTTCAAAAGGTAAAAAAAATTCTAAGTCAGATTTGCGCAATCAGTTGGTCGCGCAAACCTATCTTTGCGCAACCTGCATGAAACGCAAACCTCTCTTTGCGCAACTTGCATGAAACGCAAACCTCAGTTTGCGCAACCAACGTGAAGCGCAAACCTCCTCTGTTTTCTCTGTTTCTTTGATTTTGCAGATCTTAAGCTGTCTCGTCTCCAATATTTGCATGACCAAGTTGATCAAGATCATCAAGGTCATGAGGGGGAGAATTAAGAAAGTTTAAGGAGATGATAAAGATACAAAGAGATCAAATGTTAATCTGCAGATCAAGATTCACTCAAAGATTCAAAATTTCTTCATCTTTAATTGACTTTTGCTGTTCAAGCTCCGATCACCACAGCTTCTTCAAGATCATTTAAAATAGGTGATTCGTCTAGAGCACAAGCTGATGAACCGACTGTTCTTTCAAGTTCATTTCAAACTGGTTCAGTCTTGTCAAAGCAGTAAAGATAACATGCTTAAAAGATGATGTGAAGAAATTTCTTTAAAAAGTCAGAATGCTTCGCAAAGTCGCTTCGTTGGTCCATGCTGATTTAAAAGATGTATTTTGAAGATCAAAAGCGCCAATGATTACTAAGGGGGAGATTGTTAGGTCTGATTTTATAGTAATCATTGTATTTATAGGCTTGGTCATATACTGTGTCTAGAAGCTTTACACTGTGTTGTATTGACCAAGGGTATTTAAGTCCCTTTGGTCTTTGTGTCTTGTAAGAACCTTTCACGAACATATTGAATTATGTTACTTTTGCGCATCCTTGTCTCTCTCTCTCTACTTTCTCTCTCTATTGATTCAGTAATCTTGGACTCACACTTAGTGAAAACGTTGTTACTTATTGTGCTTTTCATACTATATGCTTGTGTGTTTACTACCTCTATAAACTTATCTTCACTACATATTGAAACGCTTCCGCACTCATATCTTTCAGTTTACCACGTAGTGAGATAGTTAAACGAGTTTAGAACATAAATCTGGGATCAACAAACATTAATGTGGATCTTCTGAAACAGACCTCTGACTTTCAACAATTTCAACAATTGAAAGATGGTGAAAGCAATGAAGAAAAAGTACAGAGTTTGGAAACTGAGAACACTGAGTTGAAGAGCAAGGTCTCAGACTTGGAAGATCAAATTGTCAAAATCCAGCAAACAGAGTTTGTTAAGAAGAATGAAGAGAAAGTTAAGGATTTGGAGTGTGCTAATGAAGAGCTGATAAAGAAGATTTCTGAGTTAGAACTGCAAATTGCTAAAAAGAGATCAGAATTTGATAAAGAAAAGAGAGGATTTGCTCAGAAGTTCTCAGAGTTTTCAAGGAAATGTTTTGTGTTGGATCATAAATTGTATTCAAGATTAAAGTTAAAGTTCGGGGTTTAAACTGTATTTATTTGATAGTTAAAGTTTGGGGTTTAAATTGTAATAAGTTGTAAATGGGCCTCATATCTCAAGCCCATTAAGCATTAAGCTTAAAGCCCATATGGCCTAGGTATTTAATGTTTTAATTAATTAGGTTTTAGGGTCAACCTTTAATAATTATAATATTTATAGAGAGGTAGCCTACGTTTTCTCTGTAATCCTACATTCAAAGTATCAAGAACACACAAGGTTTTCATTAATTATTCAAGGGATTGGTATGTTATTCTGATCTTATTATCTCTTGATATTTATTGTGTGGTGTGTTTGTTTATCAACTAGATTAAATTGGGTTTAACAAGTGGTATCAGAGCCAAAAGAATCAAGTTTATTGATTTTACTGTTTATTGGATTATACTGTTCATCGACTTATCTGGGTTCAATAAGTAAAAAAAATCAATTTCATGATCCAATGTGTTTTATGTTATAGGATGTTATCTGATAGTTTAATTGCACCTAAAATCATCAATTAGTTGGCTTTTTGATATTTCTTGAATCTGGGATTCATAAAGTAATCGACACTGTGTTCTTCAAATTGATGATTGAAAGTTGAAATTAATCTTTGATTTTGATTGCACTTTGATTAATACATGTTTCTGGGCACAAAGGTATAATTTTTGCATTAAATTTCTGTGGTTAAAGTGATTTCTGGGTTGATCATCGACTTTATGGGTCGACCTTCAAGAACACCGGTCGATATTTATAATCCCCGGTCCCGGTCGATATTCAAGTCGACAGACTTCCGGTCGACCTGAGTCACGCAAACTATTACTTTGCGCCTTACACTTTATTGGTCAGCATATCGGTCGGGGACACCCCGTTCAATAGACCAGTCTGGTCGCCCGGCCAACACACTGTCCTTACCGGTCGAATGACTTATCGGTCGCATCCTATCGATCTGATCCTGGTCATAGTAATACCGGTCAAGCACACTTTACCGGTCTTAAGACCTGTCCGGTCAGAATACCGGTCACATCAGTTTACCGGTCAAAGCATTATCGGTCAAAGACCAACACCTGTCGAAGAAGCCCCCAGTCGTGCAACATCCCGGTAGTGCAGCATCCCAGTCGGACAAGATCCCGGTCGAAACAAGGTACCGGTCACACTCACTTTGCGCCAGTGCCTACTCGCGAGAAACCACACTTTGCGCCACCCAAGGCTCGCGCAAACCTCACTTTGCGCGACCCACATCTCACGCGAACCTCTTTTTGCGCTACCCGCGGCTAGCACAAATCACACTTTGCGCGACCTGTATCTCGCGCGAACTGTCCTTTTGCGCCACTGTCCTTAGCATATATCCAATTTTTGCGCCAGATTCTTTGATTATTTTATCTGAAAACTATACTGTGCAGTACTGCATTTAATTATTTTTGGGAAAAAAAAAATTCTGAAAATTTTTAAATGTAGTCTTTATCCTACTCTTGATTCTAACGATCTCATCTAGTTGATTATGTTGGTACAGATTAGTTTGATTTCTAACCATATAGCTAAGATGTCAAATCAGCTTCTCTCAATGGACTCTCAGTCCAAACCTCTTGTCATCATGGCTGATGAATATCAGCAATGGAAGAAGAGAATGATCCAGTTTCTGAATCACAAAAACAGAGACTATATGGAATCAATCATCAATGATCCGGTAAATTCAATGATCAGAGTACCAGGACAAGTAGAAACTGAAACCTCTCCAGAAATCCCTGACAGATATGTTCCTAAACCTTATCAGTTCTTTACTGAAAAGCAGAAAGAACAGTACAAGACAGATGAAGAGGCTCTTATTTATCTGACCATGGCAATTCCGAATGACATCTACAGCCGTGTACACAGTCGAAACTCTGCAAAAGAAGTCTGGGATGAACTATCAAGACAGTTTGAAGGAAGTGAAGCCTCCATCCAAGCTAAGCAGAATCTATGCATAAATACATACGAGGGATTTCACGCAAAAGAAGGAGAGACGTTGTTAGAGACCCACAACAGATACAACATCATTCTCAATGACTTGCGGAGGAACAATATCTCTAAATCAACTTCAGAGATAAATTACAAGTTCATCAAGAACCTGAATCCTGAATGGAAGAACTTTGCCATCAACCTTCAGATTTCAAAGAACATGGCTCAGGAAAACGTCACTGATATCTTATATACTCTTTCTCAGCATGAGGATGAGGTGAGAACGATTAATAATGAGTCCAATAATCTGAAGGAGTCCGTGGCTCTCATTGCTGGCAAAGGAAAGAGTTCAGTTCCGATATCCTCTGCAAGGTCAAAGAAAAAGATGTCTAAAGCTCTGGTTACTGAGGTTACTGAGTCCGAATCTGATTCAAGTGATGAAGAACTGGAGGTTGATTCTGATCCAAATATTCAGAAGTTCTCTGAGGACTTGGCTCTAATTACTCGACGATTCAAGAAGAGCTTTGGCAAGAAGAAACTCTACTCAAAGCTAAAGTATGATGAATACAAGAAAGAGAAGTCTGACATGCGATACAAGCCAAGGCATGGAAGGAGAGAGGAAGGCCGAGAAGACAGGAAGGAAGATAGAAGAGAAGGAAAGAGAGAGGAAAAGCGTGAAGAAAGAAAGGATAAACCAGGAAGATGCTACAATAGTGGCAAATTTGGGCATTTCTCAAAAGACTGCAAGTTCAAGAAGGTAAAGAACTCAGAGTATTATGCAAGAAAGTCACTCATCGCCAAGAAAGCTGAAGAAGGAAAAATGATGATGGCTGAAGAAGAAAACTGGTTGTTCCAAAGTTCTGATGACAAGGAGCAGGCACACTTCACCCAAGTTTCCTATATGGCAAAACTGGATGGTGACGATGAAGATTCTGAGGCACAATCCGAAGATGCAAACTCTGAGGTAAGTGATAATTCTGAACTTATTGAATCTTTGATGACCCAAATACATAGTATGAAAGATGAATTTGCTTTATTGAAAGGTAAACTTAGCTCTGAACATCAAGATGTTTTGATTTTTCATGATGAAAATGCTTTGCTAAAAGTTGTTGTGGAAGAAAAAGAAAAGGAAAAGGAGGGTTTAAAAGCTGAAAAAGATTCTTTAAAAAGAAAAATACCTGGTTTAGAAAAGGATCTTGTGAATCTTAATGCTGAAAAGGGTGAGTTTAAAATCAAATTTGAAGTTTGTTATCAAGAAAGAAATGAAGCTTTCACCAAAATAAAGCAATTGGAGGATATTAATATGAAATGAGGTCTGACTGAGCAGACATTAAATCTGTTGACCAATAAACTCCAAGACTAAAGGTTTTATAAACTTAAAGCAGGTTTGTGTGTGCCAACTAATGAAATTTTGAAAAAGGCACCGGAGCACTTATATAATTTTGATAAATTTGGCTCCGCAATCAGACCCATTCCTAACATTCGTGCAACCTTTGTTGAAGCAAGTACTTCTAAACCTTTTACAGAGACCAAAGGTCGAGAAGAAATAGGGGAGGACAAGTCTTATGAAACTGATTCTTAAAATTCTTTTAAAACAGTTGGTTTTAAATACATTGATTTGAACAAAAGCTATGAAACTCGAAAGATCGAATTAACTGAGTTTGATTCACTGTTTAACACATCTTCAAAAGAATCAATCAGCAATGACACAATTCCACCTGAGACTGCATGCAAATATGATGAATATGAATTGGATGTTGATCCATCTACTATACCATCAGTCTCAAATCCCATTGCTTCTAAACCTTTACTTGTTGAAGAGGTTGAAGAAGAAACTGTCACGACGAATGGATCTTGTTCTAAAAATGATAAAATGGAGTTTATTGAAAACATGACCGAGGAAAGGTTTTCTGAAATGATGAATGCCTCAGATTCTGATCCTGCTTCTACTACAAAGGAGTCAAATTCTGTGAGTGATCATACATCTGAATTGATGAAGCAAATTGATATGTTGCAACAGTCTCTTGATGACGTTGAAGATGAAAACTTTGATCTTAAGTTTAAACTTGAAAATTCTTTGAAAGAAAATCAAGAGCTTTGCACAGAGATCAATGATTTGAAAATTACTTTGTTTAAAAATGCTTCAAATGATAAACAGATGTTCAATGATCCAAGATGGAAGGTAAGAACTAATCCAGAATTTGATGCTCCTGCAAAACCTTCAGTTGTTTACTCTGATTGCCCTGAATATGCACCTAGTATTTTTCATAAGGGTGAGACTTAGGGTACCTCAAGAAAAGAATCACCCTCTAAGATAGAGACTAACAAGGTTCCGGTTTCTGTTTCAGATATAAAAGGAAATGGAGTTGGGAGGAGTAAGAAGAATAAAGATAATAGTTTGAATAAGCATGATAGGTTATCTAGTGAAACTCTTGTTCCAAACAGTTGTACTTCAGACAGTGTTATTTTGACAAGTAATTCTTTTGATGAACATGAATGTAAGATTTGTTCCGATAAATCTAAGTTTATGAATTTTGCTCGAAAGAATCTATAATGCAAACACTGCTGGGATAACTCATTCAAATACTACTCCACTCCAAAGTCCAAAAATAGTAAAAGAAAAGCTAAACTGAACCTTAAGTCCAATTCTAATTCTAATTCTTCCATACAACCCAAAGTATTTCGAGCTAAGGTTGCCAATCCTAAATCTAAGAAGCATTTTCAGAAATTAAATGTTAAGATAGTTTGGAAATGGGTTCCAAATCCCCATTATGAATGGCGAGTGAAAGTTAAACCTGCTGATATTCCTGAATTGCTTGGTGCTAACCGCGAAGGACCCATCTTGATATGGGTACCTAAGCAAAACTAATTGTCTCTTTTGCAGGCCTGTCGACTGTGGGTGATAGATTCCGGATGTTCACGCCACATGACAGGATTCAAGCACCTCTTGCATAACTATGTGGAGGAGCCTGACGGAGCAGTTCGTTTTGCAAATTCTGAAGTAGAAGGACACGTCAGAGGATACGGAATGCTGGATAATGGAGTTGTGAAGATTTAAAGAGTGTTATATGTAGAAGGGATTGATCATAATTTGTTCAGCACTAGTCACTTCTGTGACATGAAATATCAAGTCCTCTTCACAACAACTCATTGCTATCTTGAGGATCCCGATGGTTATGAAGTCTTCAAAGCTGAGCGCCATGGAAATCTATACTATGTAGATTTTCCTTCACTGTCTGCCACACATCCAGTATGTTTACTAGCAAAAGAAACTAAAGCATAATCGTGGACGTGGCATCGCCGCTTGTCTCATCAAAATTTTCGATCCATAGATAAGCTACAGAGACAAGGTCTGGTCAAAGGTCTACTAGAAATGAGGTTTGAGAAAGACTCACTATGTTCTGCATGTGAGATGGGAAAAATGAAGCGAAGCTCCTTCAAGTCCAAAGCTGAATCATCAACCTCATATGCATTGGAACTTCTTCATATGGACCTTTGTGGCCCAATGTGAACGGCGTCTATCAATGGCAAGAAGTACGTTTTAGTAATGATAGATGACTATTCAAGATATACATGGCTCGAGTTTCTTCTCAACAAGTCAGATGCGCCAGAATTGATTATCGCTTTCATCAAGCGCATTCAAGTATGTCTTCAATTGCCAATCAGAACTATTCACAGTGACAATGGCACGAAGTTCAAGAATGACACCTTACAGAGTTATCTTACATCTGTGGGAATTTCACATATTTTCTCCGCAGCCTACACTCCACAGCAAAATGGCATTGTTGAACGGAAGAATCGCACTCTTGTTGAAGCTGCTCGTACGATGCTCGCATATTCTGATCTACCCATGTATCTTTGGGCCGAGGCAGTCGCTACAGCATGTTTTACTCAAAATTGTACCAATGTGGTCAAGCGCTTTAATAAAACAGCATATGAGTTAATCAACAATCGTAAACCTAACATCACATTCCTTCGTGTTTTTAGGTCCAGGTGTTACATTCTGCGAGAACGTCAAGGATTATCAAAATTTGATAAGAAAGCGGATGAAGGATATCTCATTGGATACTCTCTGACATCCAAAGCTTATCGAATTTACAATATTCGAACCAAGACGGTTGTTGAGAGCATGAATGTCTTCTTTGATGAAAATTCTACTAGGACTTCTGGATACAACAGTTCAGAACTCGGACTTCAGAACAAAGCTTCTATTCACCCCGGAATAGAACCAGTGTCTAAAGGATCTACTACTTCTAACTCTAACTCTACTTCTTATGAGTTAGATTTACTGTTTATTGATGCCTTCGATGATATTTGTGCCAATTTTGACAAAGGCATATCTACATCAACAACAAGCTCGGAGGTCCCTGCTATTTCTGAAGATATGTCTGGACCTTCCGAAGCTGTCACTACTACTGCATCTCCATCAGGTACAACCAAACCGTTAGTTTCTGAATCTACTAATGTTGAATCTGTCTCTGCAGATAATTCTTCTGGAAATGAAGTCACGAGTACTTCAGCTGCTACTCCCGAAGCTTCAGTATCAGAAACACCAGTACAAGATGTCCCGAGTACATCTATGGAGCTACCTGCCGTTCATGATGAGAACGATGCATCAAATACGCAACAAACAGTTGAATCCTTACCAAGCACACATCATTGGACTAAGTATCATCCCCTGCATAACGTAATAGGTGACGTACAATCTGGTGTCACGACACGGTCCGCATCAGCAAATTTCTGCATGTTTTCAAGCTTCCTTAGTTCCCTAGAACCAAAGAAAGCATCTGAAGCTCTACGTGATCCCTTTTGGATTTCTTCTATGCAAGACGAGCTTCTGCAATTCAAACGGAACAAGGTATGGCGCTTGATCCCACTACCTAAAGGTAAAACTGTTATTGGAACTAAGTGGGTTTTCAGAAACAAGAAAGACAAAGCGGGAGTAGTTGTAAGGAACAAAGCTCGATTGGTTGCAAAAGGGTACTGTCAACAGGAGGGCATTGACTATGACGAAACATTCTCCCCTGTTGCAAGGATCGAAGCTATCAGAATCTTCTTAGCCTATGCAGCGCATAAAAACTTTACAGTCTATCAAATGGATGTAAAGTCAACTTTCCTGAACGGCGTTCTGCATGAGGAGGTCTACGTGGCACAACCTGAAGGTTTCGTTGATCCTCATCACCCTGATCATGTCTATGTTTTAGACAAAGCACTTTATGGTCTTAAACAAGCACCACGAGCCTGGTATGAAACTCTCACTAAATTTCTACTTGCTTCTGGTTTCAAGAAAGGTACAGTTGATACTACCTTATTTCTTAAAAGGCAAGGTGAGGACTTGATTCTCATTCAGATTTATGTTGACGACATAATATTTGGGTCGACAAATCAGAAATTTTGCAAGAACTTTTCTAAAATCATGGAAACAAAGTTTGAAATGTCGATGATGGGTGAATTAAATTTCTTTCTTGGTTTACAAGTAAAGCAAGTACCCGATGGCATTTTCATTAATCAAGCTAAATATATAAAAGATATGTTAAAAAAGTTCAATATGTCAGACAGTTCAATCATGAAAACACCAATGGCTACTGGTACACTCTTAGACGCAGATCCCTCCGGTAAACCTGTTGATCAAAAGGTGTATCGTAGCATGATTGGTTCTTTACTTTATCTGACTTCCAGTCGCCCAGATATAATGTTTGCCACATGTTTTTGTGCGAGATATCAGTCTAATCCTAAAGAGTCGCACTATAATGTTGTTAAGCGAATCCTTAGATATCTCAAAGGCACTCCTAATTTAGGCCTTTGGTATCCAAAGGATTCTCGTTTTGAACTAACTGCCTTTACAGATGCTGATCATGCAGGATGTAAGCTAGACCAGAAGAGTACCTCTGGATCTTGTCAATTTATAGGTGATAAACTTGTAAGTTGGACCTCAAAGAAACAAAACTGTGTTTCAACATCCACTGCTGAGGCTGAATATGTAGCTGCTGCTAGCTGCTGTTCACAAGTCCTCTGGATGAAGACACAGTTAAGGTACTTTGGCTACAACTACAAGCGTATTCCTATTTATTGTGATTCCAAGAGCGCAATCGCCATAACTGCTAACCCGGTACAGCATTCGAAGACCAAGCATATCGATGTACGCTATCACTTCATCAAAGATCATGTAGAAAAAGGTGACATTGAAATGCACTTTGTTCAAACTGACTTCCAGCTAGCTGACCTTTTCACCAAGCCTTTGGATGAAAAGCGGTTCAAATTTCTAATCAGCAAACTCGGTATGTTGAACATGTCTTCTTGACCTTACTCATGATTCGAGGGGGAGTATTCTAAATCCTAATCTTGTGTTTTATTCTTCAACTGCTGCTAACAATAGAGGAATCATTTTCACAAATGGTTACCATAATTTCTTTTATATGCAGGTATGTTCAAGTGACAATGGCTTCTAATCACTTCGGATTAGAACCCACACTTCAGTGCTTTATCTTTTTTACTTTCTGTTTAATTTTTTTTTTTTTAAATCTCTTGAGTTGAGGGGGAGCTTAATCGTCTATGAGCTTAATTGTCAACCACTTTTAGTTTGAGGGGAGAATTGCATTGTCAAACATCTTATGACCCTATTAACATAGGAACTGGAAGTGGAAGGAAAGGTATTATCCACGCATATTGATATGTCTGTTCCATAAAAAAAGTTTTTTATTCTTAATTAATTGTTTCCGATTCACCGGATCTTACCTCTTTCGAAAAAAGTCAATAAAAAATAAAGATATGCACTAACTTATTTAATAATTTGATATTAGTATTTATTCTGAGGCTTTTCAAAATCGTTCAAATATTCAAAAAAAGAAGTTACAATTGGTCAAATGATATGACCAAGTTACATATAAAAAACGAATACTATAATAGGAAAATGCAAATATAAATTATTATTATTACGATAATTTATATTCATAGAGCAAGGATAAAAAATTACGCAAAAAAGGGTACTTGATGCTAATATGAATTATAGGATTAACTAAAGTCATCGGTCTAATGAAATAATAACTCTTCATTTTAGTTTGTTTATTTCAACTCATTAACTAATTCATTATGGGATTGATTGTTTTCCATTTCAATCAAAACGATTTATTAGTAAACGTTAGAATATTATAGATCTAAAATGAGATTTTTTTATTTTATCGGGAAATGATAAAAAATGACTGAGATGTTTTTTTATCAAACCACGTATCTTCTCCAAATTTCTATTCTTCATGTAACTGTATTCCTTTGTGCTTTCATGTACAAAAGACTGTTGAACAGCACGTTCTTTTAGGAAAATACAAGGGATTCAGTGTGTGAGCTTAACAGAACTTCCATGGATTCACGATAACCAGTGTTTTCTACCCAGGAAGTATTCCCTGAGTGATTAAGGGGAGAGGGGTCAAAAGATTTGAGTGTTGGTGTGTGAAGGGGTAAAATGGAAAAGAGAGATTGGTTAGAAGTAAGCATTAAAAGAAAGAGGGTGAGAGAACAGAGTAAAAGAATATTAAACTCTGCACCAAACTTCTTTCTGAGTCGGGCAGCCACATAATCTGATTGGTTCACATTCTTTGGTGACCATAATTGAAAAAGGCACCTAGCCCATGCCATCTCTTGCATACAACCCCACCAGCTACTCATTCTTTTCTCAAAAAGAGAATGTTTCACATTTTCTGGGGAAGCAGCACACACGCTATTGGTTCTTCATTTGGAAGATACTAATATTGAAAAAGAAGGAAAGTTGCCCCACCTTCGAACCCTTTCTCATGCACATTGAGTCTTTGTATAATTTGTTGTTGTCTCAACAAGTTTACATACTTTGAGCCTATATTCAAAAGAAATCATCGGTGCTTAATTCTTTCATACATATGCACGAGCACACAGAAATTTGCTTTCTGTCAGAACGTTCATAGATAACCATGTGTTATTCGATGATTGAATGGAAGTCCTGAGGAGCCAACATCAAACCAGCTCCTTATATAGTAACTTTGTGTTACTCAGTGACTTTGTGTCACTGACAGGCATTCCAAACTGAGTCATTTGTTGATTCAGGGTTACCATTTTTATTTTATTTGAATCTGAAAAGATTGAAATAATCACTTTGTCCATTTGGAGAGACTGCTCTTATTTCCACACAGGGATTCGTACATGAAGACAGTGCTAAATTGGAGTCTATAATGACAAAGGGGGAGATTGTTCTGATATGTTTTGATGATGATGATTCTCACCACTCATCAAAAAGGGGGAGAATAATCAACAAGGGAGAATACAAGAACATTTGAAGTCTTGAAGTAAATATTGTTGAAGTTTTCAAAGATATCAAAGTGTCTGAACTTATTTGAATATCAAAAGCCTGACTGAAGATGATCGTCAGAAGGACACTTCATTTAAAGTAAGGAATGATGAAGACATGAAGTTTTCAAGAAAATTGAAGACCCGAAGACTATTGCAAAAAAAATTTAATCTTGAATCCAAAGGGGGAGATTGTTGGATCATAAATTGTATTCAAGATTAAAGTTAAAGTTCAGGGTTTAAACTGTATTTATTTGATAGTTAAAGTTTGGGGTTTAAATTGTAATAAGTTGTAAATGGGCCTCATATCTCAAGCCCATTAAGCATTAAGCTTAAAGCCCATATGGCCTAGGTATTTAATGTTTTAATTAATTAGGTTTTAGGGTTAACCTTTAATAATTATAATATTCATAGAGAGGTAGCCTACGTTTTCTCTGTAATCCTACATTCAAGGTATCAAGAACACACAAGTTTTCATTGATTATTCAAGGGATTGGTATGTTATTCTGATCTTATTATCTCTTGATATTTATTGTGTGGTGTGTTTGTTTATCAACTAGATTAAACTTGCTTTAACATTTTGAAGAGAAGAAAGTTGTGGAGCTTAAATGTACAAAACTTTCTCAACAAGTAATGGACTTTGAGAAAGTGATCATTTTGGAAAGAGACAAATTTGTAAAAGAAAAGAAGGCCATTGAACAGAAAAATGTTGGAATCTTCAAAGAAATATCTGGTCAGAGAAACAATGTCGAGAAGGACTTTGAAGAAGAAAGAAACATTTTTGAGGCAGAAATAAGAAAGCTTACTGACAAGCTATCTGAACTGTCTACAAGTGCTTTGAAAGATCAGAAAACGAAGTCTGAATTCCATAAAGAGATTGACCTACTCATCAAAGAAAGAGACAGTTTATCTTCAGAGATAAAAGAGCTTGAAATTGTTTCTAAGGTGGTGGTGACTAAGCAGAAGACTCCAGAGTCAATTATCCACACACCTAGAGATGATTCAGTTGATTTTGGATGTTCGTTCAAGAAAGCTTCAAGTTCACATCATATAACTGTTTCAACAAAAAGGTCAGTTAATTCATATGATGAGATTCGTACTACTAACATTTTCTTTGATAGAAATATAGGTGGTTCAGGTATATACAAAAGAAGAAGAGGAAAAGGAAATGACCAGCTGGTATGGAAAGTAAAACCAGTGACTGGTGAGAAGAAAGATAAGAAATCATTTGTACCTACATCACAAGCCAAGAAGAACAATGTGCGAAAAGGTAAACCTGAGTTTGTTTATTCAAGAAATCAATTACTCAGGTTAGCTCATAAGAAGAATTATTGTTCTTATTGTCATACATATGATTTTTTTCATAAAACAAGTGATCATTACTGGTATGGTTCTTACTTTATTACTCTTAATAGAACTGCAACTAACAAACAAGGACCCAAATACCAGTGGGTACCAAAGACAAAAGATGAATCTGTGCTACAGGCATCTCAAGTCAAGGGGGAGTAAGAGAACCATGACTCTTGAATAACACAGTTCAAGACTCGTACTTCAATGTTAAAGAACTTGACTTCTAAACACAACAGTTTAGGACTCGTACTTCAACGATCAAAAGAGATGATACTCTCGTGCTGATATGAGATTGTACTCTGATACTTAAATGACAAGTTCAACCTTCAAGGTGGAGTACATATTTTTACTGAAAATATGCATTCGCAAGATAAGATGATTTACATTTCAGGGGAGTTGTAGATTTCTATCATATGTTTTTCACTGACAAATTTTATGATGCATAATTTCAGGGGGAGTTAAGGAGTTAGGAAGATGATTTTTGATTACATCTGATCAGAACTCGTTCTTAACACGTTTTATTGCTTTATGTCTTTATCTTTTCAATAAAGTTTTGTGAATAAAGCTTTGTACTTTGACAGATTTTTGACTGTTGCAGATTTGAGAGGAAGCTTAAACGATCATATCATTATGACTTTTGAGCTGACTTAATGAGAATTAAGCTAAATAAAAGGTTTAATTCTAATCTTAATCTCATACGTGTCTGAAAGAAGGACAACTTTCAGATATGAAAACATGTTCTACAATGTTCAAACCACTTCTTATTCTTTAAACGATTTCATGAATTTAGAAGTGTGATTTTAAATGTTTTCATTATTATGAGCTTAAATGTTAATAAACCGTGTGTTTCCAAAGATAAATACTTGTGTATTATCTTTTCCATATACTTTCAAGTATTCACACACACCGATTTACTATTTTGTTGAATATGTTCTTACCATGTCTCATATTGAAACTAATTTTCGATGGTAAGACACCCCGGTTGATATTCAATGTTTGTTGAGCACGATTTCATTTCAAAACGTTTCTTTCAAGAATGTCTATATTTTGATTCATATAGACAATATCCATTTTCCATGACCTACGCTTTTCATGATCAATCATTTCAATTTTGAGCTTTTTCATACAATGTCAGATTTTTCAAACAAGTTTCTTGTATTCATTTCATTCATTTCAATATACTTGTTTTGAAATATCTTCATGATTAAAAATGCTCAAATATTCATGATTACATTCAAGAGCATACATTTATCTGACTTGTATTTCACATTGTGCTTTAACTGAAAAGTTAAACCGTTTGGGCAACTTTATGCTTATAGGATTACATGGGTTCTTTGTGTGAGCTTAACAGAACTTCTATGGATTCATGTTAACCAGTGTTTTCTACCCATGAAGTTAATCCTTGAGTGATCGAAAGTGTGAGGAGTCAATATATGAGTGTGGGTGTGATGAGGTAAAATGAAAAGAGAGTTTGATTAGAAGCAAGCTTAATGATAAAAAGAAAGAGGGTGAGAGAACAGAGTAAAAAAATATCAAACTCTGCACCAACTTTTTCTGAGCCGGACAACCACATTTCTGATTGTTTCACAATTCTTTGGTGAACGTCATTGAATCAGGCAACTAGCCCATGCCAACTCTTGATTTAAAACCCCACCAGCTACTCATCTTTTTCTTAAAAAGAAGATGTTTCAATATTTTTCAGGGATGCAGCACATAATCTATCTGGTTTTCATTTGGAAAATCTGGATATTGAAAATAAGGAAGTCTGGCCCACCTTCGCACTTCGATCATGCATAATTGAGTCTATGTTATACTGTTGTTGTCTCAATGGTTTACACAAATTTAAGCCTGATAAAGCAATCATCATGTGCTTAATTCTTTCAAACACAAGCACGTACACACAGGAAATTCGTTTTTCTGTCTAAACGTTCATAGAATAAACTTATGTTATTCGATGATTGAATGGAAGACCTGGGGGAGTTAACATAAAACAACTCCTTTCCAATGTGTATTCGTTACACACAGTGACTTTGTGTTACTGACAGGCATTTTAACTGATTCATTTGTTGATTCAGGTATTACATTCATATTTTGTGTGAATTTGCAAAGATTCGGATGAATATCTTTTAGATCGATAAATAGTTAGAGGCTCTTGTGAAAGATCAGTGGTCAGATCAGAACGTTAAGGACATTTCTTGTAAAAGTTTTGATGATTTCAATGCCACAATCATCAAAAGGGGGGAGAAGATAATTTAAAGAAATGTTTGAAGTGGAGAAGAAAAGTTCAAGAAATGCAAATTTTGAAGAAAGATTATTGAAAGTTTGTGTCAAAGATTGCAAGTATTACTGAAGAGTGTGCAAGTTTGAAAAGGCAAATTCAAAGATTTCGGAATGCGAGCAGATTTTACTGAAATTTTCTTTAAAGACAATTTGTTGAAGCAAACCGAGCTGAATCTGAAAATAATTTCTTTCTGGAGTCTGAAAGAGGTTTCTTATTACCTTGGGGGAGAATGTTAAAGCTGATTGCAAAAGATGTTGTTCAAAGACTTTGGGGAGAATACATAATTGTTTTTGAAGATAAAAGGGAGATTGTACTTCAATGCTTATTTTTCTTTCTGAAGATGGTTTGAGTTGACAGAAGTCTACAAGGGGGAGATAAATTGTTAAAGTTCAACAATGCAACATATGAGAAGATTGTATTGCAAAATCTTTTTGAAGATGATCTCGATCCAAAGGGGGAGAATGTTAGTGCATATATTTGTTGGATACAAGATCATGAAGACTGAAGACTGTAAGCCAAAGCTCAAGTCAAACTCTTATGCTAAAGTCAAAGTCTATTTGTAATAAAAGTCAAAGTCAAAGTCTTGTAATTTGTTTTGTGTCTTGTAGTGTTGTGTGCGTGTGTTAAATAGGGATATGACTAGAAGGAGTTAGTAAGCGTGTGTTAAGAGTTTTGTCAGATTCATACGCATCCTGTAGAGAGAGAAATATTCTCAGAGATTGTATACGAATTCTTAAATCTAATTTGAAAACAGGTTAATTGATTGTTTGTTTGATCTGTATATTGTCATTGCATTGAAACTGTAATTAGAACTTGAATTCAGTGACTAATAGAATTTATTTCTCTGCCACTGGTATGAGAAGATTACGCATTTCATCTACAAATATGTGTTAATTGTGTTATGATTTATAAAGAATACGAAAAAAGCAACTAACATATAAGTTCAAGATTTCATAGTTTATCAACCTCCCTTTTGTCGTCAAAGTAGGTACCACTCTTGTTGAAATGATCGGAAGTACTCCATAAGTCCGACAATCGGTAATCTACGAGTAAAACGGGAGAGTGCATTCACTGACTCTGAACTATTTGAGGTCATTATGTTATACTGTTGTGCAGGAAAATGGGCCCTTGACCACCTCTCCTTACCAACATCGTCTATAACTTGTACTCCACGATCTACTTCAACTCGTAGTGCATTCATGTACCAGTCAAACTCCCTAATCGTATACGCTTTGCATGCCTTCCAGTGGGTCGTGCAGTTTGTTGTAATACGTTTGTCCATGCTTTTCACGTTCATCTCCAAATGTCGACAACATAGGGCGTGAGGGGTTGTTAGGTACAAGGCAGAAATTACGGCGCTTATGGAAGGAGCCCTGTCGGACATAAACACCAACCCTGTCGGGTCTCCGATACATTCTCTCAATAGGGACAAAAACCAACCCCACTCCTCCCTTGTCTCGGACTTGCCTACTCCGAAAGCCAAGGGCACAATGTTGTTATTTCCATCCATGACAACCGCCAAGAACATCATACCCAGGAAAGGTCCCTTTAAATGAGCATCGTCTATTACAAGGACACGGCACAGATTTGTCAAAAATGTGTGGTTTCCCTTTGTAAATGTTATAATTTATAATATGTAAAGATACGACGTATTAATATTCATACTGCACATCCAAGGGTAGTGAAACACAACTAAAAGCGTCCGTTTGAATCTGTCCTTATTTTGGTGTGTGTACATGGATTTTGCAGATCCAAATTATATAAATACGTAGGGAGTCGTCCGTACGACTCATCGGGAGTGTCTCTCACCATTAGTAGTGCCCTGCATCGCGCATGCCATTCTTGGTGGTAACCAATTGTGATCCTGTACTGCAGGTTTATATCGTTGACGATGTCCTTTGACCGAAATGCCCTGCTAGCATCAAGAAATTTGCCTTTCAGTATGTGGCCCAAAGTCCTATTTGTTGGCATGTCGGTGGCTGGGATTCAGTTGCATCCTCGAACAAGTGTGTACGTCGTGCAACTTTCTAACGGCGAATAGCCCTCTTTTAGGGCCCACGGACTTCATCGTCATACGCCAATTACAATTTTCTTTGTCACATACAGCCTCGAATATGCTTTTGTCGGATTTCTTCATTCTAAACACAAAACCCTCTTCCAAGAACTTAATTCCGAGTTGCATGGTCATTTCCTCCTTCGTATCGAATATCTGACCTTCATGTATCCTTAGATTGTGATTATAAGGTGCGGGTTGGTAGGCTGGTATATAGGTCCCCGTGTTTGGAAGGGAATGAGGCATATCAAAATAATCGCTTAACTCACCAAATGATTTATTGCTTGGGGTATATGTTTCTACTTCTTCGTCCTCATCATTATCAATATCTAATCTGTCCATATCATATATACCCATTGTGAAAACATGGGTTTCGTCATCAGCAACTCCATCAAACCGTCTTTCTTGGTCTTCTTCTTGGTTGCGTCTCCGGAACAAAATCGGGATAAGAGTCGTTAAGACGATATGTATGATTCGAATAAAATGTTGGGTCGTAGGACGCCTGAAATTGAGAATCAGGCTCCAGTTGACTACCACGGACATGGGTTTTGTCATCACCTCTGTCATCACCTTCGACGCACATCGATGGTGCGACATACACAAAAAGTGCTGGAGGTATTCTGACTGGGCTGCAAATTGCATAAGACTAGATTTCTTGATCGTTGGTTAACTCCACCATTGAGCCATCATCATTCCTGTATACCAACTTGCAAATAGTAGAACCTTCGATTCCATATTTTTGCATGGCTTAAGCAATAAACTTCTTATGTGAAATGTTTACTGGCAATTTAACACCATTCTTTGATTTATAAACAAAATCCCACTCATTGTTGTCTTGCACCCATTCACCATCGCAACAGAAATAGAGCTTAGCTTTTTCAACAATTGAACTCATTTTTTCAGTAGTATCTCAGAAAGAAAAAATTGAAATGATGAAGAAAGAAAGCAAGAAAGAACAATGGAATTGATGTGTCTTACTGCTCTTTATAGAGGAAATTGGATGGAGAAGACGAATGTGAACCACAAATTCAATGACAATAGTACAATAATTGTGTGACAATCAGACCAAAGTGTGGAAAAAAACAATAAAACCATGCAAAAAAACGTGAAAAACTCATAACACATGAAATCATAGGCTAAAATCGCAGACTCAGGGAAGAAAATTGACGGGTGTCGAGCCCGACAAATAATAATTTCCTATTACCTCGTATTACAACCTAAATTGCAATAGTGGCAAGTAGGGTCGATTCCACAAGGATTGGATGTGAACGGTGTCAATTTCTACGCTTTTAAAAGGGGGGTGGATGGTTGATAATTAAACTAAGCATATAAAATTAAAGCGAAAAAAAATGAATAATTAAAAATTAGCAACGAGTTTAAATCATTGACCGGATCGTGTATCATAGACTTGTTCTTAAAAATATTTTTCTCATTTAGTTACAGAATGGGTGAGTATTGATACGCATCGATACACCGTTTGTCGAATGTCGATTAGCATGAGAAGCTCAATGACTAATTTTCTAACCGGTTAATCTAATCTAGTTACGAACATAGAGTTCAATCACTGGTCTCTTTACGATTAGACAAACACCATTCCTAGCCAATGATCGGACGCCGACCATTTAGACTAGATTAAGCAAACCCACAACACTAAAATTAATCAGACGCCCAATCAATTGAAGTATTGTTTGCTACCAATATAAAACTAAGAACGATTACGTATTCAAAGTTAAATATAGCGATACACAATTAGGTTAAACAATTTGAGGGTACCTACTCAAATTAATCGACCCAACTATGATAAACGATTAATTCATGAATTGCATAAATGGATATCAAACGATATGAAAAGGTTCAACAAGTCTCAACACAATCCAAATCAAATGTTTATAAACTCATTGCTAAAGTGTAAAAGACTAACTATGAAATCAAAGATTAAACCTACAAACGAAAACTAAAATTACCTAATGGATTAAAGAAATACCGATAAAAGTTTCCCTAAAATCGTCTTCTCTCTTCTCTGCAACTTCTGGTGCGATTCCTTCCCATCGATCTCCTCCTCTCCAAACGGTTCCTTCGAAGTCGTCTCTAAATCGAATGAGGCACTGGAATTTTTTTGACGTGAATGGATCTTGACACTTCTAATTTGGGTTGCGATGGGTTATGGCTGGTTGTGGGCTTGCTTTTTATTTATTTATTTTTTTCTTTCTTTGACCTGTTGCACGAGACCCATGCAAACATATGTATTGAAAATATTTTTTTTTCTTTTTCAATAATCTAATGCAATATTAACTTTTTTTTAACATTTTAAAATATTGAAAATATTAAATACTAAAACTCAACTTAATAGGGGTACTAAGCATCTAATTAACATTAATTCAAGGGTAAATTTGACATAAAAATATATAAAATTGTCACTTATCAAATTCCCCCACACTTAGATCATTGTCCGTCCCGGCAATGACTTAAGTTAGCACGTAGTGATATAAATGAATCAAACGAGATCATCAACGCATATAGCATGTCATGAACTTGAGATTTGCAACTTGGCATCGAAAAGTGAGCGCACACGCAATCAAATAGACCCAAGCTAATTTCGAGAACTCTCATGAATAGGAAAATTAGAACAACACTCTTAATTCACTCTTGGGTTAAAGTGTATCGCTCAAACCGTCAATACGCTAGTATGTACTTACCATAAGCTTGAAATGCCTTTCACTCTCCACTACTTTGATAAAATACATGCATATAAATCAAAAGGTCTTTTAGGGGGTGTAATGTAAATCAAGGCTTTGGGTACGGTAGGGATACATTTGGGAAAGGTGGTTAAAGACCTTACACCAATGGAGGACCCGGTCACTAACTTGATCATTTTAGCAAATGGGATCTTAATATATATTCTTTAAGCACACTCCCATTGGATGATAAGAAATATAAATAAGGCACGAATGTTTAAACTTATCATTGATTTTTTTTCGTCTTACTTTTTTTTTTTCTTCTTCTTCTTCTTGACGACTTATTTTCTCATAGATTTTTTTCTTCTTCCTTTTTTTTCATTCATTTGTTTTCATATTTTTTCTTTTCTTTCCCAACACATAAGGTTTACTTTTAAGCTCACGGGGATACTGGTATTACTCCATCGGTGATTGGTCGGGTGAGTCGTGTTTTGATTGGTTTATGATGTGGGTGACAAATGAAATATGCTAAGGCTCAAAATGGTGTGCAAAAAGGGTAATCAAAATGTTGGGAACTGAAGAATTCATCAAGTATGGTTAATGCTGCTGGTTCAAAATTACTACTGCTAGAAGACTTAAAGGTTAATACTGCTGAGTGTTACTACTGCTAGTATTATTAATACTGCTAGTCAAAGTTAGTGCTGCTTGAACAAAGTTAGTACTGCTTAGCTAGTTAGTACTGCTAGTGGTTAGTACTGCTTAGTAGTTAATGCTGCTGAAGATTAATACTGCTTATATGATGAAGATTCGTATGAAAGGATATACATGGAAGCTTAGAGATATACATGGAAGATATACTGAAGATATTTTATTTATTGTAATTATCTTTGTATTCAGTATATATATTGTATAGTTTAGAATAATAATTTAAACTTTTCAGCTTTCATTCTTTTAGAGAGAAAATCAACCTCAAGGCATAGATCCTAATTCTAGAGAAGTAGAATTCGTATTGGTGAGCCTGTTCATCAATATTGAGGTTGAGTGAGTAATCTTGTAACTTCAAAGCATTCAATACAAGTTTACAGTTTGTTAATTATATTCTGTTCTGATTTCCTGTTTGATTAAATATCAAAGTGTTATTCCGCAAACTTCTTTGATATTGTTTCTGATAATTAATTCTTGTTGAGATTTCGATCCTGACAAGTGGTATCAGAGCCTAACTCTCTCAGAAACAGTTATTCATCATGGAAAATCTTACAGAATCAAGCAGTACTTTGGTTTCTAAGGTTCCAATGCTCAAACCAAGTGAGTTTGACATGTGGAAGATCAGAATCAGACAATATATTCTTCTCACTGACTACTCAATGTGGGATATCATTGAGAATGGTCCTTCTGAAGCTGGAAGGATAGGACCAGATGGGAAAAGACCTCCACCAAAGACAGATGGTGAGAGGAAGATCAGACAGACAGAGATGAAGGCTTTGAGCACTCTGCTCTTGGCTATTCCCAATGAGTATCAGCATCAATTTTGCAACTGCACTGATGCTCAGATTCTCTGGAATGCTCTAGAGAAAAGATTTGCTGGAACTAAGAGCATCAAAAGAAATCAGAGAGATGTTCTAAAGCAACAGTATGAGAACTTCACTTCCACAAAGAATGAGTCTATGACTCAAACTTTTGACAGGTTCAATAAACTCATAGGTGAACTGGCTACTGTAGGGGTAAAGATGGAACAAGATGATATCAACAGAAAGTTCCTCAGATCTCTTGGGGATGAATGGACTATGTACACTGTCTCATATAGACAGAGTGACAATCTGGAAGAGAAAGAACTTGATGATCTATACAATGATCTAAGAGTTTTTGAAACTGAGGTAGAAACCAAGAAGAAGCCCTCTGGTTATATTCACAATGCTGCACTTCTTTCATCATCCACTGATACTACTGCCAACCCTGAAGCAATTAGTACTGCCAGTGGAGTAAGTTCAGAAAAAGGCACTGAAGCTATCCTTGAAGCCTTTTTGTCCAGTCATAGCAGCAATTCTCTGATTAATGATGATCTTGATCAAATTCACCCTGATGATCTGGAGGAGATGGATATTAAATGGCAGATGGCCATGTTATCCATGAGGGTGAAAAAGTTCATTAAAAGAACTGGAAGAAATAACTTCTCTCAAAGAAGAGAAGATGGAGCTGGTTTTGACAAAACCAAGGTGGAATGTTATAAGTGTCACAAGAAAGGACACTTTGCTAGAGAATGCAGGAGTGTTGTTCCAAACAATAACCACCAACAAGCTCCATATGGAGGATACAATCAGAACAAGAATCCTGCTCAAGCCCTGGTTTCTCAACAAGGAATGGGATTTGACTGGGGTGATCAAGCTGAGGAAGCCATTCAGAACCAAGCTCTTATGGCAGAAGTGTCTGATCTCCCTACTGAGGTAAGTTCTAATCTTTGTACTAAATCTTGCATTGACACTGTTACAAGATACAGGGATCACAATCAAAGTATGTGTGATGATCTCAAAAGATTAGAAAAAGACAGAAGAGATTATGTGTTAATAGTAGAGAGATTTGAAGAGCAAATCAAAGGCTTTCAAGCTAATGAACTTCAACACTCTTATGACACAAACTATTGGAAGTGGGAAAAGAATGAGTTAGAAACCAAACTGTCTAAGTCCTTAGAAGAGAATGATAGACTGAAAGAGGAACTGTCAAAAGTTAAGCTTGACATAGACAAGTTTTCCTATGCTTCAAAAGCAATGGACTCTCTTCTAAAGGCTCAGATACATGATAAGATGAAGCCTGGCATTGGATACAACAATACACCCCCTCCTTACAATAATAACTATATTTCTCCTACATCAGACTTGTTAGAAACTGAGGAGAAAAAGGACTTGTCTGAAGAAGCATTTAAGATAGATCCTTTGAATGAGGTAGTAGTTAAGGATTTGACTGAGAAAGGAGCAAGTGAGAACAGTGATAATAATGTGAGTAAAAAGATACCATTAGAAAACAATATTATCACCAATGAGGGATGTGGGAAAATCTGGGTCAAGTCCAAGGAGATAGAGAAGACTAAAGGAAATTATAACAAGGTCCATTACAAACAAACCACAGTTGTGAATCCTGGATCTTGTAAACAGTGTGATTGCAATAAAGCCAAGAGCCTAAATTCTGGTTTAAAAAGAGGAAATCAAAGAAACTGTAATAATCAATGGGCTCAGAAACAAGGAGTTGATCTGAATAAAATCAATAGACCAAAACCTTGTTTTATATGTGGCAAGTTGAATCATTTGGCTAAGTATTGTTACTTTAACCCTATTAACCAACAGATGAACTTTCAAAGATTTGTGCAAAAGTCTGTTGGTTATAGGAAGGCTGGAAAGAAAAATGTGATAAAGAAATCTATTGAAAGTAAAGGCACTTTAAAGAAAAAGATTTTAAAAGAAAGTGTCAAAATTTGGGTACCTAGAAGTACTAACAGTGTTAGTACTGCTAACAATATTAGTACTGCTAACACAGTTACTACTGCTAACAGTGTTAGTACTGCTGAAAATATTAATGCTGCTAATACTGTTAATACCTCTTCAAAGGTTAATACTGCCAACACAGTTAATGCTGCTAACACAGTTACTACTTCTAACAAGGTTAGTACTGCTAAGCATGCAAGTGTTGCCAAGGCAGTTAGTACTTCTAAAACCAGTACTGATTTTAGCAAAAACATTTCCAAGCCTATTATTGTAACAAAGTACTCCAAGAATGAGGAATTAAAGTTCAAAAATCTTGTCAAGAAAGAATGCAAGTATTTTGATGAGAAAGGGGTACCCAAGACCACTTTGGCTTGGGTTCCTAATTCATACTAATTGATTTATTTAATGTGCAGGGCAACCAACAGCTCAAGGGAAAGAGCATTTGGCATGTTGATAGTGGTTGCTCTAGGTACATGACAGGCAACATGTCATGCCTTCAGGATTTCAAGCATATCAATGGAGGCCATGTTGCATTTGGAGATAATCTTACTGGTGGTAAGATAAGTGGAAAAGGTAATGTCACCAAAGGTAAGATGACATTTGAGGATGTCTACTATGTTGATCAATTAAAGTACAACCTGTTAAGTGTATCACAGGTTTGTGACAAACAACATAGTATATTATTTACTAATACTGAGTGTATGATTCTTGCTCCAGGGTTCAAGGTAGTTGATGAAAGCATGATACTACTTAGAACTCCAAGAAAGGACAATGTTTACTGTCTTGATTTGGACAATGTTGATAGTGTTTCATCTCTAAATTGTCTTGTTTCAAAAGCTTCTGTAGATGAATCCTCCCTTTGGCACAGAAGGATGTGTCACATGAATTTCAAGACTATGAACAATCTTGTTAAAAATAACCTTGTAAGAGGTTTACCTTCAAAAGTCTTTTCATGTGATGATCATTGTGTTGCTTGTCTTAAAGGCAAACAACACAAAACTTCTCATAAGACCAAAGAGTTAAATTCTGTTTCTTCTTGTCTCCAGTTACTGCATATGGATCTGTTTGGTCCTACAAATGTTATGAGTATAGGCAAGAAATCTTACTGCTTGGTTATTGTTGATGATTACTCCAGATTTACTTGGGTATATTTTCTAAGGACTAAGGATGAAACAAGTGGTCTTATCAAATCCTTTATTCTAAGAATTGAAAACCAAACTAATCAAAGAGTAAAAGTCATTAGATCAGATAATGGAACTGAGTTTAAAAATCATGATCTAAACACCTTTTGTGAAGAAAAAGGTATTGAGAGGCAATATAGTGCTCCTAGGACTCCTCAACAGAATGGTGTTGCTGAAAGGAGAAATAGAACACTAATAGAGGCTGCTAGATCTCTGTTGGCTGATTCAAAATTGCCAATTACCTTCTGGGCTGAAGCAGTTAATACTGCTTGTTATGTCCAAAACAGAGTTTTAGTGGTCAAGCAAAAGAACAAGACCCCATATGAGCTTTTAAATAAAAGAAAACCTTTTATTGGTTTCTTCAAACCTTTTGGGTGTCCTTGTACAATTCTAAATACCAAATCTCACTTAGGTAAGTTTGATAGCAAAGCAGATGATGGATTTCTTGTTGGATATTCATCTCAGAGTAAGGCCTACAGAGTATTTAACTCTTCTTCTAGAATAATTGAAGAAAGTGACAATGTCAAATGCAATGAGAACACACCAAATCCTGTTGGGTCTGGACCTCAGTGGCTATTTGACATTGATTCACTAACTAACTCTTTTGGATTCAGTAATGAGTATACAGGAACAGGAAGTGGAGGATCAGGGATCACACAAGTTCAAGAAAGTATATCTAAATCTGTGATTTTTCCCATACCCACAGTAAATTCTGTTGAAGACTGTGAAAAGGAATCATTTACTGGACCAAGTCAGAGTGAAGAAGACACTAGAGATGAGGAGACTCAAGAAAATAATGAAGTGGCATCTGAAAACACTTCAGTTGAGTTGCATGAATCTAATCTTGAGGCTGGACTGAATGAAGAACCTAGTCATAACACCAGAGTTCAAAAGAATCATCCTCCACAGTTGATAATAGGAGATATCTCTTCTCCTATGATGACTAGACATCAAAGCAGGCTTCAGGAAATGCAAGATCAACAGCATACAGTGCTTTCTTGTTTTCTATCACAGCTTGAGCCTAAAAAGGCACATGATGCGATGAAAGAATCCAGCTGGATAGAAGCAATGCAAGAGGAACTGTTACAGTTCAAGCTACAAGATGTGTGGGATCTAGTAGACCTTCCTAAAGGTCACAGAGCGATTGGCACAAAGTGGATTTTCAGAAACAAGAGAGATGAAAGAGGTATTGTCATAAGGAACAAAGCAAGGTTGGTGGCTCAAGGCTATACTCAAGAAGAGGGTATAGATTATGAAGAAGTTTTTGCACCTGTAGCTAGGATAGAAGCAATCAGACTATTCCTAGCCTATGTTTCTTACATGAACTTCAAAGTCTACCAAATGGATGTAAAAAGTGCTTTTCTCTATGGCTCAATTGAAGAAGAAGTATATGTCTGTCAACCACCAGGGTTTGAAAACCCAAGCTATCCAGACAGAGTATACAAATTAAAGAAAGCACTTTATGGACTACATCAAGCCCCAAGAGCATGGTATGACACTCTGTCATCCTATCTCTTGGAAAATGACTTTGAAAGAGGAGTCATTGATAAGACTCTATTTATCAAAAGAAAAAAAAAGGATATCTTGCTGGTCCAAATCTATGTTGATGACATTATTTTTGGTTCTACAAGAAACAACATGTGCAAGGAGTTTGAGGATTTAATGCATCAAAGATTCAAAATGATTTCCATGGGGGAACTTACTTTCTTCCTTGGACTCCAAGTTCAACAGAAGTCAGATGGCATTTTCATCTGTCAATCCAAGTATGTGCAGGATATTTTAACCAAGTTTGGTTTCTCAGAATCAAAACCTGCCAGCACACCTATGGAAACACACAAGCAGCTCACAGCAGATCTTGAGGGGGAGGATATGGATGTGCATCATTATAGATCCATGATTGGCTCTCTCATGTGTCTCACAGCATCAAGGCCAGATATAATGTTTCCAGTCTGTGTATGTGCAAGATTCCAAGTTAGGCCAAAGCAATCTCACTTTCAAGCTGTTAAGAGGATATTCAGATATCTCAAAGGGCAACCCAGATTGGGACTTTGGTATCCTCACAACTCACCTTTTGACCTAATAGCATACTCAGACAGTGATCTAGGTGGGGCAAACTTGGACAGAAAATCTACTTCTGGAGGATGTCAGTTTTTGGGTGCTAGACTAGTCTCATGGCAGTGCAAGAAACAAACCACAGTATCCACATCTACAACAGAGGCCGAGTACATAGCAGCTGCAAGTTGCTGTTCTCAAGTCTTATGGATTCAGAATCAAATGTTGGATTATGGGGTAACATTTCTACACACTCCAATCTTTATTGACAACAGCAGTGCTATTAGCATTGTGAATAATCCAGTCAAGCACTCAAAAACAAAGCACATTGAGATCAGGTATCACTTTATAAGATATTGTAATGAAAAGAAACTTATTCAAGTTGTCAAAGTTCACACTGATAATCAGTTTGCTGATCTATTCACTAAAGCTTTTGATGTGGGTAGATTCACTTTCTTGGTAACAAGTGTGGGAATGATAAACTCTGAATAATCCCCTTCTCAAAAAGTGGTTTTATATATGTATAGTATTCCTGGAGTTACTAATCTTCTGTTTCAGGATTTGCATAGCAGTACTCAGTGTTTAGCAAGTTTAAAAGGAGTAAGTTAGTTAATACTGCTAGTGGTTAATACTGCTTTCAGTTAATACTGCTAGTGGTTAATACTGCTTTCAGTTAATACTGCTAGTAGTTAATACTGCTTTCAGTTAATACTGCTAGTAGTTACTACTGCTTTCAGTTAATACTGCTAGTAGTTAATAGTTAATACTGCTCGTAGTTAATACTGCTAGTTAGTTAATACTGCTAGTTAGTTAATACTGCTAGCAGTTAATACTGCTAGTAGTTAATACTGCTCTAGGTTAATACTGCTTATATTCCGAATACTATAAATACTTTTAGCCCGCCTAAAAGTTCATAACGACTCTTTGCATACTGTTCTCTTGCGCTCAAAACCTTTTCTCTCTCAAGTTCGAAGTTTTCAGGCAAGCTTTTCACTAAGATCAATAGCATCCATGACTTTCATCGACGAGCACAACGAGATTGCGATGCTACAAAAGCCAAAGCAAGCTGCAGGATTTCATCAGATTTTGGTTTGTTGGATTCGATTTTACAAGTAGAACACTTTTAATTCACATCAAATTTCAAGAAATTCAAGTTTTGATCATCAATTTTGAGTTTTAGAGCTTTTTTGAAAAACTCGTGTTCTCGTACTGTTTCATTCGTGAAATTTTGAATTTGTGGATTTTAATCGAAAACTTTGATTGAAAAGTGTTGAAAAGTTGTTTTCAAACGTGTTGGTGTAAGAGAATTTTGTCAAAATCAGTTTTGAAATCGAGTTTTTTAGAAGATTTTGAGGTTTTCCTTCAGTTTGCGCCAGATCTTTAGTTTGCGCGAGTTCATATTTTGTTTGCGCGAGTTCATCTTAGTTTGCGCTAGATCTTACTAATCTTGTTTGTGTTTCAGGTTATCAATAGCACGCAAAGTTCAAACTTTGCGTTTCTCTTCACTCACGCAAAGAGTGATTTGCGTTCCCTCTAAATAACGCAAAGTGTTAAGTCTCACGCAAAGAGAACTTTGCGTCTCCCGTGCATCACGCAAAGAGCAACTTTGCGTCTCCCATGGATCAAGCAAAGCTAAGTTTGCGTCTTTGGTTACTCACGCAAATCTAATTTGCGTCACCTTCAGTTCAAGAAAAGCTTACTTTGCGTCTTCAACGACTAACGCAAAGCTCAGTTTGCGTCTTAAGTGTATCACGCAAAGCTTCTTTGCGCCACAGCTTGTTCACGCAAACCTCAGTTTGCGTCTTAAGTGCTTCACGCAAACCTTAGTTTGCGTTTCATTCTACTCACGAGAAGTTTCAGTTTGCGCTTCGTGCTTATCACGCAAATCTCAAGTTTGCGCCAGTTCTCAGTCCAGACTTGGAATTTTTTCTGAATTTCTGAAATATGGATTCTGCGAAGTTTGCTTTCCAAGCTCAATTCTACAAGAGTGATCTGATGATGCAATTAGGCACTGAAACTCGTCCTCCAGTTCTAGTTGACGAAAATGAATTCACTCAATGGCAAGATAGGTTCCTGAACTTTATCGAGCGTCAAGCTAATGGAGATAACATGATGAAATCTCTAACTGAAGGACCTTTTATAAATCCTAATAAAGAGACTCCTGCAACAACAGAAGAGGCTTTGCGAATGAAAGTTGATAAAGAATTAAAAGCTAATTTGATGCTTGCCTTACCAAACTCTGTCTACAACCGGGTTGATCATTGCAAGGATTATCCAAATATGTTGTGGGCACAATTGGAAAAGATCATGCTTGGTTCATCAGTCGCAACTCAACTCCGCCATACACGCTATATGAACAATTTTGAGGAGTTTAAAGCTAAAGAATCTGAGTCTTTAAAGAGTGTTTTCGACAAATTCTGCACAGTGCTGAATGATTTACGAAAGATAAATGTCAATAAGACAGAGCTTGAGATGAATCTGAAATTCCTCAACGCTCTTCAGCCTGAATGGAATAAATCATGTCACAGACTGAGGAACGATGTTCGGGTTTCCACTATGCAGATTCAGGAATTATATGAGATTCTAATGACTGATGAGATCTTGATACTAAAGAAGAAAGCCAAATTAGATAAGAAGAACAAGAAATCAGTGGACCCGGTTGCACTCCTCACGAGCCAACTGGCTGAACAAGCGTTGTCTGAAAACACTTACAACGGGTCAACTGATGATGATGGTGAGGCTCTGCAGAAAGCGATGATCCTTCTCTCTCATCATTACCAGAAAAAGTTCCAACCAAGAACTGGTTCCAACACTTCTCGCTTCACTTCCGGTTCTAAATCCAAAGTACCCGAGCCAAAGACTGCTGCTTGCTACAACTATGGAAAACCGGGTCACATCTCAAAGGAGTGTAGAGTAAAGAAGGTTAAGGACTCAGCCTATTATAGACAGAAAATGGAACTGGCAGAGAAAAGAGAGAGTGGATTAGCTTTGCTAGCCGAAGAAGAATTCTGGCTAGATCACTCTGACGATGAAGCAGCAAACGTAGAGATCGCTCAGATGTGCTTGCTTGGAGATGATCAGTCAGACAATTCTGATACGGATGAAGATGAGGTATATTCTGAATTTGATTTCAACTTCATAACCTCTCAGATGAATATCATAATTACTGCTTTGTTTGATTTACATTCTAAGTTTTTATCTGAAAAGAATTTAAATGCTGAAAAGTCAGATTTGATTGACAAATTGAAGATTTCTTTGAAAGATGAAAAATCTATTTTGGAAAATACAAAAGACATCTTTCAAAAGAAATTGAATGATTTGGAAAATTCAAATAAGACTTATCTTGAGTCTTTGACGGCTATGACTAATTTAAAAGATGAATTTTCAGATAAAATAAATAAATTAGAAGAAAAGCTTTATCGAATAAACCAATCTGAACAAACAATTTTTATGAACAAACCGAGGAGTGAAGAAACTTTAAAACAAAGGTGGGGACTTGGTTTTGAAAATTCTCATTGTTTAAACAATGCTATTGAAAAATCCCCAACTTTATATAAATACGATTATCTGACTCTTGCTCATTATGCTCCTCAATTTAAAATTGATTGGATGAATGAGAAGCAAGTGTTAGAAATCGAAAATAAGAAAAGAACTAATAACAAGAAAAAAGAAATTCCTTTGTTTACACAAGTGAAAATGCAAAATATTTTCCTGAAAAATCAAGGAGAGAAAGAAGAGTTTTAAATGATATATCTTCTGTCAAATCTTCAATATCTAATGATTTTGTTGATCCTTATGCTTCTAATTCTGATAAGGAAAATATTTCTCCAATCATTTATGATTCGAAGAAAATATACTCCTCCATTAGTATTAGAGAAAACAATCATCGATCTTGAAGATAAGATAGAAGATCAAAATATTTTAAAAAAATTGAATATGATATTATTCTTTCTTTCATGACGTCTAGTCTTGAAGAAAAATTATTTTCTCAAAAATCAGATTCTATTTTTAACCTTTCTTCTGATTCTAAGGAAAATAAAAAGGAAGTTTCAATTTTTAAAATCTTTTCTCAAAATACTTCAGACTCTGAGGCGAATTCAGATTTATTAGTTGATCAGATTGGTTGCTTGGATAAAATTATTTCTTCTGATTTAAATATTTCGTCTAAAATTCTTGATGATTCTTTTACACTCAATGATCAATATTATAAACCTAAGTGTAAAAGAAAACGGTCAAAGAAGTCGAAGAAACAAGATACAGTTATTTCTGACAGTTCTAATTCTTCCGATTCTAATCTTTCAGATAGGACTTTGAGCGCTCGATCAAAGCAGATCTGGAAAGCGAAGCGGACATCTGATGAACATATTTTTGATGGGGATAAATGTGTAGACAAATTCTATAAAAGCGATTCATTTGGTTCTTGTAATAAAATTTCAATGTACTCTATAAAACAAATGATTCGAATTTCAAAACATGTCTCATGTTCTTCCTCAGATTCTAGTTCTGATGATTATGCTTTCCCTTCTGACGATTGTGCCTATCATTCTGATCATCTTTCTCATGCTTTAACTGTCAAATATTATAAATATTTCCCCATACGAACTGCAACTAACTTTCACGGGCCCAAATTCAAGTGGGTACCCAAGTATAAATCTGATTCTAAGTTGCAGGCATCTCATGTTAAGGGGGAGTAAGAGAAAGAATGGCTTTTGAACACAGCAGTTCAAAACCCGCACTTCAAAGTCAACATTATTGGTTTCTAAGTACTTCAGCTTAGAACCCACGTTTAAACGACTACGACTTCTAGACATATCAGTCTAGGACTCGTTCTTCAAAGTTTATAGCTTCTGACTAACGAGATACTGTGAGTACATCTATTTTTTTTCCGCTGCATTTTATCTCTGTGATGTATTTCCAGTTTTCTCAAACTTTTCAAGAATCTGAGCATTTTTCATTTCTACTCCTGAATTTGTTCAATCCATTTTTTACAAATGAGACACATATTCTTTATACATTGTATGGAAGTTGATTTTATTGAATTATATTTTGTTTCAACTGAATAAAAACTTGTCGATCTTTAAAAAAAAATCGGCATGTTGTTTTAAAAGTTTAAACCTTTACAACTTTTATTCTATAAAGTAAAAGTTTTACAATTTTTCTTTCTTTTGAATAAAATGTGTGTCTAGGATAAATTTTCAAGTTCATTTGGTTATATTAAAGTTTTTATTTGTTCATCTTTCATGTCTAACAAAAGTCGAAAAGTCAGCAACATGTTTGTAGCTTTTGATATTGCTTTAAAGTTGTGTGATTCAGAATATTTATAGTTTACAATGCTTAGAAAACCTAAAAAGTCGGAATTTTAGATCGTAATGAAAATATGGGCTAAGCACTTAGACGTAAAACCTTGTGTTTGAGATGATTATTAAATTCTTATAAATTAGAAATCTCTAAGTTTAAAAGTTTGTACCTGTGACCTTTCTGGTTTGGGAAAGTAAGTTCTGTGGGATGCTTGTCATCTGGTCCTCTAAGTTCATTTGATCTGGGAGTGATCGAACCCAAATCCTTTAATAGTACCAGATCGAAAGTCATGTTCTACTGGTATGAATGGGTTTAGGATATATCGATGTAGCCTTTCTGATCTGGGAAAGTAAGTTCCAAGGGGTGCTTGACACCTAGTCCCCTAAGGCCAACTGGTCTGGGAGTGGCTGACCCAAATCCTGCAATAGGGTCAGATAGAAAGTTACGTTTACGGCTTGTTCTTTACTTACCGAACTTTTTGATTAAAAGATGCCAAAGTGCACGCGCTTAAAAGATGACAAAGAGCACACTCATGTAAAGATGCCATAGTGCACAATGCTAAAAAGATGCCAATGAGCACACATCTCATGATACTTGGTTATATATTTCTGAGTTGCAATAAACCTGTAAATTTGTGAAAGTCTGAATTTTTGATGGATTGGTGTGATTATTTGCAAAGTTCTCTATTATATTTTTAGAATTACATTTTTTTGAAGCTAATCGAAGTTCACATGCGAGCACACTGAATAGATTGATGAAAGTTTTTCTGAACATGTCTTAACTTGATATGCAATAAAACTTGTTTCTGTATCCAAACACATACATTTGATTTCATTTGATGGATTTTATTGTGATATTTTAATAAGTAGAATTTTATTTGTTTCTGTTTAAAATTTTATATATTTAGTCGTTTCAAAATACATATTCAGTATATTTTTCTTTCTACATTGATGTTTACATTCATTGTGTTCTCATAAATATATTACAAATGGGTTTGAGCATTATTCAAGGGGGAGTGAAAAAGGAGAATTTTTCTTAATGATAATATCTGTTTTTGAGGGGGAGTATCTGATTTTCTTTATATGAATGCTAATTTGAATTGTCATATCTAGTGCATTTGTGTAGGGGGGGTCAAAGAGCTCAAAAAGGTAAAAATTTTCTAAGTCATCTTTGCGCCATCAGTTGGTCGCGCAAACCTCATTTTGTGCAACATGCATGTAACGCAAACCTTACTTTGTGCAACCTGCATGTAACACAAACCTTGCTTTGCACAACCTGCGTGTAACGCAAACTGAACTTTGCGCAACCTGCATGTCACGCAAACCTCGCTTTGCGCAACCTGCATGTAACGCAAACCTCAGTTTGCGCAACCAACGTGACGCGCAAACCTCCCCTATTTTCTCTGTTTCTTTGATTTTGCAGATCTTAAGCTGTCTCGTCTCCAACATTGGCATGACCTAGTTGAACCAGTTCATCAAGGTCATGAGGGGAGAAATCAGAGAAGTCAAGGAGATGATAAAGAGACAAAGAGCTCAAAAGTTTATCTGTTGATCAAGATTCGCTCAAAGATTCTATTCTCTCAGCTTCAATTTTTTCTTTTGTTGTTCCTGCTCCGACCACCACAGTTCATTAAAGGTCTTTCAAAAGAGGTGTGTCGTCTAGAGCACAAGCTGATGAATCAACTGTTCGTTCAAGTTTATTCCAATCTGGTCCAGACTTGTCAAAGACAGCAAAGACAAATCAAACTGAAAGATGCTGAGAAGAAATTTTTCTTTAAAAGTCAGAAAGCTTCATAAAGTCGCTTTAATGGTCTGTGTTGGTTTAGAAGATGATTTTTGAAGACCAAAGCGCCAATGATTACTAAGGGGGAGATTGTTAAGTCTGATTTTATAGTAATCATTGTATTTATAGGGCTTGGTCAAATACTGTGTCTAATGTCTAATACTGTGTTGTATTGACCAAGGGTATTTAAGTCCCTTCGCGCACACATTCAATATTCAATTACTTTGCGCTTACTTACTCTCTCTCTCTCTCTCTCTACTTTCTCTCTCTAGTGATTCAGAGATTCTTGGACTCACAAGATGAAACCCAGAGGTTCTGCAATGATTGATCCAGTCATCTTTGCCTCAAGATTAACGATCGACTCCACAGGTTCAGTTACCTCCAGCTTTTCTTCCCCCAGGTTCAGAGAAATTTGGAAGTCACGTTTTGCTCTGTGTTTGACATAGGCCTCCATTGCCCGTCTGACTTCAACCATGCCCATCCTGATTTCCCTTCTTCCCTGATCATATCTAGCAGAGCAATAGGCATACAAATGAGGTAAATCATATGGATTTAGATTTACGAGATCATTATCATTGAACTCGTAAATCTTCTAATCAGATCGAGTTACCACATAATGCCTATAGATGATCTTGTTGTAAGCAAAGGTCTTCTCATAGATTTTGTTGATTTTGATGATTGGATCATCAAAGAGGACTTGTGCTCTAGGTGAGGTTTTATCTCTAACAAATCTTTGCTCATAGTCCGGCATGTTTTCTTTGATCCTTGGATTTAGAGGAATGACTAGAGTATCTGCCATATTGAACGCACAGTAGATGTATCTGAAGTGGTCTTCTGTGGAAGCTTCGGGATTGGATGCAAGAAATGTAGGAGGTTTAGTGAACACTTTGGCTGGTAGACCGATGCTTGCCTTCTGAACAGGATTCTCTGAAGGAGGAACAGGATTCTCTGAAGGAGCCTGTTCATCAGCAACCGTGGTTTCTGGTTCCTTCGTCTGTGGAGGATCTTCTGTTGTAGGTTCAGAGATGTAGCCATCTATCTCTGGTGATTCCCTCAGCTCTGTTGCTGTTGAAGTATGATGTGGTTGAGCATTCTTGAATACATACTCTTCAACATCAATTACTTCAATCTATTCTTCAGCAGCTTCTTTTCCAGAATCTGATTTTTCTCTTTCAGCCTCTGATTCGTAAGCATCTCTCATCACATAAGTTGGTCTTTCTAGTGATGAGAATGCATATTCTGATGTAGAGAAGTCTACTAGCTACTCGTCTTCATCTTCTTCCAGAGCTCCAATAGTTTCTAGAGTTGCAGCTATTATTGGAACTATTGGAGCACTCGAAGTAGATGGTGCTAGAAAGATAACAGGTACTGGCGACTTTAGAGTGGCCTGGTTATCTTCAGCAGAGGTTGAGGTTGAACGTCTCTCTGTTCCTTTTTCCTTGCTTTGGTTTGTTTTATAGGAAGTGAACTCCTTTTGTGTTTCAACAGTTTTTGGTGTTGGAGTCTTCTCCCCCTTATGAAGATCAGATGACCCCTGAGGTTGGTCATCATGGTCATCAGAGTCTTCATACCTGGCCTTCTTCCGGGCCTCCTCAGAGCATGCGACCTCTGTTTCCTTCCTCTTCAATGCTCCTTCTGAAGATTTCACATCCTTCAGAAGGTCTTCAATCCTTTTGTTTTGCTGATTGGCCTTGAAGACGAAATTGCTTGAGATGTTCATTATGTTGTTGGTGATCTTTTTGGATAAGTTGTTGAGGTCAGCCTTTGTAATGAATTCGGAGGTAGCAGGAGCAGCAACAGAGGCGGTAGAGATCTTTGCAATCACCTCTGCCAAAGACTGCAGGACTTCCTTTTTAAATTGAGAGAAGTCTGCTTGTGTTGGAGTTGGGGCAGAGGGAGTTGGAATCGCCTTGATAATCTCTGTTGTGGAGTTCTGAATTTCTCTGGATAGAACCGGGTCATTTTTGATGATCAGGCTTTCCAGAGCATCCAGTTTAGCATTCTGAGAGATAATGGTCGTGCGCAGCTCAGAGACCTCTGAAGTGAGCTTTGCAACTTCAGAGTTAGAGGCAGAGGCCTCTGAGGTCTTCTCCATTTGAAGTTTAATCTCCTTCAGAGATTCTCTGACTTCATCACTAAAGATTTTGAACTCATCTTTGGTGATGTAGTCAGAGGGGGTGACCTTAGGATCAACACATGATTCTAAGTTGCCCTCGAGTTCAGAGGGGCCTTCTTTCGGAGTTGGCTTGATATTTTCTCCGGAAGGACTTCCCATTAATCCTCGGGGACCCTTTTGCAAGGATTTCCCTATAATGGTTCTGATTGGTCTCTGATCATCAGAGTTAGAGTCTGATGATGATGAGAACCGAATTTGTGTGAAAACCTTGCTGTCTAGGCTAAGGAGTCCATGTGCAAGAAGGTCGTGCCATTCTTTTTCTGACAGGAAATCCTTACGAGAGATCTTTGGTCTCTCCTGATCTAAGGGACGGTCCATAATGTCATGAGCCACAAAGGCATCATGTGTGTGTGGTGGTGATGTACCCTTGGGTGAATGAGTACGTAAATCTTGGTCTAAGTCCTTTTGAGAGGATTTAGCCATATCAGAGGTATCCCCAGATGTGTTTGCATCAGAGGCTGAAGAATATGCCTCTGAGCGGCTTGCGTGGGTTGGGTTCGAGGTGTGCACCTCTGTTTCAATGTCCATTGATGCTGGACCACCTTGGACAGTAAATTTGGTTGCACTGGGATCTTGGCTTGGAAATCGCTCAGATGTGCCTTCAAAGGCATCTTTTCCTACCTCTCCGCTCTCGGATCCTAAGTTCAGAAACTCACCCTCTGAAATTCTCTCTTCCTTACCATCCTCTGCTCTGACAGAGCTAAGCTCTTCGTCAGAGGGAGGGGTCTCTTGTTTTCTCTCCCTTACTCTCTCAGAGCCACCCTCTGGTTGCGCTCTGTTAACATTTTGAGCAGTATCATAGATATCACTCTCTAATTCAGGCTCAGGCTCAGAACTTAAGTGTGTTGGGGATCCCATCATCGGTTCTGATGATTGGGCAACACGACTAAGTAGGAGGTGGGTAGTAGAGTCAGCAGGAATTACCTCAATCATGGTGTGTGGGAAACGTCGGTCATTTGGATAAGGAGGAACCTCTGTAGCTTTGAACGAGTTCATGATAAACAGAGGTGTCCTTGGACCCTCCTCAGTGATGGAGAATTTCTCCATTTCTCGTTGAATGACCACAGAGATGAATCTGGGAAACAGTACCGAAATTGGTTGTTTTCCTTTGGCCAAGTCTTTGTTCTTCTTGTCCACCGCCGTCAGCATCTCACAGAAGAGAATGTAAGCCATATTTATTCTTCTGTTGAAGAAGAGAGCATACATTATGGCTAGAATTGTTGGATGGGTCTGATCCTGGCTTCCAATCTTGCAGGTAATTGTTCGGTTGAGAACACTAAACATAAAGTTCCACTTGGGAGGCAGGTACTGACGTCTGAATTGACTTAGGCGTGTGATCTCCCTGTTGTAGCCTAAGTGGTGGAAGAACTGAAGAAGGACTTCTTGAGTTGGTGGTTTCTCAAAGGTTTCTATTTGAAGATCAGTTTTCGTGAGCAGGTTGAATCGGCGAGTTAGGGTTTGTGGGGTGATTCTTATGTTCATGCTTTGTTCACCTAGGTCAATGTACCCAACCAGTCCTTCCTTTTCATCATCGTATTCACTTGAATACCACCATTGTTGGACAAAGCGTAGAGGAATATCTGAAGCATGTTTGGTGAGGACATCGCTGAGTTCGCAGTTGGTCAAAAAATCTAGTATTGGGCGAAACTGCTTATCGTATTTGGTAGGGGTGACGTCCAGAAAGTAGTTGTTACCTTTCACTAGAACGTCAAATTGCGCCATATTCAAGCTTGGAACAAGTTTGCTGGAGTTATCTGAGGTTTGGGAGTGAGCCGCCATTGTTGCAGGTTTTTGAGAAAGATGAGAGCTTAGAAAGAGAGATTTGGGATTTTGGATTCTGAGAGCGTAAAGAATAATGAGAAGAGAAAAAGGGGTTTTATGGACAGAAAAAGGTAGAGGAAGAGGTTATGGAAACGGAGATTGAGTGTTCCAATGTCAGAAAGGACGTTCCATCATCCCCTAATTAATAGGTGACACGTTGAGGGGTGTAGGGGAGAGCCGCTTGGTGTCAGAAAACCGCCAGTTGGGTTTTTGAAAAGAAACGAATGGTTATCCAAAAGATTTATTATTAAAAGAATTTCCTGGAATATTCGTTTAATGAGAAAAGATCAGAGGCTCTGATATGAGTATTAGAGAAGCTCACTTTCTCCCCCTTGAAAGATGAAAGGTTCTTTGTCTCCCCCTTGACCAAAGAATAATGTCTTTATCTTCTCCCCCTTGACACATGCTTGGAGATACAAAAGAATGATTTTTACCATTTGTGAAAAAGTCCAGAGGCTCTGGTTGAACATGCTACGCATGTCAGAGGCTCTGATGAATGGATCAGAGACTCTGATGTTTTCCTGTGTTAGGCAGACATGTTCAACATACCCAACTTGCTAATTAAGAAATTGAACCTTCATTCATCTAAAGCTTTTGTGAAAATATCAGCAAGTTGAAGTTCAGTTGGTACAAAATACATCTCTATTGTTCCCTTTTCAACATGATCTTTCAGAAAGTGGTACCTTACATCAATGTGCTTTGTTTTGGAGTGCTGTACTGGATTGGCAGAGATGGCTATGGCACTTTTTGAATCACAAAGGATTGGAATTCTGTCATATTGTAAGCCATAGTCTCGGAGCTGAGTTTGCATCCATATGACTTGAGAGCAACAACTAGCAGTAGCAACATATTCTGCCTCTGCTGTGGAAGTTGAAACACAGTTCTGCTTCTTAGATGTCCAACTTACCAGCTTATTTCCCAACAATTGACAGCATCCTGATGTACTCTTTCTATCTAGCTTGCATCCTGTATGATCTGCATCAGTGTATGTTGTTAAATCAAAGCTAGACAGTTTTGGATACCAGAGACCTAAATAAGGTGTGCCTCTGAGGTATCTAAAAATCCTTTTAACTGCTGACAAATGAGATTCTTTTGGATTAGCTTGATATCGAGCACAGAGACATGTTGCGAACAGTATATCAGGCCTGCTTGCAGTTAAGTATAGAAGTGATCCTATCATGCCTCTGTAGGTTTTGACATCTACAGATTTTCCCGAAAGATTAGAGTCAAGCTTGACTCCTGTGGCAATAGGGGTTTTCATAGAGGTTGAATCATTGAGTCTGTATTTTTTCAAAATGTCAGAGACATACTTAGATTGAGTTATAAAAGTACCCTCTGATGTTTGCTTTACTTGTAAGCCTAGAAAGAATGTTAATTCTCCCATAAGACTCATCTCAAATTTACTCTTCATCAACTCTGAAAACTTATCACAATACTTTTGATTTGTAGAGCCAAATATAATGTCATCAACAATTCAACATATATCTGTACTAAAAGCATCTCATTTTTGTACCTTTTTATGAACAAGGTTGTATCTATTGTACCTTTTTCAAAACCATTATTTATCAAAAATGTGGACAGAGTAGCATACCATGCTCTTGGAGCTTGTTTAAGTCTGTATAGAGCTTTATCAAGATAATAAACATGGTTAGGAAACTCTGTATTTTCAAATCCAGGTGGTTGCTGGACATAAACTTCTTCATTTAATTTACCATTTAGAAAGGCAGATTTAACATCCATTTGATATACTTTGAACCCTTTGTGTGCAGCATAGGCTAAGAAGATTCTAATTGCTTCTAGCCTAGCTACAGGTGCAAAGGTTTCATCATAATCAATACCTTCTTCTTGGCAATATCCCTTAGCAACCAACCTTGCTTTGTTTCTGATTATAATACCATCCTCATCCTTTTTATTTCTGAAGACCCATTTAGTTCCAATTGCAAATTTTCCTTTAGGAAGGGGAACTAAGGTCCAGACTTTGTTTCTTTCAAACTCTTGAAGTTCATTCTGCATTGCAGTGATCCAATGAGGATCTTCAAGAGCTTCATTTACCTTATTTGGTTCAATGATGCTTAAAAAATTTACAAAAAAACATTCATTGATTGTGGTTGATCTGGTTTTGACACCCTCTGAAGGTGATCCAATGATCTGGTCATGGGGATGATCCTTTGTCCATCTTGTGAGTGGAGCATGAACATGAGGTGGAGTTTGAGCTTCAGAGATGACAGCGAGAGACATCTCTATTGTGCTGAGCAGAGACTCTGAAGTTGATTCCAGAGGCTCTGAAGTTGATTCCAGAGGCGCATGATTTGATTCCAGAGGCTCTAAAGTTGATTCCAGAGGCGCAGGATTTGATTCCAGAGGCTCTGAAGTTGATTCATTTCTTGAACCTGCATTCAAGGAAGCATAAGTTATGACTTCAGAGGGACCAGAAAGATTTGTACCTGACGTTTGTGGTTCCTCTGAAGTTGCTCTGTGAATATCTCTGAAAAGAAACTCTGTATTTTCATCATCAAAGAAATCTTCAAATATTTTGTTTAGTTCAGATTCTCTTGTCCTTGATGATTCAGAGATATTTTTAGCATTTGAATTGACATTATTGGTGGCAAGTTTTTTGTCATCATCAAAATACACATTGATACTCTCTTGGATTGTTCTTGTTCTCTGATTGAACACTCTGAAAGCTTTTGAGGCTAGTGAATATCCAATGAATTTGCCTTCATCTGCTTTCTTGTCAAACTTTCCGAGAGACTCTCTATCATTTAGAATAAAACATCTGCATCCAAAAACATGGAAATATTTAACATTAGGTTTCCTATTGTTAATGAGTTCATAAGATGTTTTCTTGAATCTTTTGACAATTGTAGCTCTATTTTGAGTGAAACAGGCTGTTCCCACTGCCTCTACCCAAAAGTTTGTGGGAAGATCTGATCCTGCAAGTATAGTTCTTGCAGCTTCAACCAGTGTTCTGATTTTCCTCTCAACAACACCATTTTGTTGAGGTGTTCTAGCTGCAGAGAAGTTCGGAGTTATGCCTTCCTCTGAAAGATATGAGTTGATTTTTGCATTTCTGAACTCTGTTCCATTATCACTTCTCAGCTTCTGAACTTTGGTATCAAACAGAACCTGCAATCTTTTTAACAATCTTATTAAAATATCAGGGACATCAGACTTGGCTCTGATGAATTTTATCCAAGTATATCTAGAGTATTCGTCAATCAAGACGAGGATATACTTTTTACCTGACAAACTCTGCACAGAGATAGGGCCACAGAGGTCCACATGAAGCATATGCAGAGGTTTTGGACAATTATTATCACTTTTGGTCTTGTGGGAAGATCTTTTCATTTTTCCCATTTCACAAGCAAAACAAAGATGATCTTTGTTAAACTTTAGAGATGGTAATCCTTTGACCAGATTTAGTTTGACCAATTTATCAAGTGAAGAAAAGTTCAGATGTGAGAACTTTTTATGCCAGAGCCAAACATCTTCACTGTTCAGAGATACAAGACAGAGTTTCTCTGAGTCAGTTTTTATGTGTTTGGAAAAATTCATTCTGTATAAATTTCCCTTTCTGTCAGCTCTGAGCATTTCTTGACCTGTTTTTTAGTGAAGTAAAGAACAATGTGTTTCTTGAAATTTCACATCAAAACCATGGTCACAAAGTTGACTTATGCTGATTAAGTTATGCTTTAATCCGTCAACATAAGCAACCTTTGATACAGAAATATTACCTCTTGATAGCTCACCATAACCTTTAATCTGACCTTGCATATTGTCTCCAAAAGTTACTGCTCCCCCAGATTTGGCTTTGAAAGAGGATAGTAACTTTTTATCTCCAGTCATAGGCCTTGAACATCCAGAATCTAAGTACCAGATCGGCATAGACTGTTTCTGCAAGACAAATTAGATTTTCTTAGGTACCCATCTCATTATGGGTCCTATTTTGTTAGACTTCTGATTATCTTTTTGAAATTTTGCCTTCTCATCTTTTGATATTTTGGCAGTATTGTCCTTTTTTCTTTTGAGGCTTTGTCTCTAAATTTTTATTCATAGATTGATGAAGAAAACAGTGAGAACCTCTGAAGTGATTTTTTAGTTTTATCAAGAGTTGGATGCAATTGCACTTTACAGAACAAGAAGAAGTAGAAGCAAAGGAATTCATTTCATTAACTGCATTCGATACATTATGATTCCTTTTTGAATTAGTACTAGGAATATTACAAGTATTCCTAACTACTTCTTTTCTTCTATCTTGAGAGACGACCTTCTTTTCAAGTTGTCTTCTCTTGTTCAGAAACATCCTCTTCTCGTTGTTGCTCACTGTACAAACAGGATTAGAATGGTTAATTTCTGGCCATTTTCCCTTTTGTCCAGGAGTAAACTTGATTGGTTTATAAGTATAAAGGTGAGAAGTGATAGTTTTATTCTTTGCCTTTTCTTGTAATTCTTTTTCAAGATCCAGAGAAGTTTTTGCTTTAAGACACATTTCTGCAAAGTCAGGACATATTGGTATTCTGGGTTTATTTTTCAAAACAGAAATAGGAATGTTCAAAATTCCAGAATCAATAGTATCTATCTTTTTATGAATTACTTCCTCTGGTCTGTAGAAAATCTATTCATCTATCTCTGGATCAGATTCAGAATCAGAGTCAAGAAAGGCTCGTTCAGCCTTACCAGAGATAACTACCTCTGATGGTTTCTCAATTTTCTTGGGTCTTGAGACTTTGATGATCCTTTTCATGCTTTCTTTCCTTTTTAAATCAGCTATGATATTTTCTTGATTTATTCTCTTGATGTCTTCCTCGAATGTAGTTCTGATGCATTCATCAGAGAATGGTGAATACAGAGGGGCATCTGGATTAAGTGAACTCTGAGGTTCATCTTCAGAAGTACTTGCTTCAGAGGTACTTTGTTTAGATGTCTCTGACTCATCTTTGATAAATGCATTAAACTTGAAAATCTCTTTAGGATCATTGCTCTGAGGTTTTGTGAAAAATACCTCTGAAGTTTCTTTTTCTATTTTTAAGATAGAATTTGGAAAGTTTTGAACTTCAGAGTATGCAACATTTTTAAAGTTCAGAGCCCTAGTTTTTGATCTCTCTGAGGTTTTTATTCTCTTGAAATTGTTCAGAGATGGACAGTCAGAGCTCTGGACCTTTCCTTTACAGAAAGTGGAAGAAAGTGAAGTTTTCTTCAATCCAGTGAATGGATCCAATTCATTGAATCCAAGCCCTTGAGTATCCATTTGAGAGTTTATCTTTATGTGTACATCTTGAGCATCAAGAAATTTTTTTATTTTTAGTTCTTTCCTTTCCAGAGTTTGATGAAGGATTTCTCTTTCCTTTTGAAAAAACTTGCTTAAGGCAATTGAATTGAGTCTTTCATACTCAGATCTTTTTACTTCTTCCTCTTTAACTTTTAAGACTTTCTCAAGTTCTTTGAATTTTGATAAGAATGATTTTTCTTTTTGTTTCTGATTCTCTTCAAGTTCAGATTTCTCAACAGAAATCTCTCTCTTTTCTGACTCAAGAAGATCTTTTTCTCTTTTGTAAAAATTAAGATCTTTTGTCAATTGTTTCCTTTTTTCTTTTTCATCATCAAGTTTTTGCTTTAAGATTTGAAATTCATCTGTTAGCTTAATAACATCCAATTCAAGTTCACTGTCAGAGGTGGAAGGAGAGTTTACCTGTTCAAAGTAGTCCTCTGATGACTCATCATTCTGATCATCTGTGAAAGCCATACCACAGAGATTGATAGGTTCTTCTTCTCCATCGCTTGTTGAGTCTGACAGCCAGTCTTCCATCTTAGCTACAAGTACTCTTTCTTTGACATTGTATTTGTACTTGTTTTTGTAGTAGTCTTCATCTTTGATGAGTCTGCCTCTGCAGTTTGCAGAGTAATGGCCTGGCTTTCCACATCTAAAACATCTTCCATCATTTTGGTTTGATGGAAGAGCAGTGTCTGATTCTGTCTTCTATGCTTGTGGTTGTGGTTGTGGCTTGAAGTACCTCTGAGGTTGAGGATACCTTGGCTGAAATGATTGTTGAGATCTTGATTGTTGATTAGAATCATGATTGGTGAAATGAACGCCCTTCTGATCACTATGCAGAGTAGATCTGGGCTCTTGTTGATAGTCAGTTTTCTGAAATCTCCTTTCTGGATTTCCTCTTATTTCTTCATCCTCTCTTCTTCCTTCAAAAACTTTCTTGCCAAACTTCTTGTTAAATTGATGGGTGATTAATGCAAGAGATTTGGCAAAGGCATTGATGTCATCATCTGAGTGTTCAACTTCTTCAGACATCAGAAGCTTCTTGGATTTTCTTGTAGATTCTTTCTTTGAACAGTTGTCTTTTTCTGGATTTCTGCATTCTTGTGATACACCCTTTTGTTTTGACATGAGTGCAAGTGGTCCACCTAAAGAAGTTTTTGCTTTTTGTTTAACTGCTTCTTTTTCTTGTGCAACCAGGGTGCCATAAATGTCAGTCAATGACCATGATTCAAGATTTTGATTGGCTTGTATTGACATTGACAGTTGTGATCATTCCTCATTTAAACTTTTAAGAAAGAGAACATTGTTTTCTTATTTTGTTCTCATGACCCCAAATTTTCTGCATTTGTTGATGAGGATGTTAAACCTTGAGTATGTTTGGTGTAAGGTTTCTTCGGGTGATGCATGAAAATCATGATATTCATTGATACAAAGATTTCTCCTGTTCTTTTAAGTTTGTAGGCCACCTTCTAGTTGATTTAACAACTGATCCCATATCTCTTTTGCTGTTACACAAGAATCAAGTTCTTGGAATATATCATTGGGAATGGCCATTATAAGTAATTTAACATCTTTTGAATCATTTTCCATCATGTTAGTTTCTTCTTCAGTAAAGTTTGAAGTTTTCTTTTCATAGTAAGCAGGGATTTCAGCAGTATCTGTTGTTGCTGGAACTCTTGGTACCAACACCATTGGTTGGTGAGGTCCATCGTTCACTGATCTTAACAGATCACTGTCCATACCTTCTAAGAAATTTACCATTCTTATCTTCCATTGAGGATATTCATCCCTTAGAAGTGTAGGAGGTTTGGTTAATGATCCAACTATATAAATGGCACTTATGCTTGAGTTTGCCATTTTGTGAAGAAAAGATGAAGATTTGAAGAACTGATGCTTTTCTATGAAGATCTATTAAATGATGCAACTGTGATTTACTTTTAAATCTGGAGCATATGAAGTTTAATAAACCAGGGTTTACATAAACATGCACAGATAATAAAAGCTTGAATCAGTAAGAATTAAATCTATCCGAGTATGCGGATATGATCTTTCTTTGTTTTAGAAAACAAAGGAGGCTCTGATACCAATTGTTGGATCCCAGGTTTAATCTTATAACAATAATGATATACACAACAAGAGTATAAACAGCGGAAGCAATATAGTTTAATATCAAAAGCAGATTCAAATATCACAGTTCATATATAAAGCAAGTAGAAAGAACAAGATCTTCGTGAGATATATTCAGTTGATTCTTCTTATACAAGATATCAAAAAGCACACGTTTGTCAAATGAGTGATGGTCCTATTTATAGGACCATAAAGTAAACAGTGTACTATTCTGACAAATAGAAGCATGCTTGAACAGTGTTTTACCTAAAAGGTAAGTTTAAGACGCTTGAACAGTAACCTACTCTATAAAGTAAATCTTATCACTAAGTGATTGGTTATCTGTTCTGATACTTCAGAAAAGTCTTCAGGGACTTCTTCAGAGAGAATGTCTTCAGAGCTCTGATGTTGTCTTCAGAGCCTCTAATGAAGCCATCTCTGATGTCTTCTGCTGAAAGCTGCAATCTCTGATAAGTACTTCAGAGGCAGGTTTGTCCTCTGAAGTCTTCGTCCTCTGAAGTAGGACGGGTATTTTCAACACCTTAACAAACAGAAGATTTGGAGCTAACACTAATATCATGTATTTAGTCTAATAGACTCAAAGTCTCACGGTGTTAAAGCTAGTTCAAGAGATTAGCAAAAGTCTAACTTTGACCGACATATTACCACTAATCGACAATTTAAGCTCCTTAAAAACATGCTAACATATTGCCAAAACGGATAACGACCCACATTTAAGCACAAAATTTTGCAAAAAATATTGCAAAAATTTACCCCTAAAAAGCATTTATATACCCAAACTATGCCAAATCATGCAAATGACCCCACCCCCACACTTAGTTCATACATTGTCCTCAATGTATGCAATATGATTAGGACACTCAAAGACATTAAAAAGTGAGAGGAAACAGTAAACTCCCCTGATTGGCGAGTGGCCTCCAATGTATGAGCTAGCGAGGTGAGTGCATCCATTTAAATTCCATACTGGGGGTAGGAAATCCTGAAAGATATAGAAAAGATCTTAGACGACGATAGGGAAAACTATAAAAAGAAATAAATAAAGACAAATGCATAAATTTAAAAATCCATGGGTTGCCTCCCATGTAGCGCCTTTCTTTTACGTCTTTGGCTAGACGTCTTCCACACTTCTATCCGGTGTCCAATAGACCAATGCCCCACACATGCTTCTTCTCTACATATTGGGGCGCCTTGAAGTCCGTCCGGATTTCAAGTGTAGGGCCTTTGCATTTTAGTGATACTTATCTTTGTAGCTCGGCAAAGGCATCATCACTCGGGGTCACCTTCTTATCTTCAATAATCGGTTCTTCAAGCTTTGTGAAGGTTCCCCAAATATCTACGTTTTCTTCCTCTTCCTTGATGAGATCAACTATTGGCATATGAAAAGGAGGAGTCACCACCATCGGATTCTGAGTTCCAACATCTTCTCCCTTGGTGTCACCGACATGTGAACTAGATGTACTTAAGATCACTTCTTCGTCATCTTCTTCAATTGAGCTCTCTATTTTCCACTTATCAACCACTCCTAGATCTTCATCTTGAGCTTCACACCGATTTTGAGAAGATATATATGCACTAATTTGATCCTCCAGGCTCCGAATTTGAGCCCTTGTCTCCTCTTGGAACTTGAATGTTTCCTGCTGAAATGAATATTATTGCGTGTTAAGGGCTATTAATTGGACCATCTCTTCAAGAGACATACCTGAGTTCTCAGAATAGTGTTGTGTTGTCGGGGGTGTTGGTTCATAGCTAAGGAATTGATTCTCTTGCCATCCGTACTCGTACTCATTCGGATTTGGATGGTATTGCCATCCCGGATAGTAGGTGCTTGAGTACGAGTTGAAAGAATCTTGGCTTAGACATGGAAATTCTCTGTAAGGATAGACCGACCCGGTGTTGTAGTGGAAAGTGGGGCATGTGTCCATTGGATAAGAATTATGATGGTACATCCCAAACATTCCCACTTGCGGTTCCTCTCTACTAACCATCTGTTTCATAATATCAGTTAAATCTGAAATTTTTGACTCAAGGGAGGAAAGACGTACCTCAATTGGATGTATCGTGACCCATGGTGGTGTATCGTGACCCGTAATCATATGAATTATATGCCATGATAAATATAAGAAACACTTAAAAACCACTTGGCGTTAGGCACACGATTAACTTATAATGAAAACGAAAAATTAAAGACTAAAAAGGAAAATAAAGCGTAAAAACTAACAACAATCAACGTTGCCAATCCCCGGCAACGGCGCCAAAAATTTGACGGGTGTCGAGCCCGACAAATAATAATTTCCTATTACCTCGTATTACAACCTAAATTGCAATAGTGGCAAGTAGGATCGATTCCACAGGGATTGGATGTGAACGGTGTCAATTTCTACGCTTTTAAAAAGGGGGGGGGGGTAGATGGTTGATAATTAAACTAAGCATATAAAATTAAAGCGAAAAAAATGAATAATTAAAAATTAGCAACGAGTTTAAATCATTGACCGGATCGTGTATCATAGACTTGTTCTTAAAAATGTTTTTCTCATTTAATTCCAGAATGGGTGAGTATCGATACGCATCGATACACCGTTTGTCGAATGTCGATTAGCACGAGAAGCTCAATGACTAATTTTCTAACCGGTTAATCTAATCTAGTTACGAACATAGAGTTCAATCACCAGTCGCTTTAAGATTAGACAAACACCATTCCTAATCAATGATCGGACGCCGATCATTTAGACTAGATTAAGCAAACCCACAACACTAAAATTAATCAGACGTCCAATCAATTGAAGTATTGTTTGCTACCAATATAAAACTAAGAACGATTACGTATTCAAAGTTAAATATAGCGATACACAATTAGGTTAAACAATTTGAGGGTACCTACTCAAATTAATCGACCCAACTATGATAAACGATTAATTCAAGAATTGCATAAATGGAAATCAAACGATATGAAAAGGTTCAACAAGTCTCAACACAATCCAAATCAAATGTTTATACACTCATTGCTAAAGTGTAAAAGACTAACTATGAAATCAAAGATTAAACCTACAAACTAAAACTAAAATTACCTAATGGATTAAAGAAATACCGATAAAAGTTTCCCTAAAATCGTCTTCTCTCTTCTCCGCAACTTCTGGTGCGATTCCTTCCCATCGATCTCCTCCTCTCCAAACGGTTCCTTCGAAGTCGTCTCCAAATCGAATGAGGCGCTGGAATTTTTTTGACGTGAATGGATCTTGACACTTCTAATTTGGGTTGCGATGGGCTATGGCTGGTTGTGGGCTTGCTTTTTATTTATTTATTTTTTTCTTTCTTTGACCTGTTGCACGAGACCCATGCAAACATAAGTATTGAAAATATTTTTTTTTCTTTTTCAATAATCTAATGCAATATTAACTTTTTTTTCACATTTTAAAATATTGCAAATATTAAATACTAAAACTCAACTTAATAGGGGTACTAAGCATCTAATTAACATTAATTCAAGGGTAAATTTGACATAAAAATATATAAAATTGGCACTTATCAAAAATCACAGACCCTAAACCCTAATACAATCGAGGACCCCAAACCCTAAGAAAATTGAGGGCCCCAAACCCTAAGAAAATCGAGGGTTCACCCCCTCGATCGCGGACTCCAAGGGCAATCACAGACTTAAATCGCGGACAAATCATGTATCTCGGAATTTTTTATTAAACCCGCGATCGAAGGTTGTTTCGTGGACTTATGGGGTATTCGGGCAAAATGAAAAAAGGTTTGGGTATTTTGGTAACTAGATTTCCAATTTTGGAAATTTTAATTAAATATCCTAATTTTTTTTTACCCTTTTGGTTAATTTTTGTTAGAGTAAATTACGTTTTTCATCCCTGTGGTTTGTTAAAAATTTTGGATTTAGTCCCTGTCATTTCAAATTTCGATTTTCGTTCCTATAGTTTGTAATTCATTTCTATTTTCGTCCCTAAGGCCAAAACATTAGTTTTAAGTATGAAGGACTAATATTGAAATGAATTGTAAACCATAAGAATGAAAAAAGCAATAAAATTTAAATCATAAGGACGAAAAAGATAAAGATTATAAACTATGAGGATGAAAATTATAATTTTAAAACCATAAGGACGAAACTAAAAATTTTCAACAAAGCAATTTTTGTTATCTGGGTTTTTGAAGATATAGAGTGATAGACACGCTCGAAGCTACGAGAGTGGGAAAGAGGGTGCGTTTATGCATTTGGGATCACTGGCCTTTCTGCTGCTGTATCGGGAGACTAAAATGCTCAAACTTGGGGGAGAGAGAGAGAGAGAGATGGGGGTCAGGATATGCAATAATGACAAAACTGGAGACACACAAACACTTTCTCTCTCTATCATATCTGACGACGGATGGACTATTATTTTGGGTGTAATTGGAAAAGGCTACCGTACTACTGGATACGCTATCTTCTCTTGTTACTAGCAATTCAAAAAATGTCATACCCATTTATTTAACCTTCCAAGATTTCCCACTTTCCGCCATTGAAGAACAAATATGCAAAGCTTCACAACGCCACCTCCTGCTGCTGCTTCTGACTTGTATTTCCATTCTTCATTCTACATTAGGTAAGCCTTGTTCTTCAATGGATTAATTTCTTGTTAACATTTCATCATCATCATCATCATGTTGATGGATGAAACCAAAACAGACCAGATGAAAATGGAAGACCCGATACGCGTTTTGTGGATCTTGGAGACCTTCAACACTCATCTGTCTTCCATCAAGAGGATGCTGTTGATTTAAGCACAAGTATCTTACTCTCTCTCTCTCCAAATATGTATATTGTATCTAATTATTAGTTGCTGAGTTTGAAATCCTTTTGAGGTTTGGTAGGTTCCATATATAATGAAATAAAAGCAGGGAATGCAGCTGTTGTTTCTAATAATAACTTACAGTTTCGTCCACATCACATGGTAATCATCCATACCCATTCTTCATATTACGTGTTCATGGGTATCACCATTTTTGTATGTTTGTCTGATTTTATCATGTGGGTGCATCGAAAAATACAAATTTTCATGTGGGTTTGTTGGGAATCTGAATCTTTGTGTTTGGTGTTCTTAGAACTTTGGGTCAACAACAGAGATGAGTTCCATAGGGACAGGGGTGGATACAGGGCAGTTCATGATGCACCAGAAAGGGACGCCATCAACCATGGTGGCTAGTGGCGGTGGTGGTGGTGGTGGTGGTGGTGGTCTGGGGAAAGGGCATTTTGAGAATTGGGGAGAGTCTGCCATTGCAGATAATAGCCAACAAACTGACACTTCTACTGATATTGACACTGATGATAAAAACCAGGTCTTTATCTTTATATCCCTTCCTTATTATTATTATTATTATTAACAAAGAAATTGTCTTTTCTCTAAATCTTTTTTGTCCTTTTTTTTTTTTCATTCTTAAAAAAAATTGATCATTAATGGTAGTGATAAAAAGATGGTTTGTTTATTTTTGCCATTTTCTGCAGTTTAACAGTGTTCAACATGGAGGACAACTTGCAGTAGATTCAATGGAAGGATCCATGGGGAAAATTGGAGACCAGAAGGTTTTATTTATATATATATATATATATAATTACTCCACTGTTTTTGCTATTTTCTTTAAATATTTTACTCAATTTAATGGTATTCTTCCATCTTTTCAATCAGATACTTCGAAGGCTGGCTCAGAATCGTGAAGCCGCTAGGAAAAGCCGATTAAGAAAGAAAGTATTAATCTTTACTCTTAATGGCCTTTCAAATCATAATATACTTATTTCGTTCAATGATTTGCTTAATGAATTCCATAATTGATGCAGGCTTATGTTCAGCAGCTGGAAAATAGTCGGCTCAAGCTCTCACACCTTGAGCAAGAGCTTAAACGAGCTCGTCACCAGGTATTATGTCATTCATACATTTTCTAATTAATTTTTGTTTTATTTTATATTAATTTTACAAAATTTTCTGGACCAACCTCTGAAAGCCAATATTTTCATTTGATGTAGGGTATGTTTATTGCCACCGGCGACCAGAGTCATTTAGTCGGTGGAAATGGTAACGAATCTTCCCGATAATTGTTTTAGTTCAGCTTTTTTACTGTTCAAAGTCTTTGAGATGGCCAAATTTACGATCAGGAGCCTTAGCGTTCGATATGGATTATGCACGATGGTTAGAGGATCATCAAAGGCTGATCAACGATGTACGGTCGGCCATGAACACTCACGTGGGTGATAACGAGCTTCGTCTTCTTGTCGATGCGGTTATGTCACATTACGATGATATCTTCCGGCTTAAAAGCGTAGCTGCAAAGTCCGATGTGTTTCACATGCTCTCCGGCATGTGGAAGTCGCCGGCCGAACGCTGTTTCATGTGGATTGGTGGCTTTCGCTCTTCCGAGCTTCTCAAGGTTTGACTAACCCATTTGACTTTTCCCAACCAACCATTTACAGGTTATTCATATATTGATGAACTTCTGTTAGGTTTGAGAATGGCTTTTCTTAAACAGAAGAATGCCTTAAAAACCTGTCGGAAGGTCATGGATTTAAAATATACTTGGAAGGAGGTCATTTAGCTAAATAACCCCTATTTTTTTGTATGCGTACATACGGTTCAAACCATTGATACGGTTTTGTTTTTGGGCTCGGTTAGATACTCGGGAGCCATTTGGAGCCTTTGACGGATCAACAGTTGATGGGGATATGTAATTTGCAGCAATCTTCACAACAAGCTGAGGATGCTTTGTCTCAAGGAATGGAAGCTTTGCAACAATCCCTTGTCGACACGCTGTCCTCGGCCTCCATGGGGTCCACGGGCTCCGGAAACGTAGCCGATTACATGGGCCAGATGGCTATCGCCATGGGCAAGCTTGCCACACTCGAAAACTTCCTTCATCAGGTGAATTTTGCACCTCCAATGTATTGAAAATGCCACACTCTAAACCCTTAACCCTCGCCACAACAAAATCGGGTTTATATGACACCAAAAATGTTCCAAGTGTTTTAAGAGACTGCATTATACGACTTAAAGTTTATAGGATCAAACAATTGTGTCTCCTGTGGAAAAGCGTTGCAATAAGTTTATAGGATACCTATGGAAGTTTTAACAAGCGTTTGAAGACAGTTTTGAAATAAATTGTTATATAAAAAGATTTCTTTATAGGATGCCTTTCAAAAGTGTCCGGTAAAAGAGCTAGTAAGGCATTTTATTTTGAAAGTGTCTTGAACAACTTGTTAAAATGCCCAAAAATGTCCTATAAACTTATTGCAACGCTTTTATATAAAACACACGGTTGTTTGATTCTATAAAACAGGACCCTTAAGGTTAGTTTACCAAATGCTAACCGGGTAAGCGCTTACGAGCTCACTTACCTTGCCGGGTAAGCATGGCAAAGATCGAGAAGACATGGCAAAGACTGGCAATCTTATCTTACCTGGTAATTGAGGGTGTTGACTTTTACCGAGGGAATGCATACAGGGTAAGATTATTGCCTACTATGCATTTTGTTGGCCAAGAATTTTACCTGTTAAGGTAAGCGACGATAAACGTTTGGTAAAAGGCCCATTTGACATTTTTGGCGTTCTCCTAGAAACCTTATTTTGTTGTAACGCCTAAACCCTAGACCCTAAACCTTCTTGTGTTTGTGAACAGGCTGATCTACTGAGGCAGCAAACATTACAACAACTGCATCGGATCTTGACCACACGCCAAGCTGCGAGAGCGCTTCTTGTCATAAGCGATTACATGTCACGTCTTCGTGCACTGAGTTCGTTGTGGTTAGCGCGCCCAAAGGACTGACCGTTTGGATTATTTCTGGTTCAACCATCTTGAAAGGTTAGCCGCTATATGCTAATTTAAAGCGTTTACAGCTCGAAATCGTTTTTTCCAAAACACAAAACTGGGTGGAAAATTGTAGTTTGAGAAAATTTTGATGGGGTTTTTAGGGTTCTGGAATCTTGTATACTTGCTTAGTTTAGCAGCTCTATTGGTGTTTAAGGGATTCAGATGGTTAGTTAGTTTGGGTTGGATAGGTCCTTTGATATTGTAAATTGGGATAGGCTATTTCAGAGCTTAAATTGATAAATCCAGAGCAATGTACAACTTTCACTGCCAGAATTGCTAGCTGTGAAAGGTTTATTGCTCTGGACTTGTTGATTATGGCTCTTGAAAAACGATTTAACTTGCTATTTTCGTTATTAGCCAATTTGTAGTACTTTTTGGTGATTTCTGAAATGATTGTTTGAAGCATGAGACATTGAAAACAAGGTTAAGTACAATTTAGGGCAAAACTAGCTCTGATAAAACTAGTATATTTTTTTTTTTCTTTTTGCTATAAGGGCATTTATGTCATTATAGACACAATGCATGCTCTTGATACAAAACTTATATGAGGTATGATGATCCGAGATTGTTGTGCCTTGCTTCTGGATGTAGTTTGCCCTTGTCATTGTTCTTCCTTGGTTTATTACATCTTCTTCGGGACCTATGGATGTTGGCGCGAGGTATAAACACCCCGGTGCCGCCACCATCTGCCGCCCACAACCTCTCCAACCACCCAGGAACTGAAACCTCACCACCTATCGACCAACTAAAATAGTTTCCCGGCGGCAATCGCCATCCCCCGCCAACCGCTCTCTTGTTGAACCTCCCTGCACCCCTGTTCTTTGTTTGTAACTCATCATCTTCATCCGTAAGAAGCAATATCCGTCTTGTGAGTTCGGCATAGAAAGCGTTGTCGTCGGCATCACCATGATCCATGGTGGTGGTGGTGGTGGTGGTGTGGCATGGGAGGGAGGGTGGGGTTTAAATAGGCAAAAGAGGAAAGAGAGAGGGTGAATGTAAAGTGTGGGTGGGTGGGTGAGTGGAGATATGGTTGGGTGCACATTGTGTAATTGATTAGTTGGCAAGATTCATATTTGAAAAATAAATGGATAATAATCCAACATTACAAATTCACAAGTCATTTTGGGCATCGCTACCAAGATACTACCCCATATTTTTAGGGATCTTGATACAATTAAACACACATATGTCATAATTTTCATTCTCATCGGAACCAAATCTTATATATATATATATATATATAGAGGATTTCAAGAGAAAGTGATTTAATGTTTTTGAAGATACAAGCTTCGTCCGTGGGTTTTATTTTTGGAAGGTGACAAGAAAACAAAAGTATAACAAAAGAGTATTAGAAAAACTTAATTCACGGTCAATACTCAACGTATGTTATTTTCCCCTTAATTTGTTTTTTGCAAATATATATATTTAATTTTAATAATTATATGATTCATAGCTTTTTATTTTAACTAAAACTATTTATACCCGTTGATTTCATTACGCCTTTTTATTTATTATGGAATTAATATATGTTGACTAATGAAATAAAATAATTGATATAGTTACAAATATCATTAATATATGTTTGTATAAAGAGGGAAGCAATTAAATAATCATAACTGATCTTTGTTTGTTTTGTCATGTAGTGCTCTATAAGACTAAATTGTCCTTGATGTAAATCATCATTCCCAAATCCCACATGAATGAACTATTAAATTTTCAGCAAGGAGACGTGTCTTATGAAACCTTACTAATAAATGTAAATCTGAACATAAAAAAAATATGTGTCACCAACTTTTTAAGCCGGATAGGTATTATTCTATTATTTTATCTGTTTAAAATAATGGGTAATAAAATACGTAAGTATTCATCTTATGGAATTTTTATTTATATTCATATAGACAACTGGCAGCAAAATGCCAAAAAGGATACCGAGTAAAAAAAAAAACTCATTTGGAATTACAAATAATATTATTAAACAACTAAAAGAAAAAGTAAAATATAAAAATTTAAATATAATAATCATTCGATATCAATATGAAAATTCGAATAAGATATATATATATATTTTTTGTTGGAGGTGTTGCTAGGCCTATCCCCTCCTATACTTGCTAATCTCTCATACACGACAGCAACAATCCAAACCAAAGGGGTGTTAGCCTAGTGGTAAGGCATGTGGACTTGCTAGTAGCGGTCTCATGTTCGAACCCTGGGGGACGCATCTTGGAGGTACGGGGGCTTCGACCCCGGGCTGCATGCTTTAGTAGTCGGGCTTCGGCCCAAATTGTCAGGGATTAGTCTGGGCCCAATGTGGTCTGGGATACCCTCTCAAAAAAAAAAAAAAAAAACAATCCAAATATTGATTTTAAAATATTTTAATATATATAATTATATTTTTTACCTTTATAATTATTTAGTAAGTTTACTTTATACCTTTTAGTTTTATATTTTTCATTTTGTTATATTAACACATATAATCGTATATTATCTAAAATACGTTAAATAAATATTTTTTTTTATTTTAACAAATTATACCATTATAATCGTCTCTTCGATACCTTCAAAATAAGTCCAATATTGAATTTTTTTGATTTAATACTCTAAATATATCCACATATCAACTAATAAATTTGAAAATAAAATAAAATTGTCGACAAAATCTGACATTTGAATGCATTTTTAAGGAATACATCACTTTTTTGAACACCAAAACCAACTAAATATTGCTCATGTTTTTGTCTGTTTCATGTTTTTAAAAGAGGGTCTACAAATTTAATATAGGTTAATATAATTTCTATTATATGTTTATTAATTCGTGTTTTTAATTTATTTAACATGGTGTAACTTGTTAAAATGTTGATTTAAATGAATAATGGTGTATCGACGGTATTTGGCTCATTTCAAAGGTATCGACGAAACGATTATAATGATGTAACTTGTTAAAATTAAAAAGTACTCGCAAATGCAGCGAGATAAATCACGATTTTAATGTTTCATTTTATTTTTTGTTTTTTTGTTACGATTTTGGATGGTTTTGAGAAAGTGATTATTTTTTAATAAATTTGTTTAATTTATACTTAATAATATAATGTTTTTTTATATAAAAAAGTAAGTATTTTGTTAGAATTCAATGATTATCTTATATATTTTAACGACATCTAGAAAAAATAACCAATTACATATTTAATAATTCTAGAAGCGTACTCGCGCAATGCAGCGATATACAAATTGGTGGGTGTTAGAAGTCTGCAGTAGTAATATATATCTTGTGCTTTGATACTTGTAAATTAAGAGATTTTTAAAATCTTGCATAAAATGATGGTACCTGATAATTTGTATTTAAGATTTTTTATCTCATACAAAAGTAGATTAGATGTGTATGAAGAATATATAGAACGTACTCGTACTCGTGAATATGTTGATTTAAATGAATAATCAAAGTTGAAATCTGTTGGAATAAAAAACATACGCAATATATTTATTATGTTTATGTTAAAAACTTACGTTCGATGTGATGCATTTTCTCTTTTTTCAAAAAAAAAATCAATTAACCAAGATACAGTATATGACATATAATAATATAATCAAATCAAAAAATATTCAATATTGGGCTCATTTCGAAGGTATCGACGAGACGATTATAATTGTGTAACTTGTTAAAATTAAAAAGTATTTTTTTAACGTATTTTAGTTAATTTACAATTATATGTGTTAATATAATAAAAATGTAAAATATAAAATATAAAATTAAAAGGTATAAAGTAAATTAATCAAAACAGTGTAGGGACCAAAAATGTAATTTTGAACTCAAAAACAATAAAATAAATCGGTGTGAGGAGGAGGGGGTAGGAAATTTTGCAGGGGTAGGGAAAGAATTTACTTTTTGTTGTATTTATTTTTAGACCCTGTCTTGTCAACTTTTTACTCGACGATGAAACGGAAATTTAATTACATGTGATACTATTATCAGAAAATGTATTAATATTTAACTTTATAAAAGTATGTGTATGTGGGTATGTGTATATATATATATATATATATATATATATATATATATATAGAGAGAGAGAGAGAGAGAGAGAGAGAGAGAGGAGTTCAAGGAAAAACCTCAAAAAAATGGAAAACTGAAGAACACTCTAGTAGTCATTCATCTGGACGGTATGCACTTGTGTATACAAGTAATTTATAACATGCACACGTGCATATGCACATGTGTATAAAAACTAATTAATTACTTCTATGCACAAGTGCATACCGTCCAGATGGAAGACTACCAGGGTGTTCCTCAGTTTTCCGTTTTTTTGAGGTTTTCCCCTAAACCTGACCTTATATATATATATATATAGAGAGAGAGAGAGATAGAGAGAGACAGAGAGGTGAGTTATTGTGCAACCTTTTTAATGGTGCAACCCATCTATCTACCACTCATTTTATTTTCACATTTTTTAATTAAAAATGTGAAAACAAAATGAGTGGTAGATAGGTGGGTTGCACCATTAAAAATGGTTGCATTTGAACACCCTCTCTCTCTCTCTCTCTCTCTCTCTCTCTATATATATATATATATATATAGGGGTAGGTTATTATGCAACCTTTTACATGGTGCGACCCCTCTATCCACCACTCATTTTATTTTCATATTTTTTTAATTAAAAAAATGAAAATAAAATGAGCGTGGATAGAGGGGTTGCACCATGTAAATGAGTTGCATTTGAACCACAGGTGGTTTCAATTGGAAATCTAATTTCATTGGAAACTTTGAAAACCAAATTTCAATCATTGATCTTTTTAATCAATGGTCAAGATTCATTTGAATTATATATGGTAATAAATTAATTAATTTATTAATAAAAGATAATAATAATATGTCAAAAGGGTAAATGTGTCTTTTTCTTTTGTGTTTCAAATTTGGCAACAAAGATGAAATATGATAATAAATTAATTAATTTATTAATAAAAGATAATAATTATATATGGTAATAAATTAATTAATTTATTAATAAAAGATAATAACAATATATCAAGACTACCTTTTTATTACCTGTTCATCAATATGCAATATGTAAAAACCCAATTAATTTTCATTACCATTATTGTTTCATTACATTTCCATTATGTTTCGCTATATCAAATCTGTTTCATCAGGTTTCACTATATTAATATTTTGTTTCACTATATCAGGTTTCATTATATTAATATTTTGTTTCATTATATTAATATATTGTTTCATTACCTTTCCATTATGTTTCACTATATCAAATATGTTTCATCAGGTTTCACTATATTAAAATTTTGTTTCAATATATCAAATCCATTAAGTTTCACTATATTAATATTTTGTGCCTGGAGGTAATTTTGAAGATTTCATATGAACATAAACTTTGATTCATTGGATGAATTAATCACTGATTCATAAGAATCAAAACAATACATAGTATCAAAGTTTCCAATCTTATAATTTCATATTAATATTTGAAAATTTGAATATTTTAATTTTATATTAATATTTTGTGGCTCAAATACAAAATTTCCTAAGAATGTCAATTCAAGTACATGAATCAAAAAAAGGGTGTTTTCGTATGATTTAAATTTTGTTTACCTAAATTAGATATCTCATTTTTAATTTAATAAATCATCCATATTACCATATATAAAATAAATTAAAATTAAATAATAATTAATATAATAATAATAATAACAATTACCATATATATTATGAAATTATGTAAAAGACTAAAATAACCTTATCAATTAAAAATAAAAATAAAAAAAGAAATTCACTGATTGGTTGATTTCGGTTTCCAAAGTTTTCAATGTAAAACCGGTATAACTTATTTTGTAAATCCATTTTATCATGTGAACTTGTAAACCAATGGTATTTAGGTCTTTTTTTCCAAATTCATAATTTTAGAAATAATTAATATTTTTAGTAACAATCAATTTTCTTAATTTTCTCAATTATCTCCATCTCTCTCTCTCTCATGATCCACTGTCACCATCCAGTTTCCGGTGACGCCCTCTCACTCCGATGACCTCCTTCCAATTCTGGCGAATTTCATAAACTGTTCGAGTTTTATAAACTGTTTTTTCATAAGCTCTTTTTTGAAATTTTCAAGTTTTTTAACTTTCATAAACTGTTTTTTCGAAATTTTCACTTTCATAATCTGATTATTCATATGAGAAAAATATATGAAACTTAAAAATCTGATTATTCATATGGTATATAATAAATGAAACTTCGAAAATGCATAATTATTTCGAAATTTTCTGATTATTAATATGGGAGAAAATATATGAAACTTAAAAATCCAACAAACATATTATGAAACCATTTATAAAATTTGAAAATTTTGAAAAAACAGTTTATAAAACTTAAAAACTTGAAAATTTCGAAAAAACGGTTTTTGAAACTTAAAAAACTTGAAAATTTCGAAAAAAAAAACGGTTTATAAAACTCGCCGGAATTGGGGGAGGCCGCCGGAGTGAGAGGAGGATGCCGTTAGTAGGAGGAGGTCGTAACCGGTTGGAGGAGGTCGTCACCATTGGGAGGAGGTAGCCGGAGTGGGAGGAGGACGTGGGATTTGGATGAAGAGAATGAATCGTGAGAGGAAGTCGTTGGAATTCAGGGGTACGAGGTCGCCGGAATTTTATGAGAGAGATGGAGGGTGATATGGAGATAATTGAGAAAATTAAGAAGATGATATAACCAAAATTAGATAAATTCAAATTAATTATTAAATTTAAAATTTAAATTACTTAAAACCTATTCCCAAACTACCCTTTCCTTATTTTTTTTAATTAAGTTTAATCCGGAAATTTCTTAACCGTGGATCAAGATAATGGATAACCTAGATTGGTTTACATAGTTCACAGGATTAAACTGATTTACAAAAGAAGCTCCTCCCCCCCCCCTCTCTCTCTCTCTCTCTATATATATATATATATATATATATATATATATATATATATATATATAGATAGATAGAGAGAAGTTCGGTTACAAACCGATTTTAGGTTGTGAATCGAGGGACAAAAGAGAGCGTAACATGTGTCCTCGAGTGTCCACGTTCATCATGAATAATGAAGGTGAATATTCATGATGAATGATACACAATTCATAATGAATAATGCACCATTCATGATGAATAACCAATGAAGGTATAGGAAACGTTTCACACTCTCCTTTGTCCTCCGTTCACCACCTATATATATATATATATATATATATATATATATATATATATATATATATATATATATATAGAGAGAGAGAGAGAGAGAGAGAGAGAGAGAGAGAGAGAGAGGTGGTTTTATTTGCAAATCATCATTAAAATTGCAAAATTTGCAACCCACTTTCTAGGCGTAGATTTCATCAATTAATGGTCAAGATTAAAATGAGTTATTTATGGTAATTAAAATTAAAATTTAATATATTTAATTAATGAAATTAGAGCACGAGGGCAAAATCGTATATTGTAATTTCAAGACATAATTAAGGTAAACGGATGAAATTGTAATATTTTTGGGAACATGGTCAAGATTGTAGTTGGTTACCAAAATTAAAAATTACTATATATGATTAATTAATGAAACCGTGATGTAATCATGATATTTTTGGGAACATAACAAAAATTAAAAAGTTAATATATTCAATTATGAAGCCATGATGTAATGATAATCTTTGTGATGTAAATATGCAGAAGAGAATTATGATAAACCCATGATGAAACTGTGATGAAGACCGTGATGAAAACTAAGTTAAGTTGTGATGAAAATGGATATGAAACGGAGATGAACGGCGATGAAAACGGATATGAAACCGAGATGACACGAAGATGAACGAAGATGAAAACGGATATGAAACTGAGATGACACGGAGATGAAACTGAGATGACACGGAGATGAACAACGTTGAACGAATATGAACTGCGATGAATGGAGATTAACCGTAGGTAAGTCGAGAGTTGATCGTGACGACATCAATCGAGTTGAACAACATATATACTTATGTATCCATCAAAAGCATCCATGAAAGACATAACTTCAAGATGTTGATATGAAGGTGCAAACACTCGTGAATATGGAGCAATACTTCATTCATCCACTTTTGTTTGATAAATTGATATTTAATTAAAACAAATAAACACCATAATTAGTTGGTTACTAATTTAAATATATCCAAAACTAACGATAGATGATATTGTGATAACTACCATAAATAAACGGATAAAATAGAAAAAGACAACCTTACCCTTATAATTAAAATTAACAAAAAAAGGAAGAAATTCATTGATTGGTTAGAATTGGTGTTCAAAGTTTGCAATATAATAGTGGTTTTCAAATTATCTCTCTCTCTCTCTCTCTCTCTCTCTATATATATATATATATATATATGGAGAGGTTCATTTGAGAAATGATAAATGTATGAGAAATAGAGAAATAATCTTAGCCATTCATCTGGTCAACATTTGCGACTTTGACCGTAAAGCACCGGATAATTCCTTGCATGGTCTATAGAAGGTAGAGAGGTAGTTTCGTAAAATACGCGGGATGAGTTCATATATGAACCTATATGATTCACATATGAACTTGTAACACCCTAAAAATAGGGATAACAAAAATCCGAAAAAACAGACATGAGGTATACTAAAATCGCCATAGCAAGAGCCTCCCAAAAATGGGGAATATATAAATAACCTGTTTAATCACAATTTGTAATTGACAATAAAATAACAACCAACTAATCTAATTTCTACATCTAGAAAATAGATTACAAAAGGGTTGTCATCTATAAGCCAAACGGTTCAATCCCAAAAGAAGTAGCGTCCAAGTGCAAAATCCCCAAGCTCTCACTCAAAGCATCTAAACCTGCTTAGGAACGGCGCCACTAGAACCTGAGATACACATCGACACCAAACAAGTGTTAGGCCAATGTTAGACCACAGTCTCATTGGATTCCAGATCATCCAAACTGAAGATCGCAATCTGAAGCTAAAGCTGAAACGTCGACTCTCGATGTTAAAGTCTATGTCTATTTGTAATAAATGTCAATGTAATTTAATGTAATATGTTTTAGTTTACTTAGATCTATATATCTAAGTTAAAGTATTGTAATAGTTAGTTAAAGGTAACTTAGTTAGTTATTTAGTTTCTAGTTTATATTAGATATAATATCTAGATTTAATATCTAGATATTAATCTTGATAGTGTGTTCAACACACTTGCTAGATTTTAGGTGTCTCTCTAGTATCTCTCTCAACATATCAATCAGATCACTTATCACACATATACAAAAACACACATCAAGGTGTAAAAGAGAGAAAAACATTGAGAACACATTCAAGCTTAATCATTCAACCTTGTAATCGTTTCTATATTCAATACAGGTTGGTAATCGTTAATGTGTTGTTGTTTCTTAGAACTTGTTAAGTAGTATTGTTGGACCGACAATTGGTATCAGAGCTACAAGATGATAACCTCAGAAGAGCCAAAGGCGACAAATTATCAAAGTCATACATCTTACAGGGGATCCCAAATGAAATATACGTCAAGATTGACAGTTACAAGGCTTCAGGTAAAGAAATGTGGGATCAGCTCGAGAAAATGATGCTGGGTTCAAAAATTGGAAATCAGCTGAAGATCTCCAACTGCCTAAATAACTATGAAGAATTTAGAGGCAGGGTGGGAGAAACCTTAGAAGAAACCTATGACAGGTTTGTGACATTGCTGAATGAACTTAGCAAGAACAAAGTTCACAAATCTCAAAATGAGCTGAATATCAAATTCCTTAGTATTCTTCAACCTGAATGGAAAAGATTTGCTCGTCAGATGAAGCAAATTAAAGACTTGAATGAGATTCCACTTCACGAGGTGGATGAAATTCTGGATGAGAAGAGACAGAGAGGAAAGGTAGTTGAAGACACAGTCGCCCTTGTAGTCAGAAAGAAGAAGAACAAGGCGACTGTATATGAATCAGATGAAGAAAATGAAGGTTGTGCAAACTCAGAATCAGATGAAAATGATCAGCTGAAGCAAGCAATGATGATGCTGACTAGTGCCTTTCAGAAAAGGTTCTACACAAAGCCAACATCAAATAATCAGAGATATTCATCTGGTCCGAACAACTACATTCATAAAGAAAGGATTGAAGGTAGCAGATACGAAGGGAAGAGATTTGATGAGAGAAGATCAGAGGAGAGGAAACCAGAAGAGAGAAGGTTTCAGTCGGAAGGAAAGAGGATAGAGGAGAGGAGACCGGAAGAAAGGAAATTCAAAGCTGAAGGATCAAGTCAGCCAGAACCGCCTACATGCTACAACTGTGGTAAACCAGGTCACTATGCCAAAGACTGCCGCAGATCTAAAGTCAGAAATTCAGACTATTACAAGAACAAGATGCTTCTTGCAAAACAACAAGAGGCAGGCAAGGCACTGATGGCTTAGGACGAATACTGGCTCGATCACTCAGATGATGAAGAAGAAGATGATGAAGATAGAGAAGAAGTCGTCAACATGTGCTTGATGGGCAAGATAGAATCAGATGCTGAAGCTGATTCTGACAATGAAGAAGAGGAGGTATGTAATCTATCTGATTTAGAATTCATGAATAAAATGCATGCCATGAGTATGAAACAAAGAGAGTTAGAATATAATCTTAAGCAAGATAATGGTGTCATGACAGACAAAAACCAGTTGATACAGAAACTTAGCAATGAAATTGCTGAGAAGAAAGTATTAATTGAGGTTTTACATAAAGATAATGACACCAACGCTAAGGAAAAGACAATAATTCTAAAAGAGAATTCTGATCTTAAGTCTCAACTTCTAAAGAGTAAGATAGATATTTATGAGCTTAAAAAATTGCATGCTTCTTGTACAAAAGAAAACTTTTCTTTACTCGGAACACTAAAAAGTTTGGAAGAGAAGTTGTATAAAATGGGTCAAACTAAACAAACTATTTTTCTGAACAAACCCAAAGAGAAGAAAGAGAGATGGGGAATCGGTTATAAGAATCCTCACTGTCTTCAAAAGGGGATGTCTGAAGTTTCAGGACTTTATGATCATCTTAATATGCAATTAGCCCGCAGACTCCCCGCGTTTAAAACTTTTTGGACTAAGCTATCAAAAGAGGATGAAGCCAATGAAACGGAAAAACGGATGAAATCAGCTAAAGTTCATCTTCCATTTTATTATGCGAAGTTGAATAATAGTTATGATGAAAACCCAATATACAAAAAGAAGGAAACTCTTTCAAGGGATTTCTTTCTAAGTTATACTGAAAAGGAAATGGAGGCGAAGTCTATCAAAGGTAAATTATATGTCCCTCCTCTCGTTTTAGAACGTAAAATTTCTGAACTCGAGACTTCCTTATCAGATGTAAGACTTATGATAAATATTGAACAAAGCATATTTACAACCGTGTTTTCAAATTCTGTTCTTTCAAAAGCTTCAAACTCTAATGATTTGTCTGGTTCATCAAATAAAGGAATTGATTTTTTGAACTCTGACGGTAGTTTAGATGATGGTTCCAATCTCTTTGACTTTAATACACAACTTCCCAACCATTCATCTTTTGTGAAGAAAACTTTAAGAAAAACCAGTAAGCCTGTGAACAGTGCAAAATCAACAAAAGCTTTCGTTGATAAATCAGTCTCTGTGAACGCTAAGAGTGCTAAAGGTAAGAAAATATCTCAGCATTCACAGAAACCGACCACTACTGGTAATTCCAAGAAGAAGCATTCGTTTGTTGCTCCAAGGTCTAACTCACCAGCTTTACATGTTTCAGATCTGAGAAATCAAAGGCCAGAAGCAAATTCTCTGTGGCAACCCAAACGGAACCTTGACAAGACCGTCTTAACGTCTAGTAGTGTTAATTGTAATAAGACTTCGCTTACTAAAGATGTTGTAATTGCTGATATTGCTGTTTTGAACCCAAAACTTGCTGTTTCTCGTAAACAATATACAATGAAGCAATTATTTCAGTTATCTTTATCTGCTGGAAAGTCTTCTTTTTATGATAAACATATATCTATATCTTGTCAAGATTCTGAAGATTGGTTTGGAAATTACCATGTGCATTCATCTCATACCAATTCTTCTCATGCATTTCAAAAGAAAATAGGATCCAATTTGAAATGGATACCAAAATCATGTGCTAACACAGCAGGACCCAAATTCCAATGGGTACCTAAGGCGAAATCTGTGTTGCAGGCACACAAAGCTTAGAGAGAAAGCGACTTCTGATTATGTACAGATCAGGACTCGTTCTTCAATGTCAAAAATAGGTTTTTGGATAATGCAGTTCAAAACCCGAACATCAAAGATCAAAAATAGGCTTTTGAACAAATCAGTTCAAGACCCACACTTCGATGACCAAAGTGTATATTCCAATGTTGTCATATACAAATCTAAAATTCTAATTTCTCTTATGCAGACTAGTCATACGTGGTTCTTGGACAGCGGATGTTCCAAACACATGACAGGTCAAAAAGAGATACTGTCCAATTACAAAGACAAATATTGTGGAACAGTAAGATTTGGCAACGACCAGTTTTCTCCAATCATGGGATATGGTGATGTACAACACGGCAATGTAACTGTCAAAAGGGTGAGCTATGTAGAAGACTTAGGATACAACTTATTAAGTATAGGCCAGTTCTGTGACAAAGACTTAGAGGTCAACTTCAAAGCCAAGAGCTGTTCTGTTCGCAATGAAGAAGGCGAAGAACTCTTGGTCGGTACACGAGAATCAGACCTCTACACAATCAACTTATCAGATGTCCAGACTGACAAACAAGTTTGTCTACTATCGAAAGCTTCGATGCAACAAAGTTGGTTATGGCATCGACGTCTTTCTCACCTCAACTTTCGGTACATCAACAACCTGGTCAGTGGAAAGCTCGTCAAAGGACTTCCAGAGCTGAGATATGAAAGAGAACATCTTTGTGCAGCTTGTGAGAAGGGCAAGATGAAGAGGGCACCTCATAAACCGAAGCCAGAACCAAGTACCAATGCTCCTTTAGAGTTATTGCATATGGATCTATGCGGTCCAATGCGCACTCAAAGCTTAGGTGGAAAGAAGTACATACTCGTGATCGTGGATGATTACTCGCGATACACATGGGTCAAGTTTCTACGTTCAAAGGATGAGACACCAGATGTCCTCATTACATTCCTGAAGACGACCCAGGTGAATCTGCAAAAACCGGTCAAAATTCTAAGAACAGACAACGACACAGAGTTCAAGAACAACAAAGTTGAAGAATATCTCGAATCTGTCGGGATTTCACATCAATACTCTGCTGCTCGAACGCCTCAACAAAATGGAGTAGTTGAAAGAAGAAATCGAACGCTAGTCGAGGCTGCTCGTACTATGCTAAGTCATTCCAACTTACCTCTATTTTTGTAGGCAGAAGCTGTTTCGACCGCGTGCTACACACAAAATCGTTCCATGGTACATCGAAGGTTCAAGAAGACTCCTTATGCGTTAATCAACAACCGAACACCGACAATCAAATACTTCCATATATTTGGATGTAAGTGTTTCGTATTAAACGATACGGAGAATCTTAACAAGTTCAGCGCTAAGGCAGATGAAGGAATCTTCATTGGATATTCCTCAACATCGACTGCATTTCGTATTTATCTAAAGAAGTCAAAGACGGTGATTGAAAGCGTCAACGTCTCCTTTGATGAAGAAATGGCTTCCGAACAACAACGTTCAGAACCCGTTATAACCGGAGTACTAGCTTCTGGGCAACTTAGTCCAGAACCTGCGTCTCAAAAGAATAAATCAGACGAAGCTTCAACTTCAACTAACCATTTATCTGATTTAGATTTATTATTTGAATTGTTTTATGATGAATTTCTTGGATCTAATGTAAAGAAATCTGTTGTGGTTGACAGGATGGAAGAATTAACGACTATTCATCCAACCAGTTCAGATGTTCCTATTGAATCAATAGCCCCGATTCAACAAGAAATTACAATTCAAATGCCGACTCCAACAGTTGAAGAAGTGACAAATGATAAAGAGACAGAAGTAGCTGCAACAGTAGGAGATTCTGTACAGAACCATCTACAGCCAGTTCAAGCTGTACCTGCTGAGCCTTCTGAACCTGCCACTTCAACTGAAACAATCAATCCTCCTGAACAAACAGAAGAAGGTACAAGTGGATTCGTAGATGACACAACAGACATACAATCATCTAATCCACTGCCTCATGAACAAAAATGGACCAAAGAGCACCCGATAAGCCAGATAATTGGCGATCCATCAAAACCGGTGCAAACTAGGTCAACATCAATGAACCTGTGCATGCATGACTCCTTTCTGAGCAAGTTCGAGCCAACACGCGTATCAGAAGCACTTGCTGATCCAGAATGGGTGATCTCAATGCAAGAAGAGCTGAATCAGTTCGATGCACTTAAAGTCTGGAGACTCGTACCGAAACCTCAAGGTAAAACCATAATAGGTACAAAATGGGTGTTCAAAATAAAGAAAGACGAAGATGGAACCGTCATCAGAAACAAGGCACGACTAGTAGCCAAAGGATACAGACAAGAGGAAGGAATAGACTATGACGAAACATATGCTCCTGTGGCGCGATTAGAGGCAATCAGAATGTTTCTAGCCTACGCAACCCACAAAAACTTCACGGTCTTTCAAATGGACGTGAAGACAGCATTCCTAAATGGAATTCTGAAGGAGGAAGTCTACGTCTCTCAGCCAGAGGGTTTTGTCAATCAAGAGAAGCCGAATCACGTCTACATTCTTGACAAAGCACTCTACGGTCTGAAACAAGCACCTCGAGCCTGGTATGATGTCCTTTCTAATTTTCTAGTCAAGTCTGGGTTTTCAAAAGGTACGGTGGATACCACTTTGTTTATTAAAAAGGAAAAAGGCGATATCATTTTAATTCAAATCTATGTAGATGATATTATCTTTGGTTCTACAAATACTAAGTACTGTAAGAACTTCGCAAACCTTATGGTGTCTAGATTTCAAATGAACTTGATGGGAGAGATGAATTTCTTTCTCGGTTTACAAGTAAAACAGTTTTCTACGGGTATCTTTATCAATCAATCAAAGTACATTAGGGATATTCTTCGGAAGTTCCAAATGGAAAATTCTAAACCGATTGGTACCCCAATGGCACCAGGTACTAAGATTGGCAGCGATCCTTCGGGAAAGGCTGTTGATATTAGGACTTATCGAGGGATGATAGGTTCTTTAATGTATCTTACTTCTAGTAGGCCAGATATAATGTTTTCAACATGCTTATGTGCAAGATATCAGGCCAATCCTAAAGAAATCCATTTGTCTGCTGTAAAGCGCATTTTCAGGTATCTAAAGGGCACTGCAGATCTCGGTCTGTGGTATCCTAAAGATACTAGTTTTGAACTAACAACCTACACAGATACAGATCATGCAGGTTGTATGTTAGATAGGAAGAGCACGTCAGGACATGTGCAGTTCCTCGGTGAAAAATTAGTAAGTTGGGGATCAAAGAAGCAACTGTGTGTTTCAACTTCCACGGCAGAAGCAGAATATGTAGCTGCTGTTCTCAGGTCTTGTGGATGAGAACTCAATTACGCGACTACGGTTTCCACTTTAACAAGATCCCGATATACTGTGATTCCAAGAGCGCCATTGCAATAACGGCGAATCCTGTTCAACACACGAAGACAAAGCATATAGACGTCAGGTATCATTTTATCAAGGATAATGTAGAGAAAGGAACAATTGAACTTTTCTTTGTAAAGACTGAGTATCAACTTGCTGATTTGTTCACCAAACCCTTAGACGAAAAGAGGTTTACCTTTCTAGTCTCGAAGCTTGGTATGCTAAATCTCAAAGTATAACCAGTAATTACCTATAAAAGTTTTCTAATTGTATACTTTTTCATCCTTATCTTATTCTTAATGTTGATCCAAACTCTCTCAGTGATTTGATAACGACCCTCTTTTGTACTTAGTGAAAATTACGTTATTATATGTATTAGTGTTTCATCATCAGCGATCAGACTGAGTCTGTTCAGTTATCGCTGATGACCTTTCTGTAAACATTAATATGTATTAGTGTTTCACTTTCAGCGATCAAACTGAGTCTGTTCAGTTATCACTGATAGTTTCCTATGTAACACAGTTAACGTAATCCCTGAAGACAAGTCTCGCGTCAACATAGTTCATAGCTGAATCGAAGACGAAGCCACTGAACAATAGATAAGTCTACTAGTGACCTGATGCGGATATCAGCGAAGACCAGACAAATCTACTTACGCGAAGAAGCCTGAGGAAAAGCTTCAGCGATAGCTGAACTTCTTTATCTCTGGAAGAAGAGATACTCAGCGATCAACGATCACAAAGCTTATGCCTCAAGTTTTCTTTTGTCTTACCTTGCACAACCAGTACGATGTGTCAGAACGGACAAGTCTCTGTCACAAATCGTACACCAACTCTGTCAACTACACTGTTCATAAAGTGGCCAAAAGCATGTCTCCAAAAGTGAGACTACCAAAGCCAATCTATGAATGCCACGTGTAAAGTACCCTGCCATGCATTTAATGCATAGGGTATAAATAGGAAGCTCACTCCTTCATCTGAAGGTGTGCTCAATCCTTGAACTCCAAAATAGAAACCCTTGTTTTCTATCTCTCTAAAAATCCCCCATTCTCTGAATTTCTTGTGCAACCATCTTAGTGTTTCTTAAGTTTGTTTAGATTGAGTCTGTCTTAATCTTATTCCGCAACAAACTTGTAAATTGTATTTTGAGTTATCAATAAACAATTTATTAAACTTTAATTTCTGTGTTTGTATTCAACCCCCCCCCTTCTACAAACTTGTTAAGCACCTTCGGGACCAACAAGTGGTATCAGAGCAGTTTGTTTAATCTAATAAACAAGATCTTGCTGTATACTCTTCCTTGCTATTCTAAAATGGCACTAAACACAAACACAAACTACTATGATAATGGTTCACTTTCTAAACCTCCTCGATTTAGCAGAGATAACTTTTCTCTATGGAAAAATCGAATGATGCTATTTCTTGAAGGTGCGGATCCTACTATACCTGAATATATAGAAAATGGACCCTATGAACCTGTTAGAATTATAGCTGCTGTTCCTGCTACTGCCACCACTGAAGCTGTCCCTGAACGATATGTCGTTAAGGAAATAAGACAGTGGAGTGATGAAGATAAAAAGAAGGTAGGCATAGATGCAAGAGCAAAGACCATTATATCAATGGCTCTGCCTGATGAAGTTTTCCATTCCATCATGCATCTAAAAACTTCTAAAGAAATGTGGGAAACCATATGTGTTCAATATGAGGGCACCACTGAAATCCAAGAGACCCGAAAGATTAACTTGGTAAGACAGTATGAAAGTTTTATCGCTGGTAAGAATGAATCTCTTTCTGACATTCATCAGCGGTTTAACTGCCTGATCATTGACCTAAGAACTGTTGGAAGGACCTATTCTAATTCTGAGGTCCTAACAAAATTCTTGGAAAGTCTTCCTGAAAGCTGGGACAGTTATTCAATATGTCTTAAGCTGACAAAGGACTTACATACTCTCTCTCTAAGCACTCTGTATGGAATATTGCTCAACTATGAGCAATCTAATCTCCTGAAGAAGAATCTTGTAAAAGATTCTAAAGACTCCAAAAGCACTGCTGTTGCTTTAGTCTCATCAGAGATAATTCCATCTCAGCGATCTACTCTCACCATCACTGAGTTAGATTCTGAATCTGAGGATTTATCAGACCCTGATCTTTCAGAGTTTAATGAGTCCTTAGCACTCTTGACAAACTCTTTTAAGAGATTTGCAAGAAAGAGTAACTTCCGAAGAAGTAAACCTCTCTCTCTTACTGAAAAGCCAAAATCAATTCCGGTTGATAAGGCTACAGCCACTTGCTATAACTGCGAAAAAATTGGACATTTTGCTAGTGAGTGCAGGTCTAAAAAGGTCTTCAAACCTTCTACCTCAAGAAGATCCAGTGATGACAAATACCATAAGCTGAAAAACAAATATCAAAAGCTGAAAAGCTATCAGCAAAAAGGTAAAGGTCTCATCGCTGAAGAACATGACTGGGCTGAATCAGAAGAATCATCTTCTGATGAAGAAGAAGTCGCTAATCTTTGCCTCATGGCTGAGATTAAAGAAGAAGTAGAAGAACCATCTGAACCTTCTATGAGCTACATATCATCTCAGGTATCCATCTCTACAAATCCCTCTCTGCCTGAAGCTGAGAGAAGTCGCGCTGTTGATGTGCTGACGATTGACCTTTATAATGCTTTAAACGACAAAACTCAAGCTGAAAATAAAAATGTTTATTTAACACAAGAGCTAGAGAAATGTCATGAAAAGATCAGTGAACTAAATCTTTTAGAAGAAAAGCTAAAAGATCAAGTCATTATAAATGAAATCATCAGCATTGAACGCGAACAAGCCATCGCTGCTCTAAAAGCAGAAAAGGCTCATGTTGAAAAATGGTGCAAATCATCAACAAAGATCTCTGAGATAATAAAAGCTCAAACTCCTGAAAGTGATAAAACTGGTCTTGGTTTTTGGTCACCACAGGATGATCCTAAAGAAGAAAGTTCCTCGCTTAAGTTTGGAACTTTTGTCACATCTTTCTTTGACACTTCTAATAATCAATTCTATCCCTGTTCTTCTAATCCCATCCCTGAGGAGATATCTGCAAGATCTAAGCCTGCAGATAAAGGAAAGTCTATTCTCCCTCCTCAGAAGGCTTCCAAGAAAACCAAACTGAAAGTTCCTTCCAAACCTTCAGTGGATAAACCTTTTAGCTCAGTGACAGAAATCTTTGATATCTGTCCTCCAAAGCTGAAGGTTGATCTAAAGCCCGTGAAATCTGAAGAAATAAAAATTCCTCCCAGATCTCGTGCTAAAGGTATTCTTGGAGCTGGACCTGCTCATCTTAAGTTTTCAAAACCTTCTGGCTATAAATCCACCATCAGATATAGAAAATGTTATCACTGTGGATTCACTGACCATATTGCGAGCAAGTGTCCAAATACCACCGAAGCTGATAAAACAGCCAAAGTGAAGAAAAATACCACTAAGGTTAAGAAATTAACCAAAGTGAAGATTACCACTGAAGCTGAATCTTCATCAGCGGTGAAGACTGCTGAATCTTCCTTATCCACTAACTCTGAAGGACCCATTGAAAAGTGGGTACCAAACAAAGCTTAATCTTCCTTATGTATGCAGGGATCAAAGGGCATCTGGTATCTCGATAGCGGATGTTCTCGTCATATGACTGGACAAAGAGACCTGCTCACTGAATACAAGGAAGAGAAAGGTCCCTCTGTGACCTTTGGTGGAAATGGAAAAGGATTTACCCGAGGGTTTGGTGTCCTCAGCAATGGGACAACTACCTTTCGAAGAGTCGCTTATGTAGATGGACTGAAGCACAATCTTCTAAGCATCAGTCAGCTATGTGACAAAGACTACGAAGTTCGCTTTTCTAAGAAAGCATGTTCAGTGGTAGATGAAAAAGGAAAACTTGCTCTCAGTGGTTATAGAAGAGAAAATGTCTATGTAATAGATATGGACTCTACTATCACTGACAACTTATGTTTTCTCTCTAAGGCCTCTTCTGATGTCAACTGGCTATGGCATAAAAGGCTCTCTCATCTAAACTTCAAAACCCTGAATTCTCTCTCGTCTAAGGAACTGGTTTCTGGTCTTCCTCAGCACTCATATGCTAAAGAATCTCTCTGCTCAGCATGTGAAAAAGGAAAACAAACAAGAGCTAGTTTCAAGTCGAAACAAGTTTCCTCAGTAACAAGTCCTCTTCAGCTCTTGCATATGGATCTATTTGGCCCTGTCAATATCCAATCAATAGCTGGAAAGAAATATACGCTTGTCATTGTAGATGAATATTCTCGCTACACCTGGGTTATTTTTCTTCGCTGCAAGAATGATACTCCAGAAGAACTAATATCTTTTGTCAAAAAGATGGAAGTGCTGAATAATCTTACTGTTCGATCAATAAGGAGTGATCATGGAACTGAATTCAAAAATAGTTCCCTGAACAATTTCTTTGAGAACAAGGGAATCTCTCACAACTTCTCTTCAGTAAGAACACCTCAGCAAAATGGAGTCGCTGAAAGAAGAAACAGAACGATCATAGAAGCTGCTAGATCAATGCTCAGCGATTCTCACCTCCCTACTCAATTTTGGGCAGAAGCTGTAAACACTGCATGTTTTACTCAAAACAGATCGCTGATAATAAAGCGATTTGGGAAGACAGCTTATGAACTCTTTCTTGGAAGAAAGCCTTCTATCAGTTTTCTTCATATCTTTGGTTGTCAGTGCTTTATCTTAAACAACAAAGATCAACTTGGAAAGTTCGACCCAAAAGCTGATGATGGAATATTTTTAGGATATTCCTCCATCTCAAAAGCCTACAGAGTTTTCAACAAAAGAAGACAAACCGTAGAAGAAACCATTCATGTCACGTTTGATGAAACGCGCTCAGCGAACTCTAAACCAATCGCTGACAATGAAGAACTGAATACTTGGATGATCTCTCACTATAGAGAAACTGAACCTTTCTTCTCAAACCAACAGCACACTGAAACTCCAGCTGCTGATGAAGAACCAAGTATCATACCTCCCACCGCTGAATCCAACTCATGGATTTCAGCTGAACCTCTAAACACACTTCTACCATCAAATCCATCTACGTCTGAAAACCCTTCTGAAAGCATTGGTGTATCTAATGTTCAACAATTACTAGCTGATGAACCTCAAGCATCTTCATCAGCGGCTGCTCCTATTGTTGATCCTATCGCTGAAATAAGCAATCTTGCTCCTGCTCAGCGATGGACCAGAGATCACCCCATAGATCAAATTCTTGGTAATCCAGATGCAGGTATTCAGACACGACGAAGCTCAGGTAATATCTGTCTCTTTGTAAACTTTCTCTCCTTAATTGAACCAAAGAAGACTGATGATGCCCTCAGAGATCCAAACTGGGTCAGCGCTATGCAAGAAGAGCTGACTGAATTCTCTCGAAACAAAGTTTGGAATCTCGTTCCTAGACCATCTGATAAAACTGTAATAGGCACCAAATGGGTGTTTAGAAACAAGTTAGATGAACATGGAATTGTAACCCGCAACAAGGCTCGACTTGTTGCTCAGGGATACAGACAAGAGGAAGGCATAGACTATGATGAAACCTTTGCCCCTGTGGCCAGGCTCGAAGCAATTCGACTATTCTTAGCTTATGCAGTCTATAAAGACTTCATCGTTTATCAAATGGACGTAAAATCAGCTTTTCTGAATGGAAAACTGAATGAAGAAGTTTATGTAGAACAACCACCAGGGTTCTATGACCCTAAGCATCCAAATTATGTTTATAAATTGGATAAGGCTCTCTATGGTCTAAAACAAGCCCCTCGTGCTTGGTATGACACTCTCTCATCTTTTCTTATCTCTGAAAATTTTGAACGTGGCAAGATTGATAATACGTTATTTTTCAGGAAGATAAAAGGTCATATAATTCTTGTACAAATATATGTCGATGACATAATATTTGGTTCTACTAACCCATCTCTATGTACTCGCTTCGCTGAAAGAATGAAGAAAGAATATAAAATGAGTATGATGGGTGAGCTGACATATTTTCTTGGTCTTCAGATTAAACAATCTGACAAAGGTACTTTTATCTGCCAAGGTAAGTATGTTAAAGACATGCTGAAGAAGTTTGATTTAACACAAACTTCAGCGATGAAAACTCCTATGGCACCACCACTGACACTTAACAAGGATCCATCTGGAAAACCTGTTAATGTCACTGCCTATAGAGGAATGATAGGCTCATTGTTGTATCTTACAGCAAGCCGACCTGACATCATGTACTCTACTTGTTTATGTGCACGCTATCAATCTGAACCCAAGGAATCCCATCTGATCGCTGTAAAGCGAATTTTCAGATATCTGAAAGGAACTCCTAACCTCGGTCTTTGGTATCCCAAAGACTCAGGGTTCGATCTAACTGGTTATTCTGATAGTGATTTTGCAGGCTGTAAACTTGACAGAAAAAGTACCACTGGTGGATGTCAACTCTTAGGAGGAAAGCTAGTAAGCTGGACAAGCAAGAAGCAAAATTCTGTGTCCACTTCCACAGCTGAAGCTGAATATGTAGCCGCTGGAAGCTGTTGTTCACAAATCCTATGGATGAGAAATCAACTATTAGATTATGACCTTCAGCTGTCAAAGATTCCTATCTATTGCGACAGCACTAGTGCTATCGCTATAGCAAATAATCCAGTGCTACATTCAAAGACAAAACACATAGAGATCAGATATCACTTTATCAGAGATCATGTGATGAATGGTGATATTGAACTTCACTTTATCCCTACTGACTTTCAGCTTGCTGATATTTTCACCAAACCTCTTGATGAGACAAGGTTCAACTTTCTCATCAGTGAGCTTGGAATGCTGAACCTCGAAGAATAATTCTTCAGCGTTCATGTATTGTGTCAGTAATCGAAAGTTCCCCTCATCATTCTCTCTGATAAACATTCTGAATCTCAGGTATGTTCTCTCTCCCTCAAAGATGTTTTTCTTCAAAATATAAACTTTAATCACTGAACTTTCTTCAAATGATTAAAAGCTTTTTTTTTGAAAAATACATTAATCACTGATATTTCCAATCAGTGATCTTTTAAAAGGAAAATCTATCCCTATCTTTACAATCAGGGATACTTTTAAAAAGGAAAATCTATCACTGACTTTTCTTCAGTGATCATTTGAACGGACAAATGAACAGTCTCTCTCCTCTATGACGTCATTTGAACCGACAATCCACGACATGCCTTTTCTGACACGTTCGTCCGTTGCCCTTCTATCCAATCAACTTCGTGGAACGTGTCAATGTCATGATGATTTCTTTTCCCGCTTCATTCTCTCTCTTATCTCTCCTCTCTCTCTTCGTATAAAAGGAATTCTTCTCTCCTTTATACGGTTTACGCTTTCAAAACTTTCAAAGCAAGAAACAATCTCTCAAGAACACTCAAGCAAGTAAACCCAGAATATTGAATCTGCAACTCTTTTTCTTCAAGATACACAGGTTTATTTCATGTTTATATGCTTTGTTCATATGTTTTTTTCTTTTAAAATCCTACTCGCTGTCTATGGATTTTATAAAACGTTTTTTTTAAAACTAAAGATCATTCTTTCTGATTTTATGTTTTTAAATAAAAACCTTATGGTTTTAAAGTGTTCTTCCTTCTTTCTACCCAGAACACTATTTTTTTTCTCTTAAAAATAACTTGATAATTTTCCAGTTTCCCTTCATCTATGGAAACTGGTAATCATATTATTTTTAATCTAAATCATTTCTTCTATTATGCCTCTTTCCATAACAGAAATGACACAGTCTTCAATCGTTGCTTCCAAGCATGTACGATTCGCTCTCACTGAAGTTGAGATTACTAAATGTAATCATTTGGCCAGACTCGACTTCAAAGCTGACAAATACCCACATCTGGTGGAAGCTGCTGAATTCCTCAAGCAGTCATGCATAGCTTACGCGATCACTGTGGATCCTAAGCCCTCCAAGACTCTACTTCAGCAGTTCTGGTTCACTGCTGATGCTACTGAACTTACAAACAGGAAAGGCGAACGAGTCCCTGCTATCTCGTTCAGCACGGAATTAGGGCCAGGGAGCATGACCGCTCTTAGCCTCAGGAAATCTTTAAGATTCCCTGACAAACCAAAGAGTGGATTTGACGCCCTCCCCACTGATGATGAGCTGATATTCTTCCTGGACGCAATGGGCTATTGTTGGGAAAACAAACCAAGATCCTCTATTCCTAACAAGAAGCTCACCAAGATTCTTAAAGCTCAGATGCCATCACAACTGAACTTTATCTTCTCGCACATAATTCAGTGCATGAGTGGGAAGAGTGGTTCGCTGGATCAAGCCAGCAAAACACAACTGCAGATGGCATACTCCGTTATCGCTGGTCAAAACTTTGACTACGCCACAGCCATCTTTGAAGATCTGAGGTCAAGATTAGAGAAGCCTGAACGAGATCCCAAGATCTCGTACGTACGTTTCATATGTACGTACATCAAGTTCCTCTATCCCAACACCTATCCTACCAAAGATGATGGCACCTTTGCCAGGGTTGGTCAACGATCACTGGAGGTCAAGCCACTTGCAGACGAGGTAAGTATCTCTCTCCTTCGCTCTCGTCTCTCTCTCCATTCTTCTTCATCTTCAGCGACCACGCAGACGGTTCCTTCGTCTGCTATCCCTGTCGCTACCACTACTTCTAAAAGACCATCAGCTAGTCCAATTGGTCCTTCCAAAAAGGCCAAAAAGACTAAGGAAAGTACACCTTCTAGTACTATACCTGAGGGAGCTTCTCAACAAGCTACCTTAGATGCTTTTGTGGGTCTTTCCTCCACAACTTCAGCAGTCACTCATACTGCCGTGTCAGCGATCTCACTCGCTGTCACATCATCAGTAACCCCACCTACTATCTCATTCCCTGAGATTAACCCCATCCCTACTTCTATCCCCAAAACTCTTCCCTTCTCTCCTCATTTGGTCTCTGAACCTGCCACCTCTTCTTTCCCTATAGGACCTGAGCATCAAACTTTTGAGGAATCTATGCAGTTCTACAAAATGTTTGATACGTCAGGTACACCTATAATCCTAAACACTTCTCTCCCCCCCTCTCCAAATAAGCCCATATCTGAACTAACATTATTTTCAGGTCCTAGCTTGGCGACTGTTGACACGCATGTCAACAGTCTAGGAGAAAAGGTGGATGCTCTCACCAACACCATCAATGACACCACCAACGTCGTCAATCAGGCTGGTGAGGAGCTGAAGAAGTTGACCGCCACTTGCTCATCCAAAGCTGAGAACTCTCAACTTTCAGCTCTCGAAGAACAAGTCGTCCAACTCAGAGAGTCCTCTCGACTTTTTCAAGGACGATTTGAGTCTCTTACAGCTGACGTTCAGGGTCTCTCTTCCAAGGTTGACCTCTGCACGTCCCTTCTTCAGCAAGTTCTCCAGAAAGTGAATGAACCAGCTCCAGCGCTGCCTCCCTTCTTCACTGAAGATGATCGTACCAACCTCAACATCGCTGTGGAATTCATTCATGATGCCACATGCGACATACCTGCGGTTGAAGACCGAGTTAAGCGTCTGGAGGCTGACGTTCAAGTGCTAAAAGCTTCAACAGCTACTCCAGCAGCTGAACAATCCCCTACCGCTGATAATGACAAAGTGGGGGAGAAAGCTGAAGAAACTTCTATCGCTGCTGCTGGGGATGCTGAGACTCCAAAGGAACCTCCCTCTCAATCTGAGGGGGAGAAGGCAAAAGAATCCTCATCGATTCACTCCATTCTCTTTGAAGAGGATGAGGAAGAAGACGATGAAGAGGAAGATGATCTAGATCTTGATGATCAAGAAAAGGATCAGCCCTCCGATGACGACGACGACGATGAAGACCAAGCTATGTGGTTCTCTAAGCCGAACGTCGTATCAGGGACAACTTCGCAAGAGGTTGTCAAAACAGGGGTGAGAGGTGATACATCTTCAAGTGTTCCTTCGCAAAGCAAAGACAAGCAACCAATCGCTGAAGAATGCTTGAGGACTGGATCACAATCTGAGGGGGAGCATCCTTCTCAGGTATGTCTTTCAATTGTACCACTTTTCTACTCTTTCCAAACCCCTATGTCTTTCTAGCCTTTATCTCTCTCTTTCTAAAAATACACTTATCCCTTCTTTCCTTCTTTTTCTAACCAGACAGTTCTCACCCCTGCTTAAGGGTTCTGAACTACAAATAATACCAGCGACTATCGCTGAAGAAATAATCCCAATCTCTATCGCTGAGATTGATGAAGAAGAAGAAGATTCCCTGGTCCATCCAGGAAGGCCCTCTCGACCATCTCATTGGTCAGAGGAAGTGCTGAAGAAAAGAGTTGAAATGATCGCTCAACTAGAAAGTCAACGGCTGAAAATCCCTCTTCAAATATCCACAGAGCTCGACTTCCTTACTGAAGCTGAAAGAGAAGAATCTGCCAAAGCTGAGAAGCTGATCGCTGAATGCAAACGAGATGCCCAACTCGCTTTAAAGATTCAATCTTCTCAAGTCAAGGACAAAAAGCTGAAAAGCAAACCTGTGGAAGTTCAAGCTGCACTACTGAAAGAAATTGAAGAGGAACGCTTCAAAGAACAAGAGATCAACGATAAGTCTATCGAATGGTGCAAACAAAAGATGGATTATCGTTCTGATCTTCTTCCAATATCAGCCGTGACTATCTCTGGTCGCAAGAAGAAAGATCAACTCTCAGTGACCATGGAGATTACCAGAGAGGATGGAACCCAAAAAGCAATGTACGTATCAAAACTTGAAAGCTTCGGATTTACGGAATGGTTAGAGTTCTGGGATGCGCTGAAGAAATCCAAATCTACATACAGAGGCTACGTTGAAGGACTCCTTGAAGCCCTCATAAATAGAGTCGTTTCTGTACTAAAGCTGCCATCTCCTCTACCTCCCAAATCTGTGAAACTCAAGAGAAAAATTGGGTCCTCCTCCTCTGAAGATGTCGCCATCATCAGGAATGAAACTTCTATCAAATTTTCAAGAGATGCACTGTTTGGTCCTCCTCCTGATCTTTCAGTTCTGGACTTATCTCTGCCTCCTGGTGGTCCCTTCCAAGCTGGTCAAGTAATCGACAAGCCTTATGGAATATTCTTCAGAGATGATGATGAGGAACTCAGATTTCAAAGAATCTCTGAGATTCCTATCTGTCCTCTGAATCATCTCAAGGATCTCTTATGCTTATGGTGTGACTTCTTCCCTGCTGCTGAAAAAATTAAAGAAATTATCAGTCAAGAATCTTTGGAACGAAGACAGAAAGGAGAAGAAATACCTGAGTATATGATCAATCCTCCCAAATCTTCTTATAGCTGATAGATTAGTTTTCTTATCTGTAATCTGTTAGTTATACTTACAGTAGTTAGTTAGTCACTTGTACTTATGATTTTCATATCTTGTAATTCTATCCCTGAATTAAATGAAAATTGCAGTGATGTACTTAACCCTATCAGTACTGTAAAAGATCCCTCAAAATAGTAATTGGGACATGCATTCTATGAGTCCTTTTTATTCCTATATTTTGAATCATAAAGTAATTTTCTTTTGTTACTTTGTCATTATCAAATAGGGGGAGATTGTTGATCCAAACTCTCTCAGTGATTTGATAACGACCCTCTTTTGTACTTAGTGAAAATTACGTTATTATATGTATTAGTGTTTCATCATCAGCGATCAGACTGAGTCTGTTCAGTTATCGCTGATGACCTTTCTGTAAACATTAATATGTATTAGTGTTTCACTTTCAGCGATCAAACTGAGTCTGTTCAGTTATCACTGATAGTTTCCTATGTAACACAGTTAACGTAATCCCTGAAGACAAGTCTCGCGTCAACATAGTTCATAGCTGAATCGAAGACGAAGCCACTGAACAATAGATAAGTCTACTAGTGACCTGATGCGGATATCAGCGAAGACCAGACAAATCTACTTACGCGAAGAAGCCTGAGGAAAAGCTTCAGCGATAGCTGAACTTCTTTATCTCTGGAAGAAGAGATACTCAGCGATCAACGATCACAAAGCTTATGCCTCAAGTTTTCTTTTGTCTTACCTTGCACAACCAGTACGATGTGTCAGAACGGACAAGTCTCTGTCACAAATCGTACACCAACTCTGTCAACTACACTGTTCATAAAGTGGCCAAAAGCATGTCTCCAAAAGTGAGACTACCAAAGCCAATCTATGAATGCCACGTGTAAAGTACCCTGCCATGCATTTAATGCATAGGGTATAAATAGGAAGCTCACTCCTTCATCTGAAGGTGTGCTCAATCCTTGAACTCCAAAATAGAAACCCTTGTTTTCTATCTCTCTAAAAATCCCCCATTCTCTGAATTTCTTGTGCAACCATCTTAGTGTTTCTTAAGTTTGTTTAGATTGAGTCTGTCTTAATCTTATTCCGCAACAAACTTGTAAATTGTATTTTGAGTTATCAATAAACAATTTATTAAACTTTAATTTATGTGTTTGTATTCAACCCCCCCCCTTCTACAAACTTGTTAAGCACCTTCGGGACCAACACTTAAATCTGATTGCTATCTGCAAGTTAACATTCTGTTCATGATAGAAGGGGGAGTATGAGAAGAAATTGACATCTGGTCAATATTACTTCAAGGGGGAGCTCATAAAATTTGCATATACCTTTTAAAATGTCAAATTTTTTTTGTAATGCAAGATTTTAGGGGGAGCTCTTCAAGTCAAAAGGGGAGTTCGGATATGACTTCTGATTATTTCAGATCAGGACTCATACTTTAAAAAGTTTTACTGCTTTTTGTCTTTTCAATATAAGTGAATAATTATTACTTTGACTTGACATTAGACTTTTGCAGAATTTTTGAGAGAAGCTTACAAGTTCATATTTCTATGACTTAAAGCTTAGCTTCATGAGATGGGAGATCATACGTAAAGGTATAATCCTTTATCTTCATCTCACATATGGTTGAAAGAAGGACAACTTTCAATCATAAGAAAACATTGTTTTTAATGTTCAAACCACTTCCCGATTTTTCCACAGATTTTATATTTTGGGAGTGTATTTTTAAATGTTTTCATGATCAATATTGTGCTTTAACTGAAATAGTTAAACCATTCTGAGCATCACATGCATCATAGGAAAACAACAAATCATTGTGCTAGGAATTAACACAACTTCAATGGAATCACCTTAACCAGTGATTTCTACCCAAGAAGTTAATCCTTAGTGATTGAGTGTGCAAATATAAAAGGAATGAGTGTGATTAGAGAAAGAAAAAAGGTTTAAAAGAAAGAGCGTGTGAGAACAGAGTTAAAAGAATATCACAACTCTGCACCAACTTTTTCTGAGCCGGGTAGCCACCATTCTAGTGATTCACAATTCTTTGGTGATCATTATTGAAACAGGCAACTCACCCATACCAACTCTTGATCAAACCTCACCATCTACTCATTTTCTTCTCAAATAGATAATGTTTCATTTTCAAAGGGGATGCAGCACATTTTCTATCTGATTTTCAATTGGAAAATCTGGATATTGAAAAGAAGGAAGTCTGCCCCACCTTCGCACTTCAATCATGCACATTGAGTCTGTGTTTAACTTACTGTTGTCTCAGTGGTTTACACAATTTCGAGCCAATAAGCAATCATCTATGCTTAATTCTTTCAACACAAGAACGAACACACAAGGAATTAGTTTCTTTGTCATAACGTTTATAGAAATTACCTTTGTGGTGTTTCGATGATTAAATGGAAGCCCTGGGGGAGTCAACATCAAACAACTCCTTTCCCATGTGTATTCGTTACACACAGTGACCTAGTGTTACTAATAGGCATTCGAACTGATTCATTAGTTGATTCAGGTGTTACACATCTAATTTGTCTGGATTTGCAAAGATCTGGATGAATCTCTTATGAATTGATGAATCAGGGGCTCTAACCGTCAGATTGACATTTCTTACCACAAATTTTGATGAAGTCGTTGCACTTAACATCAAAAAGGGGGAGAATGACTACAGAAGAAATGGCAAAGATCACATGTTTCAAGAATCACGTCTACTCTTCAAAAGGGGAGATTATTAGATTGAAGACATGCTGATTTCAGAGCTAGAGAAAAGAGATTGCATCTTCTGAGCTGAACAAGAAGACTGAATTAGATAAATCTTTTTATTAAATGATCTTGATCCAAAGGGGGAGATTGTTAGACCACAGTCTCATTGGATTCCAGATCATCCAAACTGAAGATCGCAATCTGAAGCTAAAGCTGAAACGTCGACTCTCGATGTTAAAGTCTATGTCTATTTGTAATAAATGTCAATGTAATTTAATGTAATATGTTTTAGTTTACTTAGATCTATATATCTAAGTTAAAGTATTGTAATAGTTAGTTAAAGGTAACTTAGTTAGTTATTTAGTTTCTAGTTTATATTAGATATAATATCTAGATTTAATATCTAGATATTAATCTTGATAGTGTGTTCAACACACTTGCTAGATTTTAGGTGTCTCTCTAGTATCTCTCTCAACATATCAATCAGATCACTTATCACACATATACAAAAACACACATCAAGGTGTAAAAGAGAGAAAAACATTGAGAACACATTCAAGCTTAATCATTCAACCTTGTAATCGTTTCTATATTCAATACAGGTTGGTAATCATTAATGTGTTGTTGTTTCTTAGAACTTGTTAAGTAGTATTGTTGGACCGACAGCCAAAAAGCCTAGTGAGTTGAACAATAATAAGCATGCATGATCAGTTACAATTCTTATCAACAGTTAACCAGAGTTCAATATATGTGGAGTCAATAGGGGAGACCCATAGCACCAATCAAGTTCCACCCAAAGAGTCGATATACCTTGATGCCATCTATCAAGAGACATCCGAAAGGCCCGGCACACCCGAGGACTATACCAAAGAAAATTCCTCGAATGGCGGAGATCTAGGCACATACCATCACAGTGGCGCCCAAGACTACATCCTCCTAGTGTCTACTGACTTGGTTCGTCCAACATAATTTATAGGAGGTCTTGAGGTATATTTAAACCAACACATTTCGATACCAACCAAGGGTACAATGTTACCATCCTAACACATAAGTCCATTATGAAGCCCAAATACCAACATACTCAATACTTAGACATTAAATCACCAAAAAGGCATTCCAAGTAGAATTTATCATCTACTATAATACATACATCCCAAATCATGCCAAGATATCCAATATGTACATTCATGGAGTTAATACCAAATACCCGATCAATAAAGTAAATCATGACATTTCACACAAAATCACATTCCCAACTTTTCTTCATAATCAAAACCCACATACTTGAACATATAGAGATAAATAACAACAACTAGAAGAATATGATATGTATCTAGTTTTAACAAAGGTTAGTAAACTCACAATCTAGGTTTTGTATCAAAACCTAGAAAAGATGAAAACCCTAGATTTGTGAAGATGAGACTTGAAATGGAGAAGTTGAGCTTTATGATCCCTAGAGATTGTCCTTGAGAAGAGTTATTGAAAGTGTGAAGATCCAACCACCAAGAAGAGTTATATTTATGAGGGTTAGGGTCTTGAGAGGAAGAGTTCGGTTTGGAAGTCTCCAAAATCGCCAAAGAGAAGAGAGGGTTTGAGATAAATGAGGTTGAAATAAGATAAAATGCATTTAAAGCCCCTGCACCCCGACGACGAGAGTGCCCGGCAATAGTGCCAAGGGCACTATCGCGAGTCACAATCGCGAGGATCTCGACACCCGCGGTATAAACCGCGCAAATATGCCCGGCAAAAGTGACATTTGGTCACTTTCGCGTGTCACTATCGCAAACTCCCCCCAAACTCTCGGTACCAACTCAACGATTGTGCCCGGCGATAGTGACATTACGTGGCACTCTCGCGCCAAGCCCAAAACAGCCCGAAAACTTAACCAAACTCGAGAACGAGTGTGAGGTCTAAACACATGCATCTTTAATACTAACCAAGTAACATCATAGCATAATAACAATGACCACATGCATATATAAAGTCTCGTAATTTCAAATAAATACAGTTTACATATTTAAGGAAATAAATACTTACCTTGAGAATTTCCGGATGTTACAGAACTATACGTTCATATATGAATCTGTTAATTAGTTCAACTGATTCATATATGAACTTACAGTTAATTAGTTCATATGTGAATCAGTTAATTAGTTCATATACGAATCACAAAGGTTCATATATGAATCAGTTAAAAGAGTTTAGATGTGAATTACACTGATTCATATATGAACATATAGTTCATATGTGAATTATACAGGTTCATATATGAACACAACCCGTGTATTTTGTAAAAATTACGAAAGTGTCCTTATATTTTTGGAATAGTCACAACTTTTGACCAGTCAAAGCTGCAACTTTTGACCAGTCAAAACCGAAATATTTGACCAGTTAAATCCGATCTTGACCGTATGAATGGCTATGATTACTTCTCTATTTCTCATATATTTACCATTTCTCAAATGAACCTAAGGCTATATATATATATATATATATTATATAGAGGGAACTTCTTTTGTAAACCCGTTTAATTCTTGTGAACTATGTCAACCAATCTAGGCTATCCATTATTTTTATCGACGGTTGAGAAATTTTCGGATTTAAATTTATTAAAAAAATAGGGAAAGGGTATTTTGGGTATAAATTTTAAGTAATTTAAATTTTAAATTTAATAACTAATTTGAATTTATCTAATTTGGTTATATCATTTGCTTAATTTTCTCAATTATCTCCACATCTCCTTCCCTCTCTCCTTCTCTCTCATAAAATTCCGGTGACCTCCTACCCCCGAATTCCGACGATTTCCTCTCACGATCCATCCTCTCCATCCAATTCCGGCGTCCTTCTCCCACTCCGGTTACCTCCTCCCAATGGCGACGACCTCCTCCCACTCCGACAACCTCCCCCAATTCCGGCGAGTTTTATAAACCGTTTTTTCGAAATTTTCAAGTTTTTCAAGTTTCATAAACCGTTTTTTTTCGAAATTTTCAAGCTTTTTAAGTTTCATAAATTGTTTTTTCGAAATTTTCAAATTTCGTAAATGGTTTCATAATATGTTTCTTGGATTTTTAAGTTTCATATATTTTCTCTCATATGACTAATCAGAAAATTTGGAAATAATCATGTATTTTCGAAATTTCATTTATTTTATACCATATGAATAATCAGATTTTTAAGTTCCATATATTTTTCTCATATGAATAATCAGATTATGAAACGTGAAAATTTCGAAAAACAACTTATGAAAGTTAAAAAACTTTAAAATTTCGAAAAAAGAGCTTATGAAAAAACAGTTTATAAAACTCGAACAATTTATGAAATTCACCGGAATTTTTTTTTGGTTACCGGAGTCGGAGGAAGTCGTCGGGAACTGGATGGTGATGGTGGATCATGAGAGAGATGGAGATAATTGAGAAAATTAAGGAAGATGACTGTTCCTAAAAATATGAATTATTCCTAAAAATATGAATTTGGGAAAAAAAGACCTAAATACCCTTGGTTACAAGTTCACATGATAAAGCGAGTTTACAAAATAAGTGGACTATATATATATGGGTGGGTCCGTTAGGAATCTAAATTTGATTACGAACCCAGGAACCGCCCACCATGCAACACATGACATATTCATTAGACATATGGACGTGTTACTCATAATGAATGTGTTATTCATAATGAATATTCATCTTGAAGGGGGACACGTGGCGCGATGTCGGTGGTTTCCAGGTTCCTAAAGGAACTTCTCTCTCTGTGTGTGCGCATACATACATACATACATACATACATACATACATACATACATACATACATATAAATATAATATATATAAAGAGAGAGAGAGAGAGAGAGGGGAAGGATCATGCGAAAAATAAAACATTTTGTGAGAAAGCGAGAAATCTCAATATCATATATGAAAAATATGTTTATCCATATCGTATCCACTAAAATGTCAAATAAACAAATAATAGATAAGTGAATAAATTGATAAAGTTTTATTTATGTATATCGAAAGATTAGGGGTAATAAGTTTACCTTACCCATCGATACGGCCGTTCAGGTTTTATTAAATTTACTATAATGTTCATCTGCTTATTAATTGTAGGTTATCGTAGACAATCGAAGTACACATAAACGGGTTCGAACACGACAATTACCAAACTCCTTAAAAAGGTGAGGTTGGACAAAAACATGATCCAATAGAAAACCGGGATTGGCGGCATACTTTGAGGGTGGAAATTATATATATATATATATATATATATATATATATAGTCTTAGGTTCATTTGAGAAATGGTAAATATATGAGAAATAGAGAAATAATCTTAGCCATTCATATGGTCAAGATCGGATTTGACTGGTCAAATATTGCGGCTTTAACTGGTCAAAAGTTGCGGCTTTGACTGGTCAAAAGTTGCGGCTATCCCAAAAATAGAAGGACATTTTCGTAATTTTTACAAAATACACGGACTGTGTTCATATATGAACATGTATAATTCACATATGAACTATATGTTCATATATGAATCAGTGTAATTCATATCTGAACTCTTTTAACTGATTCATATATGAACCTTTGTGATTCATATATGAACTAATTAACTTATTCACATATGAACTAATTAACCGTAAGTTCATATATGAATCAGTTGAACTAATTAACAGATTCATATATAAACTTTTGTGATTCTCATATGAACTAATTAACCGATTCTCATATGAACTAATTAACTGATTCATATATGAACGTATAGTTCATATGTGAATCATATAGGTTCATATATGAACTCATCCCGCGTATTTTACGAAACTACCCCTTTACCTTCTATAGACCACACAAGGAATTATCCGGTGCTTCGCGGTCAAAGCCGCAAATGTTGACCAGATGAATGACTAAGATTACTTCTCTATTTCTCATACATTTACCATTTCTCAAATGAACCTCTCCCTATATATATATATATATATCATAAAGATTCATATATGAATCTGTTAATTAGTTCAACTGATTCATATATGAATCTTTGTGATTCATACAAATTCATATATGAATTTGTGATTCACAAAGGTTCATATATGAATCAGTTAAAAGAGTTCAGTTGTAAATTGCACTGGTTCATATATGAACATATAGTTTATATGTGAATTATACATGTTCATATATGAACACAGCCCGTGTGTTTTGTAAAATTTACGAAATTATCCTTCAATTTTTGGGATAGCCGCAACTTTTGACCGGTCAAAGCCGCAATATTTGACTAGTCAAATCCGATCTTGACCATATGAATGACTAGGATTACTTCTCTATTTCTCATATATTTACCATTTCTCAAATGAACCAAACACTATATATATATATATATATATATATATATATATAGAGAGAGAGAGAGAGAGAGAGGAAAGTTCAAATAAAAACTCATTTTTCATTGTGCACGTGAGGACAAATCTCAGCCACTCGATCTCTTTTGATCCAACAACTCATATTAAATAGAGATTTTAATTTTAAAATGCTTAGGGGTAAAAATGGAAGAAAATTTAAACACACACCTACCATATTTGACTTTTTATTTTCTTTTTTAATTAAAAACATTTTACCCAATTAAAGTTTAAAATAAATTATCTTAAAAATTACTAATATTTTAATCAAACAAATTACATCAAAAAAACGATAATTTCGTGCTCTTCAATATGACATCCATCTCGATATAGTTTTTTTTGTCGTTTTAACCGTTTTTTACGTGAAATGCTATATATGTGTTATATCCATTATGAATATTTATGTACGTTCAAGTTTGTACAATGCCTCGACATCGTAAGTATGTAACTCAACATCACCTTCTTCAACATTTTCTTCAACGTCGTAAGACATCACGTTTCTTCAGCACCGTAACCCAATAACCATTAAGACGAATCGAGAACCTATCGAGTAATTTGGTTGTGAATCAGGGAACAAAAGAGAGCGCATCACGTCTCCACATCTTCACAGGTCATTCATGTGTTATTCATCATGAATAATGTATCATTCAGGATGAATAATACAACATTCAGGGTGAATAATTCACGATTCATGAATTCGTGTATTATTCGTCATGAATGTTGTGTAATTCATCCTGAATACTATATTATTCATCATGAATAATGAATAAACGTTCACATTTGTTATTTATACTGAATGTGGGACATCCAGGGATGCACATACTGTTAAGTCTGATTTTATAGTAATCATTGTATTTATAGGTTTGGTCTTATACTGTGTTTAGTGTCTCATACTGTGTTGTATCTGACCAGGGAATTTAAGTCCCTTTGGCCTTGTTCCTTGTATCACTTTCACGCCACATCAATATAGTTTGTTACTTTGCGCTTCTATTACTCTCTCTACTTTCTCTCTCTAGGATTTAGAGATCTTGGACTCACAATTGGTATCAGAGCCAATCTAGATCTTGAGAGGATTGAGAGATTTGATTTTCGTATCTGATTTTATGCATTAATTCGAAAATTTGATTGATTTTCTTGAATTTTTCAAGAAAATCTCGTTTTTGAATTTTTTATCAAATTCAGTCATGTTTTTGAATGAATTTATGTGAAATTTGATTTGTTGGATTCGATTTTGATTGCTAAATACTTTTAATTCACATCATTTTTCAAGAAAAAACAGTTTTTGATTGTCAATTTTGAGATTTTTGAAGTTTCTGAAAAACCATTTTTCACGTACTGTTACATTCTTGAATTGTTGATTTAGTGGTTTTTAATCGTTTTTGTTGATTAAAAAGTGTTAGAAACTTGTTTTCGTTCAATTGTGTGTGAATTTGTTGCATTAATTTCATGGCTATAATTTAATTTTGCAAGATTTTCTTGTTTTTCAGAGGTTTGCGCCAGATCTATAGTTTGTGCGAGTTCATATACGTTTGCACGAGTTCATTTTTGTTCTAATCTTGTTTGTGTGTTTCAGGTTTTTCATCAATATCACGCAAGGTTCAAACTTTGCGTCACACTCCTATCACGCAAAGTGAGCTTTGCGTCTCATTTAGCTCGAGAGAATTTCAGTTCTCACCATCAACTGCTCACGAGAAGTCAAATTCTCGTTATCCCTTATTCACGCAAATCAAGTTTGCGTCACCTGTGTATCGCGCAAGTCTAGTTTGTGCACGTTCTGCTCACGCAAAGTAAGCTTTGCGTCACATTAAGCTCGAGAGAAGTTACATTTGTGTCTCAAGTATCTAACGCAAAGTCAGATTCTCGTTAGACCTTGATCACGCAAAACCTAGTTTGCGCCTTTGTCTTATTGCGCAAAGTACAGTTTGCGTCTTGCTCTTCTCACGCAAAGTGTTATTTGCGTCTCTCAATGCTCACGAGAATATCAGTTTGCGTCTTCTGCTTCTCACGCAAACTTCAGTTTGCGCCAACTCTACTGTGAACACTTAGAATTTTTTCTGGATTTCTGCCATGGATTCTGCAAAGTTTGCATATCAAGCTCAACTCTACAAGAACGACCTCATGATGTCATTGGGCACAGAAAATGGTCCTCCAGTTCTGATAGATGAAAACGAGTTTACTCAGTGGCAAGATAGGTTCTTGAATTTTATAGAGCGTCAAAAGAACGGAAATGACATGATGAACATTCTATTTGAAGGACCTTTTGAAAAACCCAAGTTGGCTTCTGGATTATATAAGCCTACCAAAGACTATACACCTGATGAGTTATCAGAGTATTAAGTTGATCGTGATATAAAGGCAAATCTGATGTTAGCCTTGCCAAACTCTATCTACAACAGGATTGATTGTTTCAAAACTCATCCTAATCGAATGTGGCAACAGCTAGAAAAGATCATGCTTGGCTCTTCAGTTGCAACTCAACTGCAACATACTCGATACATAAACAACTTTGAAGAATTCAAAGCCAAGGATGGGGAGCCACTGAAAACTGTGTATGACAAATTCTGTGCTGTGATCAATGATCTGAGAAAAATAAAAGTGGAAAAGACAGAGAGCTTGAGACAAATCTGAAATTCCTCAATGCATTACAACTAGAATGGAACAAATCCTGCCACAGATTGAGGAATGATGTCAGAATTTCTTCTATGCAAATCCAAGAGATGTTTGAGATCTTGCTGACTGATGAATGCATTGTATCTGAGAAGAAGGCCAAACTGGAGAAGAAGAACAAGAAGTCAGTGGACCCGGTTGCACTTCTAACGATCCATCTTGCTAATCAAGCATTGTCTGATAATGCTTATGATGGGTCAACTGAAGATGATGGTGAGGCACTGCAGAAAGCAATGATCCTTCTCTCACAGCATTACCAGAAAAAGTTTCAACCACGTTCGAGTTCCAACACTTCTCGCTTCACTTCCGGTTCAAGAGTCAAAGTGCCTGAGCCAAAGACTATTGTCTGCTATAACTGTGGAAAGACGGGTCACAAATCTAAGGAGTGTAAAGTGAAGAAAGTTAGGGACTCAGCTTACTATCGAAAGAAACTGGAACTGGCCGAGAAAAGAGGGAATGGAACTGCTCTTCTTGCTGAAGAAGAATTATGGCTGGATCACTCCGACGATGAAGCTGCAAATGTCGAGATCGCTCAGATGTGCTTTGTTGGAGATGATCAGTCAGATGATGATTCTGATACAGATGAAGATGAGGTACATTCGGATTTTGATTATACTTTCATATCTTCACAGATGAATGTTATAATTAATGATTTATCTGATCTTCGTTCAAAACTCTTATCTGAAAAGAATTTAAATTCTGAAAAGTCAGATTTGATTGAAAAATTGAAAATTTCTTTGAAAGATGAAAAATCTATCTTGGAAAATACTAAAGAAATCTTTCAAAAGAAATTAGATGATTTGGAAAAATCAAATAAGACTTATCTTGAATCTTTGTCTGAAATGACCATTTTAAAAGACAGTTTTTTCGGATAAAATAAATAAATTCGAAGAAAAGTTATATCGAAGAAACCAATCTGAGCAAACAATTTTTATGAATAAACCAAGGAGTGAGGAAGCTTTAAAAGAAAATTGGGGACTTGGTTTTAAAAATCCACATTGTTTAAACAATGCGATTGAAAAATCCCCTACTTTACATAAATACGATTATCTAACTCTTGCTCAATATGCTCCTCAATTTAAAATTGATTGGATGAATGAGAAGCAAGTGTTAGAAATCGAAAATGAGAAAAGGACAAATAACAAGAAAAAGGAAATTCCTTTTGTTTACACATATGAAAATGCCAAATATTTTCCTGAAAAATCAAGAAGAGGTAGAAAATGTTTAAATGATATATCTTCTGTCAAATCTTCAGTGTCTGATGATTTTGCTGATATTTTTGTTAATAAATCTGATAAGGAAAATATATCTCCAATCATTTATGATTCTAAGAGATATACACCTCCTTTATATTTAGAAAGCAAAATCATTGATCTTGAAGATAAGATGGAAGATCAAAATATTTTAAAAGAAATGGAATCTGATATTATTCTTTCTTTCATGACGTCTAGTCTTGAAGAAAAATTATTTTCACAAAAACAAGATTCTATTTCTAGCTTTTCTTCTAATTGTCAAGTAAACAGAATGGAAGTTTCTAAATCTGATATCTTTTCTCAAAATAATTCTGACTCCGAGGTAAGTTCAGATTTATTGTCTGATCAGATTGGTTGCTTAGGTAAAATTGTTTCTTCTGATTTAAATATTAATTCGGAAATTCTTGATGAATCTTTTACGCTAAATGATCTGTATTATAAACCAAAGCGTAAAAGAAGACGGTCAAAGAAGTCGAAGAAACAAGATAAAGTTCTTTCTGACAGTTCTAATTCTTCTGATTCTAATATTTCAGATAGGACTTTGAGCAAGTCATCAAAGCAGATTTGGAGAGCGAAGCGGATATCTGATGAATCTCAGACTGATGGAGATAGATATGTAGACATATATTATAAAAGTGATTCATTTGCTGTTTGTAAGAAAATTTCAAAATATTCAATAAAGCAAATGATTCAAATTTCCAAAAATGTCTCATATTCTTCTTCTGATTCTAGTTCAGATGATTATGCTTTGTATTCATCTGATGACTGTGCTTATTTTTCTGATAATCTTTCTCGTGCTTCTCGTGTTAAATCTAATCAATATTTCCCCATACGAACTGCAACTAACAAACATGGGCCCAAATTCAAGTGGGTACCAAAATCTCAATCTGACTCAAAGTTGCAGGCATCTCATGTCACGGGGGAGTAACAGAAAAATGGCTCTTGAGTAAATCAGCTCAAGACCCGGACTTCATTGTCAACATTTTGGCTTCTAAGTACACCAGCTTAGAACCCGTGATTCAAAGACATTGACTTCTAGACATGTCAGTCTAGGACTCATTCTTCAATGCTTTAAGCTTCTGACTAATGAGAAATTGTGAGTACATCTACTTAATTTCCGCTACATTTATCTCTGATTATGATGTTGTTCCAGTTTTCTCAAATGTTTTAAAAGAATCTGAGCATTTCAATTCAACTCCTGATTTTGTTCAACCCAAAATTTTTCAAAAGAGATACAATTTTTTTACATTATGTGAAAGATTATATTATTGAATTATATTTTGTTTCAACTAAATATAAATTTGCCGATCAAATATTTCTATTTTCAAATCTCGGCATGTTGTTTTAAAAGTTTAAACCGTTACAAATTTTATTCTATAAAGAAAATGTTTTACAATTTTTCTTTCTTTTGAATAAAATGTGTGTGTAGGATAAATTTTTAAGTTGCTTTGTTTATATTAAAGTTTAATATGTTCAACTTTCAAGTCTTTTACAAGTCGAAAAGTCAGCAACATGTTTGTAGCTTTTGATATTGCTTTAAAGTTGTGTGATTCAGAATATTTATAGTTTACAATGCTTAGAAAACCTAAAAAATCGAAAATTTTGGATCGTAATGAAAATATGGGTTAAGCACTTAGACGTAAAACCTTGTGTTTGAGATGATTATTAAATTCTTATAAATAAGAAATCTATAAGTTTAAAAGTTTGTACCTGTGACCTTTCTGGTTTGGGAAAGTAAGTTCTGTGGGATGCTTGTCATCTGGTCCCCTAAGGTCAATTGATCTGGGAGTGATCGAACCCAAATCCTTCAATAGAATCAGATCGAAAGTCATGTTCTACTGGTATGAATGGGTTTAGGATGTGTCGATGTAGCCTTTCTGATCTGGGAAAGTAAGTTCCGAGGGGTGCTTGACACCTAGTCCCCTAAGGCCAACTGGTCTGGGAGCGGCTGACCCAAATCCTACAATAAGGTCAGATAGAAAGTTACGTTTACGACATGTTCTTTACTTACCGAACTTTTTGATTAAAAGATGCCAAAAGTGCACAAGCTTAAAAGATGCCAAAGAGCACACTCATGTAAATATGCCATAGAGCACAATGCTAAAAAGATGTCAATGAGCACACATCTCATGATACTTGGTGATATGTTTGAGTTGCAATAAACCTGTAAATTTGTGAAAGTCTGAATTTTTGATGGATTAGTGTGATTACATGCAAAGTTTTCTATTATATTTTTAGAATTGCATTTTCTTGAAGCTAATCTTAGTTCACATGCGTGCACACTGAATAGATTGATGAAAATTTTTGAAACTGAACATATCTTAACTTGATATGCAATAAAACTTGGTTCTGTATTCAAAAACATACATTTGATTTCATCTGATGGATTTTATTGTGATATTTTACTAAATAGAATTTTATTTGTTTCTGTTTAAGTTTTTATATATTTAGTCGTTTCAAAATTCATTTTCAGTATATTTTTCTTTCTACATTGATGTTTCATTTCTTGTGTTCTCATATTTTCTTTATAAATAGGTCTGTGCATTATTCAAGGGGGAGTGAAAAAGGAAATTTTCTTTTCTGAAAAGATCATATCTGTTTTTGAGGGGGAGTATCTGGTTTTCTACATGAATGCTAACTTGAATTGTCATCTCTAGTGCATTTGTGTAGGGGGAGTCAAAGAGCTTAAAAAGGTAAAATTTTCTGAGTTCAAGTCAGATTTGCGCCAACAGTTGGTCGCGCAAACCTCACTTTGCGCCACCTTCGGCTAGCGCAAACCTTACTTTGCGCCACCAGTGTGTCACGCAAACCTCCTCTATTTTTCCTTTATTTTGATTTTGCAGATTTTAAGCTGTCTCGTCTCCAACATTTGCATGACCAAGTTGATCTCGATCATCAAGGTCATGAGGGGGAGAAGCTAAGGAGATGTTAAAGAGACAAAGAGCTCAAAAGTTTATCTGCTGATCAAGATTCGCTCAAGATTCTAATTTCTTCAACAATATTTGTCTTCTTGCTGTTCAAGCTCCGATCACCACAATTTCTTCAAGTTCATTTAAAAGAGGTGTATCGTCTAGAGCACAAACTGTTAAACCATTTGTTACTTCAAGCTTATTCAAACTGGTCCAGTCTTGTCTAGATAGCAAAGACAACTCAATCTGAAAGATGCTGAGAATAATTTTTTTTAAGTCAGAAAGCTGCTTCGCAAAGTCGCGTGGATGGTCCGTGCTGATTTAGAAGATTGTTTTTGAAGACCACAACGCCAATGATTACTAAGGGGGAGATTGTTAAGTCTGATTTTATAGTAATCATTGTATTTATAGGTTTGGTCTTATATTGTGTTTAGTGTCTCATACTGTGTTGTATCTGACCAGGGTATTTAAGTCCCTTTGGTCTTGTTCCTTGTATCACTTTCACGCCACATCAATACAGTTTGTTACTTTGCGCTTATATTGCTCTCTCTCTACTTTCTCTCTCTAGGATTCAGAGATCTTGGACTCACACATACATATTCATAATGAATTAAACCAAATTTCGGTTGTGAATTGGGAAACAAAAGAGAGTGTGCCATGTGTCTACACTTTCAGGGGTCATACAAAAGAGAGTGTGCCATGTATTATTCAGGATGAATAATAGAACATTCAGGGTGAATAATACACGATTCATGATAAATAATACATGAATCATGGATTCGTATATTATTCATCCTGAATATTGTATTATTCATCATGAATACTGAATGAACGTTCACCTTATTCATCCTGAATATTGTATTATTCATCATGAATACTGTATTATTCATCATGAATACTGAATGAACATTCACCTTTGTTATTCATATTGAATGTGGACACCCGAGGACGTGCATGCATATTCATAATGAATATAACACATATATAGAATTTCACGTAAAAAACGGTTAAAACGAAAAAAAAATCTGAATATTGTATTATTCATCCTGCATATGGTATTATTCATCACGAATAGTGAATGAACGTTCACCTTTGTTATTCATACTGAATGTGGACACCCGAAAACGTGCATGCATATTCATAATGAATATAACACGTATATAAAATTTCACGTAAAAAACGATTAAAACGAAAAAAAACTATATCGAGACGGATGTCATATCGAAGAGCACGAAATTCTCGTTTTTTTGATATAATTTGTTTGATTAAAATATTAGTAATTTTTAAGATAAATTATTTTAAAGTTTAAGGGGGTAAATTTTTTAATTAAAAATAAAAAGTCAAAGATGGTAGGCGTTGATTCAAAATTATAATTTTTTCCTTAATCACTTCTCAATTAACCTTATTATATATTAACCATTGATTAGTTTTCTAAGTTTTGATCAATGGTTAAGATTTGTCCTCATGTGCACAATGAAAAATGAGTTTTCATTTGAACCCACCCCTATCTATTGTAACCGTCGATCATGAATCCAACGGTTAAGATGTGGGTTGCAAGGGTTGCAACCTTTTTCAGGATTACAAAATATCCTTCCAATATATATATATATACTAGCAGTGTGCCCGTGCAATGCACGGGGTGAGCAAGGTGCGAAACTTTTATTGTAAATGAAAAATGAGTTGTTGGGAGTGTTTGGTTTGGTCTAAGGAATGGGAAACGAAATGAAAATGAATATGTTGTCAGTCGATATGAAAATGTGTATATTTATTGCATTGTTAATGTTTGGCGATATATAAACCCTTTAAAATTTTGAGATTCTCGAGCAGATCAATTTTGAGCTTTCGGAGCTTATCGATTTCGAGAGTCTGGAGCAGATCAAATTTCGTGTCTTCTGAAATCTAACTCCGGCTACCCTAAATCGTCATCTGAAATTAAATTCGATCGAGTGCTTGGAGTACATCAATTTATAAAATAGGATTTTAGACTTTGGATTGGATTGATTTCAAGAGTTTGGAATTGATGGTTTCGTGTTTGCCGGAAGTTTGGAATTGATCGCCATCGTGTTTCTTGTAGCCGAGGAGGGTGGGTGTTCATCAAGAGAGAGCCGAGTATTTTGATATATATATATATATATATATATATATATACAGAGAGAGAGAGAGGGGGGGGGGGGGGATCAAACGAGAACATTAATTATTTAAAAGAACACGAGAACTAACAAAATCATTAGTGATTTTACATTAACGTGCAAAAAAACTACACGGACCTGAAGCCACGGCCAAAGTCTTTTTTTCGTGTGTTAATGTAAAATCACTAATGATTTTGTTAGTTCTCGTGTTCTTTTAAATAGGTATTGTTCTCGTTTGAACCCGACTTTTTATATATATATATATATATATATATATATGCTATATATAAATATAGTGTTAGGTTCAAGAGAAAACCTCAAAAAAACGAAAAACTGAGGTAGACTTTCATCTGGACGGTATGCACTACAGATAAATGGTAACATACACAAGTGCATAATGCACACGTGCATAAAAACCAAAAAACAACTTAAGTTACTTGCATACTGTCCGGATCAAGGGCTACCAGGTGTTCCTCACTTTTCCATTTTTTGAGATTTTCTCTTAAAGCTCCCTTTATAAATATATTAATTTAGATGAAGGATCATGCGAGAAGTTAAACATGAAGTGTTTAATCATATATGATTACACGACCTGTAGGTGTGTTTAATCATATATATGATTAAACGTCTATGTATTGCCAATATAACATGTGTTTAATCATATATGATTAAGCTTGTGTATCATATCTGATTAAACACTTCTCGCTTTCTCGCAAAATGTTTAGCTTCTCATTTGAACATGTCCCTATTAATATATGTATATATATATATATAAGGAGAATACTACCAGTAGTGCATACATTATATAAAGTATAATGTGAACAACCATTGAGCAAAAGTTATCAACACCCCAATATCTGTTGAAATTATAGCTGGATGCACTTGGTTAAAAACTTACCAACCCCAATCACTATTGAACCAAAAATGGAGCTTAACAGCATCTTGTTTTGTAATTGTATGATCAGGACCAAATGTGATAATGTCAACAAATATAGATGCAAACAGGAATGTGGTATCTTCCTCCCCCCACTCTAGTTTTGACGGAAGGCAAACAGTTTTGCAAACACTAATTTCAACAGTGTTTCCAGATCAAACATAATTATATCGGTTTGAGTCACTTTCAAGAAACTAAATTTGTAGACTTGCCATGAAGAAAAATGCTTCTGATTTAAGGCATACAAATTCCTATAGCATACAAATGCATTTTCATGCTTCTTGTTTGACAAGGAGTGACTGTTACATGGCACTACTATCAAACACACATCTTGGAAATCAATATATCTGAACATGTGTTATAGTTCAGACTTCATAGTCAAAGAAAAAGCAACACTGCAAACTACAAAGGACATCAACCAAAAAACCAAAAAAGTCTTTGTAAATTAACCGAAAACCCGAATAGGTTTCTCGATATCATCAACATAGAAAACGGAAAAATGCTTTGAAACCCAACCAAAAAATGAAAATGTCCATCGAAATCAACCAAAAACCGAACAAACACCCTCGAAATCAACCAAAAACCTTTAAAAATCCCTCGAAACAGTGTGGAATGTGATTAAGAACACATCGAATACTTTGTGGGGCCTTTGATCCACCAAAAAAGTGCAACACCTCAACAAACATTCTGAGTCAACCACACGTTAAACAATCACCAAAATTTCTTTAAAATGGCAAATGCTCACGGATTCACCATTAATCACATGTTTAACAATGGGGAACCTCTGCATGAAACATGAAATGAACTGCTAGAACGTAGGTGGTCGTTGAAGCCTAGATATTAGTATGAAACTGAAAAAGAGGAAAAAATGATTTGATTCGAAAGATTTTCAAGTACATAAACACATACTGTACTCCGATGAGAAATGGTCATTGAGAGCCGAAAATGCAGCTCCATTAATAAAAAAACAAGCAGCAAGTCCAGAAAGTAGCATATCTTAGCAGATGTCTTTAAAAACTACACAAATATGAGGGGTCGTTTACCAAATTCTTACCCGGTAAGCGCTTAACGGCAAGAGATTCAACTTCATTTACCTTATCGTGTAACATCTTTGGCCATGAAAATAGATTGTTGGTATGCATTTTAAACCCTGTAAGCACTTACCGGGTAAGAGTCGTTTCCCGCACTTACCGGGTAAGATCTTCTTGCCTTATCTATTACCGGGTAAGATTCTCAGTCCTTCCATGCTCAATCATTAAGGTAAAAAGTATTGGTAGGTGCTTACCCGATAAGTGTTTAGTAAACGGCCCTTAGTTTTAGTGTCATTGAAGCCAACATAGAAAGCAACCATCATGCATTCGATTGCTCTTATGGAGCCTGGTTCCATCAGCTATATTCCCTACTTCAGCAGGATAAATATCTGTTTACTTTATTAGTGCCTGCCAATCATGAGAAAACAATGCATATGAAGATGTTAGTGGGTGTGCTTGAAAATGAAGCTATTAGCACTGTAATCTACATTTAAATAGCCTTTAACCATATTAACATCACAACCCTTGAGATGTTCTTCTCCATTATGAAACTATAAGATCCTCTGTTTCATTCGAATGTGTAACCAAACATTTTCTCCTTAAAATCGGTAGAATGAGATTTTTACCACAACATTAATCATAAGCCACATAAATAAAACATTAGGAGAAAGGATGTGTAAGAATTAGATGATGTTAATGAAACATACCCCGAAACATATAGTAGTCAATGAAAAATCCACCTACAACAAGCACTCAAAAAAAAGTGAAATTTCGGAATCAACGATGTTACTAAATAAATTTAAAAGAAATGCATTAAAGTGAAGAATCACAAAGACTACTCACAAGGAACCAAAAAAACGTATGATGTGTAAGGAAACATGTTTTTCTAAGCTAAAATCAATCAAAATGGGTATAATGAGACGTTTTTCACAATATGAATCATAAGTCAACTAGAATTCGAGATCACCTCGGCATACTGACCAGTTGAATCGAGCTACCCTATACTCGACTTGAAAAGCTCGTGAGATACTCGATTTTTTTATATATAATTAGTTTTATAATATAATTTTTAAAATATAATGTAAAAAGTTAGTAATAAACTTACCATTAAAAGAATAAATGTCGTATATTTTTAGATATTTGAACAAATATATACATTTTTAACCATAACAATTAATCAATTATTTTTTTTATAAAAATCACAAGTAAAGGAAAAAACAAAAACCATAAAATTCATGGTAAAATGTCCAAAAATGGAAGATAGATAATAAAGGAAGAGTGAAGAGGTGTTATTGAAAAAAGGAGGTGATTGAAGTTGGTAACTTTGCATAATTGATGATGAAATTTGAGGACACCCCTTAAGTTTTATAAATTTCAAGAGTATACAATTTAAGTTTTATAATTTGTTTGTCCCACAATGTGTGTAAATGATAAAAATGACAACAACATTCAATCGATTTCAATTCTATTAATCTCAACTTTGATTACAAGGAAAAATGCTCTTACAATATTTCTCTCACTACTCTGATACGTGCTCACACTTGCACTTCTAGCTTAATGATTCTACAAACAAAAACTATTTATACTAACTACACTTACAAAACACAACACTTTGACTTTGACCTTTTATTACAAAGACTTTGACTTGAGCTTGAGAGTTGACTTGAGCTTTTGACTTGGCTTTCATCTTCCATCTTTATGATCTTGTATCCAACATATTTGTGCACTAACAATCTCCCCCTTTGGATTCAAGATCATGTTTAAAAAAATATGCATTGAAACTCCCCTTTGGATTTAGATTAAATTTCAGCATCAAAGAATAATCTCCCCTTTTGCTCAAAATCAATCTTTCTTTCCTTTAAACTATCTTCAAAACTTTTTGTAATCTTTCCCAAAGTCTATGATAATGTTCTTCAAGAAACTTTAACAATCTTCCCCAAAGGTTGTAGAAACCTCTTTCAGACTTCAGAAAGAAATTATCTTCAGATTTAACTCTTTTTACTTCATCAGATAATCTTCAAAGAAAATTTCAACAAATTCCAACGAATATTGTGAATCCTTTGAACTTTCTCTTTCTATTCTGTACAATTTCCACATAACTTGCATTCTTTGACAATATCTTGCAACAAACTTTTCCAAATCATCTTTCTTGAAATAATTTCTCCAAAAAAACCGTTACAAGCTTTTCTTCAACTAACATTTCTTGAAATTAGCTTCTCCACCTTTTTGATGATGTTGAGAAAATAAATCATCAAAACTTCACAAGAAATGTCATGAATCTTTTCTGACCATTGATCTTTGCCACTGAGCCACTGATCATCCGTCAATTCATAAGGTATTCATCCGAATCTTTTCAAATTCAGACAATATGAATGTAACACCTGAATCAACAATTGAATTAGTTAAGATGCCTGTCAGTAGCACGAATCCACTGTGTGTAACAAATACACATTGGAAAGGAGCTTTTTTTATGTTCACTCCCTTAGGTCTTCTATTCAATCATCGAAAAACACAAGGTTAAACTATGAACGTTTAGACAGAAAAACGAATTTCCTGTTTGTACGTGCTTGTGTATGAAAGAATTATGCATGATGATTGCTTTTAATAGGCTCAAAATGTGTAAACCATTGAGACAACAGTAATACACAAACTCAATTGTGCATGATCGAAGTGCGAAGGTGGGGCAAACTTCCTTCTTTTTCAATATCCATATTTTCCAAATGAAAACCAGATAGATTATGTGCTGCATCCCCAAGAAAATTGAAACATCTCTTTATTGAGAAAAAGATGAGTAACTTGTGGGGTTTAAAGCAAAAGTTGGCATGGACTAGTTGCCTGTTTCAATGATGTTCACGAAGAATTGTGAAACAACAGTAATTTGGCTGCCCGACTCAGAAAAAGTTGGTGTAGAGTTTGATATTCTTTTACTCTGATTTCTCACCCTTCTTCTTTTTATGAATTAAGCTCACTTCTAACCAAACTCTCTTTTCATTTTATCTCAGCACACACCCATACTCAGATATTTTGACTCCTCGCCTCTCGATCACTCAAGGATAACTTCTTGGGTAGGAAACACTGGTTAACGTGAATCCATAGAAGTTCTGTTAAGCTCACACAATAAACCCATGTAGTTGTCCTAAAAGAAAATGTTGCTCAGATGGTTTAACTTTTCAGTTAAAGCACAATATGAAATACATGTAAGATACATGTATGCTCAGTAAGATAATTATGAAGATTTGAGCATGTTTAATCATGAAAGATTCTCTCATAACAAGTATATGAACTGAATACAAAAGACTTGTTTGAGAATATGACATTGTATGAAAAGATCAAATATGAATGATTTAACAATCAAGGCTTAGGTCATGAAAATTGGATATTGTTTATGAGAACAATTATAGACATTCTTGAAAGAAACGTTTTGAACGAAATCGCGCTCAAATATCAATGAAGTACAAAACGGGGTGTATCACCAACGAAAAATTGGTTAATTTGAGACATGGTGATAACAAAAACAACAAAATACTAAACCGGTGTGTATGAATACTTGAAAGTATATGGAAAAGATAATACACACGTATTTATCTTTGGAAACACACGGTTTATTTAACAATGAAGCACATAATAACATTAACATTTAAAATCACACTTCTGTATTCATGAAATCTGTTTAATAATCGAGAAGTGGTTTGAACATTTAAGAACATGTTTTCATGAATGAAAGTCGTCCTTCTTTCAAACATGTATGAGATTAAGGTTAGAATAATCCTTACGCTTAACTTGAATCTCATAAAGTCAGCTCGAAAGTCATATTGGATATGATCATGTAAGCTCCCCCTCAAAATCTGCATTCAGTAAAAAATCGTCAAAGTACAAAGTCTTATTCACAAACTTTATTGAAAAATTAAAGACATGAAAGCAATAAAACTTGTTAAGAATGAGTTCTGATGAGATGTAATCAGAAATCAATGTCCTTACTCCCCCCCCTGAAAATATGCATCACATGATATGTTAGTGAAAATTATATGCAAATATGTACAACTCCCCCTAGAATGAAGATCAATTGAGCTTTATTTCATTCCCCCTGAAAACATGAACAGAACCTTTCAGTGCAGATATCTTTCAGATTAAAAATAAAGAAATGCAAAAAAATAACAAAACTAAACTGTACTAGGTAACAACAGATTAAGTCTTGAGGTTTAACATGCCAAGTTTCGAAATGAGAAAATTAAATCTCTTTTCGTCAAATGGCTTGGTAAACAAATCTACAAGTTGATAATCTATGTTTACAAAGTAAAGTTCGATTCTACCTTTTTTCGACATTATCTTTAATAAAATGATATCTCACATCAATATGTTTTGTTTTAGTGTGCTGAACATGATTACCTGATATTGCAACGCCACTCTTCGAATCACAGTATATCGAAATTTTGTTGAATTGGAAACCATAGTTGCGAAGCTGTGTTCTCATCCACAACACTTGAGAGCAGCAACTGGCAGCAACTACGTACTCTGCTTCAGCAGTCGATGTGGAAACACAAATGTAGATCCCAGTACAGTGCAATCACGAACAAATCAACAATAATTAATCAATGAAGAACAATATCTAAGCCACAACTGCTAGTCATATGATTAAATGTAACAATCAAAGGATTAGGTTTAAAGAGAGAATATCTGATCAGAGAATGTAAACCTAATGACTAGCAATCTAATAATGATTTGTCTAACCTGAAAAATGAACTAAATATGCCTTATATAAGAAGAGCATAGGCTTAATGGGCTTTATGGGCTTTGGGCCCAACAACTTTCTAATAATTACAATTTAAACACTTATAAATGTTTTATGCAACTTTCAACACACAGGACTTTCAGTCCTAACAATCTCCCCCTAAAGTTGAATAAGACATTTATCTTCTTGAAATCTTCATGCCTTGATCTTCTTTCCATCTTAAATCTTTGAAGAACTTTGGTGTTGCATGTCTTCATATCTTTCCCAGCTCCCCCTTGAATAAAGCTCTTGGTCTTCATATTTCAACTTTGTAACCAGATTCAATGTACAATAGCCTCGACTGAATGCACTATCAAGAAGCTTTCAACTGTAGAAACTCAACACATCGGATCAGCACACAAGAAAAATAATGTTCAAGTTACGTGACATTTCACAGTGCATCTTCAGTTTAATAACAAAGAATCTGTCTGTGAACCACGAGTTGAATAGACTTTCAGCTTAAGAACTTGTTTCAATCAACTCGTAGAAGGGACAAACTTGTAGCAAACACCACATGATACGGGATAGAAGAACCATCCAAAGGTTTTTCAACCTCAGATTTAAGATTTGACTTTGAAATTGAACTTTGTAAATATCTCCCCCTTTTTGATGATTGTGAACATCATGATCATCAAAACTCTTCAATTTCAACACATTATTTGATCTCCTCCTTTGTGATTATTTGACATTCTCCGCCCTTTGATCTGAGTATCCGTCAATTCATGAAATGTATATATCCGAATCTTTTCAAATTCAGATATAATAGGAATTGTAAACCTGAATCAACAAATGATACAGTTAGTATGTCTGTAAGTAGCACAAAGCCACTTTGTACAACGGATGTACTTTGGAAAGGAGCTTCTGTGATATTCACTCCCCCAGGGCTTCCATTCAATCATCGAAAAACCACAAAAGAATTTTTTATGAATGTTATGACAAGAAAACTCATTCCTTGTGTGTACGTGCAGTGAAAGTGTAGAATGATTGAAGCTACTTAGCTTTCTCAGGCTCAAAAATGTGTAAACTGTTGAGACAACAACAGATATTACACGGACTCAATGTGCATGAAAGAGGTGCGAAGGTGGGGAAACTTTCCTTCTTTTTCAATATCTAAATCTTCCTATTGAAGACTAGATAGCAGATATGCTGCGTCCCCAAAAAAAATGAAACATTTCTTTGTTAAGAAAGAAACGAGTGGTTGGTGGGGTAATAACAAGAGTTGGCATGGGCTCACTGCCTGTTTCAATGATGGTCACAAAAGAATGTGAACCAATCAGTAAATGTGGCTGCCCGACTCAGAAAGTGTTTGGTGCAGAGTTTTCATATTCTTTTAACTCTGTTCTCACACCCTCTTTCTTTTTGTCATTAAAGCTCACTTCTAACCAAACTCTCATTTACATGTTACCGCTCAGCGCAATGAGAAAAACTCAAACGAATGAGTTATCTCCCCCAATCTTTGATTTAAGACCCCTCACCCCTCAATCACTCAAGGATAACTTCCGGGGTAGGAAACACTGGTTAACGTGAATCCATGGAAGTTCTATTTAAGTTCTCACACAAATCCCATGTAAGTCCTAAAAAGAATGGTTGCTTAACAGTTTAACTTGTACAATTAAGCACAAAATGTATGATAACACTGTCAAAATGTATGCTCATAAGATTTGAGCAATTGAACTTTGAAGATTTCTCAAAACAAAGATATTGAATGAAAGAAATGAAATCAAAAGAATTGTTTTGAGAATCTGACAATGTATCAATCAGATCAAATGAAATGGTTAGGGTATCAAAGAATTGGATATTTTGTTTATATGAACGAATATAAACAATTTTGCAATGAAAGCACAAGATTAGAAATTACGATTGATGCTCAACAACATTGAATTTCAAACGGGGGTATTACCATCGAAAAATTGGTTCGTTATGAGACATGGTAATAACAATTTCAAATGAAGTACTGAACCGGTGTGTGTGAATACTTGACAGTATATGGACAAGATAATACGTAAGTATTGATCTTTGGAAACACACTGTCAATTAAACATTAAAGCTCAAAATTTGAAAAACATTTAAAATCACACTTCTAAATTCATAAAATCTTTTGAGAACCAGAAGTGGTTTGAACATTTCAGAAAACGTTTTTCATGTTCGAAAGTTGTTCTTCTTTCAAACAATCAGAGATCTAGATCAGAAGATATTTACCTTTAAGCTCCCCCTCAAATCATGATAAAATGATTTAGGTCAGATAAGCATTTAAGAACGAGTCATGAACTGAAGTGTTCAGAAGTCGAACTCCGTTGAAGTACGGGTTCTAAGCTGATTTACTTAGAAGCCTTAGTTTTCTACTCCCCCTTGACAGTAGGTGCCTGCAACACAGAATCAATTTTAGGCTTTGGTACCCACTGGTATTTGGGTCCATGAATGTTAGTTGCAGTTCAAATAGGAGTAATGGAATAAGAACCATACCAGTAATGATCACTAGTCTTGTGAATAGGATCATGTGTACGACAATAAGAACAATAGTATTTCTTACCTGACAACCTGATTAATTGATCTCTCGAGTAGATATGATCAGGTTTACCTTCACACACATTGTTCTTTTTGGCTTTGTGTGTATGTACACATGATTTCTTTCCTTTCAGCTCATCTTTCTTCCCATCTTTCTTCTCATCTTCAACTGGTTTCTTCTTTCAGACCAGTTCCTCTTCATTGTATCTCCTTCTTCGTCGATGTGTACCTGAACCATCTATATTTCTATCATAGAAAATGTTAGTACTACGAATCTGATCAAAAGATGTAACTGACCACTTGGAAGAAACAGTTTTCTGAGTTGAACTTGATGCTGTCTTTTTAAGCTCTTTAATCTTTGAAGCAAGACTGTCTTTTTCTTTGACAAGAAGGTCAATCTTCGTCTCGCATTCATACTTCGTTTTCTTCTCTTTCAGCACACTTTCAGATAGTTCAGATAGCTTCTCAGTAAGCTTTTTGAGCTCAGCCTCAAACATGCTTCTTTCTTCTTCAAATCCCTTCTCAGCATCCTTTCTTTGACCAGATATTTCCTTAAAGAATCCAACATTCTTTTGTTCAATGGCCTTCTTTTCCTTGGCAAACTTTTCTCTTTCTAAGATAATCACTTTCTCAAAATTAGAAATTTGTTGAGAAAGCTTGATACATTTAAGCTCAACTATCTTATTCTCTTCACAACTCTTCTTAGAAAGTTCTGAGAATTTATGTGCAAATGATATCTTTTTAGTCTCAAAATCAGATTTGTGTTTAGCAAGCTATTGCTCCAAATCAGATATTCGCTTTTGAAGATCAACATTTGCATCTTTCAGATCAGAGATCTTTTCCTCATATCTTTCAACAGAGATTGTTTGCTGAGTTTTAGCTTCCAAATTAGAAATCTTTCCTTTTAGCTCAGAGTTCTCAGCTTCCAATTCTCTTCCTGTTAATAAACCCTTTGGCCCTAAGATCAACCATTCAGTACAATCCCACAACTCTTTTCCTGTCATTTTGTAAGTGTTTATTTGACCAGAAATTTCACAAAAAATGTCACGAAAAAGTTCACAAGAAATACTATGTGTCATAAAATTTCGAGCTATATTATTCGCCCTCTGTCTTTTCTGCTGTTCCTCAGAAGAAGCTTCTGTTGGAATTTGGGATTGCATCTCTCCTTCAGTCAATGATAATCTGATATAGTAACCCAACTCATGTTCATCCATAAAAGTCAAAAAATTAACTTTCCACTCTTCATATTTTTCTTTGAACAACAACCTTGGTGGGTTCATCCTTTTTGATCGAATAGAATTAATTCGATCCGGCTCTGAAAAGCTTGATAACCAGGGACTGAACTTGACAAGAGATGAAACTCTAAAGTGCAAGGACCAAAAGTGACAAAGTGTGAAACTTGAAAGTTTAGGGTCACAAATGACAAACTACTGAAACCTTGAAGTACGGGGGCAGAAAGCGACACAAACAGAAACTTAAAACTAGAAGGACTAAAAGTGACACAAACTGAAACTTAAAACTAGAAGGACTAAAAATGACACAAACTGAAACTTAAAACTAGAAGGACTAAAAATGACATATACTAAAACTAGTAACTAGAGGGACTAAAAGTGTAAAATTTAAAACTTCTAACGGACTTAACTGGACACTAACAAAAATGGACTAAAATTGAAATAAAGCTTAACTAAATTAACAAACTAACTGACACTAACTGGACTAACGGAAAATGGACCAAAAAGTAAAGAACTTAACGGCAAACTAACGAAATTCGTTAGTTACTATTCATCATCTTCTCCAACGAGACATACCTGCAAAACTCGAAAACGGTTAGAAATTTTCAATGCAAAACGATCGTTAAAGCTCCCTGATCAGTCCTTAACAGATTAAAACTCAACCGGTCAACCCACGATCACAAACGAACCAACCGAAAACTTTTCGGAAAACGGTCGAAAAATGAAAAAATCAGTATGGGTTAAAATTTTACGACAAAAAATGATCGTTTATGTTCTCTTAAGCTCCCTCAACTAATTAAATCTCGAAAGAGTCTCTCAATCTCTCGAACGAAGCAACCGAAGATTTTTTTTCGGAAACCGAACGAGAATTTAAAAACTTGAAATGAGATGAATTTTTTCGATAGAAATCGATCGATTAAGCTTTGTAAACCACCCTTAATGATTTAAAACCAAAAAAGTTCGTCCACGATCACTACCGAATCAACCGAAATGATTTCGAAAAACAATCGAAGCCGACGAAGTGTGGAACCGGGGAGAGGAGACGCAAGGGACCGGTAGGGGAGACACCGGTCGTGGCACACCGAGATTTAGCGAGACACCGGTCGATTTACGGTCCGGTCGATGTAAGACACCGGGCGGGGACGGTACCGGTTGAGATGACCTGGGAGATGGGATACCGGTCAAGCCCCGGTCCGGTCGAATGACACCGGGAGCTAGACACCGGTCAATTGAAATCAGACACCGGTCGATTGAAATCAGACATCGGTCGATGGGTATGAGACATCGGGCGTTTGCAATGGAAAAAATATGAGATATATATGTGTTATATATATAAATAAGCGATGTATATATGACTGCCATGCAGAGAAGAAGAGAAAAAAAATCAACCAGATGCAAACTTCCACCAACCCACTAGATGATATATATATATATATATATGTATGTAAGCGATAGAAATATATATAGATGTATGCGAGATGTATATATATGAATTGTCAATTAAAAAAAAAACAAGCCTCCGCCCCACTATTCTTTCACCACCCAATCACAAAATAATAGAAATTAATTTGGTTGGTGTCAAGAATTTTTGGTGTCAACAATTTGGTCTGGGAGAAGCAACCCGGTCGAGGACCTGGTCAACAAGGCACCGGGCGAGGTCCGGTCACAAACACCGGTTGCCAAAGCGATCCGGTCAAGTTAAGGCACCGGTCCAAATATACCGGTCAAGAGGGTTCAGTCGAAGATAAACAATAACCACACAGATAAACACTTATCGATAACAGATAATTCGATTAACAATTCGATTTACGATTAATCGACATACCTTAACAATTTAGTTTGAAAAACGATAGAAATCAAAATCAAACCCAGAAAACTCAATCGATGCAGAAAATCAATTTCTTCGAATAATCACAAAATCAATCAGATATGGTAGAAGTCGATCCAGAAACAGATCACATATCAAACAATATAACCCAGAAATCGATTTCAATAAGAAAAATCAAATATGCGGATTTCGATCAATGAGAAAAAATCGATCAACAGGAATATTATCTGATAAGTGATTATAGGGTTTTAGACAAACCTTTTTGATCGTATCGAATAGAAATTAATTCGATTCCGCTCTGATACCAATTGTAGATCCCAGTACAGTGCAATCACGAACAAATCAACAATAATTAATCAATGAAGAACAATATCTAAGCCACAACTGCTAGTCATATGATTAAATGTAAGAATCAAAGGATTAGGTTTACAGAGAGAATATCTGATCAGAGAATGTAAACCTAATGACTAGCAATCTAATAATGATTTGTCTAACCTGAAAAATGAACTAAATATGCCTTATATATGAAGCGCATAGGCTTAATGGGCTTAATGGGCTTTGGGCCCAACAAATTTATAATAATTACAATTTAAACCCTTATAAATGTTTTATGCAACTTTCAACACAGGACTTTCAGTCCTAACAACAAAGTTGTTTATTTGATGCCCAACTTACGAGCGTGTCTCCAAGAAATTGTATGTGACCCGATGTGCTCTTCTTGTCTAGCATACAACCTGCATGATCTGCGTCTGAATACGCTGTTAGCTCAAAACTTGTATCTTTAGGATACCACAAACCAAGGTCTGCAGTTCCCTTCAGATATCTAAATATGTGCTTCACAACAGACATATGGGATTCTTTGGGTGAGGCTTGATATCTAGCACATAAATATGTAGAGAACATTATATCTGGACGACTAGATGTCAAGTACATTAAAGAACCAATCATCCCTCTATAGGTTCTAACATCAACAACTTTTCACGAAAGATCAACTCCGATTTTAGTTCCTGGTGCCATCGGGGTAGAAATTGGAGTACAATTTGACATATTAAATTTCTTTAAAATGTCAGCAATATACTTCGCTTGATTTATAAAAATCCCCGTAGAAAATTGTTTGACTTGTAATCCGAGAAAGAAATTCATCTCTCCCATCATACTCATCTGAAAACATGACACCATGAGGTTAGAAAAATTCTTACAGTGCTTTGGATTAGTTTAACCAAATATAATATCGTCCACATATATTTGAATTAAAATGATATCAACTTTCTCCCTTTTAATGAATAAAGTGGTGTCGATTTTACCTTTTGAGAAGCCAGACTTGACCAAGAATTTGGATAAAACATCATACCAGGCTCGAGGGGCTTGTTTGTGTCCGTAAAGTGCTTTGTCTAAAATATAGACGTGATCAGGTTTGTCTGCACTTACGAATCCTTCTGGTTGAGAAACGTACACCTCTTCTTTTAGCAATCCATTCAGAAAGGCTGTCTTGACATCCATCTGATATACCGTAAAGTTCTTGTGAGCAGCGTAGGATAAAAACATTCTAATTGCCTCAATACGCGCAACTGGTGTATACATCTCGTCATAATCAATGCCTTCCTATTGTCTGTATCCTTTGGCAACAAGTCGTGCTTTGTTTCGAATTACAACACCATCTTCATCTTTCTTGTTTTTGAATACCCACTTGGTGCCAATAATAGTCTTCCCTTCCGGTCGAGGCACTAATCGCCATACTTTTAGCGCTTTGAATTGGTTGAGCTCTTCTTGCATAGCTGTAACCCAATCTTGATCACTATGAGCTTCTGAAACTTTTGTAGGTTCTATTCTACTCAGGAATGAGTCAAATAAATATTCGTTTGCTGTAGCAGACCTAGTTTGCACCGACTTAGATGGATCTCCAATGATTTGATGAACCGAGTGCTCTTTGGTCCATTTGTAAACATGAGGAAGTGGATTAGATGCAGATTGATCATGTTGAGCACCTAGATATCCACTTTCATCTTGTTTTTCAGAAAGGGGTTCAGTTGAAGCAATCGGTGCAGAAGATTCAGTTGGTTGGACATTTGATGTTTGTTGAATTGGCGTGGTTGTACATCCAACTGAATGTGTACCTTCTGGCTCGACAATTTCATTAGCAACTTCAACTGAGTGAGTAGGTGTTTGAGTTTGAGTTTCTTCCTGAATCAGGGGAACATATTCAGTTGAGATATCTGAAGTGATTGGATGATGATTGCTTGAATCTTTAGGTCTGTCAATCACAACAGGTTTAGTCAATTTAGTACCAAGAAACTCATCATAGAAAATTCAAACAATAAATCTAATTCTGTTACGTGAGATGTAGATGTTGATAGTTTATCAGAATTAGAAACATTAACCACAGGTTCTGGACTGATGTGCCCAGAAGCTAATACTCCAGTTATCATGGGTTCTAAACTGTTTTGATTAGGAGCCATTTCTTGAAAATGTGTAATCCCAATCAAACAAGCAACTCAAACAAGATTTAACAATATCAAGATCTAGAGAGAGATAGAGAGTAGAGAGAGAAAGGCTATGTCATATATCTCACAGATTGAATATTACAATGAGGGTTCTTTTTTCTCACAACACAATGTACAAAGTATATATACTACCTACTTCTCTCATAAGCCTAAACTCTCATAACACTATACAAGATAAACTCTCACATAACTAAACTCTCATGACACTAAAATTGACTTTACTGACTAAACAATACATTGACTTTTCTCATTAAATCTTGGATACAATTTATATACTAACATTCTCCCCCTTTGTATTCAAGATTTAACAAAAATTTGACAATCGTCTTCAGCACTTGATTCTTCAACTTCTATCTCTGACAGTCTTTGACTTTGAAGCTCTAATAATCTTCAGTCTTTCAGTCTTTGAAGATTCTTGAAAAGTCTTTTGCACATTGCATCTTTGAAAAGTCAACAATTCTTGAACAAAACATTGAAATCTTTGAAAAACTTGTATCTTCATCTCTTGTGATCTCTGGACCATCTTCGGAAAAACAAACTTTCATGAATCTTCTTCATAAACTTTTAAATTCTTTAACAAAACTTTCATCTGGCTTGGACTTTCAGAATTATCTTCACCATTTTCATTAGAAAGCCTCTTCATTTTTGATTTGTCAGATCAACTTTTGTCTTTGAAATTGAAACATATTAAATTTCTCCCCCTTTTGATGATTGTGAGCATCATGATCATCAAAACTTCTTCAATTTCAGCACTTTCTTTGATTTCCCCCTTTTTAAAGACTAACAATCTCCCCTTTATGATAATTTGACATTCTCCGCCCTTTGATCTGAGTATCCGTCAATTCATGAAATGTATATATCTGAATCTTTTCAAATTCAGATATAATGAACGTGGTAACCCTGAATCAACAAATGATACAGTTAGTATGCCTGTAAGTAGCACGGAGCCACTTTTACAACAAATGCACATTGGAAAGGAGCTTTTGTGATGTTCACTCCTCCAGGGCTTCCATTCAATCATTAAAAAACCACAAAGGAATTTTCTATGAATGTTATGAAAAGAAAACTTATTCCTTGTGTGTACGTGCAAGTGTAGAAATGATTGAAGATACTTAAGCTTTTTCAGGCTCAAAATGTGTAAACTGTTGAGACAGCAACAAGTATTACACGGACTCAATGTGCATGAAAGAGGTGCGAAGGTGGAGCAAACTTCCTTCTTTTTCAATATCTAAATCTTCCAATTGAAGATTAGATAGCAGATATGCTGCGTCCCCAAGAAAAATTGAAACATTTCTTTGTCGGGAAAGAAATGAGTGGTTGGTGGGGTAATTACAAGAGTTGGCATGGGCTCACTGCCTGTTTCAATGATGGTAACCAAAGAATGTGAACCAATCAGTAGATGTGGCTGACCGACTCAGAAAGTGTTGGTGTAGAGTTTTGATATTCTTTTAACTCTGATCTCACACCTTTTTTCATTTTACCGCTCAGCACAATGAGAAAAATTTAACCGGATGAGTTATCTCCCCCACTTTTTGATTTATGACCCCTCACCCCTCAATCACTCTAGGATTATTGTTAGGATCAAGCGCTTACCACTACGCCAAAAACAATTGCTGATGGAGAAGGCGCAACTTTATTTCCTTATAGCGTAGTAGTCAGCGCCATGTTTCGATTTAGGAAGATGCTGGTCAATGACCCAACAATCTTCCCCCCCCAGCATCTGCCAGCACTAACAAGATCTTCGCTAGAAGTCAATGGCTGCACAACATGCCTTTGGCATTTAAATTCACTCCATGGGATTCGAACCCGTGACCTGCTCTGATACCACATGTTAGGATCAAGCGCTTACCACTACGCCAAAAGCAATTGCTGATGGAGAAGGCACAACTTTATTTCCTTATAGCGTAGCAGTCAGCGCCACATTTCGATTTAGGAAGATGCTGGTCAATGACCCAACAATTACTTCCTGGGTAGGAAACACTGGCTAACGTGAATCCATGGAAGTTCTGTTTAAGTTCTCACACGAATCCCATGTAAGTCCTAAAAAGAATAGTTGCTCAACAGTTTAACTGAACAGTTAAGCACAAAATGTATGATAACATTGTCAAAATGTATGCTCATGAGATTTGAGCAATTGAACTTTGAAGATTTCTCAAAACAAAAATATTGAATGAATGAAATGAAATCAAGAGAATTGTTTTGAGAATCTGACAATGTATCAATCAGATCAAATAAAATGGTTAGGGTATCAAAGAACTTGATAGTTTGTTTATATGAACAAATATAAACAATTATAGCAATGAAAGCACAAGATTAGAAATGATGATTGATGCTCAACAATATTTGAAAGCAAACGGGAGTATTACCATCGAAAAATTGTTTCGTTATGAGACATGGTAATAACAAATTCAAATGAAGAACTGAACCGGTGTGTATGAATACTTTACAGTATATAGATAAGATAATACACAAGTATTGATTTTTGGAAACACACGGTCAGTTAAACATTGAAGCTTCATAATGAAAAACATTTAAAGTCACACTTCCAAATTCATGAAATCTTTTGAGAATAGAGAAGTGGTTTGAACATTTAAGAAAACGTTTTTCATGTTTAAAAGCTGTTCTTCTTTCAAACAATCAGAGATTAAGATCAGAAGATATTTACCTTTAAGCTCCCCCTCAAATTATGATAAAATGATTTATATTATGATAAGCCCCCCCTGGATATTTGCATAATATCCTCATTTTAAAAATTTAAGAACGGGTCCTGATCTGTTGTAATCAGAAACCACAATTCTTGGCATTGATGTACGAGTTTTGAACTGTTTTATTCAAGAGCCAAAATCTTGACATTTAAGTCCGGGTTTTGAACTAAACATTCTCTTTTTGAGAAAAGAATGTTTCATCAAATGTTACATTTACGCTCTCCACCACGATCTTCGATTTATTCATGTAAACTCTGTATGCTGCAGACGTCTGAGAATATCCAATGAAAATGCCTTCATCAGCCTTAGGACTGAACTTGTTCAAGTTCTCCTTGTCATTTAGCACAAAACACCTGCATCCAAAGATGTGAAAATGTTTAATGCTAGGTATTCTATTGTTAATCAAAGCATATGGTGTTTTACCAAACCGACGATGGATTATGGAACGATTCTGCATATAGCATGCAGTTGACACAACTTTAGCCCACAAAAATAGAGGTAGATCAGATTGACTCAGCATAGTGCGAGCAACTTCGACTAGAGTTCAGTTTCTCCTTTCTAGAACTCCATTATGTTCTGGTGTTCTGGCAGCAGAAAATTGGTGTGTTATCCCGACCAATTCGAGATAATCATCTATAGTATTGTTCTTGAATTCTGTGCCATTGTCTGTGTAACACCCGTATTTTCAGGTGGATATTCCATTTATTTTGTGTGTCGTTATGGGATTTGATTATTGGTTCGATTAATGCTCATTGTTAATTTTGAGTTTGCGTTGTGGACAACCTTCTTACATTGGTAACGTATCAGTTCGAAGCGAAAAAGGAAATTTTCAGAGCACGTCACACCCCAAGCGACATTGTCCGACGACTGCGATACCTGTCAATGTCGCGTGGGGAAAGGTCGCGGGGAGGAGAGGACCTTCGGTACGTCTGGGGCGACAGTGCCCGACGATATTGCCCAAGTCACTGTCGCATGGTCATAATCACGGAATGTGTACCCGAAGGGTCCGACGCGGGCGATATTGCCCTACAACTATGCCATTGGCATAGTCGTCGTGTCATAGTCGCGGTCGGGCTTGGACTTTTAAAACGGGTTCAACAACTTGAGGGTCATTTATCTGATTTTGGTTGAGAGCTTGGGTCACGATTTTCTCTCTAGAACTCGGCAAGTTCAGCCCCAACTCTTTTTCCTTTGTCATTAATGCTTCCACCAACAACCTATTGATCATTTATGTTAATCTTGGGCGCTTAGGTGATTTTGTGACACTACTTCAAGTCTTCTAAAAGATCTCAATCTCATCTCTTTAAGTGTTGACATTTTAGGGTTTTGAAATACAACCCTACAAGGTGAGTTCATCTTTTTAATAAACTCTATACATGTCAAAATTATACTTTTAGCCTACTAGATATCTCCATTTTTACTTGTGCAACTTGGGGTGCATTTTCACCCAAAAACCCTAATTTTGGAGATTCTAGGGTTTATGTATTTGGAAAGGATTTCAAGGAAGGAAAATGGTATATTGGATTTATGTGTAAACATGGCTTGACATTATATTTTTACTCTCTAGTTTCAAAGTGTTGGGAATTCAGAATTATACAAGTATGGTTAATGCTGCTAGCACTAAATGGTTACTACTTCTGAAGTTACTACTGCTGAGAAAGATTAATGCTGCTAGTCAAGATTAATACTGCTTAATGAAGTTACTACTGCTAAGCAATTTTAGTACTGCTAGTAGTTAGTACTGCTAAACTTAATACTGCTCAAAGTATTAATGCTGCTGAAGATTTAATACTGCTTATGAGATGAAGACTTCATATGGCAAGGATGACAGCTGTACTGAATGGAGATATTCATGGAAAGCTTGGAGATAACTTTGGAAGATTATACTGAAGATATTTTATTCTTTGTAATTATCTTTTATCTTCAGTATATGTATAGAATAGTTTGTATCTTTAGGATAGAGAATTATTCTGAGTTTTTAGTTATCTTAGAGAGAATCAACCTCAAGGTTTATAATCCTAGTTCTAGAGAAGTAGAATTCGTATTGGTGAGCCTGTTCATCAATATTGAGGTTGTGTGTGAAATCTTGTAGCTTTATAACCATTCAATAAAGTTTACAAGTTGTTATTCTGATTCACTGTTTCATTGATCTTTCAATATTAAAGTGTTATTCCGCAAACTCCTTTAATATTGTTTCTGAGTGTTTATTCTTGTTAAGAATTCAGATCCTGACAAGTGGTATCAGAGCTAGTATTCTCAGAAATCTTATTCATCATGGAAAACACAGTTGAATCAAACAGTACTCTTGTCTCAAAGGTTCCAATGCTCAGATCCAATGAATTTGACATGTGGAAGATTAGAATCAAGCAATACATTCTACTCACAGATTACTCCATGTGGGACATCATTGAGAATGGCCCATCTGATGCAGGAAAGATTGGTGCAGATGGAAAAAGGACTCCACCAAAGACAGATGCAGAAAGGAAGACAAGACAGACAGAGATGAAAGCCTTGAGCACACTGCTCTTGGCTATTCCCAATGAATATCAACACCAATTCAGCAATTGCACTGATGCACAGATGCTCTGGAATGCTCTAGAAAAGAGATTCTCTGGTACCAAAAGTACCAAGAGAAATCAGAAGGCAATATTGAAGCAATAGTATGAAAACTTTATATCAACTAAGAATGAGTCCATGACTCAAACTTTTGACAGGTTTAACAAGCTGATTGGTGAACTAGCTACTATGGGAGTACAGATTGATCAAGATGATGTAAACAGAAAGTTCTTGAGGTCCCTTGGAGATGAATGGACCATGTACACTGTTTCGTTCAGACAGAATGAACAAATGGAAGAAAAAGAACTTGATGATCTGTACAATGACCTTAGAGTATTTGAAGCTGAGGTGGAGGCAAAGAAGAAACCTTCTGGATATATTCATAATGCTGCACTTCTATCAGCATCAATTGATTCTAATGCTAACCCTGAATCAGTTAATGCTGCTAATGGAGCAAATCAAGAAAAAGGCACTGAATCTGTGTTTGAAGCCTTTCTTTCCAGCCATGGAAATTCCTCTTTAATTAATGATGACTTGGAACAACTTCATCCTGATGATCTTGAAGAGATGGATATTAAATGGCAGATGGCCATGCTTTCCATGAGGGTGAAGAAGTTCATAAAGAGGACTGGGAGGAACAACTTCTCCCAAAGAAGAGAAGATGGAGCAGGCTTTGATAAATCAAAGGTGGAGTGCTATAAATGTCATCTGAAGGGACACTTTGCCAGGGAATACAGAAGTGGAGTGTCTCACAACAACAACCACCAACAAGCTCAATCTGGAAGCTTCAATCACAATAGAAACTCTGCTCAAGCCCTTGTTTCTCAACAAGGAATGGGGTTTGACTGGAGTGATCAAGCAGAAGAGGCTATCCAAAATCAAGCTCTTATGGCAGAAGTATCTGATCTCCCAACTGAGGTAAGTTCTAATCTCTGTTCTAAAACTTGCATAGACACTGTTAAAAGGTACAGAGATCACAATCAGAACATGAGTGATGACCTTAAGAGGTTAGCAAAAGATATAAAAGACTATGTGAGAATTGTTGAGAGGTTTGAGGAACAGATTAAAGGTTTTCAAGCCAATGAACTCCGACACTCATATGATACCAATTACTGGAAGTGGGAGAAAAAGGATCTAGAACTCCAACTGACCAAATCTAAAGAGGAGAGTGAAAAGTTGAGAGAGGAGCTAACCAAGGTTAAGCTTGATGTGGAAAAGTTTTCCAACGCTTCTAAAGCAATGGACTCTTTACTACAAACTCAGATTCATGACAAATTGAGAAGAGGAATTGGGTACAATACCACACCACCACCATACAATAACAACTACATTCCTTCTACGTCAGGTTTGCTAGAAACCAAAGATAGGAAGGACTTGCCTGAGGGAGCCACTGAGATAGATCCCTTAGATGAGGTAGTTGTTGAGGATAAGATTGAGAAAGAGGTTGGTAAGAGTAAGGAGAACAATGTGAGTGGTGAGATTCCCCTAGAGAATCACATCATTACCAATGAGGGGTGTGGAAAGATTTGGGTCAAATCAAAGGACATAGAGAAGACAGAGGGAAAGTCTGGTAAGGTCCATTACAAACAGACCATAATTGTGAATCCTGTTTCTTGCAAACAGTATGCATGCAAGAAATCTGATCCCCTAAAACATGATAAAAAGAGGGGAAATCAAAGAAACTGGAATAATTAGTGGGCACAAAAACAAGGGGTTGATCTGAGTAAAATCAATAGACCAAAACCTTGTTTTATCTGTGGCAAATTGAATCATCTTGCCAAATACTGTTATTTCAATCCTATAAACTAAAGGATGAATTTTCAAAGATCTATGCAAAAACCCTTGGGTTATAGGAAGAAGGAAAGGAACCATGTGGCTAAGAAATCTGTTAAATCTAAAAGCCACATGAAGAAAAAGACTGTTAAAGAAAGTGTCAATATGTGGGTTCCTAAATGCACTAAAACGGTTAGTACTGCTACCCCAAATAGTACTGCTGACAATGATAGTGCTGCTAGAAGCAATACTACTGCTACCAATGTTAGTGCTGCCAAGAGTATTAGTACTGCTAAAACTAACATGGTTAGTACTTCTTCAAATGTTAATACTGCTAACTCTGTTAGTGCTTCTAACAAGGTTAGTACTGCTAAACTTGTTAGTCCTGCTAACTCTGTTAGTACTTCTAAAGTTAGTACTGCTCCTAGTGTTTGTGCTGCTAGACCAATCATATTGACAAAGTACTCCAATAAAGAGTGCTCTGTGTTTAAAAATCTCATAAAAAAGGAATGTAAGTACTTTGATGAGAAAGGGAGACCCAAGACCACTTTGGCTTGGGTTCCCAATCAATACTAACTGTTTAATCTTATGTGCAGGGCAAACAGCAGCTCAAGGGGAAGAGCATCTGGCATATTGATAGTGGTTGCTCTAAGCACATGACAGGGAACATGTCATGCCTCAAGAATTTCAAGAAAATTGATGGTGGGCATGTTGCCTTTGGTAATACTCCAGATGGAGGTAAGATCAGTGGTAAGGGGGATGTAACCAAAGGTAAAATGACCTTTGAAGATGTATTCTATGTTGAGCAGTTAAGGTATAACCTGTTAAGTGTATCACAGGTTTGTGACAAACAACATAGTATATTATTTACTGATTCTGAATGCATTATCCTTGCTCCTGGATTCAAGGTAGTTGATGAAAAGATGATACTACTAAGAACTCCAAGAAAGGATAATGTATATTGCTTAGATATGGAAAGTGTTTCAACTGATTCATCCCTAAACTGTCTTGTTTCAAAAGCTTCTTTGGATGAATCATCACTTTGGCACAGAAGGATGTGTCACATGAACTTTAAAACAATGAATAAACTTGTTAAAAACAACCTTGTAAGAGGTTTACCTTCCAAAGTCTTTTCATGTGATGATCATTGTGTTGCCTGTCTCAAAGGCAAACAACACAAAACTTCTCATAAGTCCAAAGAGTTGAACACAATCTCTAGTTCTCTTCAGTTGTTGCATATGGATCTGTTTGGTCCTACAAATGTTATGAGTATAGGTAAGAAATCATACTGCCTAGTTATTGTTGATGATTACTCTAGATTTACTTGGGTATATTTTCTAAGGACTAAGGATGAGACAAGTGGACTGATCAAATCCTTTATCCTAAGAATTGAAAACCAAACAAATCAAAAGGTAAAAGTCATTAGGTCAGACAATGGTACTGAATTTAAAAATCATGATCTAAACACCTTTTGTGAGGAAAAAGGAATTGAGAGGCAATACAGTGCTCCTAGGACTCCACAACAAAATGGTGTTGCTGAGAGAAGGAATAAGACACTGATTGAAGCTGCTAGATCTCTGTTAGCTGATTCCAAACTTCCAATTACTTTCTGGGCTGAAGCAGTTAATACTGCTTGTTATGTCCAAAACAGAGTTCTAGTAGTCAAGCCTAAAAACAAGACACCATATGAGCTTTTAAATAACAGAAAACCATTTATTGGATTTTTCAAACCTTTTGGGTGTCCTTGTACCATTCTCAATACCAAAACTCACTTAGGAAAGTTTGATAGCAAGGCAGATGATGGTTTTCTTGTTGGTTACTCATCTCAGAGTAAGGCTTACAGAGTTTTTAATTCTTCTTCTAGAATAATTGAGGAAAGTGACAATGTCAAATGCAATGAGAACACACCAAATCCTATTGGGTCTGGTCCTCAGTGGTTATTTGACATTGATTCACTAACTAACTCTTTGGGTTTCAGTAGTGATTATCATGCAGGTTCAGTAAGTAGAGGATCAAGGGATGAACAAGTACAAGTACAAGACATTATTCCTCAGTCTGTGATCTTTCCCATACCTCCAATAGAGCCTGTTGATGTCTGTGAAAAGGAGAATGCTACTGAACAAATTTAGAATGAAGAAGAAAGAAGAGATGAGGAGAATCCAGTGCATGAAGAGCCAGAAGCAGCTGATGAGATCCCCTCAGCTGACTTAAATGATTCCAATCTAGATGTGGGAATCAATGAAGAACCTAGTCATCAGACTAGAACTCAAAAGAACCATCCTCCAGAGCTAGTCATAGGAGACATCTCTTCTCCTATGATAACAAGGAATCAAAGCAGACTTCAAGAGCTGCAGGATCAGCAACACACAGTACTCTCTTGCTTTCTATCTCAGATTGAGCCTAAGAAGGTTTATGATGTAATGAAAGGTTCCAGTTGGATAGAAGCTATGCAAGAAGAGTTACTGCAGTTCAAATTGCAAGAAGTTTGGGACTTGGTGGACCTTCCAAAAGGTCATAGAGCTATTGGCACCAAGTGGATTTTCAGAAATAAAAAGGATGAGAGAGGAATTGTGATCAGGAACAAAGCAAGGCTTGTGGTACAAGGGTACACTCAAGAAGAAGGCATAGACTATGAAGAAGTGTTTGCTCCAGTGGCAAGGGTAGAGGCAATTAGGCTATTTCTAGCCTATGCCTCATACATGAAGTTCAAGGTATACCAAATGGATGTGAAGAGTGCCTTTCTTTATGGTACAATTGATGAAGAAGTATATGTCTGTCAGCCCCCTGGATTTGAAAATCCATCATATCCACACAGAGTATACAAACTGAAGAAAGCACTTTATGGTCTTCATCAAGCCCCAAGAGCATGGTATGATACACTGTCTACCTATCTCTTGGAGAATGGGTTTGAAAGAGGAATAATTGACAAGACCCTCTTCATTAAAAGAAGTAAGAAGGACATCCTACTTGTTCAGATCTATGTGGATGATATCATCTTTGGATCCACAAAAGATCAGATGTGTAGAGACTTTGAAAAGTTGATGCACAAGAGCTTTAAAATGAGTTCAATGGGTGAACTTACCTTCTTCCTTGGGCTTCAAGTGAAACAGAAGAAAGATGGGATCTTCATAAGTCAATCAAAATATGTGAAAGACATCCTGGATAAGTATGGTTTAACAGACTCAAAGCCAGCAAGCACACCTATGGAGACTCATAAACAAATCACTGCTGATCTTGAGGGGGAGGATGTTGATGTCCATCTATATAGATCAATGATTGGATCTCTCATGTATCTCACATCCTCAAGACCAGACATCATGTTTCCAGTATGTTTGTGTGCCAGATTCCAAGTCAAGCCAAAGCAATCACATCTTCAAGCTGTTAAAAGGATTTTCAGATACTTAAGAGGGCAACCTAGATTAGGTCTTTGGTATCCTTATGAATCCAACTTTGACTTGATTGCATACTCAGACAGTGACTTGGGTGGTGCTAATATGGATAGAAAGTCTACTTCAGGTGGATGTCAACTTTTGGGTGCAAGACTAGTATCTTGGCAGTGTAAGAAACAAACCATAGTGTCCTTATCAACAACAGAAGCTGAGTATATTGCTGCTGCAAGTTGCTGCTCTTAGGTTCTATGGATTCAGAATCAAATGCTGGACTATGGGGTAACCTTTCTTCACACTCCAATCTTCATTGACAATAGCAGTGCTATAAGCATTGTTAACAATCCAGTCAAGCACTCCAAAACAAAGCACATTGAGATCAGGTATCACTTTATTAGAGATTGTAATGAAAAGAAGCTAATTCAAGTTGCTAAAGTTCATACTGACAACCAGTTTGCTGATCTATTCACTAAAGCTTTTGATGTGGGTAGATTCACTTTCTTGGTCACAAATGTGGGCATGATCAACTCTGAATAAGCTCATGTTTTAAAAAAAGTGTTTACATACCTGGTATTGGTTTATTCTTTGGTGCTACTAACTTCTTTCTGAGGAAGTTATTACCTTGCTCAGAGTACCTCAAGCTTCAAAAAGTGTAAGTATAGTTAATGTTGCCAGTGCAGTTTTAATACTGCCAGTGCAAAGTTAATACTGCTAGTTAGTTAGTACTGCTAGTGGTTAATACTGCTCTCAGTTAATACTGCTAGTTAGTTAATACTGCTAGTTAGTTAATACTGCTTATGTCCCGAATCGTATAAATACCCTTTTTGCCCGCCTAAAAGTTCATAACGACTCTTTGATTTCTATTCATCTGCTCTCTAACCCTTTTCTCTCAAGCACCAAGTGTTTCAGTCCAGAATACTCAAGCTCAATGGCAGATATGGCGTTCATTGATGAACATAATGAGATTGCAATGCTATAGAAGCCTAAACAAGCTGCTGGATTCCATAAAATTGTGGATTTTCTCAAGTCCAGCCACATTGCCCATGCTCTTACAGTGTCGCCAACAATCTACATAGAGCATCAAAGACATTTTTGGGCAAATGCCACTGTAGTCACAGAAAATGGTGTGCAGATAATCAAGACAAGGGTGTGTGACAAACCCTTGTCAGTTTCTGAAGAGGTGATTCGCATCTGTCTACGTCTAGACGATGCTGCAGGTATTACTTCTATTCCTAATGAGGACTTGTTCTCAAATCTTTCAAGAATGGGGTATGGAGGCCAATTGGGTGGTTTCAAATTCACAAAAGCTAAATTTTATACCCAATGGCGTTTTCTTGTTCATACCCTTATGCATTGCATTTCTAAAAAAACTACTGGATGGAGTGAGTTCAGCAGTACCATTGCTTATGCTTTGGTCTGCTTGGCCACTTCCAGAAAGTACAATTTTTCAAGAATGATTTTCAATGACCTTGTGTCAAACTTGGGAAACAAAAAGAGTTTTTATATGTACCCAAGATTTGTCCAGGTAGTTATAACCAATGAATTGACGGATATGCCTCACTTTGATGAGGTATATGTACCAAAAATCCCCAAAGGTAAGGTCTTTTCAAATACGAAGAGATCTCCATTGGACTCGGAAGGAGTTGACACCCCATTTTTCTCTACAATGATGGTGGTGTCCCACAATGAAGAAGATATGGCTTCAGGGTCAAGGCCCTCATTAGACCATCCCACTGAAAGCCAATCCCAACATTCAATCACCATATCAATCCCACAGTCCCTTATTCAAAAACCCACTTCTCCAATCACCAATACCTACATAAGGAAAAAGGTAAAGAAGGCTCCTTCCCTTCTTGTACCTTCACCCACAGAGCCTTTAAGCCCTCTAATGGAGAATTATCCATTAGAGAATATCTATAGGGAAACCACAGGGGTGTCTCCCAACCCCAAGGAGGTGATCATTGAGGAGATGAATGAGCATATGGGTGCAAAGGCTGCCACTACTTCTGCTAGCACAGAGGAGGTCAGTGGTAACATCAATAAGACCTTCCATATGGCAACTTTGGGTGAGCAATCATCCAAAGGTCCCAGGTGCCAAGAAACCATGGGGGTAACAGGTGCTTCTGCTAGGCAGAAGACCTCTACTACAAAAAGATCCCATGATCCTTCAAAAGGGGGTCACACTCCTGGAGAAGGTGAGGACATATATGACTATCTTGAATTGATGGAAACAATGGGCAACATCAATATGGATGTAATCAAGAAGGGAAAAGACATAGAAGAGGTGAAAATGATAATTCTGTCTCAACAAGTACAAATTACCAACCTAAAGAAAATGGTGAAGAGATTGGTCCAGAAAAAGAAGAAGAAATAGTTTGTGCTCAGAAGAAGGAAACCAGTGACTGATGCTCCCAAAAAGGGGGAGTCAGAAGCTGATGCCAACATGGAAGATGCTAAAGTTGAGGGGGAGTTTGATGGGGTTAGTGGAGATAAAGTACAAGCAGCAGAAATAGAAAGCATAGCAGCAGTAAAAGAGAAAGCAGTAGAAACAGAAAGTGTGTTTGAACAAGCAGCAGAAACTGTTAATACTGATGAATTGAATGAAGCAGCAGAAATGGTGCAAGAAGTATTAACAGACCTTGAGATAGCAGAAACTTTAATCAAGGCTAAGCATTATACTCCCAAGGTCACTTCAAGGGCCAAAGGAGTTATCATCAAAGAAAAAGGTGAAGTGATCAAGAAAGCAAGTATTGAGAAGGTAGTAAGCAAAGACAAAGGCAAAGCAAAGTTAGTGGAATCTGATCAATCAATTAAAAAGCAAAAGTTGGTTGAGTCAGATGAAGCTTTGGCCAAAAAGATTCAGACTGAACTTGAGCAAGAAGAAAAGGCTCAAGTGGACAAAGATAGAGAGATGGCTAAGGCTCTAGCTGCAGAGCTAAATGAAGCTTATCAACAAAGTTTGGCAACTGAAATAGCACAGAAGAAAGCTGCAACCCTAAAGAAGTCTGTGTTGGTCAAATTGGATGCTAATACAGGGATATGAAGAATGGTGTTTTGGGAGCATCTGAAGAACTTGACTTCTCTTCCTAAAAGTTAAGTTAGGGGGAGATTGTTAGGAATTCAGAATTATACAAGTATGGTTAATGCTGCTAGCACTAAATGGTTACTACTTTTGAGAAAGATTAATGTTGCTAGTCAAAATTAATACTGCTTAATGAAGTTACTACTGCTAAGTAATTTTAGTACTGCTAGTAGTTAGTACTGCTGAACTTAATACTGCTCAAAGTATTAATGCTGCTGAAGATTTAATACTGCTTATGAGATGAAGACTTCATATGGCAAGGATGACAGCTGTACTGAATGGAGATATTCATGGAAAGCTTGGAGATAACTTTGGAAGATTATACTGAAGATATTTTATTCTTTGTAATTATCTTTTATCTTCAGTATATGTATAGAATAGTTTGTATCTTTAGGATAGAGAATTATTCTGAGTTTTTAGTTATCTTAGAGAGAATCAACCTCAAGGTTTATAATCCTAGTTCCAGAGAAGTAGAATTCGTATTGGTGAGCCTGTTCATCAATATTGAGGTTGTGTGTGAAATCTTGTAGCTTTATAACCATTCAATAAAGTTTACAAGTTGTTATTCTGATTCACTGTTTCATTGATCTTTGAATATTAAAGTGTTATTCCGCAAACTCCTTTAATATTGTTTCTGAGTGTTTATTCTTGTTAAGAATTCAGATCCTGACACAAAGATTTATTAATAATGAGTGGGTGAATTTATGTTGAACTGCTGATAAGTTTGTACATGGGAACTTGTTTCACTATAATTTTAGGTTGAGTATTTGGGATCCAAAACTAGAGTTTGAAATATTTATATGCCTCAAATGGATGGAGTATGGGTATGTGATTCATATGTCAAATTGGAACCTCTTGGTAAAATTATGCAAGTATTATGCAACATCCTTCATTTATTGATGTCTTGGGTACTTTATCTTGACGTTGAATTATTGGTTAGTCGAATTGCTATATGTGGCATATTTGGATTCAATTGGGAGTCATGACCCCATAATTGTTGTTGCATTTAGTCCGACGTTGGGACATTAGTTTCTCTCGTCGAGGCACGTTTAGGCATCGGATTGGGCTATAAGTCTTACGTGCTAAGTATTACGATATTGGATGAGGATCTCAATGTAAGGGCCCATTTGGGTTGAAGTTGACTTTCCGCGGGTGTACGTTTAAAGCCATTGAGCCTAACATCCCTTGCGTGTACTTTTATGTGTTTGGCTTTACTGACTGTTAAGTGGCCTACTTTTGTGTTCCGTCACTTGCGTTAGTAAGCGTGTCTCCCCCGTTAAACCAAGAGGTAACTGTTATGATAAAAAGAATTATTATTTCCATTATAACTTCACTTTCTTTACTTACGTTTACCGTTATTTATTTTAAATACAACTATTGACCTCACTAGGATTTAGCCTAACACTTTTTATTAAAATGACATGTATAGCAGGTCAATCTAGCGGTGGGATTCGTCGGGATTGAGCGGTCGTCCTAGGGGTCGAGAGCGGTCTTTCTGAGATGATATAATGACCATTACGATAGCGATAGTGGATACACATTTTTGGAAGAATAGCAACACCCGATCTTAATCTTTCTTGTCTAAGTTAGATTATTAGGTTGTTGTATATTGTTCTTCATTTGATTCATTGTAAAGGATACAATTATATTCCTCGTTTTCAGGATGATGCTTTGGGATTGTTATGACATGTTTGGTTCACCCAGGTTTCCTTAGTTTATAGCCGTCATATTGCGAATTTTTCGAATTTTTATGTCTATAAAATTTAGGGTGTTACAAGTTGGTATCAGAGCATTAGTTTAAGTGAACTAGGTATGAATGTAGAATACCTAGACTTAAGCTGTGAATTTAAGTTATATGATTGAGTGAGATTGGGTAGAACTCCTAAGATAGGATGGTCTTAGAGTCGACGAAAACTACACAAATTGAGAGTTATGGTAATGGTGATGAAAATTTTTATGTATCGCATGTTCATAATTTCTCTTAGCTAACGTTATTATGAGGATGTTTTACGTGATAATGCTTGTTTTCCATTGTTATGATGAAAAATGAATGTAGTAGTACGTTTCCTTGTTTATAATTCGTATAATCTGCATCTCACCTACATCCTCGCGTTGTGTGGCAGTCAATGGTAAACACACGGAATCGGTCGGAGGGCCAAGAGGCGTCGGCATCTACGGCCGACCACCCTAGATTTACAACAACGGATTTGCCCCCTCGACCACATAATGTTTTAGGTGGAGGACCGAAACACGTACCCCGTCGCAACATCACACCATCTGAACCAATAATGGAGGAGGTGACTCCGGAATCAAGAATGATGGATCGGATGATGCATGCCATGAATGCGGCAATGGCCCAACAACAAGAAATGTTCCTGAAACTACTAGAAGACCGAGATGCTAGCAACCGTAGGCACGAAGCGGTCGCAGAAAACATCTTGGTGACGGGATCCGGGGGTACGGGACACGACATTCCTTCTAATGCAACTCCAACCCCGAAGGCAAGGCTAGTGTCAAAGGCTTGTACATTTAAGTCTTTCCTCGGATGCCGACCACCGGAGTTCAAGGGCTCAGACGACCCGGTGGCATGCATGAACTGGATCCGAGAGATGGAACAAGCTTTCCGATCGAGCGAGTGTGGGGAAAACTAGAAAGCTGTATTCGGGTCTCAAATGCTTAGAGGGGCGGCCCTCACATGGTGGAACATATATTACACTTCCATTGAGGTCACCGTGTTCGCCAATCTAAGTTGGGAGAATTTCAAGAAAAAAGTGATGGAAGAATTCTGTAACGAGCGAGCTATGAACCGTATCATTGACGAATTCCGGGGGTTGAAGAAAGGAAATCTGTCAGTCAAAGAATACAACAAGCTATTTATAGATAAGATGGGTTTGGTGGGACATCTGGTCCCCACCGAAAGAGATAAAATCAAAGCTTATATCAAGGGTTTGCCTACCGAGATGATGAACATGGTTCGAGTGTCAAAGGCCGCCACTCTTCGAGTGGCAATCGAAGAAGCACAACTTGTGGAAGATTCTTATAGCTCGATCAAGGGGGAGAGAAGCGGGGTAGTTGAGAAGAGAAGGTGGGAAGGGAGTACGATGTACTCCAAGAGATCAAAGTCGTTCAACAACAACAGTCAGAAAGGAGTGGGTCCGAGACAGGATGTTCCTTGGTGTTTAAAGTGTCGAAGCAAGCACCTCGACCCCTGTAACTCAGGATCCGAACCCTGATTTAAATGTGGCAAGCCCGGCCACAGTTTCAGAAATGTTCCTGAAACTACTAGAAGACCGAGATGCTAGCAACCGTAGGCACGAAGCGGTCACGGAAAACATCTTGGTCGCGGGATCCGAGGGTACCGGACTCGACATTCCTTCTAATGAAACTCCACATATGATGGGTCTTCACAAGAGAAATCAAGGAACAACAGGTTTAGGTACCCATTTATATCTGGGTCCCTTCATGTTAGCACAAGATTTTGGCACCCATTTGAATTTGGTTCCTCTTTGATTTTAAAAACATGAGAATGATGTATATAATAAGTTCCAAACCAAAAATCAGAATATTGTCGAGTCACAAAATCATTTCGACCATGTGTAGGCAACTGAGTAGAAAACGAAGATAATTGGAACAATTGCTTTATTGAGTAAGCCTTGTAAGAAGTTACAAGATTTGTTTTAAAAGAAGCAATATTGCCAACTATATCAGTATCACTTACAGAAATCCTATTACATTCAGAATCAGAAAATGATTTTATAGGCTCTTCAACTTTCTTCTTAGGTTGCCATTCAGATCTCACTCCAGACTTTTTCTTGCTCAATTCTGAAACAAAAGATTTAGCTTTGTTAGGAACATGAGATTTCTGTGTTTGTCTTTTATTTTGCTTACATGTGTTGGTCCATTTCTGTGAGTGCCTTTTCTTTTGTTTTTTACCTTTAGAATAATAGGTACTCACAGGAACTGATCTATCAACCTTAGTTGATGATTCACCTTTCTCAAACACACTAGGTAAAGCATCAGAATTGATAATAAATTAAGAATGATCTGGAAGTTTTGCATTGAAATCAAACATATCAACACTTTCATCAACACAACCATCAGAAGTTAAAAAATCTTTTGCATCCGCAAATAAGTCATCAAAATTATCATCAGAAACGTGAGTTGCCTTGGAAGAATTTGAACACATTTTAGGTTCAGACTTAAAATCAGTGTTCTTCATAATTGTAGAAAACACAATCTTTTCAAGATCAACCAAAGTTCTTTCATCATCTAAAATGTTTAAAGCTCAACAATTTTGCTTTCTAAAATGAGTGGAGGAACATAAATTTTAGCTTTAACAGGTTTTGCCTCCAACTCCTTAGTAGAATAACTTTCAAAATAATCATTTGACAAAAGCTTTGGTTGTTTAGAAAGATAATTATCATTCAACTTTTTATAGCAGAATGGTAGTTGCATTTTCATTGTGTTCTTTCTATTCTCGTCTTCCTTGGCCTCAACTTCATCAGAAGATTTGGTAACAAATTTGGGTTTCAAATGAGGGTGTTTGTTAGCCACTTGTAGAAAATCAAAATTGTATAAAGCTAGCTGTTTTCTAATTGCTTTCTTCAAATAGTGTGGGTTATCGTAACCGAGACCCCATTTTTCTTTAAAATCATAATCTTCATTTCGTGTGTTTAGAAAGATGGTTTGACCCGTTTGACCTCGAGTGTAAAGTTTTGCTTCCAAACTGATAGTCCATGATCAATGAATCTGAAGAGAGAAAGTAGAGAGAGAGAGAGAGCAAGGATGCGCAAAAACAGAATTCTATTAATGTGTGCGTTAGAATCTCTTCCAAAGACAAAGACCAAAGGGACTTAAATACCCTTGGTCAATACAACACAATATTAGACAATAGACACAGTATTTGACCAAGCCTATAAATACAATGATTACTATCAAATCAGACTTAACAATCTCCCCCTTAGTAATCATTGGCGCTTTGGTCTTCAAAAATCATATTCTAAATCAGCACTGACCATTAAAGAGACTTTATGAAGCTTTCTGACTTTTAAAGAAAAATTTCTTCTCAGCATCTTTCAGTTTGATTTGTCTTTGCTGCCTTTGACAAGTGTGGACCAGATTAGAATAAACTTGAACGAACAGTTGATTCATCAGCTTGTGCTCTAGACGACACACCTCTTTTGAAAGACCTTGAATGAACTGTGGTGGTCGGAGTAGGAACAACAAAAGAAAAAATTTAAGCTGAGAGAATAGAATCTTTGAGCGAATCTTGATCAACAGATAAACTTTTGAGCTCTTTGTCTCTTTATCATCTCCTTGACTTCTCTGATTTCTCCCCCTCATGACCTTGATGAACTGGTTCAACTAGGTCATGCCAATGTTGGAGACGAGACAACTTAAGATCTGCAAAATCAAAGAAACGGAGAAAAGAAGGGAGGTTTGCGCTTCACGTTGGTTGCTCAAACAGAGGTTTGCGTTACACCAAAGTGGCGCAAAGTGAAGTTTGCGTTACACCAAGGTGGCGCAAAGTGAAGTTTGCGTTACACGAAGGTGGTGCAAAGCAAGGTTTGCGTGACCAACTGATGACGCAAAGCTGACTTAATACTCAGAAAATTTTACCTTTTTAAGCTCTTTGACTCCCCCTACACAAATGCACTAGATATGACAATTCAAGTTAGCATTCATATAAAGAAAATCAGATACTCCCCCTCAAAAACAGATATGATCATTAAGAAAAATTCTCCTTTTTCACTCCCCCTTGAATAATGCTCAAACCCATTTGAAATATATTTATGAGAACACAATGAATGTAAATATCAATGTAGAAAGAAAAATATATTGAATATGTATTTTGAAACGACTAAATATATAAAAAATTTAAACATAAACAAATAAAATTCTACTTAGTAAAATATCACAATAAAACCCATCAAATGAAATCAAATGTATGTGTTTGGATACAGAAACAAGTTTTATTGCATATCAAGTTAAGACATGTTCAGTTTCAAAAACTTTCATCAATCTATTCAGTGTGCTCGCATGTGAACTTCGATTAGCTTCAAGAAAATGCAATTCTAAAAATATAATAGAGAACTTTGCATGTAATCACACTAATCCATCAAAAATTCAGACTTTCACAAATTTACAGGTTTATTGCAACTCAAAAATATATAACCAAGTTTCATGAGATGTGTGCTCATTGGCATCATTTAGCATTGTGCACTATGGCATCTTTACATGAGTGTGCTCTTTGGCATCTTTTAAGCTTGTGCACATTTGGCATCTTTTTAATCAAAAAGTTTATTAAGTAAAGAACATGCCGTAAACGTAACTTTCTATCTGACCCTATTGCAGGATTTGGGTCAGCCACTCCCAGACCAGTTGGCCTTAGGGGACTAGGTGTCAAGCACCCCTTGGAACTTACTTTCCCAGATCAGAAAGGCTACATCGACATATCCTAAATCCATTCATACCAGTAGAACATGACTTTCGATCTAATTCTATAGAAGGATTTGGGTTCGATCACTCCCAGATCAACTGACCTTAGAGGACCAGATGACAAGCATCCCACAGAACTTACTTTCCCAAACCAGAAAGGTCACAGGTACAAACTTTCAAACTTAGAGAGTTCTGATTTATAAAAATTTAATAATCATCTCAAACACAAGGTTTTACGTCTAAATGCTTAGCCCATATTTTCATTACAATCCAAAATTCTTACTTTTTAGGTTTTCTAAGCATTGTAAACTATAAATATTCCGAATCACACAACTTTAAAGCAAAAACAAAAGTTACAAACATGTTGCTGACTTTTCGACTTTTGTTAGAACTGAAATTTGAACATATAAGAACTTTAATATAAACAAAGCAACTTGAAAATTTATCCTAGACACACATTTTATTCAGAAGAAAGAAAATTGTAAAACTTTTACTTTATAGAATAAAATTTGTAAAGGTTTAAACTATTAAAACAACATGCCGAAAATTTAAAAATAGAAATATTTGATCGACAAGTTTATATTCAGTTGAAACAAAATATTATTCAATAATATTATCATTCAGACAATGTAAAAAAAAAAGTGGGTTGAATCAAAATTCAGAAGTTGAAATGAAAATGCTCAGATTCTTTTAAAAGCATTTGAGAAAACTGTAACAACATCAGCATCAGATATAAATGCAAAGGAAATTAAGTAGACGTACTCACAATATCTCATTTAGGCAGAAGCTTAATGCATTGAAAAGCGAGTTCTAGACTGACATGTCTAGAAGTCATAGTCGTTTAAGTGCGGGTTCTAAGCTGAAGTACTTAGAAACCAAAATGTTGACTTTGAAGTTCGGGTTTTGAACTGTTGTGTTCAAAAGCCATTCTTACTCTTACTCCCCCTTAATATGTGATTCCTGCAACTTTGAATCAGATTGAGATTTGGGTACCCACTTGTATTTGGGCCCGTGTTTGTTAGTTGCAATTCGTATGGGGAAATAATTAGAAGAATTGATACGAGAAGCATGAGAAACATTATCAGAATAATAAGCACAGTCATCAGATGAGAAAGCATAATCATCAAAACTAGAATCTGAGGAAGAACATGAGACATGTTTTGAAATTCGAATAATTTGTTTTATAGAGTACTTTGAAATTTTATTACAAGAAACAAATGAATCGTTTTTATAGAATTTGTCTACACATTTATCCCCATCAAAAGTAGATTCATCAGATGTCCGCTTTGCTTTCCAAATCTGCTTCTTTGATGACTTGTTCAAAGTCCTAACTGTAAGAATTGAATCGGAAGAATTAGAACTGTCAGAAAGAACTTTATCTTGTTTCTTTGACTTCTTTGACCGTCTTCTTTTACGCTTAGGTTTATAATATTGATCATTTAGCGTAAAAGAATCATCAAGAATTTTAGAGGAAATATTTAAATCGGAAGAAATAAATTTATCTAAGCAACCAATCTGATCAACTAATAAATCTGAATTAGCCTCGGAGTCTGAAGTAATTTGAGAAAATATTTTAAAACTTGAAACTTCCTTTTTATTTTCCTTAGAATCAGAAGAGAGGCTAGAAATAGAATCTGATTTTCGAGAAATTAAATTTTTTTCAAGACTAGACGTCATAAAAGAAAGAATAATATCAGATTCAATTTTCTTCAAAATATTTTGATCTTCTATCTTGTCTTCAAGATTGATGATTTTGCCTTCTAATACTAAATGAGGAGTATATTTTTTCGAATCATAAATGATAGGAGAAATATTTTCCTTATCAGAATCAGGGGCATAAGAAGAAACAAAATCATCAGATACTGAAGATTTGATAGAAGATATATCATTTAAAATTCTTCTGCCTCTCCTTGATTTTTCAGGGAAATATTTTGCATTTTCACTTGTATAAACAAAAGGAATTTCATTTTTCTTATTATTCATCCTTTTCTCATTTTCGAGTTCTAACACTTGCTTCTCATTCATCCAATCAATTTTAAATTGAGGAGCATAATGAGCAAGAGTCAGATAATCGTATTTATATAAAGTTGGGGATTTTTCAATCGCATTGTTTAAACAATGAGGATGTTAGTCCCAAAGAAGTAAACAAGTATTGTAGAAGGGGGGGGGGGTTGAATACAATAACACAAAATTACTTAATTTTAATTCTTTTATTGATAATGAATATCAAGAATTACACAAAGAGAAAATAAAGATTGTTGCGGAATAAGAATAGATGAGAACTACTCTAAACAATCTAACACTTAGAAGATATTAAGAACACAAAGACTTAAACCTTAAGAAAAAGAAAGACAACTATCAACCTGCTTGAAATCTTGTGAATGCCAAAGCTTGAGTTGAAAGCGTAAGTAGCAAGGTGCTACTTCCATCCTTTATATACTCTCCAATGTAATGAGTGCAAAGGACAAGTAGGAGTAAAGGCTTTGGTGGTTGAGAGGTTGACAATAAATTATAAGATATTTGATGTGACTTGTCACAATAAAAAAGGTAACCTTTGTACTATGAAAGTACAATATCAAATATAAAATATTCAAGGGACAATCTTTTTGAGATCTATTAGAAAATAAACATCTAATCAAATTAAGACTAAATGTAAATCTTCTAAAGGAAGAGAGAAGCTTCCATTCCCATTGTCAGAAGATCATTGGGAAAGAGGAAGTATGTCAAATCATGAGGATTTAACATAAATGCTCGTACTAGATAAAGAAGCAATCTGTACGAGGAAAGTTACCGAAGAAGGAATTCGGTAACTTAGGTATGTGCCGAAAGAGAAACTTGGCATAGAAGGAATGAATGCCGAACAGGTGAAGGTTCAGCAGAAGAAAGTTCTGCCGAACATGAGAGGATTCGGCACAGGGGTAAGTTTCCGAATTGGAATTGGCAGGGATATGATCTGCCGAATTGGAATCGGCAGATTATGCTTAGTTCACTCTTGAAGTCCATCTCAATCCGCATTTTAGACTTCCTTCATGTTGGATTCGGTTTATCTTCGACTCACCGATCTGTTAAACTAACTAAGCTATTACAAAGAACCATAAAACAAAATACAAGGTTCAATCATCAATAAAGACTAAGGAGAGGTTATCTTTAAATCTTAGATGACCCAACAATCTCCCCCTATTTGATGATAACATCTCATACAACATAGAAGTTAATGAATAATGCATTTTGACCCTTTTTCATATTCTTTTGGGTTCTTTTTCACATAGACCATTCTTTTTGTTTATATTTGGATTTTCTAGAGTATCCGACATTTACATGTATAAAAGAATGAAATAAATATTTGTACAAATTATTTACGATAAGACATAAAAGCTCAATGTATTAATCTTTTTAAGAAGATTACAATACAGAGGAAAACAAAATAAACTATACCGAATTTATTCAAAAGAAAAATGCGGTTCAGCATCCCTCTTCTTTAGTTCATCGGTAGTAGCCACATAGAAATCCTTAGCCGACATTGGAATTATTTGAATAATCCCGTGGAGAAAGGTTGTGTCGGCAATAGGGATTTGGCTTGATCTGAAGAAGGAGATCTGCCCAAGCGCGTTGTTGAAGAAAATACCATGAGTCGGCTCAGAAATCAAAGTTGTTGAAGGATGAGGAACCGGAATAGGTAAAGAGAGATCAAGATTTGAAGTATCCGGGACCTTTCCTTCTTTAGCCATTTGGGCAAACACGTCTTCCTTTTTGGATTTCGACTTTGATTTGGGGGGAGGACGACCAGACATTAGATTGTTGATAATCTCTTCTTCGGCAGGAGTATGGACAATGTTGTATCTTTTTGGGTAGGTTCTGAACTTGGTTTGAAGATCTGCAATGTATTTATCAACCTCAGCTTTTGCAGAGCTTTGGCTTTTTAACAAGCAGATACCAATTTCTACCCATTCTGATACTCCAAACCGAACAAGAGAGTCTAGTCGGTCCATAGACAAAGAAGCATCATCCCTGATAATCTTTAGCCGAATAACCTTGCAGCTTGCAGACGGTTTGATTATTTTGACATCTGTGATTTTGGCAGAGCACCGACGTCTGTTGAGGGTTTTTCGGTACCAATCGATACACATAGTCTTTATTTCCTCATTTCTCTTCGCCGAGTCCTCTAGAGCGCTCATCTGAGTTTTAATTGTATTGGTAGGATCTTCTTCAGCAACTATCTTCAACGCTAGCTCGACATCTCTGTCACGAGAAATCTGGGCAAGCTTTGCAGCTTTCAGTTCTTCTTCAGACAGGCCTAGATCAGAAGAGGTAACCTTTGGAGGAGGAAGATGAAGACCAGCACCATCCGCAGCTTTCTTTAAAAGAGCATCTTTACGACGCTTTTCTTCAACAGCTATTTCATCCGGTGACATAATAGTTTTGCCCTTATCCTTTTTGGGCAGTTTCTCCCCCTTAGGTTCTTCGATCACCTTGGGGTGATCGGTTCCCTTCTCTTCGGTAGCAGAAGGTTCGGCAGCAGCAGCAGCAGTGGGTTCGGTATATAGAGATACCGAATAGAGAAGATACGATCTTTCGGTAAGGTAAGAAGTACCGAAATATTAGAGATAATTCGGTAAGTGGTATAACGAACGAAGACATACCGAAATAAGACATATACCGAAGTTTGAAAAGATAGACACCGAAATATGAAGGAATTTCGGTAAGATTGAGTCCGGTATGTGTAAGTACCAAAATGTGCCGAAAGGAAATCTTCGGTAAAGGAGGTACCGTCAATTATTGGGCAATTTAATTTAATTTTTTTTTTACACGATAAATTTAACATACCTAAGGATCCCACAAGGAAGTTGAAACGTGCCTCATCCAGTGGTTTTGTAAAGAGGTCTGCAAGTTGAAGATCTGTAGGAATGAAGTGAAGTTCAATATCACCTTTAGAGATATGATCTCTTATAAAGTGATACCGAATATCAATGTGTTTAGATCTGGAATGCAGCACTGGATTGTTGGCAATGGCTATGGCACTAGAATTGTCACATAGAATCGGTATATGAGAATAAACTTTGGCATAATCTTGTAGTTGGTTTTTCATCCACAAGATTTGGGCACAACAACTTCCAGCTGCAACATATTCGGCTTCGGCAGTGGAGGTGGATACCGAATTTTGCTTCTTACTGTACCAACTGACTAAGTTTCCACCTAGTAATTGACAGCTGCCAGTTGTACTTTTTCTGTCAACCTTAGACCCTGCAAAGTCAGAATCTGAATAGCCAATTAGATCAAAACCTGAGTCCTTGGGATACCAAAGACCCAGATTCATGGTACCTTTTAAGTACCGAAAAATACGTTTCACAGCCGCCAAGTGAGATTCCTTGGGATTGGCTTGATAACGTGCACATAGACACGTAGCAAACATGATGTCAGGTCTACTGGAAGTAAGATAAAGAAGAGAACCTATCATTCCTCTATAATTCGTGATATCTACCGACTTGCCGGTGGAATCTGCATGAATTTTTAGAGGTGGTGCCATTGGAGTTTTCATGGGAGAATAATTTTCAAAATCAAACTTTTTCAAAAGATCACGAATATATTTATTCTGACAAATGAAAATACCTTCAGAGGATTGTTTAATTTGAAGACCAAGAAAGAAAGTAAGTTCACCCATCATACTCATCTCATATTTGCTTTTCATGAGAGAGGCAAACTCTTGACAAAGATTTTCATCAGTGGCACCGAAAATGATATCATCCACATAGATTTGAACAAGAATGATATTACCGTTTGTTTTCTTGAGAAAGAGAGTATTATCAATTTTACCTCTGGTATATCGGTTGGATAGAAGAAAATCAGACAAGGTGTCATACCAAGCACGAGGAGCTTGTTTCAGACCATAGAGAGCTTTGTCAAGTCTGAACACATGGTACGGATGAGCTGAATCTTCAAAGCCAGGTGGTTGTTTCACATAGACTTCTTCAGCAAGTTCTCCATTGAGAAAAGCACTCTTAACATCCATTTGAAAGACCCGGAAGTTTTTGTGAGCAACATGAGCAAGAAAGATTCTTATTGCCTCAAGTCTAGCAACAGGAGCAAAGGTTTCATCATAATCAATACCTTCCTCCTGCCTATATCCTTGAGCAACAAGCCTGGCTTTATTCCGGATTACAGTACCGACTTCGTCCATTTTGTTTCGGAAAACCACTTAGTACCTATAATGGTTTTGCCGAAAGGTCTTGGCACAAGTCTCCAGACTTTGTTTCTCTCAAATTGAGATAACTCTTCTTGCATGGCAATGACCCAACAAGAATCTGCTAGAGCTTCTTCAATTTTCTTGGGTTCGATAACAGATAGAAAATTCACATAGAGACAAATGTTTCCAATACCTCTTCTAGTTTGGACACCTGCTAGCTGATCTCCGATAATTTGATTTATCGGATGATCTTTGGTCCATTTTAAAGCTGGGGGAAGAGGTGCAGGAACTGTGTTTGGAAAGTATGAAGGTGAAGGATCGGTAGGTATAGGATGAATATGATGAAGAGGAGAAGTATGTAAGGTGGTTTCGGTAGGAGCTATGGATTCGGTAGGAGCTGTGGGTTCGGTAGTTGGTAAAGGTTCTGCCGAATCATGATGGAGAGAAGTAGAGGGTACTGAAAATGGGACATATGGAGGTCTTGAAGATAGAATATTTGGAGACTCTTCTCCAACACAGGAAATAATCCATTCATGAAGTTCAGTGTCATCACAAGATAGAGAGGATGTCTTGTGATCATCAAACTTCACATGTATTGACTCATCAATACATTTTCTTCTTAGATTATATACTCTGTAGGCTTTAGCGGAGAGAGAATAACCCACAAATATACCTTCATCAGCTTTGGGATCGAATTTCCCAAGCTGCTCTCGATCATTCAAGATAAAGCAAAGGTAGCCGAAAACATGAAGAAAACCAATGTTTGGTTTTCGGCCATAGAAGACTTCATAGGAAGTCTTGTTGTGCCTTTTCACAATGATAGATCGATTTTGAGTGAAACATGCTGTATTGACAGCTTCAGCCCAAAAATAGGTTGGAAGATTTGATTCACTTAGCATGGATCTTGCAGCTTCACATAGCGTACGATTCTTTCTTTCCACAACACCATTTTGTTGTGGAGATCTTACTGCTGCAAAGTTTTGAAAAATACCTTTGTCACAAAGAAAGGTATCTAAAGTAGCATTTCTGAATTCGGTTCCATTGTCACTTCTGATAGATCTGACTAATTGACCGTTGAGAACTTCAGATTTCTTGATAAAGTTGATGATTTCTTCAGGTGTATCACTTTTGTACCTGAGAAAGAATACCCAAGTGTAACGTGTGTATTCATCAATAATTACAAGAATGTACCTTTTTCCACCTAGGCTAGGTGTGCTGACAGGCCCACAAAGATCCATATGCAGCATCTGTAGAGGAGTAGAAATAGAAAAACACTGTTTTGATTTGAAAGAAGATTTTGTCAGTTTGCCTTTCTCACAAGCTGCACAAAGCTTTTCTTTTGAGAAAGAAATTTTTGGCAAGCCAACAACAAGCTCTTTGTTGGAGAGAGCATTTAACGTTTTGAAGTTGAGATGAGAAAGACGTTTATGCCAGAGCCAGTTTTTCTTTTCAGAGTCTTCAGAAATGAAGCAGATGCTTTCCTTTTTAGTTGATTTGTCATTCATATTGATGACGTACACATTATCCTTTCTAAAACCAGATAGGACAGTGTGAAACTGTTTATCAGTGATGAGACAATCAATTTCTCTGAAAATTACATAGAAACCTAAATCACATAGCTGACTAATGCTTAAAAGATTATGCATCAGTCCCTTCACATAGGCAACTTTGTTAAAAGTAATGGAACCGTTAGAAAGAGTTCCATAACCTTTAGTGGAACCGCGAGAGTTATCACCAAAAGTTACAGTTGGTCCCTTTTCTTTCACAAAGTTTAGAAGAAGAGATTTGTTCCCAGTCATATGTCGTGAGCATCCGCTATCAAGATACCATGTTTGATGATGCTCAAAGACCTGCAGATAAGAACAAATTAGTCTTTTGGAACCCGTTTTGAGGTGGGTTCTTTAGGGTTAGAAGAGGAAGAAGAAGGATTGGTCGGATGATATCTTTCGATACGGTCCTTTGGACAGTCTTTGGCCAAGTGAAAAGTATCACCGCAGTTGTAACACTTTCGGTAAATAAATTTCTTCATTGGATCAAGAGAAGCAACTTTTACCTTTCCTTGAGTTTTGGATTTAGGAGGTTTGGAAAGGTGAGAGGGAATGGGATAGCTGTACGGAACGTGAGGGTTATGGGGAGCCGGTCCAAGGATTCCTTTGTAAATGGAAGATGAAGAAATGTTTGAAATTCCTTTGGACTTCTTTATTTTTAGGGCTCTTGGGATGAAGTCCGTTGTGTTCATGAGAGATTTACCTTTTGAAGAAGGTGTAATCTTTCTTTTGTTAGGAGTATTAACGACAACGGATTTTCCTGTAGAGAGGAAATGGGCCTTTTTCGAAGAATGGGAAGAAGAAGAAGAAGAGTCGTTGTTTAAATTTAATGACATAAGAAGATCATTTACAGGTTTGACCAACTCATTTGAGTCTTGATCTTCTGTTAGAATAGGTTTGGAAGATTTAGCAGACACAAAGTGGCCAAATTTTCTTGAATCGCGAAGATCCATTGAATATACAGAATTAGATTCTTCTGACATAGAATCATCCCAGTCAGTAGAATAAGAAGGTAATTTAGAAGACAGAGGAATATCCTGAGTAGGAGAGGATATGTTTTCAGAAGGGAGGCACAAAGAATTTTCTTTCCAGTACCCTAGACCATAAGTTTCACCAACAACTTGATCTTGAAAGATTTTCTCAAGATTTTTGGAAGAGGAGTTCCATTTGTTTAGGGTTTCTTGTTCCTTCTGTAGCTTCTTTAGAAGCTTGTTCTTCTCCTTGGCAAGCACAAAGTTTATAGTCTTTAAGTCATCTAACTCATCTTTTAGTTTGTTAAACTGTTCTAGCTGGGATAGAGACTCATGAAGTTGGGATGAGAGAGATTTGACTTGAGCATTTGCTCTTTTCTTTGCATCTTTTTCATTGTGAAAAAGTATAGTTAAAGAGTCAAAAGCTTCAATATTTTCTTCATTAGTGAGAGAGAGGAAGGGATGTACCTGAGAAGAAGAGAAAGAGCACTCAACAGTGAAGTCCATCCTAGAACAGGAGTCTTTAGGTTCTTTATCAAGTTTGGCCATAAGACATTTACTTGACACTTCTTTCTCACTGTCGGAAGTGGGTTCGTCTGTCCAATCTAGAGTTTCAGCCATCAAGCCTTTGCCTTTTCGTTGAGAGTTGAAATTTCTTTCTTTCTCTCTTCTATATTTGGCTTTGTATTTGTCGGCTTTGTTGGTAAGTTCTTTGAAGGAAGAAGATGGAGAAGGTTTTCTTGGATGCGATCTACCTGTAGAATTAGATCGAAGATGTCTTCCTTTAGAAGAGTTAGAAGAATTTGATATGGAAATCCTAGAAGAATTGCTTCTGCATTCAGATGCAAAATGGCCTTTCTTACCACATGCATAGCAATCCTCCTTGGATTTGTTCAAGGAGTTTCTAGAAGAAGAAAAATTTCTGTTTCTTTGAAATTTATTAGAAGAATTCTTTCGAAATTTAGAGAAATGTGCAAGCATACCCATTTCCTCTGTCAATAGATTGACAGAGGGATTTTCTCCTTCATCATCAGCTTCACTTAGATAAGCTTCCGAGGAGTGATTCAAATTTTCATGACTTTCACTATCTGAATCATCAGAAGGGTAGGTTATACGAGGAATACACACAGATTTCTTGGAGCCATCACTGATAAGAGCCATAGAGGGGGCTCTTATTTCTTTATAGATGGTTTTCCTTTGAAGTTGGGTTTGTTCGTGATTAAGAAACATACCATAGAGAGAAGTGAGAGGAAGGCTTTCCAAGTCCCTGGAAGTCTTAATGCAAGTGGAAAGGGTATTCCAGAAATCTGGAAGGCCATCCATGAATTTGCATATAATTTCCTCGTTGTCATAAAGTTTTCCAACAAGTTTTAACTCATTTAAGAGACTGTTAAAACGGTTGTAATAGGAGGGAAGAGATTCTCCCTTTTCATGAGAGAAAAATTCGTATCTACGTACGAGAGAGATCTTTTTAGATTTCTTTACTTCATTTGTACCTTCGTACAAAACACATAGAGTTGACCACATATCTTTTGCCGTTTTAAGACTGACAAGAGATTGGTATACTTCATCAGGAAGGGATTGAGCAATGATGGTTCGTACTTTGGAATCAAGTCCAACTGTGCGCTTATCTTCATCATTGTATTCTTTGGTCGTTTTTAAGACATATCGACTAGTTGCAGAAGTTCTTTCCTCCTCTGATGAGTCATCGGAAACTTGAAAGAGATTGTCCTTTTTCTTTTCTTTATCCTTAGGAGTTTTGACAAATCTATCCCAGACTTTTGGGATAAGAGGACCGTCACTAAGGATGGTAAGATATCGACTGTCAGCTCCTTCAAGGAAGAGCATCATCCTACTTTTCCATAAGGAGAAGTTGTTCGAGTTGAACTTAGGAGGTTTAACAGTAGATCCATTGTCAGAGTAAAAAGAATTTTGAGAAGAAGTCTCAGGTTTTGTAGAAGGAGAAGTCATTACGGATCTGGTTTATTAGATTAAACCAACCGCTCTGATACCACTTGTTAGTCCCAAAGAAGTAAACAAGTATTGTAGAAGGGGGGGGGGGTTGAATACAATAACACAAAATTACTTAATTTTAATTCTTTTATTGATAATGAATATCAAGAATTACACAAAGAGAAAATAAAGATTGTTGCGGAATAAGAATAGATGAGAACTACTCTAAACAATCTAACACTTAGAATATATTAAGAACACAAAGACTTAAACCTTAAGAAAAAGAAAGACAACTATCAACCTGCTTGAAATCTTGTGAATGCCAAAGCTTGAGTTGAAAGCGTAAGTAGCAAGGTGCTACTTCCATCCTTTATATACTCTCCAATGTAATGAGTGCAAAGGACAAGTAGGAGTAAAGGCTTTGGTGGTTGAGAGGTTGACAATAAATTATAAGATATTTGATGTGACTTGTCACAATACAAAAGGTAACCTTTGTACTATTAAAGTACAATATCAAATATAAAATATTCAAGGGACAATCTTTTTGAGATCTATTAGAAAATAAACATCTAATCAAATTAAGACTAAATGTAAATCTTCTAAAGGAAGAGAGAAGCTTCCATTCCCATTGTCAGAAGATCATTGGGAAAGAGGAAGTATGTCAAATCATGAGGATTTAACATAAATGCTCGTACTAGATAAAGAAGCAATCTGTACGAGGAAAGTTACCGAAGAAGGAATTCGGTAACTTAGGTATGTGCCGAAAGAGAAACTTGGCATAGAAGGAATGAATGCCGAACAGGTGAAGGTTCGGCAGAAGAAAGTTCTGCCGAACATGAGGATTCGGCACAGGGGTAAGTTGCCGAATTGGAATTGGCAGGGATATGATCTGCCGAATTGGAATCGGCAGATTATGCTTAGTTCACTCTTGAAGTCCATCTCAATCCGCATTATAGACTTCCTTCATGTTGGATTCGGTTTATCTTCGACTCACCGATCTGTTAAACTAACTAAGCTATTACAAAGAACCATAAAACAAAATACAAGGTTCAATCATCAATAAAGACTAAGGAGAGGTTATCTTTAAATCTTAAATGACCCAACAGAGGATTTTCAAAACCAAGACCCCACCTTTGTTTTAAAGCTTCTTCACTCCTTAGTTTGTTCATAAATATTGTTTGTTCATATTGGTTTCTTCGATAAAGCTTTTCTTCTAACTTATTTATTTTATCTGAAAATTCATCTTTTAAAGAAGTCATTTTAGTCAAAGACTCAAGATAAGTCTTATTTGAATTTTCCAAATCATCCAATTTCTTTTGAAAGATGTCTTTAGTATTTTCTAAAATTGATTTTTCATCTTTCAAAGAAATTTTCAGTTTGTCAATCAAATCTGACTTTTCAGAATTTAAATTCTTTTCAGATAAAAACTTAGAACGTAAATCAGACAAAGCATTAATTATGATATTCATCTGAGAGGTAATGAAATTATAATCAAATTCAGAATTTACCTCATCTTCATCAGAATCAGAATCGTCTGACTGATCATCTCCGATTAAGCACATCTGAGCGATCTCAATGTTTGAAGCTTCATCATCGGAATAATCCAGCCAGAATTCTTCTTCGGCCAGCAGAACAGTTCCGTTCTCTCTATTTTCAGCTAGTTCCATTTTCTTTCTATAATAAGCTGAGTCTTTAACCTTCTTTGCTCGACACTCCTTTGAGTAGTGGCCAGGATTTCCACAGTTATAACAAGCAGTACTTTGAGTAGACTTTGGCTCGGGCACTTTGACTGTAGAAGCCGAAGTGAAGCGAGAAGAGTTGGAAGACTTTGATCGTGGTTGGAACTTTTTCTGGTAATGCTGAGAGAGAAGGATCATAGCTTTCTTCAAAGCCTCACCATCATCTTCAGTTGATCCGGTGTAAGCGTTATCAGAGAACGCTTGTTCAGTTAAATGCTTTGTGAGGAGAGCAACCGGGTCTACTGATTTCTTCTTTTTCTCAAGTTTTGCCTTCTTCTCTATCACTAAGCTCTCATAAGTTAGCAAAATCTCGAACATCTCTTGGAACTGCATAGAAGAGATTCTGACATCGTTCCTTAATCTGTGGCATGATTTATTCCATTCTGGTTGCAATAGGTTGAGAAACTTCAGATTTGTCTCAAGCTCAGTCTTTTCAACCTTAATCTTCCGAAGATCATTGATGACGACAGAAAAACGATCAAACACAGCTTTCAGTGGCTCACCATCCTTGGCTTTGAATTCTTCAAAATTATTCATGTATCGCGTATGCCTGAGTTGAGTAGCTACTGAAGAACCAAGCATAATCTTCTCAAGCTATTGCCACATCAGATTAGGATGAGTTTTGAAACAGTCAATCCTGTTGTATACAGAGTTTGGCAAAGCCAGCATTAGATTTGCTTTAATATCCCGATCAGCTTGATAAGCAGACAACTCTTCATTTGTGTACTCTTTAGTAGGCTTGTATAATCCAGAAGCCAATTTGGATCTGTCGAATGCTCCTTCAGATAAAATGGTCATCATGTCATTTCCATTCTTTTGTCGTTCAATAAAGTTCAGGAACCGATCTTGCTACTGTGTAAACTCGTTTTCATCGATTAGTAACGGTGGACGATTTTCTGTACCCAATGACATCATAATGTCATTTTTGTAGAACTGAGCTTGATAAGCAAACTGTGTAGAATCCATAGTTGACAAACTTAAAAAAAATTCCAGACTTTTTTTTAAGTTTGGACAGATATGGCGCAAACTAGAGGTTTGCGTGATACGATGGTGGCGCAAAGTGGACTTTGCGTTATGCAAAGGAGACGCAAACCAACTTTGCGTAAGTAGCGAAAGACACAAACGGAGCTTTGCGTGAGTAGCGGGAGATGCAAAGTTGCACTTTGCGTGATGCACGGGAGACGCAAATTTCTCTTTGAGTGATACACGAGAAACGCAAATGTTACTTTGCGTTATTTAGAGGAAACGCAAGTCACTCTTTGCGTGAGTGAAGAGAAACGCAAAGTTTGAACTTTGCGTGCTATTGATAACCTAAAACACAAACAATATTAGTAAGATCTAGCGCAAACTAAGATGAACTCGCACAATCAATATGAACTGGCGCAAAGTAGAGATCTAGCGCAAACCGAAGAAAACCAATTAAAACTTCCAAAAACTCGATTTCAAGACTAAATTTGATAAAATTTTCTTGTACAGAAACGTTCGAAAACAACTTTTTAACACAATTCAATCAAAAAATTCGATTAAAAACCACAAAATCAAAATTTCGTATATGAACAGAACGTGAAACTCGTTTTTCCAAAAAAACTTCAAAAATCTCTAAATTGACAATCAAAACAAGTTTTTCTTGCAAATCGATGTGAATCAAAGATGTTTAGCAATCAAAATCGAATCCAACAAACCGATTTTCACTGAAATTCGTTCAAAAACACATCCGAATTTGATGAAAAATCAAGAAAACGAGATTTTCTTGAAAAAATCAAGAAAATCGATCAAATTTTCGATTTTAATCAACAAATTCAGAAACGAAAAAGACTTCTCTAAATTCTTTCAAGATCCAGATGGCTCTGATACCAATTTATAGTCCATGATCAATGAATCTGAAGAGAGAAAGTAGAGAGAGAGAGAGAGCAAGGATGCGCAAAAACAGAATTCTATTAATGTGTGCGTTAGAATCTCTTCCAAAGACAAAGACCAAAGGGACTTAAATACCCTTGGTCAATACAACACAGTATTAGACAATAGACACAATATTTGACCAAGCCTATAAATACAATGATTACTATCAAATCAGAGTTTACACAAACCATTAATCTTTTTCAGCAAATTTTTATTATCAACCTGCAATTTATGAACTTTTAGAACAAACTCTTGTTTCTCACATTCAGATGAATTCAATTTTGAAACAATTTCAGAAATTTGAGTTTCAAGACAGGCTTTTTGTTTTTCAAAAACAGCAGTATATTTGTTTAAAGAATCAAACAAGTTTTTGTTCCCAACAATTTCCTTGTTAAGATGAAAAATTGTTTGACGCTTCTTAGCAACTCTACTTTTCTCCTTTTTAAGTTTAGCTTGTAAGTCTTGAAGCTCAACCATTATGGCTTCCATTTTCTTTACGAAATTAGATTCAGAAAAATTTTGTACCTCATCGGAAGTCTCCTCATCAGATTCATCGTATTTCACTTCCTTTCCTATAAGGCACATGTGAGCGGACTCATCTCTTTCTTCATCCTCTGAATGATCCAGCCAATATTCGTCTCCAACCATCAATGCCTTTCCATGCTCTTTTTGCTTTGCCAGAAGCATCTTATTCTTGTAGTAATCTGAGTTCCTCACAGTTGGCTTCCGACAATCCTTGGAAAAGTGACCAATCTTGCCGCAATTATAGCATTTGACTGGCTCTTCAGACTTCTTCTCTCCATAATCATTCAAATATATTTTCTTCTCTTCTGGCATCTTCCCTTCATATCTCTTCTCATCAAATCTTCTTCCTTCAATCTTTTCTTTGTGATCATAATTTCTCGATCCTGACGAGTACCTCTGGCTATTAGATCTCGACTTCTTGTAAAACTTCTTCTGAAATGCTTGGGTCAACAGTAGCATGACTTGCTTTAAGTTTTCACCATCGTCAGAATCAGATTCACCACTATTCGAATCAGCAGACTCAGAAATTACAACTTTCTTCTTCTTCTTCTTCTTCTTCTTCTTCTTCTTCTACTTGTCCTTCTTTTCTTTCTCTTTCTTCTTGTCTACTACAAGAGCAACAGGGTCAACTATCAGCTTTTCACTCTTTTTCTTTTCTCCTCTTTTCTCTTCGACTTCCTCCTCATTCTGTCTTAATGTCTCATATACTTCATGTAAGGGAATGTCACTAAGATCCTTCATCTGTTTCATCCTCCGAGTATGTTTCTTCCATTCCGGCGGAAGGATGCTTAAGAACTTGACGTTGTTTTCAATCTGCTTCTTCTTCACTTTATTCTTAGCCAGTTCATTCAACAATAAGACAAATCTCTCATAAGTTTCCTCTAGGATTTCATTCTCCTTGGCTTTAAATTCTTCATAGCTGTTTATGCAGTTGGCCACTTTCATCTGATTGCCAACTTTAGATCCCATCATCATCTTCTGTAATTGATCCAACATCTTTTTAGCTGTTGCCTTGTAGCTGTCTATCTTAATGTAGATCTCATTTGGTATGCATTGCTTGAGTAGAGATCTAGCTTGCTTGTCAGTCTTGTATCTGTTTTTCTGCTCTTCAGAATTCTGAGAAATATCCAATGGAACCCTCTTTGTCTTTTGTTCTCTTTCCTGATTCCCATCTTCACTGTCTGAGGATTCATCATCTGGAATTTCCATGGTGAGAGGAATCATCGGACCTTCTTTAATGGACATCATAATGTTGTCTCCATTGGCATGTCTGTCTACAAAATCCAAAAATCCGTCTTTCCACTGCTCATATTCACCTTTGAAAAGAATCGGTGGTTTGTCATCTGTACCAATAGCAAGTGCATCCTTGGAGGTCATCATGAGCTTTACACTGATTATGATCGTTCAAAAATTTAGAAATATACTTGACCTATAAAAGTTAAACTTGGTCAAAACTAAAAAAATCAGAAAATTCTCTAAGTATAGAAACTCGCAGAACAAAGAAAAGTAAACTTCTCGCAAACAGTACTATGCGAGTTCCTGGTTCGCGCACAACGAAGGATGCCAAAACTGAGTTCGTGCACACAAAGGGATGCGCATTTTAACTTCACGCACATTGAACTGTGCGATTTCTAGCTTAGACTGAGTTATGCGAGTTCTAGCTTCTCGCAAACCAAGACTTGCGTGTTCTTGACCAATCACTTCGCGCAATGCGTCTGCGCGTTCTGACACTTAGAAAATATTTCCAACTTTAACTTCGCGCAAAAAGTCACTTCTCGCAGAACAAAGAGACAAACAATACACAGAGACGTGCACGTTTCTACTTCTCGGAATCTAAGTCTTGCGAGTTCTTCACTTCTTTGCGTGTTCGAGCCTCTGCGTGTCCTTCAGTATAAGCATTGCGCGTTTACTGGATCTTGCGTGTTCTTCAACTTTTCGTTCAAAACTCTAACTTTTCACTGAAATCTATCAAAGCCTTCGAAACGCCCTCTAAAACTTTGCAAATTCGCTCTATACCAAATCTCGAACAGATTACAATCGAGTAATTTCAATCAAAAACACTAAAATTACAAATTCGATCTAAAACAGTGCGCTGAACAAACTCGAACAAAAAACCAACAAAATCCAAAATTCACACTGAAAAGTTGTGAATTAGGCTAAACTTTACAAAACAAATGTGTTCTAGATGTCAATACGAACACAAAGGAATCAAATTCAGAACAAAAACACCACTGAATTGCAAAAATCAAATCTGAACAGTTGCTTTGCGAGTTCTTGAATAAGTCGACCAAAAATCTTGATTTAGTTCATGATTCTGAATCTTTGTAAGATCTGATACCAATTGTTTGTCCCACAATGTGTGTAAATGATTAAAATGACAACAACATGCAATCGATTTCAATTATATTAATCTCAACTTTGATTACAAGGAAAAATGCTCTCACAATATTTCTTTCACTACTCTGATACGCGCTCACACTTACACTTCTAGCTTAATGATTCTACAAACAAAAACTATTTTTACTAACTACACTTACAAAACACAACACTTTGACTTTGACCTTTTATTACAAAGACTTTGACTTTTAGCTTGAGAGTTGACTTGAGCTTTTGACTTTACTTTCATCTTCCATCTTCATGATCTTGTATCCAACATATTTGTGCACTAACATAATTCATAAGAGCAGACCCTTAATTTCATAAGTTTAAACAGGTAAGCTTGTTTCGAGCTCGATTCGAGCTTCAAAAGAGTTTGAGTTCGAGTTTTGAAAATTGCTACTTCGAGTCGAGTTTGGATTTTAACTACTTGCGAGTTTTCAATTTGAGTTTGAGCTCGGAAAATGGTTTTTGTGTTTGAGTCAAGCATACCAATACTCGAGCTCGATTTGCACCTTTTACACTCCTATGTTTGACGTAGAAAATGATTAAATGAGTTTGAGTGAAGCGAATTGGTTTTGTTGAATTCTTATTATTTCGTGCATTGGTTTGGAAATATATCAAGCTTATATATATATATATATATATGTGGTTCGGTTTATGGCTTGTAATTTAATGTAATGTACTAAATCAAATTTATATTTTGTGTAACGTACTTTCAAGACCTTTATCTGATATATGATATCTCAAACATTTAAGTCTTCGAGTAACTGGTTTAAGCATTAACCGGTTACCATGCTGATATGACAAATGATATATGTAACACCCGGATTTTCGGTATGTTTATTTCAAGCTCCACATTTATATTTCGACCTTATAATAGCTCTTGGTGTGAATTTTGAGTTGGTGCAATGTTTTGGGTGAACATCAAGCAACTTAACTTTTCTGGAGAAGTTTCACACTCGGGTTAAATCTTCACGCCCGGGAAGTTTGGGCAGAAATTTCGGTATGATCATTGGACCCATCAACTCATTTAAAAACGTTTTTTTGCCCTAAAACCTCATTTCTTCTCTTCCTTCTTCTTCCCTTCTCTCCCACCATTGAAATCATTGGTAGAGCTCTTGGATCATATTTTCAAGGATCTTGGGAGCGTTTAACAGGAAATCAAAGCTTCAAGATCATCTTCATCTTCTCCACCTCTTTTCCACCATTGTTGACTTGTTTTAGGGTTTTCTCCTAAAACCTATTTGGCCACTTTTCTAGAAGATTAAAGAGTTTTGGAGCTTAAGATTCAAGTTTGTGGGTTGGGGGTTCAAGATCTTCATCTTCCTTACCAAGTTTTCAACCATTATTGACCTAGTTTTTGGGGTTTTTCCGAAAACGAATTCTAAGTCAATCTTAACCATCTAAACCTTTATTCTTGTTAAAACCTTTCATTTTAACCTACTAGAACATCCCTTTTGATGTATCTTCCATATTTAAAGTTTTGACCAATTTTGGGTATTTTGGATGATCAGGAGATTTGACTAAGGTTTGTTATGAATCTGAGTTTTGGGTTACTTTTGGTACATCTCTATGCTTTGGTTGTTACCTAGATAAAATTTCAAAAGGTGGGTGTTGATGGATCTAAAGTCTTCATCGAAAGAAGCTCAATATTTAGGGTAAAACGTAGATTTAGCCTAATAGCAAGGTGAGTTCAAGTTGTTTTGTGAAAAATATGTACATGCCAAAATGTTTATTTTGAAGTATTAATGTATTTTACTTGATATTTATCGAATATGTGGGTTATTTGGTAAGATTTGCATATTGGGTTAATAATTTTTTAAAATACCTGTATTCGTTATATTTGAGTACTTTGACAAATAAATCATAAGTATGGGTTATTTGTATGATTTATCTTTTAAATGGAGATTATTTGGTGATAAATGCATTTTTAGTATATTTGTTTTGGAAATTGCATATCGTTGTGTTATGGGACATTATGGAAATATGAATGGTATGGTCTTAATTGGAAAATGATTTGTCCCAATCAGTTATGCGTTTTTAAGTTAATCATGCCTTTGGAGCATGTATTTGCATAAACACTGGTTTAATGCGTTTTATTGCTTTAATGACATTTATTTAATGGTCAATTGAGTTTTTAAGCTTTTGGCTCGGTTTTGACTTAAAAGAGTCGTGAGGACGTTAGTCTGGTTTATTTCGCTCTATGTTGGGCTTTTGGTGTTATATGCATTTGAGGCATATTTATTTATAAATTACATGTTTTGAGAGTGTTGGATATTCTTTTGGAGTCATGTAATTTAGATTGTGATGCATTAGATATATAGGCATGCGAGTCAATCTTGTGTTGATGGTCATGTGGGTATTGCAAGGTTGGACTCCGGGACCCTTGTTTCATGACCTTAAAATTTTCTAGTAGGCACTAGGAGGGTTGAGTCCGGAAGTGCTGTATTGGTGACACACCAGGATCTCCGCCGCTTGAGGTGTTACCTTTGAGGTAGACACTAAGTGGGCCGAGCCTTGAGATGGAATTCACAAGAATATACACTAAGGTCAGCCGACTCTTGAGGTGAAACTTGTTAAGGAGTTGTAGGAACATTTAGACTTTAAGTCGTGAAGTGTTATGCGATTAATGTTGTACGAGTGACACACTTATGTGTTCCCGTCACTCTCAACGAGTATGGGTCTCCCCCGTTGTTGTTAGACGTTATTTTCCGATAGTGTATCGTCCATGTCTTAATGTTACTTGGGTTTTGGAAAGTAACCATAATTTATGACTTTGATATATTGGATCCCCTCCATATATTAAGGTTTTGGATAAAAGAGTTATTTCCATGTTTTTAGTATTTGGATTTTAATCCTGTTTGTACCTCATGTGAGTATTAGGTTTGGTTCCATAATTGTGGTGCATTTCTATTCAAGTGTTTTATCAAGAAAATGAGATTTTGAGAAAGATATCACTTTTAATTCTAAATATGTTTCATGTTGGAAATTGTGATTAAAATAATATTTTTTCAGTTTTACCGTTTTATATAACAGATGAAAACTGCTTGAACTCACTAGGCGTTAAGACAAACCTTTTTTCCTTGTCGGCATGTGCATCAGGTCCCTGAGGGAATGGTACTAGTGACACTGTGTTGAGTTGAGTGCTAGTTAGAGCCACGAGAAGGAACTAGCTAAGTGGAGACGACGTCTTCTATACCTTGGTAATGGTGATAATTACGGGGTTTAAGTAACACCAACCTTAATGTAGACTTTGTGTAAGGGTTGAATTTCTATTATTTGATGTTAAATCCTAGATTACCGTTGTAGGAAATTGATGGTTGACAGTTATAAAGGAATACATTCTTTATTTGATGTTTATTCGAAAATTTTAAATTAGTCGCTCTTTTCAAATTTGAGGGTGTTACAAGTTGGTATCTGAGCATAAGTTTGAGAGATTTAGGTATAGATGTGGGATGTTTAGACTCAAACTAGTGTTTTTCTGAGTGAACGAAAATGAGGATGTACGATTATGCACTTGAGATATGATATTTTGAGGTCAATAGAGTCGCTAGAATCGAGAATCAGGATAATGGAGGCAAGGATTCTCATGTAAAGTATGTTCATGATTGCACCTGGAGAGTGTCGTTATGAATTTCCAGTAACATTGTGGTTGCTTGAATTGCTCTTTTTCGTGATAAACGATGGGGTAGAGAGTGAATTCTTAGTAAATAATCGTTAGAAAAAAATTTGGTGTTTCTAGCGGTGTCACTTGGGTGACGGTTAAGTATGGTGATTTTGTGTAACACTATCAAATTTGGTAAAAGCAACTAAATAAATTTTTTGATATAACATCAAGTGAAGGATGAAACTACCTCCTACAAATCAAAACTCAATATACCTCAAATTTAAAATTCTATAACTAACCTCAACAATTATAAACTCCAATAATATACAAGGACTAAGCCGAAGTCGGGTGTTACGTAACCCCACGTACAAGTTGCTCTTCCAAAAACAAATGCAGAAGACTTCACCAAGATACTCACTCCTCGAGCACACAACTAGCACTCTTCTCTTCACGGTGACACTAGTACTACTCCCCAACCGGAACCTGATGAACATGTCGACAAATAAAAAGGTTAGGCTAACGCCTAGTGAGTTCAAGAGTTTTCAATACGAATGATTATATATATTGTTAAAAGAAAATATACAATTTAATTGATAATCTTTCAAAAGGATTTACTTTAAATATGGAAACGACTCGTTTTCCAATAACATGCATTTTCAAAAGATGAACACTTTAACATAAAACATTCTTTATAAAATGATGTTCCCAAAACTCACTCAAAACGAAAGTATAAATCGGCTTCCAATTTATGAAAACATGAATGACACTTCATATCCCGAAACACCCAAACACGGGTGGGGCACAATACTCCACACATAAAAATTATGGACAATAATCCACACATAAAAGACGTCACCGAAAACATCAATATTAAAACCCCAGACCGAAAACAACATCTTTCGGTGAAAGGGAAGACCCGATTCCATATAATGTGACTGACAGAAAGTAAGCCACACATTATGTTGTTAACACCATTTACATGATCATATCGGTATTAAGTATCGAGCTCGACATCTTTCAGCGTACACCCATTGATACTTGCACGTAGGACTTACACCATACCGTCGATGCCTAACCGTGCCGCAATGGGGAAAACTAGTCGTTCCACTATCGGACAAAATGATCAAAGTATCGAGCTCAACATCTTTCAGCGTACACCCATAGATACTAGCACGTAGGACTTATACCACATCCGATTCCTATCCATGCCTTAATGTGGAAAACTAATCGTTCCATCATCAGACAAAATGATTAAAAAAATTGGGCTCAACATCTTTCAACGTACACCCATAGATACTAGTACGTAGGACTTATACTACATCCGATGCCTATCCGTGCCTTAATGTGGAAAACTAATCGTTCCATCATCGGACAAAATGATTAAAGTGCTCATGGATCCATAACAGACAGGTCTAAAACATTACATGACTCAAATGAATGACAACACACTCAAAATATATAATTTCCATTAAAACACAGTTAAATGCATCATAAAATCAAAGCTCCTCATCGAGCAAATGAAACTAGGCAAATGCCCCAAGACTCCTTTGAGTTACAACCGAGCTAACACTCCACAAATCAATTGACCATTGGTCAAAAGTCATAAAAATACAATAAACACATTTGACCCATGTTTATGCGAACACATACTCTAAAAAGCATGAATGAATTTCAACACGAATCTAGATCTAGACAAAGTGTTTTTCTAAATGAGTTTATACCAATTTACCCTTTCAAAACGTCCCATAATACAAAATCAAGTATTTCCTAAAACACACACTAAAAGTGCCTTTATACTTAAAAGATCTCATTCCATAGAATAAAGCATTAAAATACCAACACTCATGATTTATATATCAAAATGCCCAAAATCCTAAAAGTGGGTGTTTTACAAAGTTTATAAGGTTAAACACTTCAACTAATCAAAACCCACCACATAGTTCAACATTTGATAATTTCATGTAAAACACATAAATACTTTAAAATGGACAATTTTGGCATATACAACGTTTTCACAAATCAACTTGAACTCACCTTGCTAGATTTAGGCTAAATCTAGATTTTCCCCAACTTGAACTCCCTTTGAAGATATATGAATCTTCAAGCATAAATCTCCAAAAACCTAGATCCACAAGTTTTCAGCTATAAATATTCACATCTAACCATTTAGAATGTTCCCCAAACATTTTACATGAAGATCTCACCTATACCAAAAACCCTACTTTCCATAGATGGAGAAAATAGAAGATTACCTTAACCATAACTTGAATCCACCAACCAAAATGCCTCTAGGTCACCAAAATGGGCCACACACTTCCAATCTTCAAAATGGTGAAAAAGGTTGGATGAAACCCTAGAAAATTTGGTGAGGAAGATGAAGGTGAAAGGGTTATGGTTCTAGCTTCCAACTTTGTTAGATGAAGGGGAATCACTTGATTTTAGGAGGAAAACTCCCAAAAATGAGTTAGGGTTCGTTTGGGAGGATAAGGGTCGATTTGGGAGAGAAAAAGCGAAGAAATTTAGGGTTTTGGTGAGAAATGAATTTAGAGGCCGGTTTCCCCTTTTATGTGTACACAGTACGCACGCGTGAGTGGTGGCGCAACCTGGCTCACGCGGAGGTGCGCACGGAGCACTGGACAGGGTCTCGTTGCACCAAGTTGACATGGATCACGGCGTGGTTCGATCCGCACGGGCAGTTGCGCGGAACACTGCTGTCATTTTCCGTCTTCTTCTTTGGCCAGAGATTTCGGGGTGTTATATTTTGTTAAGTCGACCATTTTGGGTCAGATTTATTGGTCGAATTTGATCCATAGGCTTATTGAATCGACATTGTTTTGAGAAGAACTTTTAAGGTTAATCGATTTAGTTGCTGATTATTTCCTTAAGATGTTTGGGCATTCATATGTCGGTAGTGTGACTAGTGGACTTGGCAAGCGTAGTTCTGAGACTTCGAGTCTTGACCAAATGCATGCACAATATTCTCCTAAAATGAATTGCATAATTTATCTCATGCTTTGTCAGGTCATTCATGTTTATCACGTTACAACTTTTGGAGAATGTTTTGGCACACCCGAGAGTGTAACCCATGTTTATTGTTCATAGGAATTTAAATATGAATTTTATTAGAAGTTATCTCCAGTTTGATTTTGCCGATGTCGTAAATAGTCGAATATGTACTTTTGAATTTGAAACATACATGAATTATTTTATGTTCTACTCAAAATACTTGTGCTTGCTATTTTACACACTTTGATTAGGCATGGAAATGGGGCGGGGACCTCAATCCCCATCCCCGTCCCCAATCCCTCATCTTCATCCCCGTTCCCGCCAGGGAATATGATCACATCCCCATCCCCATCCCCAACGGGGAAACGGGGATTTTCTTTTCCGTTTATGTAAGCTATTTAAATCAAATATATGAGACACCACACATGTTTAAATATCACATATTTCCAATAAACCTAAAATCGAAAGAAATTTAATTTAGTATAAAAAAATCACAACATCATATAATAATTAATAACTTAAAACCAAAAGAAATTCAACCGAATTCGGAAAAAAAAACTTAACTTCACACGTACCAAAAGATATCGAGTAATATTCAAAACCATATCGAGTAATTGTATTTTGATTGACATCCAAAATACATACTAACATCCAAAAAATAACAATTTTATATTATAAACCTAGTTAGGAAATAGAAAATTATGAATTACCGATTTAGTTTAAATAAATAATATATATTAAATATTAATTAAAATATATAACGGGGACGGGGCGGGGCGGGGAGTACGATACCCGTCCCCGTCCCTATCCCCGGTTTGAGACAAACGGGGATCCCCATCCCCATCCCCGGTTTAGTGGGGAATCCCCATCCCCGATCGGGGCGGGTGGACCGGGTTCCCCGACGGGTCGGGCTTTGGCTCGAATTCTGAATACACGAAACCACTCGATTGCATACGTTTGGTTGCAAGTTTTATTGGAAATTTCTTTCATGTCCTTTGTGGCTCAAGAGTGAATTTGAAACGCATAAACTTGTTTCATAGCATGTGTTTGTGTTTGAAGTTTTGTTGAAAACTTTATTTTTTGTGATTTTGTTAGTTAGGTGTGAAGATCTTGATGACCTTTGTTAATGCCAAAAATAGTCTAATGATGACTTAAAGTCGGTGTGGAGATTTAAGAACTAAAGTATGGAATCCATCGACAAATCGCATGACAAGGGCAACAAATAAAGATAAGACAGAGAATTTGGTGACGCGGAAAACCCCGTTGAGGGTAAAAACCGCGGACGATAGCAGAGATCGTCAAGTGCACTATGGACGTCAAACAGGGACGTCGTCCTTTAGAAGGAGCGATTAACAGTACAAGTAACGATATTACAAGTAAAAGTAAACAAATCGTAAGATTGCTGAATATGTCTTGAAGTGTAGCACTTCGTCGAGCGTTCTTGCGTAAGAGAAAATAACTTGAGATCTTTACGTATGATTGAATGTTGTGTGTACGAGATGTCTCAAATGATTCTTTGAGCTTGTATATATATCTTGGAATGTCCTTAATGAACATTCACTGTCCAACAGTCTTGACGATGATTGATCTTGATGAGGCTTTTCTGTTATATCCGTTTTGCTCATAAATGTGTATTAACCTGTAATAAAGAGTCATAAAAGAAAATAGTCGTTGATAATAAATGACACATAATCGTTAGTAACGTTACGAAGGTCGTAAGATGTTTTAGTTATTGAGAGATTTCATGGTCGTGAGTCGTAAGATAACTTGCGACCATCGTCATAAGTGACGACCATAGTCTTCGGTGTGCATGGTATTCAGGACCTTATCTTAATACAAGAGTTGTCTTAAGATTGGAAACGATTGGTCTTCTCACTTTGGTCGTGACTTGTCAAATTTTACCCAAACAGTTTGCCCCCAAAATTCAAAAACTTAGGCGGCAAGTCGACTTTTCTAATTTTCGTAACTGGATTCGACACGTGTCAACTTGGTGCAACGAGGAACCGAGGCATCTGCGAGGGAAAGCGTGGAGCCGTATAATGGTCGTGACGTCATTGCGACATGGGGCGCGTGGTGTTAGGAGTAGGGACATGTGTCGTCCATCCGACGGTAGCGCACGAAAGGTTGATGACATGTGTCTACCATCTGTCAAATCGACCTGACACCGAATCTCGTATAAATAGGAATCTCTGGTTGAATCCTCTCTTTTTTACGCGATTTCAATTTCTTTGAGAGAGAGAGAGATCTTTCATCTCTTCGACGAATCCTTGCAAAAACCGTGCAATATCTTTGCCATTGTTAGTTCGAGGTTTAGAGCTCCATTTAAGGCACGATCTCTTTACCCCGTATGCGCGTGAAGTCGATAGCTAGGAAAAACTGGGATGCCTTTGAATTTTACGCCGCTACAGTCATAGATCCAGACTTTATAATGTCGTCGGACCCCATTAGTACCCTCACGGAAGAGAATGAGATTGAGGCTTTTCGGATTTTACCCGAAATTCCTGACGCTGTTGATCTTTATCCTCCGGCCTTATTGAGTCTGGAGCAATGCCAGAGCGGATACTTCGTTTAATACGAGTATCCGTTCAAAATAGGGTTTACGTGGCTATACTCGCCATTGTCGAGGTCGTTCTTAACGATCTTTGACTTGTCGTCGGGGAAAATGATGCCCTAATTCTGGCGTATCGTTCAAGTCATTGAATAACTAACATCTGAATGGGCGAACCATCGATACAACCTCTTTTCAAAATATAGAGGGGCACGTACTTTGGTTCATGAGACTTCCGTGAACGACCGCAAATAGAAGATGCGATACGTCTTTGTTCGCGTGTCGTTACTTGGTGATGACGACCAGTGGCTTACCAACGGGTGGAAAAAAGATGGTAAGACTAAGAGTCTTTTAGTCGTTTGTTTTACTTTGGTCGTAAGTTTTTTGTATATCTAACGATTGTGCTTTGTGTTTGTTTCAGTGATCGACTTCTCTTCTTTTTCTCCTTCCCCTGATTCATCGGAGAAGATCGAGAAGTTCCTCGAATATAGCATCGAGGATCGATCGTTCTTCACTCGTTCTTCTGCTGAAGAGGAAAAAGACGACGACGTAGAATACGTCGATGCTACTACTAACCCAACCATCGAGGAAGAGGAAGAGTCTAACGAAGAGACTCCGGTAAGTCATTTATTCTTGTTTGGTCGTAGGGTCTATTCGTAGAACGTCAACTATGTCGTAGGGTCTAGTCGTAGAATGTCACCTACTAGTTGCAAGACTTTGTAAGATATAGTCATGAGACGTCACTCATTTGTCTAGAGATAATGTAAGGTCTAGTTTGTGAGATGTCACTTACTGATCATAAGATCATGTAGGGTTTTGTCATGAGATGTCACCTACGGATCGTAATATTATGTAGGGTTTAGTCGTAATACGTGACCTACGGATCGTAAGGTCTTGTAAGGTCTAGTCTTATGAGACGTCACTTACTTGTAATTTATGTAAGATAATGTAAAGTTTAGTCGTGAGACGTCACTTACGTTTTGTTTGTTTTTTAGGAGGATCGATCCCCGCGAAACCGACGATGGGTCTCTCAAAGAGAGAGGACCTTGCTCAGCTCGCCAGTAAAGGGCGAGAGATAAAGAGGAAGGCTCCCCCGACTGCGGGGTCGGGGGTCAAGAAGCCTAAGGTGGTCCTGAGGGAATCGCCTTCAAAGAGCAGTGGTACTAAGGCCACTGTGTCGGAGAAGACGACGACACCTCCGGTCGTAGATGCCGAGCCAATATCCCTGGCTCCACCGACGGGGTTGGAGGGTTGGTCTCCCTTGTCGAAAGACAAGGGAAAGGGTCCTCAGATCGAGGAGGACCCGACCCAAATGTCGGTAAACTTTACTTTTTTGGGTGACTTTATGTTGTTCGTAAAGTTGAGTAGGAAGGCGTTATTCCCAGATTTGGGAAAATTCCTTCTACCGACCTTCCATGACCGTTACAAGGATGTGTCGGTCGACGATTTGAGAGCCCATGTCACGGGACTCTCATTTATGGTAAGCAACTTTGAGTTACTTATGTTTTTATATCTATGAACTTCGATCGTACTATCTAACGTTTTGTTGTACATTTTGCAGGCACTCGAGGCGGGGCTGGTCCTCAATACACGTCTTGACAACGTGAGGAGGCTAGTCCCCACTGCCTTGGCCAAGGAGCAGGAGGCTTTTGCCAGGGCAAAGGAGGCAGAAGCGAAAGCTAAGGCGACCGAATCCAAGAGGGAGGAGTACTCCATGCGTCTTGACGACGCCCTCAACAACCTTGAGGTCGTTGGTCACGAGAAGAAGGAGCTCCAAGGGCGCCTGAAGGAGGCCCTAGACCGTACGTCCGCTGCGGAGGCGGAGCAAAAGACGTCCAAGGCAACTTTGACTGAGAATAAAAAAGAGATCGAGTCCCTTAGGGCAGATGTGGGCGACCGTTGGTGGTCGTGCCTTTGCCTTGTAATTTTTGGATTATCAATACAAAGATCTTTTGACATAAGATTTGTCACAACAATCAAGCAAAATGCATAAGTATTTCAAGACAACCACAGACGACAAGAGATAATAGAAAATAATAGAAAATTTTCTAAGTAACTCACGACATCAAATATGATCAATCATCAGTTAATGAAATTGCGACTGTGTAACACCCGGATTTTTCGGTAAGTCAATTCCTCCACTCTCTCTCCCATGTTCTCTTTTCTTTTGGTATGAATCCCCGTTAAGATTTACCTTCCTCTTTGGGTTCTAGTCTTGTGTGTGTCGAAGCTTGAAAATCAGATTTCGGAGGTCGAGGAGGTGTTCGGCGACAGTGCCACGTGACATTGTCTCAATCGCTGTGGCATAATCGCGGGGGTTGTTGGGACTCGCGGTACAATCGGAGTGATTGTGTCCGCGATTTTGACAAGCATCACTATCGCGTGGCACTATCGCTATAAATGTACCGAAGGGTTTGTGTAGCGGGCGACAGTGCCCTGCGATTGTGACCATTGTCACTCTTGCCGGGCAAGGTCGCGGTCGGGGTACTGGAGTATAAAAACGACCCAACTGATCCATTTCTCATTTATTTCAAGTGCAGAGTTGGTTGGTGCGATTTTTGGTACCCTAGGTGAGTTTTCTTCATCTCTCTTCATTTAATTCTCATTAATGAAAGCCCTAAATCATTTTTGGCTATTTCTAGGGTTGTTAGGTATTTTGTGTGGTGAGCTCAAGCATTCAAGTTCAAGAAATCCATCCTCTTCCATCTAGAGTTTTTCTGGGGTTTATATTAAACCCCATTGTGAGTTCATACTTCCTTTTCTTAAACTTTATACATGTCAAAACATCATATTTTAAACTCCTACTCATCTCCTCTGATTTTGGTTCATGTTTATAAGATTTTGACCTAACTTGTATTTTAGGAGATTTTAGGGGTTTACCCCTTTCAACCAATATGATGTGAAATATGGTTTAATTGCATATTTATGTGGGTTACTTGAAAGAATATATGTATTTTCACTTTTATAATTCTCATTCTTATGATTGGGTTTCACTGGATAAAAAGAACCTTTGTGAGAAATTACATGGATTATTGTTAGTATGGTCTAAGACCACATTAAAATGGTTTAACACTAGAAAGGTGTACTTGGTAAGGAAACATATTTTAGAAATGAGAAAATGGCCACATTAAGGAAACATATTTTGGAAATAACTATATGTTTAATTGTAGTTAATCACAAATGTAATTGTGACAAGTCCTAGACTATTACTAGTGGATCCATATGTAACACCCCCATTCCAAAGGAAGGGAGGTTACGACAAACATAACAAAACGGTTATATAAAATTCCCAAAATAAAGAGTCACCAATAAAGAAATAACATCATCCAAAAAGATAATTCTAAAACACCCAATAATCCCAAAATTCCAAAACATAACCTTTACCAAAAGCTAGTCTAAAAACAGATAAAATAACTAAATAATGTATAAAAATTTCCATAAATCGCTCGTAACCTTTTTTGATCTAAATCCTTATATACTCTTCTCACGAAGCCTTAGCAACCCCCTGATCACCTGCCGTGAGAAAGAAAAAGAAAACACGGCTGATCCAAACGCCCAGTGAACGAATATATAAACATAACAAATGAAAGTAATGCCAAAATTCCATAACCAAACTCAAGATATTAGACATTAACGAATTCAAGTTTTTAGGGGAGACAGTTAACAACTTCAAACGAATAACATAAGATGAGACAAAATTGTAAGAACCAACCATTTCATAATCAAACAATAACGTATGATGGGATGCATCGAGCTCGAAAAACGCATACACTTGCATGTCAACTGACGTGACAAGTGTCAGACATATGGCCACACAGGCCCGTACGCTGGACTGCAGATCCACACGTACTAATGTGAGATACGGTGTTGAGCACTACACCGACACTCACCCTACAACAAATAACATATGCTAGGGCCGACCCATACGCCTCCTAAATCAAATCTCCGTCACACCAAATATAGCTCTCACAAGAGCGCAAAAGAGGAGACGCCGTGGTCTGATCACACCACCACAGTTAGTGTCACGTCATCGGTGCCACAATGACGTGCCTATGGTAACCCCATAGGTGGTTAGTTGCTCGACTTACCCGAAGTAAATTGTCACAACACATGCGACGACATATAATCTCAATTATTATTGAAACATATCAAAATCGAATGAATAGTCCAACATAGGAATGCCAAATGTGAGATGAGTAGCATTCAAAAGGCTCAAATCAGATATATCACATTCAATCACAAATGTCAACGAATGTACAATTAGACCGTAAACCATAATCAAATGCTAATGAACAACTGACGTGATGTTTTAAAGGAAACACATATTTTTACGAAATTGGAACAACGTAAATAACAAGTTTAGGACAAGACGCTTTTACAATAATATATGACGTAAAACGTCACAAGTGAATAAATGATGGGTAATGGGCGAATTGAACGATCCTGAGTCAATCAAGGTAAGTTAAGGAAACAAGTTAAAGAAAGCTTAATGAACCGAATCTTTATATAAGTGAACAAATCAAATAATCAGATACAATTAGGAATCCGTACCTCAAACTTCACAAAATTTATCAAATTCGCCGATCGTCTACTCCTTTAATCCCGGCCTAAAAATACCCAAAAACTTATTATTAATCCTATTTGACAACCTTAAAATCACAGCAGCAAAACAAGTCTAAAATCGGCTACTAAACGACCCGAAATACAACAACAAACTCGACTAAAACTACTAATAATTAGCCTAAAATGCAGCAGCAACCTCGACTAAAACCGACTAATAACGAGCCTAAAACGCAGCAGCGAAACACAACTAAAACAACTAATAAACGGTTAAAAACGCAGCATTAAAATAGACTAAAAACAACCAATAACCGGCTAATAATACAACAGCAAATTTGACTAATGAATGGCCGAAAAACGCAGCAACGATTTCACTAAAAATGACTATAAACGCACTAAAACGCAGCAGCAAAAATACGGCTAAAACCCAGTAAAACGCAGTAGCAATTCCACTAAAAAAATAGAGTCGTTTTGGTCCGCTTTTCCGGCGATTCGCACCTCTCTTACGCAATAACACAACGACAACTACAACTACTAATATTAAGCATAAAATAGGACGACTTTAAGGTGAAAAGGGCAGATTTTTGGGGTTCTAATAAAGATTTTACGGATCATGGGGCTGCTGCCATTTGATTTAAAAAACCGAATCGATGACTTTCGAGCCATCAAAACAACTCGGTTTCTAGCCTCAATAATCCTATGAACTAAAATCCTAATCATAATCGTATAAAATCGAGACTGGAATAAAAACTTACCTTACCACGACAAGAGAAGAACGAGAAGTAAGCCTAACTTGAATTCACCGATCCCTTTCTCCCTTGACTTTTGGTCACTACTCCCTCAGAAGTAAGAACTCCCGTGGTTTGTTGTGGTTAAAAAAAATAGGGTTTAGGTGATTGTGTGGGGCATGACGAATGAGAATGAAGGGGACGTGGGGTTTTACCCAAGTAAAACCAAATTTCAAACTTACATATGAGTTTTCAAATATAACCCCTCAATTAACAACCAAGATCAAACCTACCCCTACTCTAATTTAAACCAAAAACGTCTCGCATCTTCATGAATTTTATCTAACGGATATTGCACCACATGCAATGGATGGTAATTGTATCCTCAAAGCGCCGAAACGTGAAACACATTATGCACATGAGATAGTTGAGGTGGGAGAGCTAACCTGTAAGCAACCTCACCGACCCTATCCAAAACCTCGAATAGACCGATGTACCTTGGACTAAGTTTCCCTTTTAATCCAAACCGTCGGACACCTCAAAACGGGGAAACCTTAAGAAACACGTGATCCCCTGTTTGAAATTTCAAAGCTCTTCGGTGACGGTCTGCATAACTCTTTTGATGGGATTGAGCTTTTTTTAGTTTTTCTTTAGCCACCGCCACCTTTTCATTAGTGACTCTCACAAGCTCTGGCCCTTCAATAACTGCCTCACCAACCTCGTTCCAACATACCGGTGCTCGACATCTCCGGCCATATAAGGCCTCGAATGGAGCCATCCCAATGATTGCTTGCCAGCTATTATTATAAGCAAACTCTACCAAACACAAGTACTCGTCCCAACTTCCGGACCATTCCAAGGTACATGATCTCAACATATCTTCTAATGTTTGGATTGTTCGCTCGGATTGCCCATCCATTTGCGGGTGAAAAGCCGTACTGAACTTGAGTCTGGTGCCCCAAGCATTCTGAAAACCATTCCAAAATCGCGAAGTAAAACGAGGATCTCGATCAAATACTATAGATACTGGTGTGCCGTGAAGCCTGATAATCTCTCGCTGAAAGAGTTATGATAACTTACCGACCGAATACCCTTCTTGAATAGGGAGAAAGTGAGTCGATTTAGTCAACCGATCGACTACCACCCAAATAGAATTATTCTTCTTAAGCGTCTTCGGTAACCGAGTTGCAAAATCCATTGAGATATCCTCCCACTTCCATACTGGGATCTCTAATGGTTGCAGAAATCCACTAGCTCGCTGATGCTCGATCTTGACTTTTTGGCAAGTAAGACATCTTGCTACAAAGTTAGGCACGTCCTGCTTCATTCCATTCCACCAAAAATTTTGCTTTAGATCTCTATACATCTTTGTGGAACCTGGATGAATAGAGAATGGCGAATTATGAGCTTCATTCAATAGTGCCTCACGGATCTCGGGGTCGTCAGGAACACATAGTCTGTTTCCAAACCATATTACATCATCTGCATCAACCCGAAAATGAACTTGCTTACCATCGCCTACCTTTTGCAATATGGCCCATAATTCTCCGTCTTGCTTCTGGGCTTCTTTGATCTATGAAACTAGAGTGGGCTTAACCATAAAACTTGCCAGATACCCATCTGGATGTTTAGCACAAACCTCAACACCCATGCTTTCCAAATCCCGTAGAATATGTGACTGAGAAGTAATTAAACATGACAAGCTTCCTGAATTCTTCCGGTTGAGGGCATCTACGACTAGATTGGCTTTTCCGGGATGATATTGGATTCTTACATCATAATCCTTAAGGAGCTCTATCTAACGCCTCTGTCTCATATTAAGTTCCTTTTGAGTGAAGAAGTACTTGAGACTCTTGTGATCTGTGAAAATATCACAAGTTTCTCCATAAAGATAATGCCTCTATATTTTCAAAGCGAAGATCACGACCGCCAACTCTAGATCATGAGTGGGGTAGTTCACTTCATATGGCTTGAGTTGTCTAGAGGCATAAGCAACGACCTTTCCATGTTGCATTAGTATACATCCGAGACCATTTTTTGAAGCATCGCTATAGACTTGGTATCCTCCTGTTCCCGATGGAAAAGTGAGCACAGGCGCAGAAACCAACCTCTTTTTTAACTCTTCAAAGCTTTTCTCTTGATCAACTTTCCACATAAATTTCACACCCTTTCTTAGCAATCGGATCAAAGGCAGTGCTATGGAGGAAAACCCTTCAACAAACCTCCTATAGTAACCTGCAAGTCCCAAAAAGCATCGCACTTCCGTCACTATAGTAGGTCTTGGACAATTAGTCATGGCTTCAACCTTCGCGGGATCCACCGTAATTCCTTTAGCTAACCCAACGTGGCCTAAGAATGCCACCTGCTCGAGCCAAAATTCACATTTAGAGAATTTGGCATATAATTGCTTATCTCGTAAAGTTCCCAAAACAATGCGCAAGTGGTATTCATGCTCCTCCTTAGACTTAGAAAATACAAGTATATCATCAATAAATACGATGACAAACTTGTCTAAGTATGCACTGAATATCCGGTTCATCAGGTCCATAAAAATGGCTGGAGCATTGGTCAGGCCGAAAGGCAACACCAAAAATTCATAATGACCGTATCGAGTGCGGAAAGCGGTCTTTGACACATCTTGCTCTTTTACCCTCAACTGATGGTAGCCTGACCTTAGAACTATCTTCTACAAGTACTTAGCTCCTTGAAGCTGGTCGAACAAATCATCTATATGAGGCAAAAAATACTTGTTTCTGATGGTGACCCGATTCAATTCCCTGTAATCAATACATAGCCTCATCGAGCCATCTTTCTTTTTCACGAATAATACTGGAGCACCCCAAGGAGACACACTCGGCCTTATGAACCCACGTTCGAGGAGCTCTTGCAATTGTTCCTTAAGTTCTTGCAATTCTAATGGTGCCATTCTATACTGTGCCTTTGAGATGGGTTCCGCCCCATGAATCAAATCTATGGTGAACTCGACCTCACGAACTGGTGGTACCCCCGAAAGTTCGTCTGGAAATACATCAACAAATTCTCTGACAACTGGTTGGCTTTTAAGGGAACGCTCTTCCACAGACATATCTCTAACTGATGCTAGAAAACCTTGACATCTGTGAGAAAATAACTTTTGAGCTTTCAAGGCAGATATAATCTTCACTCCTCTTTTTGGTTGAGACCCTTGGTACACAAAATCAGGATTCTCTTTATCGTCGAATATTACCTGCTTAGTTTGGCACTCAATTGTTGCTCGATGCTTAGACAACCAGTCCATCCCCAAAATAACATCAAAATCGGTCATACTAATGGGCAGTAAATCGGCTTCATGAATCTGGTCTCCTACCTTTAAAGGGCACCTTTTATATTCTCGGGATATAACAACTGAATTACCCAAAGGAGTGGCAATAGATAAAAGAGATTCTCTCAATGTATAAGGCACTTTAAGATGACTAACAAAAGTCAAAGAGACCATGGAATGGGTTGCCCCCGTATCAAATAAAGCATAAACATCATGTGTGCCAATCGAAAGAATTCCCGAAATCGTACTTGAATTCGCTGCCTGAGTAGCTGATAAAGCAAACACCCTGCCTCCACTGGATGTCTATGATTCATTGCCTTTATTGGTAGTACGAGAGTTCTTGCAATCCTTTGCCAAGTGTCCCATATGACCACACAGAAAGCAATCTCCTGAAGCCCTATAACAAACATTCCTAGGATGGCGCCTTCCACAAGAACTGCACTAAGAGACTGAATCATGTTTCCCTTTGTCGTCTGGATTTTGTGAACGAGTCTGATTCTGCCCTTGCCCCTGACCCGGCTGACGATAAGGTTGTCTCTGAACCTGATTCTGACCTTGCCACTGTCCTTGACGCTTATTACTACTTTGACCCCACTGATTTGCCCGGTTACCTCCTTGCTGCTGATTTTGTTGCCCCACCTGGTGAATCTGTTGACCATCCCGACTTCTTTTCTTACTCCCATATGATTTGGATGCCAAGTAGTCTTGCCGCTCCATTTCAATATTCTTGGCATCATTTTCCGCCTCTGCCACATCATTAAACTTGTCATTGATCAACTTAGAACGATACCTGTAATGAATAGACCACTTAAACTTTTCTACCTGCTCAAATGTTGTCCCAGTTAACGACGTTGCAAAACCTGCGAGTCTCACAAGTTTTTCCAGGTATTCTGATATAGACTTGTCATCCTTCTGGCGGAGTGAGCTATATTCTCTCACAAACGCACTCTTATCCGCAATTGAGAAATTCTGCTGATAGAATGCTTCACGGAACTCCACCCAAGAAAGAGCATCCACATACTCATTACCTTTAGCTTAACTTGATTGCATACCACCATCTATGAGCATCACCTTCAAGCTTGTAATCTGCCAGTTTCACCTTATGCACTTCCGGGCAGCCAAGAACCTCAAAGATCTTTTGGATGTGGGCAATCCAATTTTCTGCGTCAACTGGAGTCGGTGCCGAGCTAAAAGACTGAGGCTTTTGTTTCTGTAACCTTTCAAGACACACATGAATAGCCCAATCCGGTGTTGTCCCACTAGCACCTCTAGTATGATTTGGATTACCGCCCCCCGGTGCTTCTGGATTCTGCTGAAGTCCCTCAGTATTATGCTGTTGAGCTGCCCCAACTGCTTGGGCCACAATAGTAGGCAACAACTGTGAAACAACCTGATTCATTACGGCCAAAATAGCTGGGTTCACATCACTCTGATTAACATCTGAATTAGGGTTTATGGGGTCTCCCCCTGAAGTACGACCACGCCTGCTAGCTACACGTTACGATCGGCGAGCCATCCTAAATTAAAAGAACAAAAATATCACATATAACGAATAAAAGAAAAACAATAAAGCTAACTGAAAAAAAAAACTCTAAACCCAGTTCTACTCATCACTCACAGGTCAAACCTATTTGGTTTTCTACAAGATCAAACCAAGAGCTCAGATACCATAATTGTAACACCGCCATTCCAAAAGAAGGGAGGTTACGACAAACATAACAAACGGTTATATAAAACTCCCAAAATAAAGAGTCACCAATAAAGAAATAACATCATCCAAAAAGATAATTCTAAAACACCTAATAATCCCAAAATTCCAAAACATAACCTTTACCAAAAGCTAGTCTAAAAACAGATAAAATAACGAAATAATGTCTAAAAATTTGCATAAATCGCTTGTAACCTTTTTTGATCAAAAGCCTTATATACTCTTCTCACGAAGCCTTAGCAACCCCTGATCACCTGCCGTGAGAAAGAAAAAGAAAACACGGCTGATCCAAACGCCCAGTGAACGGATATATAAACATAACAAATGAAAGTAATGCCAAAATTCCATAACCAAACTCAAGATATTAGACATTAACGAATTCAAGTTTTTAGGGGAGACAGTTAACAACTTCAAACGAATAACATAAGATGAGACAAAATTGTAAGAACCAACCATTTCATAATCAAACAATAACGTATGATGGGATGCATCGAGCTCGAAAAACGCATACACTTGCATATCAACCGACGTGACAAGTGTCAGACATATGGCCACACAGGCCCGTACGTTGGACTGCTGATCCACACATACTAATGTGAGATACGGTGTTGAGCACTACACCGACACTCACCCTACAACAAATAACATATGCTAGGGCCGACCCATACGCCTCCTAAATCAAATCTCCGTCACACCAAATATAGCTCTCACAAGAGCGCAAAAGAGGAGACGCCATGGTCTGATCACACCACCACAGTTAGTGTCACGTCATCGGTGCCACAATGACGTGCCTATGGTACCCCCATAGGTGGTTAGTTGCTCGACTTACCCGAAGTAAATTGTCACAACACATGCGACGACATATAATCTCAATTATAATTGAAACATATCAAAATCGAATGAATAGTCCAACATAGGAATGCCAAATGTGAGATGAGTAGCATTCAAAAGGCTCAAATCAGATATATCACATTCAATCACAAATGTCAACGAATGTACAATTAGACCGTAAACCATAATCAAATGCTAATGAACAACTGACGTGATGTTTTAAAGGAAACAAACATTTTTACGAAATTGGAACAACGTAAATAACAAGTTTAGGACAAGACGCTTTTACAATAATATATGAAGTAAAACGTCACAAGTGAATAAACGATGGGTAACGGGCGAATTGAACGATCCTGAGTTAATCAAGGTAAGTTAAGGAAACAAGTTAAAGAAAGCTTAATGAACCGAATCTTTATATAAGTGAACAAATCAAATAATCAGATACAATTAGGAATCCGTACCTCAAACTTCACAAAATTTATCAAATTCGCCGATCGTCTACTCCTTTAATCCCGGCCTAAAAATACCCAAAAACTTATTATTAATCCTATTTGACAACCTTAAAATCACAGCAGCAAAACAAGTCTAAAATCGGCTACTAAACGACCCGAATTACAACAACAAACTCGACTAAAACTACTAATAATTAGCCTAAAATGCAGCAGCAACCTCGACTAAAACCGACTAATAACGAGCCTAAAACGCAGCAGCGAAACACAACTAAAACAGCTAATAAATGGTTAAAAACGCAGCATTAAAATTGACTATAAACAACCAATAACCGGCTAAAAATACAGCAGCAAATTTGACTTATGAATGGCCCAAAAACGCAGCAACGATTTCACGAAAAATGACTATAAACGCACTAAAACGCAGCAGCAAAAATACGGCTAAAACCCACTAAAACGCAGCAGCAATTTCACTAAAAAAATAGAGTCGTTTTGGTCCGCTTTTCCGGCGATTCACACCTCTCTTACGCAATAACACTACGACAACTACAACTGCTAATATTAAGCATAAAATAGGACGACTTTAAGGTGAAAAGGGCAGATTTTTGGGGTTCTAATAAAGATTTTACGGATAATGGGATTGCTGCCATTTGATTTTAAAAACCGAATCGGTGACTTTCGAGCCATCGAAACAACTCGGTTTCTAGCCTCAATAATCCTATGAACTCAAATCCTAATCATAATCGTTTAAAATCGAGACTGGAATAAAAACTTACCTTACCACGACAAGAGAAGAACGAGAAGTAAGCCTAACTTGAATTCACCGATCCCTTTCTCCCTTGACTTTTGGTCACTACTCCCTCAGAAGTCAGAACTCCCGTGGTTTGCTGTGGTTAAAAAAAAAAGGGTTTAGGTGATTGTGTGGGGCATGACGAATGAGAATGAAGGGGACGTGGGGTTTTACCCAGGTAAAACCAAATTTCAAACTTACATATGAGTTTTCAAATATAGCCCCTCAAGTAACAACAAATATCAAACCTACCCCTACTCTAATTTAAACCAAAAACGTCTCGCACCTTAAACTAAAAGCTTAGTTTTATTATTATTGCTATTATTATTTTCCCCAACTTACAACACTAAACCGTAACGTTTTTTTTAAATAACTATTATATATATATATATATATATATATGTCGTATTCCTACGACGGATATTATACCATAGGTATTGAGTCGACTTTCATTTGGGATATCTTGCCCCATATGTAGCCAGTTGAGACATTGGGTCCTCGGAGGCAATTTGGTATGATTATGTGGGACCGGTTACTAGCCATTGGCCGTAAATGTAATTGTTAAGCCCATATATTATTTGATTAATGATAACACAACACAATAAAGATAAGAGATCAAGATGAATCAATCAAAATAGCCATAAATCTCTTGTGTCACAAGTCTAAGTGTGAGTGTGTGTTCTTGGTGTAGTCACTACCTTGTGTGTGTAATATTCAAATGATGCCCTAGAGATTCTCAAAGATACAATGCCTTATATAGGTCCACATGACCAAGGTAAGGCCTAGCCTAAATAACGACAAAATACACCCTAGGAAATTATAAACAATTACAATTAAGACCCCTCTCTACATTTTAATCTTGAATACAATTAATGATCCAACAATCTTCCTCTTTGGATTCAAGATAAAAAAATTTTTTGGCAATTTTCTTTGGGTCTTCACATCTTTTGAAAACTGTAGCAGATATGACATTAACAACTTCAAAACTTGTAGCTCTTCACAGTCTTCACAACTTTGAGGAAACTGTAACCTTCCCCTTTTTGCTGAAATTGGAATGAAGTGTCCTTCTGACGATCATCTTTAGTCCGACTCTTGATAATTCAGATAGGTTCAGACACTTTAAAATCTTTGAAAAACTTGAATTCTTCCGCAATTTTCAACAAACTTTCTTTTGAACAAAGTAACACAGATCTGACTTTGAAATCCTTGAACATTCTCCCCCTTTTTGATGAGTGTTGAGAATCAACATCATCAAAACATTTCAAAGCAGGTTATTCTTGGAATTATCTCCCCCAAATTAACTTTTAAGCTCAATCTTCATGAATATCTCCCTCTTTTGAAATAATAACAATCTTTCCCAGATAGAGAAAGATATTAACATCTTCAAAATACGATATAAATCTGATTCGGCTATGAGTGTAATTATTTGAATCTTTGCAAATTCAAACAATTTAGGAGTTGTAACCCTGATTCAACAGATGAAACAGTTAGAAGTGTGTGTCAGTAACACAGAGTTACTGAGTAACACGAAGTTACTATATAAGGAGTTGGTTGTGACGTAGACTCCCCAGGACTTCCATTCAATCATCGAATAACACATGGTTATCTATGAACGTTCTGACAGAAAACAAATTTATGTGTGCTCGTGCATGTGTATGAAAGAATTAAGCACAGATGATTTCTTGTTAACTTCGGTTCAAAGTATGTAAACTTGTTGAGACAACAACAAATTATACAAAGACTCAATGTGCATGAGAAAGGTTCCAAGGTGGGGCAACTTTCCTTCTTGTTCAATATCCGAGTTATCCAAGTGATAATCAAATAGAGTATGTGCTACTCCCCCATTCAAAAATGAAACATCTTCTTGTTGAGAAGAAGATGAGTAACTGGTGGGGTTATATGCAAGAGGTGGCATGGGCTAATTGCCTGTTTCAATATTGTTCACCAAAGATTGTGAAACAATAGATTATGTGGTTGCCTGACTCAGAAAAGATGTGGTGTAGAGTTTATTTTTTCTTTACTCTCATCTCTCACCCTCTTTCATTTAAATCAATTCAGCTCACTTCTAGCCAAACTCTCATTTGCATTTTAACTCAACACTCTCCCCATCTCAATTTTTAATGAACCCCTCTCCCCTCAATCACTCAGGATTAATTCCGGGGTAGGAAACACTAGTTAGTGTGAATCCATGGAAGTTCGGATATGTTAGGTCCGAGATCTAGACATTCATGTTTGAGATTTATTAGGTAGAATAGGATAGGAGAATGACTTTATTATTCTAGAGAGAGAAACTAAACTAATCTTGAGAGAGAGATAGAATTTTAGGACTACATTTTGAATTATGGAATTTTTTAAATGAATTACAAGCTTAACACTCCTATTTATAGTCCATACTTCCTACCTACCACCTTGTTATATCTCTAAAGCCCAAGCCCATACAATACAAGCCCAATAGGCCCAATTGCATTTTACAAAATATTTACTTTCCAACACTTTCTATACATTTACATTCTCCCCCTAAAGTTTTGGAAAGTAAATCATCTTCAAGCTTTAAGCTCCTCTCCCCCTTGATTTTCTTGAAAAATTTTTAGTGCATGTATCTACAATTGTAGACTCTGCTCCCCCTTGAAAGTTACTCTCATTCTTTGTTTTCGACTTTAAAACCGGATCCGATGTACACCGTAAGCTCGACTAAGTGCATGATAAAACATCTCGAAATGTTGAAATCCAACTCGTTCCGATAAGCGCACAAGAAATATAACGAGTGAATTTGACGTGACAAACCGAGTGCATCCTTAGTTTTGAACAATGAAACCGTCGTTAACCACGAGTCGAATAGGAGTTCGGCTTGAGAGTCGTAAACTTGTTGCTCGAAGAGGGAACAAATGGTCACACACTACATTGTGGGGAATGAGGAACAATTTTGGCCAACTTAACTGACTTTTGGACCAAAAATGTTAGAAAAACTAACGGAACTAACGAGATCCGTTAATTCACTATTCATATTCTCTTTCACATAAAATCATGAACTATAGCATTTTTTTTTACTTTGCTTCAAAATCACGTGCAATCTTGCTTCGTGAACAGTAGCTGCCGGTGATGTAACAGAATTTTTCCGGCGAAAACAAACTTTTCCGGCGAGATCTTCTTCCAACAACCAAAAATTTCAAATTTCTTGCTAAGACCTTTGTAATTTTCTTGCAAACTGATAAATGTGAACAAACAATCAGATCTGGATCGAATTCACAGTAACATTCCGGCGAATCAGTCCAAAATCCGGCGACTTCCGTTTTTTCGGCGAAGTGATTTCTACAAATGAAAGATCTCGATTTTCTTGCTTGATTTTACATCAAATAACTTTCAATAGGTCGAGATTATCATTTAGAACAGATTTGTAGCAAAAAATTGACAATATCAAAGCTTAACACTTCGAACTCTGGCGATGAACAGTGACTTTTCCGGCGAAAAAGTTTTTCCGATCAATCGACTTTCAACACTTAGATCTACCTCGTTTCTCAACGAAAATTGATGAAAAAACTTGCGTTATGCTCCAATAACATATACAAATCTAACTAAGGTAGATAAACATCACAAAACTCACTGAAAATCAATTTTCCGGCGATGCTCCGGTCAGATCCGTTTTTCCGACGAACTCTCTTTAAAATCTCATATCTCACTCATTTTTCGACGAAATTCAGATCTAAAAGATGTAGGATGCTCGATTTTCAACAACGAACATATATATGCTCATTAGATAGACTCATGCAAGAAAAATTCGGATCGAAAAATTTGACGCGAAGAATACCGAAAATTTCGAACGAAAACTTCGAAAAATCTCAAAACTCAACGAAATTTGAATCCAAAAATTGTAGTAGATCTGTAATCGTATAAGGAGCAAATCTTCAAGAGGAATTGAGATATGAAGGCACTTACATGTAGATCGGGCTAAAAAACACAAAATGTTGAGATCCGATAATCGTTACGAGAAAATTTTCATCATTCTGCTCTGATACCACTTGTTAGGTCCGAGATCTAGACATTCATGTTTGAGATTTATTAGGTAGAATAGGATAGGAGAATGACTTTATTATTCTAGAGAGAGAAACTAAACTAATCTAGAGAGAGAGAGAGAGAGAATTTTAGGACTACATTTTGAATTATGGAATTTTTTAAATGAATTACAAGCTTCACACTCCTATTTATAGTCCATACTTCCTACCTACCACCTTGTTATATCTCTAAAGCCCAAGCCCATACAATACAAGCCCAATAGGCCTAATTGCATTTTACAAAATATTTACTTTCCAACACTTTCTATACATTAACAGGATAAGCTCGCACTGAATCCCGTATTTTCCTAAGAGAACATGTTGTTCAACAGTCATTTGTATATGAAAGCACAATAAAGCACAATTAATCATTAAGAACAAAGATTTGGAAGACCAAAGACGTAAGGTGTTTATACGAACATTGTATAAACATATTGTCAATGAAAGCACATGAAAATGAAATGACGTCTGATTTTCAAACAATCAAAGAAATATCAAATGGGAGGATTACCATCGAAAGATTTATCTTTTGAGATGTGGTAATCACAAAGTCAAGAAAATGAGTGTACTGACCAAAGTGTGTAAGAATACTTGGTAAAGTATAAAGAAATGACAAGTACGCAAGTATTTGTCATTGGAAACCCATGGTTAGTTGGTGTCATGGAGTCTAAGGATTAGAAAGATATACCTAGAGTATGATATCCTTAACTCCCCTAAAGATATTATATGTTGAGTTATGTGACAAAAACTCAGGTTCTCCCCCTATAACCTGTGAAAAGTCAAATCATCAGAAAAATATGACAATATCAACGCACATATCTTTTCTTTCTAACAGATATAACTGTTAAAGTTTCAACATTTCTCCCCCTCAAAACAAAATTATTTGACAGAGAAGCTCCCCTCAACGTAAAAGCATCTAGAATGATGTGAACTTGAAAGCATCCTTTTTAGAAGAAAATCATTGAAGTGCGGGTTCTAATCAGATGTGATCAGAAGCCAGAGTCACTTGAAGTATCCTACAAAAGAGAATATTGGTGATCATTTATGAAAATGATTCCGCTTCCGTCAGTAGAAGATATGAATACAACTGTTTGAGAATCAATATACAAGCAACAGGATTAGGATACAGAAAACTCCCCCTCGAATCATGAGAAAAGGTCTAAGTAGACATGTTCAACATTCCAAGTTTGCTAATTAGAAATTTGAACCTCTTTTCATCCAACGACTTGGTGAAAAGGTCAGCTAACTGGAAGTCGGTATGAACAAAGTTCATTTCAATATCACCTTTTTCTACATGGTCCTTGATGAAGTCATAACGTACATCTATATGCTTGGTCTTCGAGTGTTGGACCGGGTTAGAGGTTATTGCAACTGCGCTCTTGGAATCGCAATAAATAGGTACTCGCTTGTAGTTGTACCCGAAGTCCTTCAACTGGGTCTTCATCCAGAGGACTTGCTAGCAGCAGCTAGCAGCAACTACGTACTCTGCCTCAGCAGTGGATGTAGAAACACAGTTTTATTTCTTTGATGTCCAACTAACAAGCTTGTCTCCTATGAATTGACATGATCAAGAAGTACTCTTACGGTCTAGCTTACATCCTGCATGGTCAGCATCTATAAAGGCAGTGAGATCAAAATGAAAATCCTTTGGATACCAAAGGCCTAAATCAGGAGTGCCTTTAAGATATCTAAAGATTCGCTTAACAACATTAAAGTGGGACTCTTTGGGATTAACTTGATATATCGCACAAAAGCAGGTTGCAAACATGATATCTGGAGGACTTGCAGTCAGATAAAGTAAAGAACCAATCATGCTACGATACACCTTTTGATCAGCAGGTTTACCAGATAAATCTGTGTCTAAGAGTGTACCAGTAGCCTTTGGTGTTTTCATGATAGAACTGTCTGACATGTTGAACTTTCTTAACATATCTTTAATGTATTTGCTTTGATTAATGAAAATGCCTTCGGGTAATTGATTTACTTTCAAACCAAGAAAGAAATTCAATTCACCCATCATCGACATTTCAAATTTCGTTTCCATGATCTTTGAAAAGTTATTGCAGAATTTCGGATTTGTCGACCCAAATATAATGTCGTCAACATAAATCTGTATGAGAATCAAGTCCTCACCTTGCCTTTTTAGAAATAAGGTATTATCAACTATACCTTTCTTGAAACCAGAAGCTAGGAGAAATTTAGTAAGAGTTTCATACCATGCTCGTGGTGCTTGTTTGAGACCATAAAGCGCTTTGTCTAACACATAGACATGATCAGGGTTATGAGGATCGACAAAAATTTCAGGTTGAGCAACATAAACCTCCTCATGCAGAACGCCATTCAGAAAAGCTGACTTTACATCCATTTGATAGACATTAATGTTTTTGTGTGCTACATATTCTAAGAAGATTCTGATTACTTCGATCCTCGCAACAGGGGCGAACGTTTCATTATAATCAATGCCCTCCTATTGACAGTACCCTTTTGTCACCAACCGAGCCTTGTTTCTTACCACTACTCCAGCCTCGTCCTTCTTATTTATAAACACCTACTTAGTTCGAATAACTGATTTACCTTGAGGTAGTGGGATCAAGTGCCAAACCTTGTTCTTTTCGAATTGCAGAAGCTCATCTTGCATAGCAGAAATCCAATTGGGATCGCGTAGAGCTTCTGATGCTCTCTTTGGTTCTAGGGAACTAAGAAAGCTTGAGAACATGCAGAAATTTGCTGATGTAACACGTGTCTTGACACCAGATTGTACGTCACCTATCATGTTGTGTAGGGGATGATACTTTGTCCATCTGTGTGTGCTTGGCAAAGACTCAACGGTTTGTTGCGTATTCGCCTCATTATATTCATCATAAACTACAGGTAGATCCTCAGATGTTCTTGGGACATCTTGTACAGGAGTTTCTAATACTGAAGCTTCGGGGATAACAACTGAAGTACTCGGGACTTCATTCCCAGAAGGAATATCTGCAGAAGCAGATTTCGTGTTAGTCGAATCAGAAACTATCGGTGTAGTTGTACCTGATGGGGTTGCAGTGTCAGTGACTTCTTCAGAAGGTCCAAATACGTTCATGCTTTCAACAACCGTCTTGGTTCTTGTATCGTAAATCCGATAAGCTTTGGATGTCAACGAGTATCCAACAAGATAACCTTCATCCGCTTTCTTATCAAAATTTGAAAGTCCTTGATGCTCTATTATGATGTAACACCTGCAACCAAAGACATGAAGGAATTTGATATTAGGTTTACGATTGTTGATCAACTCATATGCAGTTTTACTGAAGTGTTTGACCATTGTGGTACGATTCTGAGTAAAGCAAGTTGTCGCGACCGCCTCAGCCCAAAGATACATTGGTAGATCAGCATACACAAGCATGGTACAAGCAGCTTCAACAAGGGTGCGGTTCTTTCATTCAATAATGTCGTTATGTTGTGGAGTGTAGGTCGCGGAGAAGTTGTGTGAAATTCCCACAGAGATGAGATAGCTCTGTAAGGTGTCATTTTTAAACTACGTACCGTTATCACTATGAAGTGTCTGAACTAGCAATTGTAGACGTACTTGAATACGCTTAATAAAAGCGATAATCAGTTCTGGCGCATCCGACTTGTTCCAAATAAACTCAAGCCATGCGTATCTTGAATAGTCATCTATCATCACTAAAACATATTTATTTCCGTTGATAGACGCCGTTCGCATTGGACCTCAAAGATCCATGTGTATAAGTTCAAGCGCAGATGAGGGTGATGATTCAATCTTGGACTTGAATGAGCTTCACTTCATTTTGCCCATCTCACATGACGAACAAAGTGAGTATTTTTCAAACCTCATTTTTGGTAGACCTTTTACCAGACCTTGTCTCTGTAGCTTAGCTATTGATCTGAAATTCTGGTGAGACAAGCGGCGATGCCACGTCCATGATTATGCTTTAGAAGATTTAGCTAGTAAGCATATAGGACGTGTGGCGGACATTGTTGGAAAATCTACATAATATAGATTTCCACGACGCTCAGCTCTAAAGATTTCGTAACCATCTGGATCCTAAAGATAACAATGAGATGTTGTGAAGCAAACTTGGTATTTCATGTCACAGAAGTTACTGGTGCTGAACAGATTATGATCAAGACCCTCAACATATATCACCTACTATATCTTCACAACTCCATTTTCAAGCGTTCCGTATCCTCTGACATGTCCTTCAACTTCAGAATTGGCAAAATGAACTATTCCAGTAGGCCTCTCCACATAGTTATGTAGTAGATGCTTGAATCCTGTCATGTGGCATGAACATCCTGAATCTATCACCCACAATCGACAGGCCTACAAAAGAAACAATTAGTTTCGTTTTAGTACCCATATCCAAATGGGTTCTTTGCTGTTAGCTGCAAGCAGTTCAGGAATATCAACAAATTTGACTTTTACTCTCCATTCATATCGTGGTTTCGGAACCCATTTCCAAACCATTCTAACATTTAATTCTTGAAGTTGCTTTTTAGATCTCGGATTAGTAACCTTAGCACGGAAAGCTTTAGGTTGCGTGGAAGAATTGGAATTAAAGTTCAGTTTAGTTTTCTTTTTGATTTTCTTGGACTTAGGAGTGGAGTACTATTTAAAAGAATTGTCCCAACAGTGTTTGCAATATAAGTTCTTTTGAGCAAATGTCATAAATTTAGATTTATCGAAACAAATCTGACATTCATTCTCATCAAAAGAAGTATATCTCAAATCATCATTGTCTTAGGTACAACTGTTTTCAATATCAGTTTCACAAACATTTAAACAATCATTTTTATCCTTCTTCCTCCTCCAAACTCCATTACCATTCAGATCTGAAACAGAAACAGAAACCTTGTCAGTCTTTTTATTAAAAGGCAATCATTTTCTTGAAATACCTGAAGTCTCACCATTCTAAAAAATACTTGGTTGATACTCAGGGCATTCAGAATAAATGACTGGAGGTTTTGTAGACTCATCAAATTCTAGATTAGATCTTACCTTCCAGCTTTGATCATTAAGCATCTATTTATCATTTGAAACATTTTTAAACAAAGTGACTTTCAAATTATTGATCTCTTTGCAAAGCTCTTGATTGTCTTTCAAAGACTTTTCAAGTTTAAATTTGAGATCAAAGTTTTCATCTTCAATTTTATTAAGAGATTTTTGCAACATGTCAATTTGTTTCATCAAATCAGATGTGTGATCACTAACAAAATTTGACTCTTTTGAAATAGAAACGAGATCAGGGTCTGAAGCATTCATCATTTCAGAAAATATTGCTTCAGTCATGTTCTCAACAAACTCCATTTTATCATTTTTGAAACAAGATTCATTCGTAATATTGGCCTCTTCTTCAACCTTTTCAACAAGTAAAGGTTAAGGAGTAATAGGGTTTGAAACTGATGGTATAATTGATGGATCTACATCCGATTCATATTCATCGTATTTGCATTCAGTTTCAAGCGGGATTTTGTCATTGTTGACTGATTCATTTGAAGGTGTGGTAAATAGTGATTCAAACTCAACGAATTCAATCTTTCGAGTCTCATAACTCTTATTTAAATCACTGTATTTAAAACCAACCGATTTAAAAGAATTTTGCGAATCAGTACCACAAGACTTATCCTCTCCTATTACTTCTTTACCTTTGGTCTTTGTAAGAGGTTTAGAAGTATCAGCTTTAACGAAAGTCGCACGAATGTCAGGAATGGGTTTAACCGTGGAGCCAAGTCTATCAAAGTTATATAAGTGCTCCGGGGCCTTTTTCAAAACATCATTTACTGGCAAACCCGAACCTGGTTTAACTTTATAAAATCTTTCATCTTGGAGTTTATTGGTCAACAGATTTAATGTTTGCTTAGTCTGACCACGTTTCATGTTTATGTCCTCCAGTTGTTTAATCTTGGTGTAAGCTTCATTTCGCTCTTGAAAACAAACTTCAAATTTAATTTTAAAATCACCTTTTTCTGTATTAAGATTAACAAGATCTTTTTCCAAACCAGATATTTTTCTTTTTAAGGATTCTTTTTCAGCTTTTAAATTATCTTTCTCCTTTTCCTTTTCTTCCACGACAATTTTCAGTAGAGCGTTTTCATCACGAAAACTCAAAGCTGTTTGATGTTCTTAGCTAAGTTTACCTTTTAACAGTTCAAATTCATCTTTCATGCTGTGGATTTGGACCATAAGTGATTTAATGAGTTCAGAATTTTCGTTTACCTCAGAATTTTCATCCTCAGAATGAGCCTCAGAAGTCTCATCATCATCATGAAGCTTTTCCATATAGGAGACTTGAGTGAAGTGTGCTTGCTCCTCCTCATCCGAGCTTTGGAACAACCAGTTCTCCTCCTCGGCCATGAGCACCTTCCTTCCTCCACTTTCTTGGCAATCAAAGACTTCCTTGCGTAGTACTCTGAGTTCTTGACTCTTTTGAACCTGCAGTCCTTGGCGAAGTGTCCAAACTTTCCACAGTTGAAGCACCTTCCTGCTTCATCCTTCTTCTCTTCTTTCTTTTCTTCTTTTCTTTCTTCTTTCTTCTCTTCTCTTCTTTCCTCTCTCTTCTCATATCTCCTTCCATACTTTGGCTTGTACCTCAGCTCAGACTTGTCCTTCTTGTACCCTTCATACTTCGGCTTTGAACAATACTTATTTTTGCCAAAGCTTCTTTTGAATTGGCGCGTAATAAGGACCAAGTTTTCAGAAAATATCTGTATATCGTCCTCAGAATCGACCTCCAGTTCCTGCTCACTAGTAGTAGAGTCTGAATCAGTAAGCTCAGTGACAAATGCTTTCGACACTTTCTTCTCGGACTTTGAAGAGGAAATATGACCAGAACTAGAACCTTTTCCTTTCCCAGCAATAAAAGCCACTGAGTCCTTCAAATCCTTGGACTCATTGTTGATTGATCTCACTTCATCTTCATGTTGGGAAAGAGTGGAGAAGATGTCAGTCACATTCTCTTGGGCCATATTCTTTGACATCTGAATATTGATGGCAAAGTTATTCCATTCTGGGTTCAAGTTCTTAATAAAATTATAGTTTATTTCAGAAGCAGATTTGGTAATGTTGTTCCTCCTCATATCATTCAAGATGATGTTGTATCTGTTGTAAGTGTTCAGCAGTGTCTCCCCTTTGTTTGCATGAAATCCCTCATATGCATTGATGCACAAATTCTGTTTAGCTTGAATTGAAACTTCACTGCCCTCGAATTGTCTTGCCAGCTCATCCCATATTTCCTTTGCAGAACTTCTGCTGTCTACACGATTGTAGATATCATTAGGAATGGCCATTGTCAAAAAGATGAGAGCTTCTTCATCTATCTTGTACAAATCTTTCTCCCGTTCAGTGAAGTATTCATATGGTTTTGGAACAAATCTGTCAGGGATCTCAGGAGAGGTATCAGTAGTAGCTTGACCAGGCACTCTGGTCATGGGATTTACAGGACCAGAAGTGATATATTCCATGTAATCTCTGCTCTTGTGATTCAGAAACTGGATCATTCGTTTCTTCCATTGTTGGTAGTCATTGGCTAACAGGACTGGTGGTTTGGACTGAGAGCCCATGGAAAGGAGTTGGTTCGACATCTCTAGTAGTTGGATTAGTAAGCAAACTTATCTGTACAATTTAAATCAACTAATAAGATCTTTGAATCAAGAATTGGATAAAATCTACACTCAAAAATTTCCAGAAAGATAAATTTCTAAAAATACTCAAGTGTAGAATTCTCAAGCTATAAGAACCACAGAAAGATTCGCAGACAGAAGGAAAAACTTCAAAATTCGCAAACAAGACAGGTAGAATCCGCAAACAAGTAGAATTCGCAACTAGGCTTTCTGCGAAACCTAGAATTCGCAAACAGTAGACCTGCGAAACCTTAATAATTCGTAGAGCAATACCTAGCAAATCCTTGCCTTAGAGATTTCAGAATACTAGTTTTCGCATGTACAATTCGCAGAGTATAGAGTTGCGAGTTCTATACTTAGAAAATGTTTCAGGTTGCAAGTTTCACAATTCGCACCACAAAGCTTTCGTAAGCAAGGATTCGCAAGACACAGACTTACGAATCCTGGACTTAGAAAGTTTTTAACTTTCCACTTAACTTTCACAAATTAACTTTCACAACCTGAATGGTGTTATTATTATAAGAACCTACAAATCCTTTACTTAGTGAAAATTTTTGGAAGTTAAAAGGTTGAGGATTCGTAGACACAACATGAGAATCTTAGGGAATTTGCAAACTTGTAGTTTGCGAGTTCTTCAGTATTTGCAGCCAAGGTACCTACGAAACTTATACTTAATTTTTTTTTTAAATTTTAGGAGTCCTGCGAATCCTAACTTTCGTAGATAAGGTTCTTGAGAGTCTTGAGGTTTTTGTAATACAAACACATGCGAATCTTATACTTAAACAAAATCAACAATCTCTGCGAATTCAGAGATCTTGCGAGTTCATCCTAGAACTTGCGAGTTCTTCACAAAAACGTCCCTGTACTTTGACTTTTAATCCAGAAACACATCAAAAGTTGAAATGTTAGTGTAAAAATCACACAATTCATTCACCTATCTACTACGATTAAACCCCAATCAAAATCAATCACAAAAAGTAACTTATAAGCACAAATTCGAATGGAACAGTGTTCGAACTCCACTAGAATAAAAACTTCGAAAATCTTCAAAATAGCAATCTATTGATGTTTTTAAATGGAATCAGGGAATCTGATGATGTTCTATTACATAATGCGCACCTAATCTAATCATTTTCAAGCTCCAAAACACAATAAATTTCAAAATCGATTTTCACACATTGAAGTTTTCGAAAAATACACTTTTCAATCCAATAACCTTGATTCTTGGCTCTGATACCAAATGTTAAGCCCATATATTAGTTGATTAATGATAACACAACACAATAAAGATAAGAGATCAAGATGAATCAATCAAAATAGCCATAAATCTCTTGTGTCACAATCTAAGTGTGAGTGTGTGTTCTTGGTTTAGTCACTACCTTGTGTGTGTAATATTCAAATGATGCCCTAGTGATTCTCAAAGAAACAATGCCTTATATAGGTCCACATGACCAAGGCAAGGCCTAGCCTAAATAACTACAAAATACACCCTAGGAAATTATAAACAATTATAATTAAGACCCCTCTCTACATTTTAATCTTGAATACAATTAATGATCCAACAGTAATCCTAGTGAATGAGTATGACTTGGATCCTCGGGTTTCCCTCCCCCACATCTGAGTATGAACCAGCGTTGTTCGTGGCCATGGTTCCAAGTATTGAGCTCACAACTCGGAGAGTGGCCTACTTTTGTGTTCCGCCACGATCCTTGGAAAATTGGGTCTCCCCCGTCATCACAAGATGTATTTTTGGACCGCAAGGTCATTATGTGAATATGAAATCATTTACAAATGCTTTTGGTGAAAAAGATTTCTTACGGTTGCATTTAAATTACTTTCTTAAATTGTCACATAAATTGTATGTTCTCAATAGGCTTTAATCCTAACACTTTTTCTCTAATGACATGTATAACATGTTCCAATAGTGGTGGTTTACTGAAGGTTTGAGCGGAGAGCGTGGATTCGAGGCATTTTTGAGATGATAGATATTGGAGTCTAGGCGATTAAAAAAATTTATTCATTTTGGAAATTGGGATGACAACCTATGTAATCTAGATAGAAATGGTTTAGATTAGTTTGTTGTTGATTTCCATATTTCATATTTAGGCTTTGTAAACGCTTATACTTTTACCCCTTGTGGTGGTTTACTCCCAATACAAACGCCATATTGCCGGATTTTCAAATTTTAAAATTACTCTAAATTTTAGGGTGTTATAAGTTGGTATCAGAGCTCTAGTTTAAGTGAACTAGGCATTAAATGTAAGATGTCTAGACTTAGGCTTAGATTGTTAAGTAATGATTTGTGAGAATGGGTAGAACTCCTAAGATGGGTTGGTCTCAGAGTCTACGAAAATTATGTTAATCAAGAGTTGTAGTGACAGTAACGGGAATTCTTACGTATCATGTGTTCATAATTTCACTTAGCTAACGTTATTATGAAGATGTTTTACGTGAGTGCGCTTGTTTTACTGTTGTTATGACAATTCGTATATGGTGTAGTACGTTCCTTTCGTGCTTAATTATGTTAATCTTTCTCTTACTCTTTCTCGGGCTTGTGTGGCAGCCATTACTCCAATATGGTGAACACTCGCAGTCAGCCATTGGTCGACGGGGATTTTCGTGATGATAGCTCGCCTGAACCGAATCAAGTGGCTAGGGCGGTAAATGTGGTCCCTCCTAATATTCCGCCAATATTCACTGGGGAGGTGGAACAAGTGTCTAGAGTGGACTTGGCATCCACGAACCCGACTGTTTAAGAGGCAAACCCTCAGGCTGACATGATGGCCAGCGTCATGCTAATGGTGACTTCGGCTATGGAGAAACAACAAGAGGCTTTTATGAAGATGCTGGAAGATCGTGATGCTAGCCTCAAGGGGCACGAGGTCGTTGCAGACAATGTGGTAGCCGGTTCTGGTGGCACCGGTAATGGGATCAGAACTGAAGAGCATAGGATTGTTGGTGCTCAGAAAGATGGGAAGAGTTGCACCTACAAATCCTTTCTAGGCTGTGGATCGCCGGAATTATCTGGTTCCGATGACCCGGTAGCGTGCATAAAATGGATCCAAGGAATCGAGAAAGCCTTCGACTCATCTGAGTGTGGGGAGGATCATAGAGTGAGGTTTGGTTATCAGATGCTCAGGGACACTACTCTCACGTGGTGGAACGTCACCCAGTCCACCCTCCCCCTACTGTTCTGGCTCAGTTGAATTGGGCCGAGTTCAAGAAGAAAGTATTAGAAGAGTATTGCAGCGAGAGGGATTTGGACCGTATCGAAGCAGAGTTCCAATCACTTGAGAAGGGAAACTTGATGGTGAGGGAGTATACCCGTCAATTCATAGATAAGTTGGAGTTGGTGGGGTATGTCGCCCCAACAGAAAAAGAGAAGATTAAGGCCTACCTCAAGGGCCTGCCAGCGGACATGATGTCTATGGTCCGCAACTCTAAGACTTCTAACCTTCGTGAGACGATAAAGGAAGCTCAATTAATGGAAGAAGTCTATGCTAGAGGCAAGCCGGAGAAACCTGTGGTAGTAGGAGACAAGAGAAAATGGGAAAGCAATTCTGGGCCTCCTAAGAGATCTCAACCGTTTGTCGGAAACCAAAATTTTGGCAACCGACAGGACGCTAGGTGGTGCTAGAAGTGCCGGAGCAAGCACCATGGCAACTGTAACACCTCTCTATTAGTGCATAAATATGTCGGATACAAGATCATAAAGATTGAAGATAAAAGTCAAGTCAAAATCTTAAGTCAACTCTCAAGCTAAAGTCAAAGTCTTTGTAATAGAGTCAAAGTCAAATTTCAGTGTTGTGAGTGTTTTGTATTGTAAGAGTAGTAGGTATAAACTGATTTTCGTTTGTAGAATCATTAGGTTAAGAGAGACTAGAAGGTCATGCGCGTATTGTTTTAGAGAGAGAAAATATCGAGAGCTTCTTTGTAATCGAATTGAAAAATTGAAATTGAAATCGATTGTTGAATTTGATTGTTGTCATCTTGATTTGCACTGGTTGTGGGACACACAATTGGTATCAGAGCCTACAGAAATTCAGAAACGTGATCTAATTCAAAGATCTTGGTCGAATTTTTCAAGAACTCGCAAGGAAACTGTTCAGATTTGATTTTTGCAATTCTGTGTTGCTTTGGTCATGTAATTGATTATTAGATTCGATTTGGTGTCTAGAACATTTTTCGTTTGATTTGCTTAGTCTAATTCATATCCTTTTGGTGTGAATTTTGTAATTCATTGAATTCTTGTACGAGATTTGATTACGCACTGTATCTAGATCAAGTTGTATTTTTGGTGATATGAATTGTAATTTTTTCCAATTGTAAATTTTTTGTGAGATGAAATAGAAGATTTCTGCAAAGTTTCAGATCGATTGGTGAAGGTCTTGATCGATTTCAGTGAGAAAGTTAGAGTTTTTGGTTGGAGAGTTGAAGAACTCGCTAGATCCAGAGAACACACAAACATCATAAGGAAGAACACACAAAGATATAAACTTGCAAAAGAATGAAGAACACGCAAGAAGTGGCGTACGAGAAGTAGATACGCGCAAGCTACTGTGTGCGTGTTTATACTGTTAATTTTCTTTGTTTTGCGCAAAGTAGGTTCTGCGAGAAGTTGATCATCTGCGAGAAGTATTTGTTTTGCGCGATGTTAAAAGTCGAAAAATTTTCTAAGTGTCAAACGGATAGAAGCATTGCACGAAGTGACATCCTCAAGAACTCGCAAGTAATTGTTTGCGCGAAGTAGAAACACACACGTTTTAGTGTGCGAGAACTCATATCTCGCACATCTCTGTTTATGCGAAGATTGTTCTCGCATCCTTCAGTGTGCGCAAACCTCAAAAACACATAACACGTTTTGCAAGAAGTTCATTTTTGTGGTTTGTGATTTTTCATACTTAGCAATTTTTCTGAGATTTTTCAGGGTTGACCAAGTTTGACTTTCAGAGTCCAGTTTATTTCTGAAGATCAGTTCAAAACAGTGTAAAGCTCAAGATGACTTCCAAATATGCACTTGCTATTGGCACAAATGTCAAACCACCGGTTCTTTTCAAAGGAGAATATGAACAGTGGAAAGACATGATTTTAGATTTTGTAGACAATCATGCCAATGGAGAGAACATTATGATGTCCATCAAGGAAGGTCCGATAATACCTATTACCATGGAAATTCCAGATGATGAATCCTTTGACAGTGAAGATGGTAACGTGGATAGAGAACATAAGACAAAGATAGAACCTAAGGATATTTCTCAGTACATTGAAGAGCAGAAAAACAGATATAAGGCTGACAAGCAAGCTAGATCTCTACTCCTGCAAAGCATACCAAATAAGATCTACATCAAAATAGATAGCTACAAGGCAACAACTAAAAAGATGTGGGATCAATTACATAAAATGATGTTGGGATCCAATGTTGGCAATCAGCTGAAAGTGGCCAACTGCATCAACAACTATGAGGAATTTAAAGCCAGAGAATGAAATCTTGGAAGAGACTTATGTGAGATTTGTCTTGTTGTTAAATGAACTGGCAAAGAACAAAGTGAAGAAGAAGCATATTGAAAACAACGTCAAGTTCTTAAGCATTCTTCATCCAAAATGGAAGAAACATACACGGAGGATGAAGCAGATGAAGGATCTTAGTGACATTCCTCTACATGAAGTGTATGAAACACTAAGACAGAATGAGGAGGAAGTTGAAGAGAAAAGAGGATAAAAGAAAAGGACTGAGAAAGCTGTGGATCCTATTGCCTTGGTAGTTGCGCAGAAAGAAAAATAGAAGAAGGATAAGAAAAAGAAAAAGAAAGTTGTTATTTCAAATCCTGCTGACTCTGATAATGGTGATTCTGACTCTGATGATGGGAAAACTTAAAGCAAGCTATGATACTACTGACCCGAGCATTTCAGAAGAAGTTCTACAAGAAGCCGGGATCCAATAGCCAGAGGTACTCATCAGGGTCGAGAAATTTTGATCATAAAGAAAGGGTGGAAGGAAGAAGGTATGAGGAAAAAAAGTTTGTGGAAAGGAAACCGGAAGAGAAGAAAAGATATTTGAATGATTATGGTGAGAAGAAGTCTGAAGAGCCAATCAAATGCTACAATTGCGGCAAGATTGGTCACTTTGCCAAAGATTGCCGGAAGCCAACTGTGAGGAACTCAGATTACTACAAGAATAAGATGCTTCTAGCAAAGCAAAAAGAGGCTGGAAAGGCATTGATGGTTGAGGATGAGTTTTGGCTGGATCATTCAGCGGATGAGGAAAAAGATGAGACTGAACACATGTGCCTTATAGGGAAGGAAGTAAAATACGATGAATCTGATGAGGAGACTTCCGATGAGGTACAAAATTTTTCTGAAACTGATTTCGTAAAGAAGATGGAAGCCATGATGGTTAAACTTCAAGACTTACAAGCTAAACTTAAAAAGGAGAAAAGTAGAGCTGCTAAGAAGCATCAAACAATTTTTGAACTTACCAAGGAAATTGTTGGGAACAAAAACTTGCTTGATTCTTTAAACAAATCTACTGCTATTTTTGAAAAACAAAAATCTTGTCTTGAAACTGTTTCAAAATTGAATACTTTTGAAAGTGAGAAACAAGAGTTTGTTTTAAAAGTTCATAAGTTGCAAATTGATAATAAAAACTTGCTGAAAAAGATTAATGGTTTGGAAGAAAAACTTTACACTCGAGGTCAAACAGATCAAACCATCTTTCTAAACACACCGAATGATGATTATGATTTTAATGAAAAGTGGGGTATCGGTTACGATAACCCACACTATTTGAAGAAAGCAATCAGAAAACAGCCACCTTTATACAATTTTGATTTTCTACAAGTGAATGATAAACATCCTCATTTGAAACCCAAATTTGTTACCAAATCTTCTGATGAGATAGAGGCCAAGGAAGACGAGAACCAAAAGAACACAACTAAAATGCAGCTACCATTATGCTATAAAAATCTGAATGGTAGTTATCTTTCTAAACAACCAAAGTTTTTGTCAAATGCTTATTTTGAAAGCTATTCTACTAAGGAGTTGGAGGAAAAACCTGTTAAAGCCAAAATTTATGTTCCTCCACTCGTTTTAGAAAGCAAAATTGTTGAGCTTCAAAATGTTGTAGATGATGAAAGAACTTTGGTTGAACTTGAGAAAATTGTGTTTTCTAAAGTTATAAAGAACACTGATTTTAAATCTGAAATTTCTTATCAAAAGATGTGTTCAAATTCTTCAAGGCACCTCAAGTTTCTGATGATGATATTAATGACTTATTTGCGGATGCAAATGATTTTCTAAATTCAGATGGTTGTGTTGATGAAAGTGTTGAGATGTTTGATTTCACTGCAAAACTTCCAGATCATTCTGATTTTATTATCAATTATGATGCTTTACCTAGTGTGTTTGAGAAAGGTGAATCATAAACTAAGGTTGATAAATCAGTTCCTGTGAGTACCTATTCTTCTAAAGGTAAAAAACAAAGAAAAAGACGCTCACAGAAACGGACTAACACAGGTAAGCAAATGAAATGACAACCTCAGATATCTCATGTTCCTAACAAAGTTAAATCTTATGTTTCATAATTGAGCAAGACAAAGTCTGAAGTGAGATTTGAATGGCGACCTAAGAAGAAGATTGAAGAGCCTACAAAATCATTTTCTGATTCTGCATGTAATAGGATTTCTGTTAGTGATACTGATTTAGTTGGTAATATTGCTTCTTCCAAAACAAATCTTGTAACTTCTTACAAGACCTACTCAATAAAGCAATTGTTCCAATTATCTCCGTTTACTACTCAGTTGTCTACACATGGTCGAAATGATTTTGTGACTCGAAAATATTCTGATGATTGGTTTGGTACATATTATGTATATAATTCATATGTCTCAAAAGTTTTTCAAAGGATCAAAGGGTCCAAATTCAAATGGATTCCAAAATCATATGCTAACACTGTAGGACCCATCTATAAATGGGTAACTAAAATTATTGTTTCCTGATTTCTCTTGTGCAGACCCGTCATATATGGTACTTGGATTCTGGTTGCTCTAAGCATATGACTAGGCAGAAAGATATTTTTATCTTTCTTTTTCTCACTGAAATCAAAAACCAACTTTTTCTCACTGAAATCGATCCAAACCCTGTTCAATTGTCTTGAAACTTTGTATTGATACTCGATTAGAATATTAGAACCGATTACAACTTAAGAATTTCACAAGCAAACATTCACACTACAAAATGAATGATGAAACAGTGTGTTAACTCGTAAAAAAAAATCGACAAAAACCAAAATTACAAGTCAAATACAGTGCAATTCTGAAATTAAAGTACATAGACTCGATCTATTACACTTTTCGAACAAATCCTAATCAAATTCTGCTCCAAAAACACATTAAAAATCAAAAACTTGATTCTCTGCTCAAGAACAGTGACGAACCAACACTTTCTTGGATTTCATGATCTGATTTCACTTTGGATCTGCTCTGATACCAATTGTTATTCCCAATATTCAAGTTCTAATTGCTACAAACAATCAAGATGAGAATCACAAATCATATGTCATTGATTTCAATCTCAAATATTACAAATTCACAACTTTCTCTCACTACATTCTCTCTCTAGAAATGTTTACAATAGCCTCTTCTCTAATACGCTCTCTTTCTCTACAATCTGATTGATAACTTGTTACAAAGACTTACAAAGTATTTATACCTCACAACAATTACGAGGAAAGTAAAATACAAAAATACAAATGTTGACTTTGACTTTATTAACAAATTAACTTTGACTTTTCATGAGAGTTGACTTTTCCAGCTTTGACTTCTTGATCTTTTGTATTCAATCTTAATGATCTTGAATCCAATAAATCTGTGCTCTAACATAATTATACAGAGAAATTCTGCGGGAACGTTCGTTTTGAAAATGACCAATTTTCACCTATCTTGGGATATGGAGATGTTATCCAAGACAATATAACTATTAAGAAGGTGAACTACGTTGAAGGATTAGGGTACAACTTGTTTAACATTGGTCAGTTTTGCGACAAGGACTTAGAGGTGAACTTCAAGGCCAAGAGGTGTTGTGTTAGAACTGAAGACGAAAAGGAACTCTTGGTCGGAACGCGAAAGTCAAATCTCTACACGATCAATTTGTCAAAAGTCAAGACTGATAGTGTTGTGTGTCTACTTACTACAGCCTCTATGCAACAAAGCTGGTTATGGCATAGACGGCTATCTCACCTCAACTTTCGATACATCAACAAACTGGTGACTGGTAACTTGGTGAAAGGACTTCCAGAGCTAAAATATGTAAAAGAACATATGTGTGCGGCGTATGAGAACGGTAAGATGAAGAGAGCTTCTCATAATCCTAAGCCTGAACCAAGTACAAGTACTTCACTGGAACTGTTGCATATGGATCTCTGTGGTCCAATGCGAACTCAAAGCATCAACGGCAAGAAATATGTCTTAGTAATTGTGGACGATTATTCAAGATACAATTGGGTCAAATTTCTGAGATCGAAAAATGAGACGCCCGATGTCATCATCTCATTTTTAAAGATCACTCAAGTAAATCTGTAGAAGACAGTTAAGCTTCTCAGAACAGACAATGACACAAAATTCAAGAACAAGACTGTAGATGATTATCTCGAATCGGTCTAGATAACACATCAATTTCTGCTGCCAGAACAACAGAACAGAATGGACTTGAAGAAAGGCGAAACAGAACTCTAGTAGAAGCTGCTCGCACTATGCTGAGTCAATCTGAACTTCCTCTATTTCTGTGGGCTGAAGCTGTGTCAACTGCATGCTATACACAGAATCATTCCACAATTCATCGCCGGTTTGGTAAAACACCATATGCCTTGATTAATAACAAAATACCTAGCATTAAACATTTTCATATATTTGGATGTAGGTGTTTCATGCTTAACGACAAGGAGAACTTGAACAAGTTCAGTCCGAAGGCTGATGAAGGCATTTTTATCGGATAGTCTTAGACGTCTGCTGCTTACAGAGTTTACTTGAAGAAGTCAAAGATAGTTGTGGAGAGCGTAAATGTCACATTCGATGAAGATATGGCTTCTGATTAAAACAGTTCAGAACCCGTGATTACTGGAGTATTAGCTTCTGGGAAAATCAGTCCAGAACCTGCAGTTATTGTTTCTAATTCTGATAAACCATCAACGTCTACATCTCATTTAACAGAATAAGATTTACTGTTTGAATTTTTCTACGATGAGTTTATTGGTTCGAAATTGAATATACTTGTTATGATTGACAGATCTGAAGATTCAAGCAATCATCATCCAATCACTTAAGATGTCTCAACTGAATCTGTTCCCCCGATTGAGAAAGAAACTCAAATTCAAACACCTACTCAATCAGTTGAAGCTGTGAATGTTAATGAAGAGCCAGAAGTAACACAATCAGTTGGATGTGCATCAATACCTACTCAACAGACTTCAAGTGTCCAACCAACTGAAGCTTCTGCACCGATTACTTCAACTGAACCCCTTACTGATCAACAAGAAGATTCAAGTGAATATTTAGATGATTATCATGATCAATCTATATCTAATCCATTCCCTCATGAGCATAAGTGGACCAAAGAGCACCCAATACATCAAATCATTAGAGATCCGTCCAAACCGGTGTAAACTAGGTCTACGACATTAAACAGTGCATGCATGATTCTTTTCTGAGCAAGATAGAGCCTACACGATTATCTGAAGCTCTAGCTGATTCATATTGGGTAACTGCAATGCAAGAAGAGTTCAATCAATTCGAAACGCTTAAAGTCTGGAGACTCGTGCCACAACCTGAAGGTAAAACTATTATTAGCACGAAATGGGTTTTCAAAAATAAGAAAGATGAAGATGGTATCATGATAAGGAACAAAGCAAGACTTGTTGCTAAAGGATATAAACAAGATGAATGCATAGATTACGATGGAACTTATGTTCCAGTTCCGCGTATAGAGGCAATCAGAATGTTTTTAGCCTACGCTGCATACAAGAACTTCACAGTATATCAAATGGATGTGAAGACTGGCTTTCTGAATGGCATTCTAAAGGAGGAAGTCTACGTCTTGCAGCCTGAAGGTTTTGTCAATCTAGATAAACCAGACCATGTATACATTCTTGACAAGGCTCTTTATGGTTTGAAACAAGCCCCTCGCACCTGCTATGATGTTCTATCCAAATTCTTAGTTAAGTCGGGCTTTTCTAAAGGAAAAATCGATAATACTCTTTTCATTAAAAAGAAGAAAGCTGATATCATTTTAATTCAAATATATGTGGATGACATCATATTTGGTTCAACTAATCCAAAGTATTGTAAGAATTTTTCAAACCTCATGGTGTCCAGATTTCAGATGAGTATGATGGGAGAGATGAATTTCTTTCTCGGATTACAAGTCAAACAATTTTCTACGGGGATTTTTATTAATCAAGCGAAGTACATTTATGATATTCTGAGAAAATTTAAAATGGGAAATTGTACTCCAATTTCTACCCCGATGGCACCAGGAACTAAGATTGGAGCTGATCTTTCGGGAAAAGTTGTTGATGTTAGAACCTATAGAGGGATGATTGGTTCTTTGATGTACTTGATGGGTAGTAGGCCATATATTATGTTTTCTACGTGCTTATGTGCTAGATATCAGGCTTCACCTAAATAATCCCATCTTTCAGCGGTAAAGCGTATATTTAGGTATCTGAATGGCACTGCAGATCTTGGTCTGTGGTATCCTAAAGATATTGGTTTTGAGCTTACAACGTATTCAGACGCATATCATGCAGGTTGTATGCTTGACAGGAAGAGTACTTCGGGACACATACAATTCTTAGGCGATAAACTCGTGAGTTGGTCTTCGAAGAAACAACTGTGTGTATCTAATTCAACAACTGAGGCAGAGTACGTAGCTGCGGCTAGCTGCTGTTCTCAAGTGCTGTGAATGCGAACACAACTTCGAGATTATGGTTTCAAGTACAACAACATCCCGATATACTGTGATTCAAAGAGTGCTATTGCAATATCTGCAAACCCTGTTCAACATATGAAAACCAAGCACATCGACGTGAGATATCATTTTATCAAAGACAATGTTGAAAAAGGTACAATCGAACTTTACTTTGTAAACACATATTATCAACTTGCTGATTTGTTTACCAAGCAACTTGACGAAAAGAGATTTAACTTTATCATTTCGAAACTTGGCATGTTGAACCTCAAGACTTAATCTGTTGTTACCTAGTACAGTTAAGTTTTGTTATTTTTCTTCATTTCTTTACTTTTAATCGGAAAGATATCTGCACTGAAAGATTCTGTTCATGATTTCAGGGGGAGTGTGAGACAAAGATAAGATGATCTACATTTTAGGGGAAGTTAGAAAATTTTGCATATTTCTTACATTGATATATTTTGTGATGCATATTTTCAAGGGGAGTAAGGACATTGACTTATGATTACATTTGATCAAAACTCGTTCTTAACAAGTTTTATTGCTTTCATGTCTTTTATTTTTCAATAAATTTTGTGAATAAGACTTTGTGCTTTGATGATTTTTTGACTGATTGCAGATTTTGAGGGGGAGCTTACATGATCACATCAATCATGACTTTCGAGATGATTTCATGAGATTTAAGATGAGCATTAGGATTATTCTAAACTTAATCTCATACATGTCTGAAAGAAGGACGACTTTTAGATATGAAAACATGTTCTTAAACGTTCAAACCACTTCCGATTCTTAAACATATTTCAAGAATTTAGAAGTGTGATTTTAAATGTTTCATTTTTCATGAGCTTAATTGTTAAACAAACCGTGTGTTTCCAAAGATAAATACTTGTGTATTATCTTTTCCATATATTGTTAAGTATTCATACACACCAGTTTAATATATTTGTTGACTATGTTCTTACCATGTCTCATATTTGAAACCAAATTTCGATGGTAAGACACCCCATTTGAAGTTCTTTGCTATTTGAGCGTTGATTGATTCAAACCGTTTCTATCAAGAATGTCTATAATTGTTCTTATAGACAACATCCAATTTTTCATGACCTAAGCTTTTATTGTTATATCATTCATATTTGATCTTTTCATACAATGTCAGATTTTCAAACAAGTTTCTTGTATTCATTTCATTCATTCAATATACTTGTGTTGAAATATCTTTCACGATTAACATGCTCAAAGCTTCATGATTATCTTCATGAGCATACATACATCTGACATGTATTTCATTATATGCTTTCACTGAAAAGTTATGCTTTCACTGAAAAGTAAAACCATTTGAGCAAAATTTTGCTTATAGGACAACTACATGGGTTCATTGTGTGACAACTTAACAGAACTTCCATGGATTCACGTTAACCAGTGTTTCCTACCCAAGAAGTTAACCTTGAGTGATCGACAGGCGAGGAGTCAAAATATCTGAGTGTGGGTATGAGTGTTGAGATAAAATGAATGGAGGTTTGGTTGGAAGTGAGCTCAATGTTAAAAAGAAAGAGGGTGAGAGATCAGAGTAAAAGAATATAAAACTCTGCACCAACTTTTTCTGAGTCAAGCAACCACATTACTGCTGTTTCGCAATTCTTCGTGAACATCATTGAAACAGGCAACTAGCCCATGCCATCTCTTGACTTAACCCTACAAGCTACTCATCTTTTTCTTAAAAAGAAGATGTTTCAATTTTTCTGGGGATGCAACACATAATCTATCTAATTTTCATTTGGAAAATTTGGATATTGAAAAAGAAGGAAGTTTGCCCCACCTTCGCACATCGATCATGCACAATTGAGTCCGTGTTTTACTGTTGTTGTCTCAATGGTTTACACATTTTGAGCTGATTATTCAAAAGCAATCATCATGCTTAATTATTTCATACACAAGCACATTCACACAAAGAATTTTTTTCCTGTTAGAACGTTTATAGAAACTTGTGTTATTCGATGATTGAATGGAAGACCTGGGGAGTGAACATCAATAAAACTCCTTGTACAATACATTTGTTGTACTAGGTGACTTTGTGTTGCTTACAGGCATTCGAACCGATTCATGTGTTGATTCAGGTGTTACATTCATATTTGTCTGAATTTAAAAAGATTCAGATGAATACCTTATGAATTGACGGATGATCAGAGTCTCATGTGTTAAAGATCAATGGTCAGAAAAGATTAATGACATTTCTTGGTGAAGTTTTGATGATTTCTTTGCTTAACATCATCAAAAAGGGGGAGAGACTCAAGAAATGGAGAAGTTAATTTCAAGAAATGTTTGTTGAAGAATAGTTTTGGAGTTGATCAAGAAACTGAAAGAAATTTAAGGGAGAATTGTTTCAAGAAAGATGTTTTGGAGAAAGTTTATTGCAAGATTCTGTCAAAGAATGCAAGTATGGGAAATTGCACGGAGTTGAAAGAGAAAAGTTCAAAGAATTCAGAATGTTCGTTGAAAGTTACTGAAATTTTCTTTGAAGATGATTTGCTGAAGAAAAGAGAGCTAAGTCTGAAGATAATTTCTTTCTGGAGTCTGAAAGAGGTTTCTACAACCTTTGAGGGAGATTGTTAAAGATTCTTGAAGAACATACTCACAGACTTTGGGAAGATTACTGAAAGTTTGAAGATTGCTTAGACAAAAGGGGAGATTGTTCTATGATGCTGAAAATTAACTTTTGTTTATCCGAAAAAGGGGGAGATTAAATTTGTGAAAGAAATCTACAAAGGGGGATATTGTATTGCAAATATTTTTGGAAGATGATCTTGAATCCAAAGGGGGAGATTGTTAGTGCATATATATGTTGGATACAAGATCATGAAGACTGGAGATAAAAGTCAAGTCAAAAGCTCAAGTCAACTCTCAAGCTAAAGTCAAAGTCTTTGTAATAAAGTTAAAGTCAAAGTTCAATGTTGTGAGTGTTTTGTATTGTAAGAAGAGTAGGTATAAATTGATTTTTGTTTGTAAAATCATTAGGCTAAGAGACACTAGAAGGTCATGCACGTATTGTTTTAGAGAGAGAAAATATTGAGAGCTTCTTTGTAATCGAATTGGAAAATTGAATTTGAAATCGATTGTTGAATTTGATTGTTGTCGTCTTGATTTGCACTGATTGTGGGACACACAATCTCCCTGCTCGTGTGCCAAGTGTGGGAAGTTAGATCATGCCATCTGGGATTGCCCAATAAAAGGAATTATTTGCTTCGAGTGCAAGACATCGGGGCACGTGAAGAGAGATTGCCCGAAACTCAAATCGGGTAATGTACCGAAGAAGAAGGAAAACCCTCCAAGGGTTCCGGGAAGAGCCTTCTAGATGACGGTCGAAGAGGCCAAGGCGTCCACCGATGTGGTATCGGGTACATTTCTCCTAAACTTCGTACCTACTCGTGTACTTTTCGATTCGGGTGCCAGTTTCTCTTTCATATCTAATTCGTTTCGTGAAAAGCTTGCAATCCCACTAATTGGCTAGAGAATACTTTAGTGGTCGTGTTAGCAAATGGTAGTCAAGTGCTAATCCGTGATGTCTTGAAAGATTGTACCCTTGGAATTGAAGGGAAGGAATTCTCAATCAATTTGATGTCGATGGTCATTGGCGGATTCGACGTGGTAGTCGGTATGGATTGGTTGGCGGACAATCATGCCGAAGTCCTATGCTCCAAGAAACTAATCCGACTCCCTATGTCGGATAATGAAATGGTGTTAGTTTATGGAGAAAGGAGAAAGGGAGATGTGGCGATTATCACCATGGCTAAGGCACAAAAGTGCTTGGTGAAAGGATGTTCATCCTTTGTAGCATACGTAATAGACGCTAAGCTCTAGAAGAAGAAGCTCGAAGACATGAAGGTGGTGCACGAGTTCCCCGATGTCTTTCCATACGACTTGCCCAGTTTGCCACCCGATCGTCAAGTGGAGTTCCAAATCGATCTTATACCGGGGGTGGCTCCAATTTCGCGTGCCCCTTACCGGTTAGCGCCATCGGAGATGCAAGAGATGATGGCTCAACTCCAAGAGCTTTTGGAGAAGGGTTTTATAAGGCCGAGCTCGTCACCTTGGGGAGCTCCGGTCTTATTTGTCAAGAAGAAGGACGACACGATGAGGATGTCCATCGATTACCATGAATTGAATAAGGCTACGGTGAAGAATAAGTACCCACTCCCGAGGATCGATGACTTATTTGATCCACTCCAAGGAGCGGGTTGTTTCTCAAAGATCGATTTGCATTTGGGTTATCACCAAGTGAAGGTGAGGGGGGAAGACATTCCGAAGATGGATTTTAGAATGCGTTACGACCATTACGAATTTCTCGTGATGCCATTTGGTCTAACCAACACGCTGGCGGTGTTTATGGATTTAATGAATAGAGTGTGCCGACCATTCCTCGACAAGTAGGTTATTGCATTCATTGATGACATACTCGTGTATTCCAAGAGCGAGTCGGAACACGAGCAACACCTTGGTGAAGTTATTGAAATGTTGAGAAAAGAGAGGTTGTATGCCAAATTCTCTAAGTGCGATTTTTGGCTTAAAGAGGTTCAATTCTTGGGTCACGTCGTTACCCGAGATGGAGTAAAGGTGGACCTCTCCAATATTGAAGCTATGATGAATTGGGAACCTCCCAAGAGTCCGTCCGAAATCCGAAGTTTCTTGGGTTTGGTGGGCTATTACCGGGGATTCATTAAAGATTTCTCCAAGATCGCTTCTTCCTTGACGACTTTGACTAGGAAGAACGTGAAGTTCATTTGGAACGAAGCACAATAGAAGGCGTTCTAGACGTTACAAAGGAAATTGTGTGAAGCTCCAATTTTGTCGCTACCCGAAGGGTCGGAAGACTTCATGGTCTATAGCGACGCTTCAAAAATGGGATTGGGTTGCTTGTTGATGCAAAGAGTCAAGTTGATCGCTTACGCCTCGAGACAACTCAAAGTTCACGAAAAGAATGATCCTACCCATGATTTGGAGTTAGCGGCGATGGTGTTCATTTTGAAGCTTTGGCAAGACTACCTCTATGGCACGAAATACACACTCTACACGAATCATAAAAGTTTGAAATACGTTTTTGATAAAAAAAAAAGAGTTGAACATGAGGCAAAGGCGGTGGCTCAAGTTGCTCAAGAATTATGATTGTGAGTTGCTTTACCATCCCGGTAAGGCGAACGTAATGGCTGATGCGTTGAGTCGGAAGGACTATAGCGGGAGCATTTGATCTACTCTCTCAAGAATCGAGCTAGTGTCGAGTCTCATTGAGAAAATTAAGGCATCTCAAGTAGAGGCCTTGTTGGAGGAAAATCTCAAGGTGGAAGTGATGACGAAGCAGCGCTTGCTCTTGACGGAAGATAGCCGTGGAGTGAAATTGTCCAACGGTCGTGTGTAGATACCCAAAGTTGGCGGCAATCGGGAACTTCTTCTCGAGGATGCCCATAAGTCCAAGTATTCCATCCATCCGGGGAGTACAAAGATGTACCGGGATCTGAAACTACATTATTGGTGGCCTATAATGAAGCTTGATGTGGCATGTTACGTGGAGCGTTGTGTGACATGCTTACAAGTGAAGGTCGAGCATCAACGACCATATGGGAGTCTTCAATCCTTGGAGATCCCCAAGTGAAAATGGGAGAACATTACCATGGACTTCGTGACTAAATTGCTCAAGACTCTTCGAGGTCACGATACCATATGGGTGATAGTTGATCGGTTGACTAAAAGCGCTCACTTCTTAGCCATGCACGAGACACTACTGATGGACAAGTTGTCAAAGCTTTACATCGATGAAGTGGTTTCGAGGCACGGGGTGCCCTTATCTATTGTGTCGGATCGCGATATTCGGTTCACTTTGAACTTTTGGGATGGTTTGCAGAAGGATCTTGGAACGCGAGTAAAGTTGAGTATGACTTACCATCCACAAACCGACGACCAAAGGGAGAGAACGATCCAAACGGTTGAAGACATGCTAAGGTCTTACATTATCGACTTCGGGGGTAGTTGGGACTCTCACCTACCTTTGGTAGAGTTTACTTACCAATAATAGCTACCACTCGAGTATTAGAATGGCTCCGTTTGAGGCCTTATACGGGCGGAAGTGAAGAACTCCCGTGTGCTGGCTTGAGGCGGTGGAGAAACAATTCGCCGGACCCGAAATCGTGCAAGAATCGGCCGATAAAGTTAAAGGCATTCGGGAAAGGTTGCAAGCGGCTCAAGATCGGCAGAAGAGCTACGTCGATAAGAAGAGGCGGCCGATGGAGTTTCAAGTGGGCGACCGCATGATTCTTAAGGTGTCTCCATGGAAAGACATTATCTGGTTTGGAAAGCGCGGGAAGTTGAGTCCCCGTTTCGTTGGACCATTCAAAGTTCTTAAATGTGTGGGCTTGCAAGCCTACCAATTGGAACTTCCACCGGAAATGAACGGGATCCATTACACATTTCATATATGTTATCTTCGGAAGTGTTTGGTGGAAAAAGAAAGCGTCATTCTTCTTTTCGAGATAAGAGTGGACGAGGGTAACCGTTGTGTTGAGGAGCCCGAAGCTATTCTAGAGCGGAAGTCAAAGAAACTTCGCCACAAGGAAGTCACGATGGTCAAGGTGCAATGGAAGCTTCGTCGTGAGGCCAATGTGACATGGGAAGGCGAGGAGGACATGAAGCAGAGATACCCTCACTTGTTCGTATGATCGAGATTTCGAGGACGAAATCATTTCCATGTCGGGGAGGATTGTAACACCCGTATTTTTTGGTAAGTCAATTCCTCCACTCTCTCTCCCATGTTCTCTTTTCTTTTGGTATGAATCCTCGTTAAGGTTTACCTTCATATTTGGGTTCTAGTTTTGTGTGTGTTGAAGCATGAAAATCAGATTTCTGAGGCCGAGGAGGTGTTCGGCGATAGTGCTACGCGAGAGTGACATTGTCAGAATCGTTGTGGCATAGTCGCGACCGTTGTTGGGACTCGTGGTACAATCGGCGCGATTGTGCCCGCGATTGTGACAAGCGTCACTATCGCGTGGCACTATCGCTGTAAATGTACCGAAGGGTTTTTGTAGCGGGCGACAGTGCCCTACAATTGTGACCAATGTCACTCTCGCTGGGCAAGGTCGCGGTCGGGGTACTGGAGTATAAAAGTGACCCAACTGATCCATTTCTCATTTATTTCAAGTGTATAGTTGGTTGGTGCAATTTTTGGTGCCCTATGTGAGTTTTCTTCATCTCTCTTCATTTACTTCTCGTTAATGAAAGCCCTAAATCATTTATGGCTATTTCTAGGGTTGTTAGGTATTTTGTGTAGTGAGCTCAAGAATTCAAGTTCAAGAAATCTATCCTCTTCCATCTAGAGTTTTGCTAGGGTTTAGATTAAACCCCATTGTGAGTTCATACTTCCTTTTCTTAAACTTTATACATGTCAAAACATCATATTTTAAACTCCTACTCATCTCTTCTGATTTTGGTTCATGTTTATTAGATTTTGACCTAACTTGTATTTTAGGAGATTTTAGGGTTTTACCCCTTTCAACCAATATGATGTGAAATATGGGTTTACATGCATATTTATGTGGATTACTTGAAAGAATTTATGTATTTTCACTTTTATAATTCTCATCCTTATGAGTGGGTTTCACTGGATAAAATGAACCTTTGTGAGAAATTACATGGATTATTGTTAGTATGGTCTATGACCACATTAAAATTGTTTAACACTCGAAAGGTGTACTTGGTAAGGAAACATATTTTGGAATGAGAAATTGGCCACATTATGGCTCTTGTTTGAGTTTAACTTTCTTATCAACAGTTGAACAAAGATATGCATTTTGGGAAATGATTAATACTAATAACTATATATTTAATTATAGTTAATCACAAATGTAATTGTGACAAGTCCTAGACTATTACTAGTGGATCCATAGGTATTGAGTCGAATTTCGTTTAGGATATCTTTCCTCATATGTAGCTAGTTGAGACATTGGGTCCTCGGAGGCAATTTGGTACGGTTATGTGGGACCGGTTACTAGCCATGGGCCGTAAATGTAATCCTAGTGAATGAGTATGACTTAGATCCTCGGGTTGCCCTCCCCCATATCTGAGTACGAACCGGCGTTGTTCATGGCCATGGTTCCAAGTATCGAGCTCACAACTCGGAGAGTGACCTACTTTTGTGTTCCGCCACGATCCTTGGAAAATTGTGTCTCCTCTATCATCGCAAGGTCACTATGTGAATATCAAATCATTTACAAATGCTTTTGGTGAAAAAGATTTCTTACGGTTGCATTTAAATTACTTTCTTAAATTGTCACATTAATTGTATGTTCTCACTAGGCTTTAAGCCTAACACTTTTTATCTAATGACATGTATAGCAGGTTCCAATAGTGGTGGGTTACCGAAGGTTTGAGTGGTGAGCGTGTTTTCGAGGCATTTTTGAGATGATAGATATTGGAGTCTTGGCGATTAAAACAATTTATTCATTTTGGAAATTGGGTTGACAACCTATGTAATCTAGATAGAAATGGTTTAGATTAGTTTGTTGTCTATTTCCATATTTCATATTTAGGTTTTGTAAACGCTTATACTTTTACCCCTTGTGGTGGTTTACTCCCAATACAAACGCCATATTGTCGGATTTTCAAATTTTAAAATTACTCTAAATTTTAGGGTGTTAAAGACTAGGCAAGTGGATAACTTATTAAGGATCTTGCGACTGGCGCCAATAATAAACCTGTCGATCAATTAAGCCATAGAATTTGCGATTAAGGCAAGAAATAAACCCGTTGAACGATTAGATCGATCTTAGGTCGAAGGACTTGCAAACAGGGCAAGTAATAAATATCAAACCCGAGATAGAGTTTAAAGGAACTTGCGACTAGAGCAAGGTTTCAACGATAGGTTATAGATCGTGCGACCTGGTCGAGATATGATCATATAACCTTAAATAAAGTCAAAAGTTCGACTGATCCTGCGGTGAAATAACGTTAGTTGGGGTCGTTGGCTAGGCCAACGACTCTCCGATGCTTAAGTCAGTAATCTTTATGATAAGATAATCGTAAGGAAAAAGAAATACTTCTTTAAATGCACCGCATTCCAGCTTCGGGGGATATCCCGATTGTCGAGGGTTTGTAGCCGATAAACACCATTTCCCACGACTTCAGTTATACGGTACGGACCTTCCCACTTGATGGATAACTTATATGTGTTTGGTTCTTGGGTGTTTTGGAACACTCGTCATAGAACATAGTCGCCTACTTGAAAAATTTTGGTCTTGACATTCTTGTTGAAGTTTCGTTCGACCGCTTGTCTTTGAGACGAAATCTAAATCATTGCGGACTCCTTTAGTTCTTCCATTGCGTCGAGGTCGTAACTTAGGTCGACTAAGTTGTGATCGACCGACGTGTGTCATGAGGTTGACAGCTGGGTCTTGATTGGCAAGACTGCTTTGCAAACATAGACTAGAGAAAAAGAGGTTTGTCCTGTGGACGTACGAGGCGTCGTACGATTAACGCAAATAACCGTTGGAAGTTCTTAGATCCACTTTCCTTTAGATTCTTTGAGTCTCTTTTTGATAGAGTTGATAATCATGTTGTTGCTTGACTCGACAAGTCCATTCGCTGATGAATTGCGACCCGTTGTCACATACGATTTCGGATTGAATCCTAAACCTGCAAATAATGTTAGTCTGGATAAAAGAGATGACCTATTTATCCTGAACTTGGGAGAACTATCCATTTGGAAAAATAATACGGAAGAACTAATAGAAATACCTTTTGCTCAGGGGTCGGAGGTAACTTGCCGATGATATCCATTCCCCATCGCATGAAGGGCCATGGAGTTAAAGTTGAGTGCAAATGTTCAAAGGGTTTATGAGACATACCTGAGTGTCACTGACATGCGTCACAACTTTGGACGTACCTTATAGCGTTCTGTCGTAAGTTCGGCCAATAGTATCCCTGTCGAGAGATTCTATTTGCCAGGCTGCGACCAACTGAGTGGTTGCCACATTCTCCATTGTGCATTTCCTGTAAAAATGCTTTGAACTTGATTTTTACTAATGATGCATCGTAGGTTTAGTCCTATTGACGATCGTCGATAAAATTATCCTCCGATTAAAGTGTATCTGGACGCCATAAATCAGATTTTTCGAGCTTCCATTATATCTTCAGGAAGTTGGTCGTTAAATAAGAATTTTCTAATGTCGCTCGACCAATCATCTTCCTCTTCTACCACATGGATGTGGTTTTCACTTTCAATGGACGACGTCTAGGTGAATTATTGGTACGACGTCAAATGCAGATTTGCCAGGTGCAGATCCAAGGTTAGCTAATGCGTCTGCTTGGGTGTTTTGATCTCTCAGGATCTGTGTAATGGAGAAATCTTGAAATACTTCAGATTTGGCTTTGGCTATTTTGAGATAAGCCGCCATTTTAGAGTCTTTAGCTGTAAACTCTACATTCATTTGATTTACGACCAAAAGGGAATCACTTTTGACGTGAAGTCTTTGTTAGTGTATAATTGTATCCAAGATTTAATAGGAAAAGTCAAAGTGTTGTAAAGTCAAATAGTCAAGTCTTGTAAAGTCAACTTGTTGTATAAGCATGTGAGTCAAGAGATTTCTTTGTAGAAATAGTGATATGAGAGTTATAGTACTTGGTATAAATAGTCCTTGTGTTGTAAGAGTTGTAAGAGTTCATGCATTGTAATACTTGTGATTGGAATAATATGACTTGAGTGTTTCTCTCTAATCTCTCTCTAGAACTAATATTGTCAAATCTTTATATTGTGCTTGATTGATTGGGAATTTTACACTATCAATTGGTATCAGAGCCAAACGACGAAATCATTCATCGACGATCGAGATCAATTTGATTGATGGAACAATCACCGTGAAGAAACTTTTCGAATTCTTCATTTGATGTGGTTATTGATGTTCTTTGATGATAAATCGATTCTATGCTTACTGTCGAACTAAATGGAATTGATTACTATGTTCAATTTCGTCATTTGAGGACGAATTGATCGATTTTTGAGTTTTCTAGTTCGAAAATGTCAATTCACTGTGTTTGGATCGAATTATGATTTAGAGTCGTATTTGAAAGAGATGATCAACTACAAATATGCTACAAAGTCTTTTTCGAACCTGTTGTCAAAGTTTTAGCTGAAATTATACATCAAATCTCTCAAATTTCGTCTCTCCCCGCTCCTGAACCCCCATGGTTTCAGGAACCCTCACCGACTCCTATCACCTAAGGTTTGAGTCTTGGGTAGGGATTACCGGTGCTGGTATTCCCATAGACCCGTACCTCAATGCTAAGAATTGTGGTTTCTGATTACAACAGATCAGGACTCGTTCTTTAATGTTTAAGGACAAGGATATTATGCAAATATCCAGGGGGAGCGTATCAGTATATAAATCATTCTATCACTTGTTTGGTCAGTTAGATCAAAGATTGATTGAACAATTAAGAATTAACAAGAGATTGTAGGGAGGAATCTGTAGTTTTATTCAATACGGAAAGTAAACTATACTACCGAGCGTTTACAATTCGTATGACTACATTGGAAATGAAACTTACACTACAAAGATACATATAGACTCCTTATATACTAGCCCAACATCCCTTGTTACACAATAAGCCCAAACCCATTACAAGGCCCAAATACAATAATGTTGATTACTTTACTAAACTTCTAAAGTGAACATATTTATGTTCTAACATTCTCCCCCTAAGTTTTGTAAAGTAATCATAATCTTTTAAGCTCTGGCTTCAGCTATTCTCCCCCTTGATTTCTTTAAAAAACTTAGCGTTGCATAAACTTCAAAGCTCCTCTAGCTCCCCCTTGAAAGTAGCTTTTATCCTTGGAGTATCAACTGAAATATCAGATCTGATGTAGACCATAACCTCGACTAAGTGAACATAAAGACAACTTTTGACTTCAGTAAACCCAATACATTCCCTAACGCCCACAAGAATGATATGTGTGGATTATGGAGTGACAATCAAGTGCATCTTCAGTGTATAACATCTTATCTGTCTTTAAACCATGAGTTGAAGTAGGAATTCAGCTTAAGAACTTCATCTGATAAGCATATGGGCGGTAGCATCCGGTAGCTACACTACAAGGCAAGGGTTAGAAGACAAGCAATTGTTCAACAACTGATAATATGTGACCAACGTATGATAGGAGTGATGTCACATATGCATTCTGCGTATATAGCTCAGAAACAGGGCAATCTTGTATGAAACAGGGTTCAGAACAGTCAGAATTCTCAAAAAATTCATCAACTTTCGCAAAACATCAACAATTCGCAGATCCCTGTAGCAATTAAGCACAATTCGCAAGATGGCGTAGCCTAACTCCAAAATTCGCAAAGGCTTCTTCTGCGAATTCTTACTTTTTGCAAGCCTCCTACGAATTCTTACAATTCGCATCACACACACCTGCGAATTATTTACTTTTCGCAATACTCTCATCTGCGAATTCCTTACTTAAACAAATTTCATCTTCAAAGAATCCTACGAATTCTTGAACAATTCGCATATGTCTCTTCTGCGAATTCTTGACTTTCGCAACTCACTCATCTGCGAAATCTTCACTTTTCGCAATATACATAAGTACGAATTATGTACTTAGTCAAAAATATTATATTCAAGGCTTTACGAATTCTTGACATACGAATTCTTATGTTGCAAAATCTTCCTTCTGCGAATTCTTTAAAAATTCTTGCGAGTTCTTCATTTGAATCTTGCGAACTCTATGGATCTCGAACTGATTTTCACAAAATCTTCAAATCAGACCATCAAAACTTCGAAATTTGAGCTGAAACTTTGACAACAGGTTCGAAAAAGACTTTGTAGCATATTTGTAGTTGATCATCACTTTCAAATACGACTCTAAATCATAATTCGATCCAACCACAGTGAATTGACATTTTCGAACTGGAAAACTCAAAAATCGATCAATTCGTCCTCAAATGATGAAATTGAACATAGTAATCAATTCCATTTAGTTCGACAGTAAGCATAGAATCGATTTATCATCAAAGAACATCAATAACCACATCAAATGACGAATTCGAAAAGTTTCTTCACGGTGATTGTTCTTTCAATCAAACTGATCTCGATCATCGATGAATGATTTCGTCGTTTGGCTCTGATACCACTTGTTAGGTCAGTTAGATCAAGATTGATTGAACAATTAAGAATTAACAAGAGATTGTAGGTAGGAATATTGAAAATGTGTTCCCAGATCAAATCAAGTAATCAAACACAATCTCTATTAAGAATATAATAGTATCAAGATTCTAGAGAGAGAGTGTAGAGAGAGAAAACGTAATTGTCATTTATCTAACAATGTTGAGTACTATACTTCTTGTTACAAGATTATCAAGGCAATAGGTATTTTTATACCACAAGTCTAAAACCACATGCTTAACAACAAAGTAAGCTCTAAGATTGACTAAACTAAACTTTGCTTTGTTGACTTATCTTGACTTGACTTTTCCTATTAAATCTTGGATACAATAATACACTAACAAATATGTAGTTTTATTCAATACGAAAAGTAAACTATACTACAGAGCGTTTACAATTCGTATGATTACATTGGAAATGAAACTTACACTACAAAGATACATACAGACTCCTTATATACTAGCCCAACATCCCTTGTTACATAATAAGCCCAAACCCATTACAAGGCCCAAATACAATAATGTTGATTACTTTACTAAACTTCTAAAGTGAACATATTTATGTTCTAATAGATTTTACGAATTTACAATTCACATACATATATGTTTTTCCCATTGTTACTTGAACAAAATGATCGTAAGACGATCGCGATTTGATTCGAAAAATATTTATTGGAACGAAAAACAACCACTTTAATATGAGGATGCCACAAGACTTAGACGACATATTAAAAACAATTTACCCCACATCAAAACGACAAAATCAGTCAAGTAGAACTCTAAACCGAATCAATCAAAGCAAGCCACTCAACCCAAATCAATTTAACCATTTAACACTAATTAACCCAACCAAAATTACTAATAACCCAAAATGCAAGGAAATCGATTCTAACACTTGACACAAATCGAACCGATTGATACCAAACACTAATCAATAGTATTATATACCAAACCCAATTCGACTTTGCACCTAACCTAAAGCAACTGTATCATCGTAAGAAATAGTCGAAGTCGAAGCAGTAATCAACCACAGAGTCAGACCAATTGAATCAAAAACAGGTAATCAAGGCAAGTTAATTGTCAAGAACAAACCCAAACTTGCTTAAACAAAGAATCAAAAAAAAATTCATAGTGAACCGAAGTAAACCAATCGAAAGCTATGCAAAACACGTTTGAGATTGCACAAAAAAAACTCATAAACCCTAATCAAACGCAATATATCAATTGATGAACAAATTGAAGATAACCCTAATCAAATCATAGAAACCATAACCCAAATCGATGCCAATCAACTCAAATTGGAAAAAAAATCGATAATAATCAAAGCAATCGATATAGCAACGAGCAGAAACTAAACATAATCTGAAATCAACCTCATTTCAATCAAATAGTCCCAAAATCGAAATTAATCAGTAAACTAACTGAACTTCGAAGTCAAAATCGATTTAGCACATCCTTGTCAAGCTAGGCGGCGGCGATGATGTTCGATTGACAACTGATTGGTGGCGATGCTTGGAGCGGCGATGAAACCCAAGTCGATTCCAATTGTGAATCCCAGATTGCTCAAGTAACAATGAATAATAGAACGATAAATTGTATTGAAAGAATTAGAGAGTTACAAACATAGGATTGAAAAACAAACTCTCTCTCTCTAAACCTGATAAGCGCATAATATAGTTTCTCTAAGTCTAATGCTTAACCCTAATTTCACTCTAAACATGCATTATATACCTTGGACCTACACATGCTAGGCCCAAGCCCATTAACAAATAATTAAGCCCAAATGACATTTAAAGGCTTTTACAAATAAATAAATTAAACCTAAATAATTAATAAATAAAGTCTATAAATACTTTATAGAACTTTCCACGTACTAGGACTTTCAGTCCTAACAATTCTCATCCTCACCTCTTGCATATTTTAGTTGTGACGAAGTCGCACGCAAATATCCATTGTTTAGGAGAAAAATCTGTCAATCACCATGTGGATTTCCAATGGAAACCCTATGAGCACACCCACAATTCCACGTAACCTTGCATGCATTAGGATGGGACTTATTTTGTAGTCTACCGAATCCATACAATATCGATTGGGTGACAGAATTTTTTACTGAGTTATCCGTAACTCAGGGTTTAACTATCAATGTTCGAGGTACCTCAGTGTGTTTTAAAGCCACTAACATCAACAAAATTTTGGGCCTCGAACCACCCACGCACTCATATTTTCACAAATTATCCGAGAGCGCGAGTGAAGAGGAGTTGGAAACTGTCCTTACCATCGTCACACACGAGGGGTCTGAGTGGTTTTTTCAAAGTCTGATCATGTGTTCTTAAAACACAATGCTTAAAACCTCTAGCGAACGCGTGGTTTTATTTTATACGCCACCGTTTATACCCCTCGACACATGACTCCACTATTTGCATGGATCGTGTACTATTGATATATTGCATTTTGGCGGGATTAAAAATCGATGTCAGTCGTCTTATTTCTTCGATCATTCATTCGTTAATGACAAAGGCGGGTGTTGCCAAATTAACCACGGATCGAATTTCAAACGAAAAAATGAATATAGAAAACGTGACGTGAATAGATTTTTAAAAAATAAGACCCGTTTGCAATTACAAAATGATCCGGACTACTTTGTGTCTTTGGAAACAAGTTTAAAGTCCTTGCGTGGGGAATTTAAGACGACATTAAAAAGTCATTGTGCACTTATATCAAAACAGACTGATAGCCAGGTTGCGGAGTTGAGAAATGAGGTTGCAGATTTAAAGACAACGGTAAAAGCATTAGACACCATCATGCTTGGTTGGTTGAGGTTTGAGAAGTCCTGTGATGATGCAAACCGTGCGGTTTTGGAAAAGGAGCATCTCGAGGTCATGTCACTCATGGCACCATTCCCGTTAAAACTTTTATGGGATCCGACAGAACGTCCACCTACTCGTCCCGAGTAGGACATGTTCTATCACATCTCCCTTTGAATTTTACTTTCCTTTAATTTTGTGCCTATGAGTCTGGGATTGTCTTGTTTTGTTACGAAGAGTTATATTTTTCTTGTTCTCTCATCATGGATATCGTTCACAAGTTGTTGACAACAAGTTCTATTGCATTGTGTGATAGCCACAACAAATGTATATTTCTCTCATTTGGATTTTTTGTACATATCACTAGAACTAGCCTCAATATTGTTTGCTTTCGCCAATTTTTTATATGGTCAACGCAACACACACACTTTCTCTACCGTTCTTAAAATTTCCATTAAACCCATCATTCGTTCAATGAGGGCATTGAACCATTCAAAGTTTTTTTTTGGGGGGGGGGGGGGAGGATGATATGGACAATCACTTGCATTTTTAACCATATCATTCCTTGTTCACGTTTCTCTAAAAAATGCATCATATACACCGAGCTTCAAAATAAATTGCAAAAAAAAAATGAAAACATTCATGCAACCATGAGGAAAGCTCTATTCTTGTTCTCAGTGCAATTAAAAAAGTGTCAAAGACACAAAGAGAC